>OY764962.1:48625920-49269096 GCA_963668005.1 Melieria crassipennis
GTAGAATCAAAGCAGAATAAGTATTCGCCAAATTGAGTTCGACAGAGCAGCGGAGAAATTTTTAGTTAGCGTTTAAGTTGCAAATATGGTTAGCATGAATTATATTTGAGTTCTTTGAATGCGTTATGAAGGCCTTCTTCGACTAAGTACAGCTAAGTTTAAGCTTAAGTTTAAAAACAGCTAACTGCTAATTTGGAGCGCAATTATTCTATTTTCAGTAGTTCTAAGTGTTGAGAGCGGAATTTTTTCAGGTGCTCCGTTAAGTTGAGCTTATGGTATTCGATAATTTTTGTAATTAAAAAATTTTAATTTTTAAAGTAACCAAGAATATTTAAAATTGACAGAGAAATTCAATTTGAAAGAAAATTTCAATTTGAAGGTAAATTTCAATTTGTATGAAAATTTCAATTTTTCTTTGCTAGTTTTGTTATATGGCTGTATGTATTCCAACTGTGCGAACAGTTGGACATATGTCGGCTAACTTTTAGGCTAAAGCAAGCAAGCGTAGTATTAGTGGTGCGCAGCAAACAAAACCCATAACCAAAAATTAAATAGCGAGCAGAAATTGAGAGAAAACTTGAAAGCAAGCAAACATGTTTTAGGCATATTTTAAGGCGCAGTAGGGCAGTAGTTAATTGACTGCGTACCAGCCACAGCTAAGGCACCAATTATGAAGAGCAAAACAAACAAACCAACAACAACAAATATAATAAGAAATAAAACAAACAAACAACTGAAAAGTGAAGACAATTTTCAGTTATATTTTCCAAATAGTCTATAGAACTTTAGCAGCAAGAGAAGAAGACCAAAATTTGCATTAGGTGCGTTTATAGTTTTTCCATTGATATTTTCTATTAAGTGTTATTATTGGCTAGAGAAAAGTGTGCGAAAAAAAAACTATGCAACTGCAGAAATTAACAAAAATTACAATACAACTGAGAATCAAAATTTAACATAAAATAAAATAGTGTACAACAGCAGCCACAGCAACAACAACAAGCAAACGTGCAACTTTATAAATGAAGGCATGCAATATTTTTACAACAACTGCAATCAACTAAGCAAAGGTACTCAATTTGAAATACTAACAGCCCATTTCCACAGACGACAGTCAACTAGGAAAAGAATCATAGGCATAGGTGAACAAGCAGGAAGTGTTCCAAAGTATATATATTTGTATAAAAGTTTCTCTATGATTTGGTTTAAAGTGTTTGTGCTTATTGCAATTTTCAATTTTTTCGAAAATCTTTTAATTTCCTACAAGATTAGTCGAAAACACTAAAATGCTGTTTTAAAATTGAAATCAATTTATTTTGTTATGCATTTATTTTTAAATTCCTGTTTAATCTGTTAAAATTTAACAACTAAAGCCATATGGATTAAAAAATTTCAAAAAAACTTTAATTGATTTTATTTCTTTATTGTTTTATTTATTTATTGTCGTTTGTCTTTTTTTTAGTTTCGTTAGCTTTTATTTATTATATTTTATAAATTTCATATTAATTTTTTTGTTTTCATATTTTTTAAACTTTTATATTTAAATTTTTTGTAGTTTTCCTTTTACTTTCATTTATTTTATAAATTTTTTTGTTTTTTTTTTAAATAAAAATGTTATATTTTTCCTTTCAATTTCTTTAATGGTCTTACTTTTATGTTTCATTCAACTTTTAGTAAAAATTAGGATTGCTTATATCCGTCCCTTTTTATTTCCTTCCCTATTCTTCTTTAAATTTTTTCAACTGTCTTACTTTTATAGTTCAATTAACTTTTAATAAAAATTAGGATATAAACAAATATTTTTTACAAATTACGAAAACAGAAAAAATATAACAAAAAAGTTAATATAAAAAAATAAATAAAATTTACAAAAATTGTTCAGGATTTAATTGTTGTTTTTTGAAATTTTTGTATTTAATTATTTTTGTTCAAAGTATTTTATAGATTTTTTTTTACTTTTTTCACTTTGTTTAAATATTTTTTAAATGTAAATTATTCTATTTTATTAAAATATTTTTTATTTCTTATTTGTTCCATTTTATAAATTTTTTGTTAAATTTTTTCCGTTTCCGTGTTTAAATTTTTTTAGAATTGAATTTTTTGTATTTGTTTTTTCATTTTTTTGTAAATTCTTTTAGTTTTGATATTTCATCAATTTTCATTATTTTTTTTACTTTTATTTGTTCTTTTTATTAAAAAATTTTTCAACTTTTAATTGTTCTATTTTACAAATTTGTTATTCATTTTTTCTGCTTTCGTACTTCAAACAATTGTTTTTCTTAATTTTGTATATTTTCTTAATTTTGTTGTTAATTGTTTTCTTTATACTGTATTAACTTGAAATTATTTTTCAACTTTTATTCATTCTATTTTTTATTTTTATTGCTTTGTTCTGTTTTCGTGTTTTTTTAATTACTTTTTTCGCTTGTGTTTTTTTGTTGTCTTAATTTTTTATATTTCTTGGTTGTTATTTAATATATATTATTATTATTATTATTATTATTATTATATTTTATATTATATTAATTTTTAAATTACTTTCTCAACTGTTAACTTTTCCTTTTTATTAATTTTTTAGTTTTTATTTCCATATTTTTAAAATTGTTATATTGTATTTGAATTTTTTGTATTTACTTATATATTTTTTAAAATTTTATTTGTATATGTTTTATTAATTTAATTTTTTTGTTTTTTTATTCTTGTATATTTGTTTTTTTATTCTTGTATATTTATTTTTTTTTATACATTGTTTATATCCTAATTTTTTGTATTTTTCCTTCTAAGTTTTTGTAATTATTTTTATGAATTTCTTTATTATTATAACAAAATAATAAAGAAGACAAATAGACAAATGTCTTCTTTATTATTTTGTTTCTATTTTTTTTAATTCCATTTTTACATTAGCTTCATCCAAATTTTTTTTTTATTTATTACGCAATTTGTTTGTCCTTTGCTATAGTTTTGCATTCTTCAAAATCCTATTACTCACAACAAGCAAAAAAAATGATGCTGCTGAGGTTGAATACAACTAAATTTGTAAAAAAAATGTTGGTACTTTTTCTGTTAATTTTCTATTTAATTTTTTATACTTCATTAATTTATTTATTAGTTTTTATGTAACTAAAGTCCATTTTTACATTGGCCCAATATAATTTTTTTTAAGTTAAAAGTTTTTACAATATTCTAAATTGTTTTCTCATCTTTTGCCATAGTTTTGCGTTCTTTAAAATCTCATTACCCGCAACAAAAAAAAATGGCTGCTGTTATGTTGAACCACAGAATAAACAGTAATACCACAGAATAAACAGTAATACAGAACGCGCATCTCATACAAATTCAAAAATGTTAAGGGGTCGTAATATTACGACCACTGTTAATTTAACATTACGTCCTCTGCTATTAACATTAGGAACCGCACTAGACAGCTTTTGTTTCTGTTATTTCACAGAACAAACAGCACACAGATAAGAAGAAAGTAATGATCACAGCGGCTCCGCGAAGCATTGAAAATAGCATCAGGCTGTGGTTGCTGTTGTTGTCGGCCAACAAAACGAAGTGCCACTTGCTTCTTACATATATGGGAGAAGAGCAATAAGCTATGGTTGTTGTTATTGTTGCCGGCTAGGAAATGAAACATTGAATTTGAATTATTTTTGCTTTGCGGTTCATTCTGCGTGCAGCGCAGTGCGTACATACGCTGTCGGTAGCAATTTTACGACGGAGTGTAGCGTGCAAAAATATATGAGAACGAATGTCAAAAGGGGGTAACTTATCGACTTAAAAAGTCACTACGGTATAAAGATATCACACTATTTTTAATATTGATGATAGTTAAACGATTTGATACAATCGTTATGTACGAAATATCCTTTAAATGGTGGATGTACGTACATATATCGAAAAAAAGCAAAACAAAAAATTTATTCTGCCATCATTCGGGATCGTTGTTGCTTACTTACTTTTTTCTTATAGCTTTTTGCTTTATAATGGATGTGTACATACATTAGACTTGATTAAATGCACAAATTTGTAATTACGATTCTTCGGCACCTCTCATTTGACAAACAAAAAAAAACTGAATGCTTAGAGTGGGATAAAAGGCGTAGGGATAAAATAATAAATCGCGGCGAGAAGTCATTTAAGCCAAAATTAGCGAAACCTTAGCATTCAAGTGCTCATAAGGAGATACAAATTTCTTCACGCAGAAGGTCGATCGCATAATAACATGAAAAACAATTGTTCTTATTAACCAACACACGTCGGGAATTGCCAGCCAATGTCAGCCAGAAACAAAAATTCAAAATTTGCATTTACTGATCAACACAACAACAACGATAGCACATCGCCCTTCATTCAAAATAACAGTAACTTCTATGGCCCGCATCGAGCGCACGAACTCGCTCTGCACCACTCGGCACTTACCGAAGTTGACAATAACAGAGATCATCGTCGCACGAGAAATTAACAGAGACAAAAGATCTGTTCAACAAACTCTGTTACCTCCCTCCTGCTGCTTTCGGCCCGCATCCGAAATTCAGATTGCTTCGCTGGTCGACATGCGCATTCTGTATACTGTTTATTCTGTGGTTGAACACAACTAATTTTCTAAAAAATAAAATTTTTTCAATAAATACACCGAACCGCACCGCATGTTAAATGCTCAAGTTGTTAATAATTCTTTTTTTTTAATATTTTTTGTAAAGTTAATATAATCATTTATTTAAATTACTTTGTAATCAATTTAAATAACTTAAGCAAAATGTGAACACAAAAAGTGTAAACGAATTGCAACAACAGCGCAATTGTTGTTTTTGTTTTTTCCATTAAACTAATTGAACTGAATGCACATAATTTAATTAAATTTAATTGATTGCGTTTAGTTAAGCGTAAAATATTTCCATTTAGCACGAATCCACTTGAGAGCAGCGCCTCAAACTTTATTTAGCAGTAAAAAATCTGCAAGTCTACACTCACTGTAGACTTGATCAAGTTGCACTACAATTTCCTTATATATTTTCCTTATTATAATTGTTTTTGTTTTTGTAACCAATATTTACGCAAAAGCTTATCGTTATGGCTCCCAAGTCGTGTGTGACTTCGAACAACTCACACACGGACACCAATTAAGTCCCACTTTAAGTCTATGCTGTGTACATGTAATTTTTGAATTTTTATTTTTCTGAAATGAAATTTCACTATTATTGTCATTAATTTAATTGAAAAACAACAACAATTACAACATCGGCAAGAAACGAAAGCGTTTTACAAATTAGTTTATTTCTTCATACCAGTTTACATTATGCTTATATGTACATGTATGTATGTATGTTTGTATGTATGAACTCAATTATTATTATTGTATTATTATTGATAATATTATTTTGTAAATAACTATCCATTATATATACATATATATACAAAAAACAAGAAAAAATTAATTATTTGATGTATACTTTTCGCATATTGTACCAAATACACAAGCAAACACCACTCCTCCCCCCCCCCACACACACATACACACAAATTTATTGAATTATTGAAAAGAATACAAACAAACAAAAAACAAGCAAACAAAAAAATACAATTTGTTGTTTTATTTTGACAAAAATGTTTTAAGTTGCATTTAATTCTGCTGGAAAAAAGATATTTTCAGCTCTACTTATCAGCCAACCAGTTTAACCTAATCTAACCTACTTTTTTCCTCAAATTTACAAAGATTTTTTTCTTTTGATCACTATTCAACTTTTCTATTTATCGATTCAAATGTTGAGTGTGAATGAAATTTGAAATTGGTGAAACTGTGTTTTTGGAGATATTGTCAGTTCAGCTTTTATGGTTACCTCATGTGAAAGTCTGCGATTCGTTAAACAGCAAAAGATTGAGAACATTTTTTATTACTAATAATTTAAAATACATACGTTAAATGACTAGAAATTACTACTCAAAGTACGTGGAGCGTTCAATTATAGTTTTTTCAAACGTTTTTCTTTTTACTGCAGATGGAAATCTTCATAACTACCAAACCATTTGCGTCCACAACATACCAAATTCTTGCTGCTTAATACCAACTTTTGTTTTGTTTCCGCATGTGAATCCCCTGTTGGGTCCTTATAGTTGTTCAGCTGTCCCAAAGTTGGCCATAATTGTCCTCTTATTTTTTAGATATTATTAAAATTTTTTTGCGAGTGTCTCCTTGACTGGCTTGAAGTAGATCTGGCCTGCCTCAACGTTGGCTGATTCTGTAGGCTTCCATAGGCAGCCCAAGGCATGACAGCAAGTTTCCTCAAAGACTCTGGATCTCTTTTAACCGGTCCGTTGCTTTTGTAAAGCAAAGAATGTCCTGCAGCTCGAGTACCAGTAGCTCATCCTCCACTGGAGTCAACTTGCCAAAGCAAATGTGCCTGGAACATCCAAAAGCTGGATTTTGGATGCTTGAACAAGGGCTTCTTCTTCTTATGTCAAGCGTTGTCTTCAATAGGTTCTTGACACTAATGGTCTATAGGTTATCCGGGTCTGCGTAATCTTCCACTCGTCAATGTTGAACAGTGACACGGTATGTGAACAGCTGTCTAGTCTTCGCTAGTCTGGTTTACAAGTAACTTACTTACTTAGGCGATATCTGTCCCTCCCCCTTCCCCCATCCGCTTGAAATATGTGTTGTAACACATGTTGCAAAAAACAGTGTTACAAACACATTTTCAAAAAGGTTTAAATATGTGGTATCACAATCCGAGTGGTGAAGTTTCCACATCCAGCAATTACCTCTTAATTAAGGACCTCTGGCAAAAGGACTTTTTTAGTTCTTGTTTATTTGATTTAATTTAGTTGTTTTTTTTAGTTTTTTATGTAACTGTTTTTTTTTATTTTCAAAATAAATAAAAAATATTATTAAATGACCTTTTTTTGTATAACTATGCGTTTATTTTCGTGTATTTAAAACAAAATTTTTTTATATCTTATATTTCTTAATTATGATTTTTGTTATATTTATTTGTATTATTCATATATTTAATTATATATTTATTTTTATACTTATTTGTACATATATATTTTTTCATATATTTTTTAATATGTTATACATACCTCAGTGTATCGAGATTTGACCAAAAACATTTGCTTTTCAGGAAAGAAAATTCTTTCAGGCATCCTAGAACAGCGTAAAAGACATAAACATTTATTTTTACTGAAAGCAAATTCTTTCTGATTTGAATTTAATTTTATTTGAATTTGATTTTTTAATTAGTTAATTTGATTTGAATTTAATTTGATTTGCATTTGATTTGAATTTAATTTGAATTTAATTTGTTTTTATTTGAATTTGATTTGAATTTAAGGTGATTTGAATTTTATTTGAACCTAATTTGATTTGAATTTGAATTGAATTTGAATTGAATTTGAATTGAATTTGTATTGAATTTGTATTGAATTTGAATTGAATTTGTATTGAATTTGAATTGAATTTGTATTGAATTTGAATTGAATTTGAATTGAATTTGAATTGAATTTGAATTGAATTTGAATTGAATTTGAATTGAATTTGAATTGAATTTGAATTGAATTTGAATTGAATTTGAATTGAATTTGAATTGATTTGAATTTGAATTGAATTTGAATTGAATTGAATTTGCTTTGAATTGAATTTGAATTGAATTTGAACTGAATTTGAATTGAATTTGAATTGAATTTGAATTGAATTTGAATTGAATTTGAATTGAATTTGAATTGAATTTGAATTGAATTTGAATTGAATTTGAATTGAATTTGAATTGAATTTGAATTGAATTTGAATTGAATTTGAATTGAATTTGAATTGAATTTGAATTGAATTTGAATTGAATTTGAATTGAATTTGAATTGAATTTGAATTGAATTTGAATTGAATTTGAATTGAATTTGAATTGAATTTGAATTGAATTTGAATTGAATTTGAATTGAATTTGAATTGAATTTGAATTGAATTTGAATTGAATTTGAATTGAATTTGAATTGAATTTGAATTGAATTTGAAATGAATTTGAATTGAATTTGAATTGAATTTGAATTGAATTTGAATTGAATTTGAATTGAATTTGAATTGAATTTGAATTGAATTTGAATTGAATTTGAATTGAATTTGAATTGAATTTGAATTGAATTTGAATTGAATTTGAATTGAATTTGAATTGAATATGAATTGAATTTGAATTGAATTTGAATTGAATTTGAATTGAATTTGAATTGAATTTGAATTGAATTTAAATTAAATTTGAATTGAACTTGAATTGAATTTGAGTTGAATTTGAATTTGAATTGATTTGAATTTGAATTGAATTGAATTTGCTTTGAGTTGAATTTGAATTGAATTTGAATTGAATTTGAATTGAATTTGAATTGAATTTGAATTGAATTGAATTTGAATTGAATTTGAATTGAATTTGAATTGAATTTGAATTGTATTTGAATTGAATTTGAATTGAATTTGAATTGAATTTGAATTGAATTGAATTTGCTTTGAATTGAATTTGAATTGAATTTGAATTGAATTTGAATTGAATTTGAATTGAATTTGAATTGAATTTGAATTGAATTTGAATTGAATTTGAATTGAATTGAATTTGCTTTGAATTGAATTTGAATTGAATTTGAACTGAATTTGAATTGAATTTGAATTGAATTTGAATTGAATTTGAATTGAATTTGAATTGAATTTGAATTGAATTTGAATTGAATTTGAATTGAATTTGAATTGAATTTGAATTGAATTTGAATTGAATTTGAATTGAATTTGAATTGAATTTGAATTGAATTTGAATTGAATTTGAATTGAATTTGAATTGAATTTGAATTGAATTTGAATTGAATTTGAATTGAATTTGAATTGAATTTGAATTGAATTTGAATTGAATTTGAATTGAATTTGAATTGAATTTGAATTGAATTTGAATTGAATTTGAATTGAATTTGAATTGAATTTGAATTGAATTTGAATTGAATTTGAAATGAATCTGAATTGAATTTGAATTGAATTTGAATTGAATTTGAATTGAATTTGAATTGAATTTGAATTGAATTTGAATTGAATTTGAATTGAATTTGAATTGAATTTGAATTGAATTTGAATTGAATTTGAATTGAATTTGAATTGAATTTGAATTGAATTTGAATTGAATATGAATTGAATTTGAATTGAATTTGAATTGAATTTGAATTGAATTTGAATTGAATTTGAATTGAATTTAAATTAAATTTGAATTGAACTTGAATTGAATTTGAGTTGAATTTGAATTTGAATTGATTTGAATTTGAATTGAATTGAATTTGCTTTGAGTTGAATTTGAATTGAATTTGAATTGAATTTGAATTGAATTTGAATTGAATTTGAATTGAATTGAATTTGAATTGAATTTGAATTGAATTTGAATTGAATTTGAATTGTATTTGAATTGAATTTGAATTGAATTTGAATTGAATTTGAATTGAATTGAATTTGCTTTGAATTGAATTTGAATTGAATTTGAATTGAATTTGAATTGAATTTGAATTGAATTTGAATTGAATTTGAATTGAATTTGAATTGAATTTGAATTGAATTTGAATTGAATTTGAATTGAATTTAAATTGATTTTGAATTGAATTTGAATTGAATTTGAATTGAATTTGAATTGAATTTGAATTGAATTTGAATTGAATTTGAATTGAATTTGAATTGAATTTGAATTGAATTTGAATTGAATTTGAATTGAATTTGAATTGAATTTGAATTGAATTTGAATTGAATTTGAATTGAATTTGAATTGAATTTGAATTGAATTTGAATTGAATTTGAATTGAATTTGAATTGAATTTGAATTGAATTTGAATTGAATTTGAATTGAATTTGAATTGAATTTGAATTGAATTTGAATTGAATTTGAATTGAATTTGAATTGAATTTGAATTGAATTTGAATTGAATTTGAATTGAATTTGAATTGAATTTGAATTGAATTTGAATTGAATTTGAATTGAATTTGAATTGAATTTGAATTGAATTTGAATTGAATTTGAATTGAATTTGAATTGAATTTGAATTGAATTTGAATTGAATTTGAATTGAATTTGAATTGAATTTGAATTGAATTTGAATTGAATTTGAATTGAATTTGAATTGAATTTGAATTGAATTTGAATTGAATTTGAATTGAATTTGAATTGAATTTGAATTGAATTTGAATTGAATTTGAATTGAATTTGAATTGAATTTGAATTGAATTTGAATTGAATTTGAATTGAATTTGAATTGAATTTGAATTGAATTTGAATTGAATTTCAATTGAATTTCAATTGAATTTGAATTGAATTTGAATTGAATTCGAATTGAATTTGAACTTGCTTTGAATTCAGTTAATTTTTTTAATTTTATTTGGTTTGATTTTTATTAAATTTGACTTAAATTCTGTTCATGTGATATAATTTGATTTGGTTTGATTTTAATTAAATTTGATTTGAATTCAGTTCATGTGATTTAATTTGATTTGGTTTGATTTTAATTGAATTGAATTGAATTGAATTGAATTGAATTGAATTGAATTGAACTTAATGTGATTTGAAATCAGTTCATTTGATTTAATTTGATTTATTTGAATGTGATTTAAATATGATTTGAATTTTATTCGAATTTAATTTGAATTCACTTCTATTGAAATAATTTGATTTGGTTTGGGTGGAATTAAAATGAATTTAATTTAATTGAAATTCAGTTCTCTTGATTTCATTTGATTTGAAATTGTCTTAAATTGAATTTGATTTGAATTGACTTTAATTTTAATTCAGTTCATTTGATTTTATTTTATTTAATTTGAATTTAATTTATTTGATTTGATGTAATCACATTTGATGTAATTTGATTTTATTTCAATTCATGCTATTTTATTTTATTTTATTTTATTTGACTTCATTTTATTTGATTTGGTTTGGTTTGAATTTGAAGTTGATCTGAATTTGATTTGGTTTGACTTGTTTTGAATTCAATTTATTTGATTTGATTTGATTTCAGTTCATTTGATTTCATTTCATCTGAATTAAATTTGATTTAATTTGAATTTGAATTGAATTGAATTGAGAAGAACTGAATTACATTGACTTGAATTACATTGATTTTATAAAATTTCAAGTTCCATTTCGTTCCCATTTTTTCAGCAAATTTTTTAAAAATTTTTCTACAAAAGTCGAGCACTACAGTGCCCAAACTATAATGAAAACTATTATCAAAACTATATAAAACTGACATACATATACGCTACATATAGCCAACCAAACTATATCTAGAAGAAGAAAACCAAAACAAGATTACAAAAACCGAAAACAAATGAAAGAAAATCATGAAACAAGGAATTACTCGTATGCGACAAATTAGAGAAATGTGCGAGACTATTGTCTTGCACACTTAAAATAAATATTAACAAGAATTAACTACTTACAATTGCATTAAACTAAGGCACAATTTGGTAATGGAACACAAAAACACACACAGACATACACAATGACACAAAGGAAATGAAAACTTATTCAATAAGCTTGTTATAGGAAATTTAAAAAGATGAAGAAGAAGTAGAAGCAAATAAAAATGAAAAAGGACAAAGAAAAATTAAGTTGAAAAGAAAAAGTAAATATTAAATATTAAACTGAAAACAAGGTATACACTGAAATGAACCACACAAAAATGGACAAATATTATAGGAACATAGGAAAACAAAAGGGAAGTAGCAACTAATAACGAGTACAGGCAAATAAATAGATGAATGTGTGCTAAAGGCTAATGTAGAAAACTGAATACAAGCAACATTAAGAATATTAACAACAAAACAAATTGGCAAAGATAAACAATTAACAATTTTCTATAGGAAACTTAGATGAATGAAACCGAAATGAAATGAAACAAATGAACAAGCGAAACGCTTTAGTGTAAAGACCAGCAATAGGGGAAATTGTGGAACGCAACAGGGTGTGTCAAAGTGGCGCCAATCTTCGAGCGAGTGGCCAATTTTTGTGAGCGCGAAACGGCACAGGGTGTGTGCACGTGATGTGCGCTGAACAATGTTTTCTTTTTTAAAACCTAACGGAAAAGTTGCAACATGCCAACCAACCACAACCGAACAACAACAACAAACACACACAGGAAAATCAATTCAATTAGCAAGTAAATGAAAATTATTACAAAAACACACAAATTATATATACATACATACATACTATATTTCTATATAATGAAAATAGCAACAAAAAACCAACAAGAACAACCACAACAACAGTAACAACATCAGCCAGTACAGACGTAACGATGGGAAACTGAAAACTGATTGAAACGCATTATTAGCATAAAATTAAGTGAATTGTTAGGCATTTAATGTGTTGTACACACTCATCATATATACTGTAGGACCTCCAGCTGCATATAATCGCCCACATAACGACCATTATCCTTGTTCTGCTCCTTTGCTTTCGACAAAAAACGCAAATTCGGCAACCAAAAGATTGCATTAAATTTGCCAACAATTTCAACGCAAACCGGTCGCTGCTTATTCCTCAAACCAACACAACAACAACAAAAATATAACAATTTACAATTTAAAATTCCACACAGTCCAGAACCATTACACTCCACCCTCCGGGCGCCCAAAAACCATCTAAGACCCCAAGTGAAAACACTTGAAGCCTCAAAGCCTCAACAACAGCAACAACAACAAAACAATGTTAAGTATTGACAATTATCATTACTATTAATGATCTTGTTTAAATTTGAATTCTATATATATAGATATATATATATAAATATATTATTAAGTCTATGTGAAATGTATATGAGAACCGTTAATTGCGCATTAACATTATTTACGTTGTTTATGTAAAGAGCTCAGTGTCACCATACAGACACATGATCACTGACAGATGTCATTCGAATGTCAAGCATTGGGCAAAACTGTGCGCAGTTCTACTTCCAAGCTTTAACGAAATTTATTGAAAACTTGAATGCAATGCAATGGTGAGTTCGTAATTTTTGCTTCAGTTTTTTTAAGTTGAAAACTGCCAAGAAAGGAATTTCAATATATTTTATTTTTTTTTTGAGGGATAATTGTCAAAATGAATATGGAGGCTTCAAGGCGAATTGAAAATAAGAAACTGAAATCATCTGATTTAATGTCTTCACTTTTGCTGCTTCGCCTTGGTTGAGTTTATAAAGCCTGAAACACATAGAGTGCTCCACTTCAATTCGACGCTTCATTGGCTTTGACAGCTCGATTTAAACAAACGTGTTCGTATGGAAGAGAACACGAATGAGCACGTCAAATGAGAACCCAAATGAACTTTTCCAATGACTCAAGAAAAATTAGACAAAATGAAAACAAATGGAGAACGTTTTGCTGCGTTTATTGTCTTTTAAAAGTTTTGACGCCATGGATTTTTCTTAGTCTTAGATTTGACATCTGTCAAAATGATGCATTCGAACTGAAAAATGTCAAATTGTCAGCTCAAACATAGTGAAATTATACAAGTGGACCAATCACTTCTTTTTTCTATGACAAAAGAAAGAATTAAAAAAAAAGTTATTTGTATAATACACCAACGTTTGAGACTTGAAAACATTTTTAAAACAAGAATGTTCTAGAAAATTGTTACTGTATCGAGAGCAGCACAACTAACATGATAAATTTGAAAGTTTCCAGTGTCATAAACTGCAATCGTGTGCTGCAAAAAACCGATCGAGTGTGTGACTGTCCTTCGATGCATTAAAGAACCATTTGAGGGATGTTGGGTTAATATAATAGAGAAGGTAGGTAGAAGTGGCTGCCCATTGTGAATTCGCCTCATTTTGGTGCAATAAAATTAAGCAAAAATCGTTCAGTATTAAAAACGATACATTTGTCAGTGCAGTTTTTGCTTTAAAAATATTTTTTAATGTTATTAATAAAATTCTAATTTCTGATTTTAGTAGAATGCACATTTTTTCGAATTTGGTTTTTATTTGTTTTATTTTTAGAAAAATGTTTAACTTGTTGGTATTTTTAGTAAAATGTTTTTCTTAATTTTTTGTTTACTATTTACAGCAAAATTTTTAGCAATTTGCTTTTTTTATATGTTCTAGAGATTTCTTTCAATATTATGGCATTTTGTTTTTGTAAAATATTTAACTTTTTGGTTTTTAAGTAAAGGTAATAATTTAGCAACTTCAGAAAAAATACATGAAAGTCGATTCATTTGTCAGTGCAGTTTTCGCTATAAAAAAAAATGTTCTTAATATTTTTAGTCAAATGTACATTTAGTAGAAATTAAAATTTTAGTACAATGCATAGCTTTTCTCTAATTTTTTTTACCAGTGTGAAAATGCTTAATTTGTTGATATTTTTAATCAAATGTGAAAACATTTTTCTGCTTTTATTAGAATGCATACTTTTTTTCTAATTTCGTTTTTATTTCGTGTTTGTGGGATACCTAATGTTTAATTATTTGTTTGTATATTAGTAAAATAATAAGAATTCCTAATTTTTTTAATTACTATTTCAGAAAATTTAAAATATTTAAATATTAAATAATTACAATAAATGATTTAAATATTTATTTACAATATTTTCTATTTGTAAGTATTTGTAGTAAAATGCTTAATTTGCTGGTGTTTTCAGTAAAATGTATTTTTTTCTAATCTTTTTTATATATTTTTTAATTTACAGTGAAATGCTTATTTGTTAGGTATTTTTAGTAAAAAAATATTTCTTTATTTCTTTTCTATTTTTAGTAAAATGCTTAATTTTTTAGTAGTTTTAATGAAGTGCATAATTTTTTCTTAATTTTTTGGCATTTTCTTTTTGTAAAATACTTAACTTTTTGGATTTTTCGTAAAATGAATCTTTTTTTTTTTGATGGTGGTGTGATGGTGTTTTGGCAAAATGCATATTTTTTGAAGGTTTTGGTATTTATTTTTAGTAAAATATGTACATAAAGTTTTTCTTTCTTTTGTTTTTGGTATCAATTTTAGTAAAATGCTTAAATTTCCGGTGTTTTAAGTAAAATGCATAATATTTTTCTTTTTGGTTTTTTTTATATTTATATATATTTTCTATTTAGTTAAGCATTTCAACTTTCCGAAAATTACTATAAATTTCAGAAAATAAGTCGTTAAGTTCAATGTCGAATTTTGCTTAATTTTTGGTATAGATTTTTAGTAAAGTGCTTAATTTTTTTTATTTTAGTACAATCTTAAGGTTTTCGTTACTTTTTAGTGAAATACATCATATTTTCCTTTAATTTTTTTTTAATTTTAACTGTTTTGTTCGTGTATTTTTAATTAATGTATAATTTTTTTTTTTGGTTTTTAAGTTTAATAACTTAGAATTTTCCATTTATGCGTCCTATTTTTCTATTTTTTCTAGTCTATTTTTTATGCAAAACATTTCTTTTCAATATTTTGTCATAAATATTTCGCTCAAAATAGATATTTTTAGATAGATATTTTTAGTAAAATGTATATGTATATTTTTTAATAAGTATCTTGTTTAGTTAAATGTTTAGTTTTTCGGGTTTTTTTTTAGTAAAATACATATTTTGTTATTTGTTTAAAGTTTTTATTTTTAATTGTTTGGTTTTTTAGGATTTGTTTTTTTTAGTAAAATGCATAAACTTGTCCTAACTTTTCTGATATTCATGAAACTTTGTGCATTTTTAATAACTTATGTTGTTTGATTTATGTTTTATTTTTTTTATGTTTTATTAGGCTTACAAAAATAATAAACTTGGAATATTCTATCACAAATATTTCGCTCAAAGCTTCGAACTTTACTGCGCTCGGGTTTGCCCAACAATGTTTAAAAAAAAAATATGTGTAGTTATATCTACGAAGAGAGAAAGAGAATCCCGAGATAATATAACAAAAACCAAAAATCCACATTAAATCACATCAAGTGTCAGGCTTTAATTTTGGCGTTTCATTAGACTTGTACTATGTGCCGACAAAACTTACTATACATGTAAATGTATTATTTAGCTTTTGTGATCTTTTCCTGTAAATTCTATATTTATGAATTTTTCAACATTAAAAACCTTGCAAAAAAAAAATAAACCATTAAACCTTTAACAAAAACCAAAAAATATGAAAATAATTATAGCAAAAATGTTTAACAGGAATGAACAACAACATAGAACACAATAAGGCAAAAACAAACAGCAAACTGCAGTAAAAACAACAAATCATTATGAATCATTATGTGCAAAAATCAATAAAGGTATATCATTATATATACACTATGATTTATTAGTCAAAAGCAAAAACACAAAAAAAAAACCAAAAAAACAAAAAAACAGAAAAACAAAAACAAATGTGTTTTATTTGTACTGAAGGCAAGTGTTTAAGTCTGGGGGAAGGGCCGCGCAAACTATTGCCAAAATAAAAATAAGTAAACGTTTTATGTCGGTTTTTTGTGAATAGTTTTATTAATTGTTGAATGTTTATTGTTATATATGTATGTAAAAGTTAATTTTGTGTTAGGTTTGTTGTTGATCGTGGGGGATCGATGCTCGTTAGCCGGAGTTCGTTCATCGAGTGTCCGCCGGTCGCGCAAGCTCCCTTCGGGATGGCCAGGGTTGCCATCCGTACATATAAACACATAAATGGACAACATAATACAATAATATTGACAATTATTATTCCTGAGAGCTGCGTGGCCGGCAGTGTTTAGCGATCTAAACATCCTGGGACCGGATGCACTCGTGCATTGATGGGACCCTCCGGAGCTCCATTAGGGTTTGGATGGCTCGGGTTTGAAGGGTCCGAACTCGGCGTCAGCGCAACTTGCTGGACTGGAGCCTTGCTTCATATATCCGTTGGCTGTAGCTGCTTTCGCGAGGGTGGGGCTGATTCGCGTGCGGACAAGATGCGCTGTCAAGGCGAGGCGAGCGAGTCCGACTCAGGTCCTGCGGTCGTCGTCTACGGCTTGTTGGTACTTGGGGATGAATGTTGCGCGGGTGTTGCGCTTCCGCTGCGGTGTGCCCAGACTGTCTAGATTGAGACATGGGGCGAGGGGCTGTTTCCTTAACCGTCGTGCTAAGGGATTGCACAGGACGGGTTTTCCGTCGTCGCGAGGTAACGGAAGATGACTCATCTCGAGAACTCCGGGATTTTCTCGACACGGATGAGATGTTTGATGGACTCCGAGGCTGAGTCGTGAAAATTGATAAGCTGGCGTCTCTTTGCCGATTTGGGATTGTGTCGGAAGCGAAGTGAAGCATAGAATGATGCTGCTTCTGACATTGCGAACAAGTGTGTCTACTTGTGCAATCCCGCTTCAAGTGAGTATGGGACAAGCAGTTTGTGCACAAGTTGTGGGCTCGTACTGCCTTTACTCGATCATAAACAGATAACTTTTTGAACTTCGAGCATAATTTAAGCGCATGAGCCGCGCTACAAACCGGACAGAGGAAAGTCCATCTGCTCTCACCTAAGTTTTGAGCTCTGTTATGATCCCGGTTGTGAGAAAACACGGACTTGGTCGGCCTCATAAGATTTAGTCTTTCAACGACCTCATATCTGCTGGTCAAGAAAGTGTTCATTTGCTCCCAGGTTGGAAGATCTTTCCGGGAACTAAGGGACTGTTCCCACAGGGATAAAGTCTCTTCCGGGAGTTTTGTTGAACAGATATAGACCAGGATCGGGTCCCAACCCTCTGTCGAGACGTCTTGAGAAGATAAGACGGACAGAGAATTGTTTATTGCATTTTGAAGGCTTTGCAGCGCTTCACTGTGCTCAACGGCTACTTGAGGGAGGCTCAAGAGCGTGTTGACCTGTTTGTAAACCAGAATGCGCCGATTTTCGAATCGGGACTTCAGCGCATTCCATGCCAATTCGAAGTTAGAGTCGCTCAATGGATACTGCCTAACGATGGCGCCAGCCTTTCCGGTCGTTTTATATCGGAGGTGATATAACTTTTGGGCAGAGGTGAGTTTCGGGTGGTTAATATAAACCGCCGAAAACATGTCGCGAAAGGACGGCCACTCTTCATACCCGCCGGAGAAGATTTCGGTGTCGCAAGGAGGGACATTCAGGCAAATAGAATTACTTGCCTGCTCTGTTGCAGAAGGGAAGGGAATTTCTGCTGGATGACTGGTTTCAGCGAGATGAGATTGCTGAGCGTCCATGAGGTCCGAAATCTGGGCCATGGTTTCATACACTCGTTCTCGGCACAGTTCCAGTTTGGAGCGAGCGATCAATTTGAAAGTTTCAGGCAGGTCGTCATCGGGGGTGATGCCGACTTGCGAAAAAGCTGCCTTCAGATCCGCATAATAGCCATTGAGATCGGCTAAATACGCTTTGAGGATTGCGGGCGTTAACTCTTCGATAGGAACAGAAGAGAATTTGGAACAAAAGTGGACCAAATTGTCCGCTTCGAAATTAAAAATGTTCTTGGAGAGAACATGAGACTCTTGTGATGATTTTTGAATTGGCATGTCGAAATACAGAATAATTTAGAATTAAAATAAACAAATAAATCGATGGTTGAGAGACACAGGAGGCAAGGGTAGGGATGAAACACCAACAGAATTCGAAAGATATTCGAATTGTCAACAATGTTTCACAAAACCGACTAGGAATGTCGCACAGTGGAGCACAATCACGAGAAATGCAAGAAATTTTGTTGAAGTGTATCACCTCAGAAGGGGTTTGAGTGAACACACGAAAGAATTTTGTGATGGAACAAAAATGTAATGAAAACGAAATAATTTCTCCAAAGGAATCGGAGACAACAAGCTTATAATTAATTTTCTTAAAGGTGTTAGGAAAATATAATTTTCTACTGAATTTAGTCCACAACTTATTTTTTTCATTCCAGTGTACTACATAAAGAGGTTCATGTAGTGCCACTGTAAGTATGTGGAACTGCACTGAGAGGTCAGCGACACGATTTACATATGTACATATGGGAAAATGTACACATGCAAGGTATGTTCCGACTACCAGTGCGACTAAAACCGAGCTAGTTGGTTCTGTATATAGGTGATATACAGGGTAGGGATCCAACCGCTCGTTATAAAAAATGAAATAAATCAACTTACAGCCAGTATTGTCAAGGGGACAGACAATACTTATGGTCGGGTGCTCCCACGTAGCGCTCACTGCTGCCGTGTATGCCGCTACTCCCACGCTGCTGACCGTTGCTATGCTGTTGCGCTTGTGGTTGTTGTTTGAATTTCGTTTGGTGCTCCGTATGTGGTTGTTGTTAGTGATCGTGCGACTATTTGTGCGTGCGTGGATAATTGTTGCTATTTTTTGTTTGCGCGTTGGGTGGTAGTTGTTAGTGTTTCAATCACTGTGTGGTGTGTTTTGAATTGTTTTCTATGTGATTAATATTTTGTTTTATGCACTTGCACTTGATCGGTTTTTGTTTTGCACTATTTTGCACTGTTCTTGTGTTGTCACTTTGCACTTTCTTTGTTGATTTTGTTTATTATTTTTTGTTTTTAATTGCCAGTGTCGATCACATCCGGCTCGAAGGACCATGTTTAAGTCTGGGGGAAGGGCCGCGCAAACTATTGCCAAAATAAAAATAAGTAAACGTTTTATGTCGGTTTTTTGTGAATAGTTTTATTAATTGTTGAATGTTTATTGTTATATATGTATGTAAAAGTTAATTTTGTGTTAGGTTTGTTGTTGATCGTGGGGGATCGATGCTCGTTAGCCGGAGTTCGTTCATCGAGTGTCCGCCGGTCGCGCAAGCTCCCTTCGGGATGGCCAGGGTTGCCATCCGTACATATAAACACATAAATGGACAACATAATACAATAATATTGACAATTATTATTCCTGAGAGCTGCGTGGCCGGCAGTGTTTAGCGATCTAAACAGCAAGTTTTCGTTGACTATGTGAAAAGGTATGGACGAAAAGTGGGATTGCGTATAGTGAGCATAGCTATAATTCCTCTAAAAGTGATGTATGTGAAAAGAAGAAAAGCGTCAGTAGATATTCGGGCAATGCAAGAAGAAAGAAGAAGAAGCTAAACGTAATTTTGCGGTTGGGAATCTAAACAAGAGACGACATTTGAGGCAATAAATACTATGTTCCTTTTTCTTTAGAGGTCTTCAGTGACAGCTGATAAAAGAAGATACATACGTTTTGACTGTCTTTATGGACCATTTTTCTACCTTCTCTGACTACAAAGGAACATCTCAGTGCTCAGTTTTGGCTCAGGGGACATCAAGCACCGGAGCCCTCGTAAGTTACTACATTTCATTAGGTTGGTGGGTCTAGGAGATTTTCTCTCATTGTTTGTAGTAAGGGCACCAATACTGGCCTCAGTACACTATAACAACAACAACATCTAACTATGGGTCATGGGATCATTGATTGATATGGCCAGAGACTTGGCGTTTACTTTAATTGTCCAGTGTTAAAGCTGTCATCGATTTGCTAGAAGGAAGTTCTTCTTGTACTTATATGTTACTGTCCTGTCTTGGCCTTTCAAGAAATGACTTCAGTGACTTGGCCCGATTTAATATGCAGGCGAATTGATTACTCATGCTTGAGGAATGTACAATGCTTGATTAGTATATGGTTAGGTTACACCGTGGCAGATGCGGTTTTATGTATTAAGAAGAAGACATTTTGCACATGATTGCCACTGTACAGACCTCTCCCGGAGGACACTCCGTGATCTCGGGCCCTTTTTTTGATAGACCTGCCCAACTTACAACTTGCCGGCAGCCGCCGTGGCTCAGTTGGTTAGTGCATTGGACCGCGAGTCGAAGGCAGCAACCTCAGGTTCAAATACTGCCTGTAATAACACCTAAAAAAATAACGGGAAAAACTCGTTTTCTCTTTCGGTGGCTGTCCTCTCAGCTGGAAATGGCAAACCTCTGAGAGTAAAAATTGCTTATGAAAAAGCTCCCAACCTGCCGTTCGGAAGCGCCATAAAACTGTAGGTCCCTTCAACCCGCGTACAAATTCACACGCACAACACGGGTGGTTGCGGGAAGCTAGGCCTTAGTCTCGCGTAAGCGGGCTGTCGTGCCAGTCAATTATTATTACAAAATTATGTCGAACTTGCCAACCACCGATTTTAATAGTATCGCCCGTTCTATACGGAAGTCTCAATGGCTTCCATTTCCACCCGGGAGGAGTGTAGTTTTACTGTGCTTCTCTATTCTTAGGGTAATATAACGGGTCCCTACTAGTCTATGTGAGCAACATAAATTTCCTCCCTAATCAACATTGTATAAACTACTTTGCCTTACGAATGTCCGAGCACTATTGGCAAATTAAACCTAACCACAATCATAATCTAACCATAGCCGAACCACATCCATCCCAACCTAATCCCATCATCATCATCGCTCTTCAAATACCAAAAAACGTTAAATTACCCACGAAAATTTTAAATAAAATAAAATAAGGATACAAATAATAAATTAAAAATATTGTTCAAAATTTTTATAAATAAATCAACAAATTGAATAAATTTTTATATCATGTGAAACACCCGTTGCTCGACAGCTGTTAACAGCTGAGCAAAGTTTTCTATCTTGTTTGGCATTTTCCCCCTCGTATTTTGGCATTCCTTCTCTATCGTTTCTTGTTTTTTTTTTCGCTGTATGTGAGTAATGGACCAGCGCTGGTGTAAAGTGGTGTGGAAGTAATAAGGAAAACCTGCAAAATATTGACGAAAATTTCAAAAAGAGTGAAAATACACAAATTGAGGCATGTCCGACGCGTTTTCGTACCAGCGCACCGTGCAGAGTTTGGCACGCGTGCTGGCGCGACTGCAGCCAACACCGTGGGACAAGGTTTGCAAAATTCGCTCAATGCCAATCGACTTTTCAACTTTGAACTTGTTCCGGGGTTTTTTTTTTGGCGATTTTTAGGTTCAATCGCTGTTTCGCTACTGTCCACAAGAGAATGCGGCCGGCGTGTTTTGTTTGGATGCACGCGCACAGGACGCAGTGATTGCGTTGGGTATTTACTTTCTGGACAGCGGCTGCCAGCATGAGCAGCAAATTGTGCCGTATCTGCTGCGACTGGCCAAGTGTCTGCCCAAGGCCGTCTGGGTAGACGATGCCAAGTGGAGCAAAATCGATCGTTAGTACTCGTCTCGTAAACTGCATAACAAAAAAACAAATGTTGCATTTTCTAATCAGGCATTCCCTCAGCCGAGAAGTTCAGTTTCTGCCTCAATACGCTGCTCTCTGATATTGCCTCCAAATGTCCCGATTTGCGCGAAGAGATCATTCTCAATCAGGTGGAAACGCTCAGCGCCTTGGCCAACATTATCAAGTCGAGCAAGGACAGCAGCTCGGCGCCGCCACCCATCATACTGTGCAAGGCCACTGTGCCGCTGCTCTTCGGCTTGGCACGCTCCATGGGTCGCTACGCCAGCCAGGATCCGCCGCTGTTGTGTCGCATTTTTCCGCGTGAGGAAATGCCAGTGGTGCGGCATCATGGACGCGACAGTGGCAGTTTGGGCTCCAACGAACGAATTGCTTGCTTTACGCAATTTCGGCCCATCATACCGCGTTCGATGTCCGGCAGCATGAGTCAGGACTCGAATGAGGTGCGCTTGCGCCAACTACAGCTGATCAACGGCACCAAGCAACGCCCACAGTTGCAGGCCTACTACTCGGTGCCGTACGATCCGCGCACGCATTTCTTCACCAAGACCGGCTCCAGTTTCAATCAGTTTCCCAATATGCGTGTCTGCGAGACGCCCACCAAAACTAAAAAGCAACTGCTGGTGCCACCATTCCCCATACAGCACTTGCAGACAATTTTTGCTGTGGCCAAGAAGCTGCTAACCAAGGAGACGCTGGAGCATTTGGACGAACAAGCCAGCGATATCTTTGCACTGCACCAAATCAAGGGCTACTGCTACAAGAGTTTCTCGGAGACGCTAAATTTGGTGCTGGTGACGGTGTTGCGCGAACTGCTGCAACATCAGATCGACCTGCCCACGCCGTTCACCAAAGATGTGCAGGAGTTTGTGAAGCGACTGTTCCTCAATGGGCAAACGGAGCTGCAAAACAAGCAGCAGGATCAGGAGAAGGAAAAGCGCGAAGAAAACGGCATTGCAGTGGTGAACAAGTACAAGGTGAATGTGATGGCGAATGCGGCGTGTGTGGACTTGCTGGTCTGGGCCATACGCGACGAGACGGGTGAGTGGCCGTTTTGAGAAAGCGTTATTTTTGAACGTTAGACTACGCCAGGCTTGAAATATTGGTTTAGGGGCAACAAATTTTTAATTTTGAGCTGTGTGAGATATTGATTAGTGAATTTACACCAGTTTATTAAGTTTTATTTTAGTATTAATTTGATTTTCAACTAATCAATTACTTGCACAGTGCTAAGGGACCTAAAGTTTGGGTGTAAATTTTCATTTCTAATATTTTGTAATTCTTTTTATTTGGAAATTATTTATATTTTTTCAGTTGATGAGGAGTACAATGTACCTTCATTGCAGAATGGTTTACTTTATTTAATAGTAAAAGGTCAATTTAATTTTCAATTTGTGCTTTGCATTTTGTTGAAGTTTGTTTCCTGTCCATTTGGTTTGTTTTGTTTAGCTTTGATTGATTTTTGAACTGTTCTCCCGGCATGTGCAGAACGAAAACTTACTACTGCCGGCTGCAAAATGGTCTGGATTCCAGTTGTCGTTAAGCTTTCATGCTGTTTACATGTTTCAGTTTATCGTTCGTCCTGATTGCTGACACTTGTAATGACAGACTTTTGTTTCAGTTTGCAATGTGAATTTTTACTTTTCATCGATTTCATTTTTAAAAGCCCAAATTTTTAGTATTCGTCTAAAATTACTTAAAGAATTAACCAATTAAACATTTTCTGAGTTGAAATACAATTATTCGATTAATTTTCTAATAAAATAGTTAATCAATCATTTTTTTGGGTACAATATGATTAATTATTTATTATGTTGACTTATTAATAATTTTTCCTCACAAAAAGTGATCAATTCCTCTACTACTCAAGCAACCAGTTAGTTCCCCCATTGAATTGGCATAATCACTCATCGATTAGTCCATGTCTAATTTTAATACAATTTTGAATGAATCAGTTATTGAAAACAGCTAACAATGTCCATTGCTCCAATATGTCCTCTGAATACTCAACATTCTTGCATTTTTGTTGGCTTTTTGAGTTTTTTACAGAATTTATTCCATTCCAACTTCTTCTCCTTTGACTTACTAATGCCGTATGATAATTTTCCAGAGGCCGACAAGCTGTGCGGCCGCCTCTCGCAGAAGCTCAACTCGGTGTTGAGCCACAAAATCGTCATGGACCATATGCCGCTGCTGATGGTCTGCCTGGAGGGACTCGGCAAGTTGGCGCAAAAGTTTCCCAACATTGCCGGCACTTCAATATCCTACCTACGCGACTTTCTAGTGGATCCCAGTCCCATATTGGCCAAGCTGCACGCGCACTGCCAACACTCGTTGGCACTGCAGAAAAAGGAAAAGGAAAAATTGGCCCCGTTCAAGATTGTTGTACAGAACAGCGAGTCACGCTCCACGGTCGACATCTACGGCGACAACCAGAAGTACACGGGACCGCGCTCCGGACAGGCTGCTTTTGAGGCGCTGCGCGATGCAGCCATTGAAAACTTGAGCATTGCTTTGCGTTCGGCACACACGCTGGATCAGTACTGTGTGCCAGCATTGGTGGCAAATGTCTCCAATCGGTTGTTTACCGCCGAGAAACACGAGTCGTGAGTTCATTACAACTACCACTGGATTCATAATTTTTATAATATTGCTTGCCATTTTTGCTTACAGCGAATCCACTTTGGTTAGCCTGAATATCATTGTAATGTTGGGCCATGTCGCGGTCGCTCTGAAGGACACCTCGAAGACCACGCAAAACATTTTGCAATTCTTCATACAGCGTTTCTGTAAGGTGCCCTCCGAGCAGAATGCACTCATCGTCGACCAGCTGGGCTGCATGATCATCTCCCAGTGCGAGCCACATGTCTTCGAAGAGATCATGAAAATGTTTTCACGCGTCACCGTGCAGTCCGCCTCGCTGGCCTACACCTCCGATCCGGAGCATCGCAAGCAATTTCATAATGTCTCCGATGCTGTGGTGAATGCACTGGGCAACATTGCGGCCAACATGCAGGGCGACGCCGAGATGCTGGAATTGCTGGGCAAGCTGCTCGAACTCTTTGTGCAGATCGGTCTGGAGGGCGAGCGCTCCTATGACAACAATACGCCCGGCGCGCAGAAGGCCAGCTCCAGCGCCGGCAATCTGGGCATGCTGATACCGGTGATTGCGGTGCTGGTGCGTCGTCTACCGCCGATTAAGAATCCGCGCATGCGCTTGCACAAGCTCTTCAAGGACTTCTGGGTGTATTGTGTGGTCATGGGCTTTACGAATGCTCGTCTCTGGCCAGCCGACTGGTATCAAGGGGTGCAACAGATCGCGGCCAAGTCGCCGCTGCTCATCTCACAGACGACACACAAGTCGGACATGCGCGAACTAAACTACACGTCGGCCATCAAGAGCGACTCGGTCAGTCTGAACGAGTTGCGCAGTCAAATATTGTTGCTGCTCGAACATCCCACCGCCGAGGTGACGGCGGCCATCAACAAGTTGACCTTTGCACAGTGCACCTACCTGTTGAGTGTGTACTGGTTGGAGACGTTGCGTGTGGAGAATTCGGAGGAGCCAAGCTTGGAGCCCATATTGAGTTATCTGTGCGATACGGCACTGCAAAAGGACAAGTCGGGCATCTGGCAGTGCGTCAAGTGGTATGTGGCGCCACTCAAAGTGGCCATCGATGCTAGAGTGCTTAAGAATATTTTCTCGTTGCAGCATTGCGGATCAGGTGTTTGAGAAATTCCGCAACGTGCTCTTTGCACACGATGAGATACGCGAAAAGGTGCTCGAGTCGCAGGCCACTTTGCTGCTCGTCTACTTCAATCACATTCACAAGCAAATACAGCTCGTGGCCGATCAATATTTGTCGCAACTGGTGGACAAATTCCCACACTTGCTCTGGAATCGACGCGTGCTCTGGTGCATGCTGGACATACTGCAGCTGCTCGCCTTCTCGCTGACGCTCGATCCCAACGAGGAGACGCCCACACTGCGCGTGGTGTCCACCCCTTACACACTGCAACTAATGGACTCTTTGCCGGCGCGCGAAAGCCGCCTCAAAGATTTCGCCGACCGCTGTCAGGGCATTGTCAACGAGGCCATGAAGTGGGCGCCACGCTCCACGCGCTCCCACCTGCAGGAGTACCCCAATCAGATACCCACGCCTGTGTTGGCGCATCACAGCGGCCTCGCTCTGGCCTTCGATTCGGTGGTCAGCAGCAGCACGCTGTACCCAAATGCGCTGCCATCGATCAGCAAACGTCCGAACTGCGTGAACAGCGACACGCCGCGATTTGTGTCGGTGCTGTGCTTGCGCAGCAAGTACGCCGGCGAAATATCGGGACTGTTGTCGGTGTTGAGCGACGAGGACAAAGCCGGCTTGGCAGATCGTTTAGTCAAGGATGTGTGGGATGCCTGCCGCGAGAGGAGCGATGCACGTCATCGTGGCGCCTTGTGGCGCGCCACAGCCTATTTGATCATTTGCGCCAATATCGATCGCAAGCTGCTGCATGCAGTGGGTGAGTCAATAAGAAATTTGTGTCAACTAACAAATCTAATTTGTCCTTGTGCCTTTCAGCAACCTCGCAAGTGGAGCTCTTTACCAATTATGCCGTCGAAACGGCCGTCGAATGCTGGCAGTGGGTGCTCACTGCTCG
The DNA here is from genome assembly GCA_963668005.1 of Melieria crassipennis. NCBI lineage: Eukaryota > Metazoa > Arthropoda > Insecta > Diptera > Ulidiidae > Melieria > Melieria crassipennis. Next base: position 48,652,671 of record OY764962.1, read on the forward strand.
TCAGGATCTGGAGTTGTGCTTCATACAGGAAATGGTCAGTGCGTGGCAGAACACTTTCGAAAAGAAAATGGGCCTGTTCTCGGACGAAATTGAAATCACCAATCCGCTGGCGGCCTACGAAGGCTGCAAGCTGGTCTCCAAGCCAGTGCAAATTACGCCGCATCTCATCTGGCTGCAGCTGCTCTCCGAAATGGTGGACACCGCCAAGTACTGCAATCGCGACAAAGTGGAAATGTTCTGCCTGCTGCTGCACCGTTGTTTGCCCATCTCCAAGAATTGCAAACAGAATCGCCAGGTCTGCACAGTTGGCTGTCGCTTTAAACTGCTGCAGTGCGGCCTGTCGCTGCTGCAGGGCAACACCATACCGAAATCGCTGGCGCGCAACATTTTGCGTGAGCGCATCTACAGCAATGCGCTCGACTACTTTTGTGGCCCGCCCACATGTCCCAACCAGAGCAAGGAACAGCTACTCGACGATATTTTGATTCTGTTGAAATTCTGGCAAACAATGCGCAGCGAAAAGAAGCACTTGGTCACCTCGGAGGTGGGTGACTACGACATAACCACCGTGGCGTCAATGCAAATGCTGTCGGTGCGCCAGAACCCGGAGACAGCTTCGCTGATTAGCGGTGGCGATGTGGCGCGCTCCATGTCCACCGGTGGCACTGGCGGCTGGTACAACACCATACCGCACTCGACATCGACACTATCGAAACGCTCGAATCGCTCGAAACGACTGCCGTATCAGAAGGACTCATACGACAAGGACTACATGAAGAAACGTAGCCTGATTTTGGAATTGTTGGCTGTGGAGCTGGAATTCCTGATCACGTGGTACAACCCAAACTCCTTGCCCGACTTGGCAATACCAGGTAATTAGGAATGAATTGAATTGAACTAAATTGAACTTAGCAAGTCGTTTGTTTTCTTCGCTGCAGGTGAAGAACAAATCACCGAGTGGCGTGCGCGCCCCTACAAGCCGAACATGTGGCGTGATTATGCTCGCCTCGCCTGGGCCTACAATCCCGCATTGGCCGTCTTTCTGCCGTCGCGCATCAAGAACGCCGAGTCCATTGAGGAGGAAGTTTCGCGCCTCGTCTGCTCCGATCCCATTGCCGTCAGCCACATTCCGGAAGCACTCAAATACCTCTGCACCACCAAGAATCTGCTGCACGAGAGCCCCGATCTGGTGTACATGCTGGCCTGGTCGCCCGTAAATCCCATACAGGCGCTGGCCTACTTCTCGCGCCAGTATCCTTCACATCCGCTGACCGCGCAGTACGCGGTCAAAACGCTCACCTCCTATCCCGCCGAATCGGTGCTGCCGTACATTCCACAGCTGGTGCAGGCGCTGCGCCACGACACCATGGGCTATGTCACCGAATTCATCAAGAACATCTCGAAGCGCTCGCAAATCGTGGCGCACCAGCTGATCTGGAACATGCAGACAAACATGTACATGGACGAGGATCAGCAGCATCGCGACCCCAATCTGTACGACTGTCTGGAGTTGCTCTCGCAGAACATTACCGCCTCGTTCTCGGGTGCGGCCAAGCGCTTCTACGAGCGCGAATTTGATTTCTTTGGCAAAATAACGGCAGTCTCTGGCGAGATACGCTCGTTCCCCAAAGGACCGGAGCGCAAGAATGCCTGCTTGGCAGCGCTGAAGCGCATTCAGGTGCAATCGGGCTGCTATCTGCCCTCGAATCCGGAGGCCATGGTGCTGGACATTGACTACAACAGCGGCACACCCATGCAGAGTGCGGCCAAGGCGCCGTACCTGGCACGCTTCCGTGTCTACCGTTGCGGCATTACCGAGTTGGAGTCGCGCGCCATGGAAGTGTCCATTAATCCGGTGAGTTGGTTGGAGTTATGCCACTAGCAATCAACAGCTCTTAAATGTCTTTGTTTTATTTCTCTTGCTTGGCAGGATTCACAGAAAGATGCCAAAATGACGCTGGGCGTTGAGTCGTGGCAGGCGGCCATTTTCAAAGTGGGCGACGATGTGCGGCAGGACATTCTGGCACTGCAAGTCATCACCATATTCAAGAATATCTTTCAACAAGTGGGATTGGATCTGTTTCTGTTCCCCTACCGTGTGGTGGCAACGGCGCCAGGCGTAAGTCAAATTCGATTGGTGTATGAAATCATTTGTATTTTGTACAGACTGCGTTTATTTTTGCTTGATTTATTTGCAATTTGTATAAATTTGTATTCTAATTTGTGTTTGCGCCTAGTGTGGTGTCATTGAGTGTGTGCCCAATGCCAAATCACGTGATCAGCTTGGCCGCCAAACCGACTCTGGTCTGTACGAGTATTTTCTGCACCAGTACGGCGACGAGAGCTCCAAAGAATTTCAGGCTGCACGCGCTAACTTTGTCAAGTCCATGGCCGCCTACTCGCTCATCGGTTACCTGCTGCAAATCAAGGATCGCCACAATGGCAACATAATGATCGACAAGGACGGACATGTCATACACATTGGTTGGCCACTTTGAATGAATTGATTTGAAATCAGTTTTTACTGAGCTCTTCTTTGTTTCTTCACAGATTTTGGCTTCATGTTCGAGTCCTCGCCGGGCGGTAATATTGGCTTTGAGCCCGACATGAAACTCACCGACGAGATGGTCATGATTATGGGCGGCAAAATGGAGGCGCCCGCCTTCAAGTGGTTCTGCGAGCTGTGCGTGCAGGCGTTCCTTGCTGTGCGCCCCTACCAGGACGCCATTGTGTCGTTGGTCTCGCTTATGCTGGACACTGGGCTGCCCTGCTTCCGCGGTCAGACCATCAATCTGCTGAAGCAACGCTTCGTTGCAACCAAGAACAACAAAGAGGCAGCCGCTCATATGTTGAACGTCATTCGCAACTCGTACCAGAACTTCCGCACGCGCACCTACGACATGATACAGTATTACCAGAACCAGATACCCTACTAAGGTGGCATGGAAATGTGGGCGTTGTAGTTGGAGTTGGCTTAGTTGGTTCTCTTAAAGTTTGTGTTTGTATCTGAAATGGACACACCATGGTCTCGTGTGCATTGTTATGTTAAACGTACTGAACTACTTTGTTGGACTGAAGTACTTTGTTGTTGTAGCCACCTACTCTGAAGTCGCATGTGGCAATTTAAGTTAAGTTAAACTTGTAACTTGTAAAGCTTCGGCAATTAATGTGTGTTCCTGTATAAAATTATATCTGTATTGAAATTATTAGAGGAAATATTGTATGAAATAAAATATGCTTTGTTGTTGCTATGTGAACTAAACTCCTATATTATTCATACTTATTTAATAAAACCAAACTTAAATCTGTAAGGGCATAAAGTGGGGTTTAGTTTTGTGCCAGTTTTTTAATTACTATTGGTTTATAGAATTGATTTTGATAATTTTAGTATAATACTTTTGTATTTTTATTCAATAAAAACTCAAATAAATCCATAACCAGACTAAAAAGTGGGGTTTAGATTTATGCGAGTTTTTTGTTTATTATATTCATTTTTGTATATTTTATCAATACAAACTAAACTCAAAATAAGCTTTCGACTATTTAAGTGTTTGTTTTTTTTTTTAATTGTTCTTTAATTTTGGTTTGAAAAATCGATTTCAAAATAATTTGTTCATAAGATTTGAAGAAAACCAATTGATGAATCGATTTCAGAATAATTTGGTCGAGTTGAGCAAAAAATGAAAAAATATTTTAAAAACTGAAAGAAATTAATGACAAAACAAGAAATTTAAAACTGAATAAATTTCGAACACTCCAAAAAAGATTACAAAATAATATGGAAAACCGAGCGGGATGAATTTCCAGGAAATGTGAACTCGGTATAATTTTGCTTACATGCTTCCATTATTGTTGCCTTTATTATAATTAACTCTTGATAGATTAGATTTCAGCGTAAAATTTTATTTCAAGAACAAACAAAAAACATTCATTTTAATTGAAATACCTATTTTGGTAGAATATTTGTGTTAAAAAAAACAATTTTCTTTATTAGTGTGGTGTACAGGGGAAAAGTGTATTGGATACGGTGAGGAATTTCTATCTATCAGTCAATGATAGGTCAGGCGTTAGTCAGTTCGGGGTGACCTATATGAAGCGGCGGGTCGCGCCAATTATGCCATGGCTAAAGAGCCTACGTGTTGAGCAAAAATCAAAGGAGAAACGCAAGGTTTGTCTCTTGTCAAGAAGCTAATTTTATTTTTCAAATTTTAGGTCTTATATACTAAATTTACAAACTGTTATACTACTGAGCATTTCCAATGCTCCGCCCGAATTTCCAATGTCGCGGAAGTGTGACCAATCAGCGTCACGGGACCTTTTCGGTCGATGCAGCACTTTTCCTCAAGTGCCATTGCCCTGCGGTAGGTGACATCACACAGAGTGCCGATCAGTGCAAGTTCCATATGTGGGACACTGCACTGCGGTCAGTGGTGTCGGATGGCACGCCGCTGGCTTAGCCACTTGAGTGTCGCTTGTGTCGTGCGCGCGGTGCTATTTGACACTTTGGCACATATGCGCTCGAGTGTAGCAAAAGTTATTAATGTTGGCATAAGTGGCTACGTGGTACCACTACACCATTGCCCTTAAGCGAAAAATTATTACTTGGAATAATTTTTTAAGATATCGGTCGGGTTTTCGGAGGTGGATTTGGAAATGCTTAGCTAACATTATTGAGCTTATAGTAATTGTAGATAGCGTAAATATTTGTTTTGTTGTCTTAGTGTAATATGTATTTTAATCTTTATTTTGTACAATTTTTAGATGTTATTTGCTAAGTCATTATCTCCTAGAAATTTCTTAAGATTATTATACTGGCAGGATCGCCATGTGGTGTACAGGGGAAAAGTGTATTGGATACGGTGAGGAATTTCTATCTATCAGTCAATGATAGGTCAGGCGTTAGTCAGTTCGGGGTGACCTATATGAAGCGGCGGGTCGCGCCAATTATGCCATGGCTAAAGAGCCTACGTGTTGAGCAAAAATCAAAGGAGAAACGCAAGGTTTGTCTCTTGTCAAGAAGCTAATTTTATTTTTCAAATTTTAGGTCTTATATACTAAATTTACAAACTGTTATACTACTGAGCATTTCCAATGCTCCGCCCGAATTTCCAATGTCGCGGAAGTGTGACCAATCAGCGTCACGGGACCTTTTCGGTCGATGCAGCACTTTTCCTCAAGTGCCATTGCCCTGCGGTAGGTGACATCACACAGAGTGCCGATCAGTGCAAGTTCCATATGTGGGACACTGCACTGCGGTCAGTGGTGTCGGATGGCACGCCGCTGGCTTAGCCACTTGAGTGTCGCTTGTGTCGTGCGCGCGGTGCTATTTGACACTTTGGCACATATGCGCTCGAGTGTAGCAAAAGTTATTAATGTTGGCATAAGTGGCTACGTGGTACCACTACATTAGTTAAACTTTTTGATCAAATGTTGTCGGCATTAAATTTAGTTTAAAGTATCAAAAAGATAACAAGATTTTCTTAAAACAAAGTTAAATAAAATCTTGTCGCTAGAAATGGCAATAAACAAAATAAAATTTGTTTGAATTAATTAAAATTATAATAAACTTCTTTTCGGCTTATTACTACATTGAAAGAATCGAAAATTTTAATAAATATTTCATTTAAAAAATAAATAAATAATTTAGTCAGAACATTTTTGCTAAAAATTAGAGTAAAGAATTTTTCTAAATGATTTAAATTAACAATAAACTTGTGCAAGCTAGTTATCAGCTTAAAATTACATTTAAAAAACCAAGAAATTAAACAAAAAGGTGACATTGTATTTATTTTGAAAATTCTTTATTTATTCTTCTAAATCAATTTCATCCCCTTCAAAGTAATCCCCTCCCGATGCAATGCACTTATGCCAACGGATTTTCCAATATTCGAAACACTGATTGTAGTCACTTTCCGGGATGGCCTTCAGTTCCGTCTTCGCTGCGGCTTGAATTCAATGTTTTCGGTACCAGTCGAGATTTGACGCGCTTGACGCCCAAAACATCCTTTAAAATGGTATTGACTGAACCTTTCGATATGCCAACCTCATCAGCAAGGTCTCTAATCGTTAATCCACGGTTTTTCAACACCAAATCTTTGATATGTTGGACGTGAGCTTCGTCGGTTGAGGCTGATGGTCGCCCAGGACGCTCTTCGTCTTCGACACGTTCACGGCCGGTTTGGAACTTACTATATCACTTGTAAACATTTTTTTAGACATAGCCTCATCACCAAAGGCTTTCTGCACCATCCGCAGCAGAAAATTGATTCCGCAAACAAAATTGAATGCAAATTCTTTGCTCAACAAATTTCGACATCGCAAAAAACGAAAAACTCACTTTCAAACACTAATGAATATTTTGACATGTAAATTTAACATAAATGTCACTGACAGTACTACCAACCTAAAAAAAAATAATTATCCAAATCCTTCGACGCGCGCAGTTTAAATTCAAATGTCACCTTATTTTTTGGACACAGTAGTAAATTATATTGTCACAATATTTTTTACTAATAATTTCAAAATAAAATTTTTTTTAAATTTATTAAAATTATAATAAACTATCTGAGCATTAGTTATTAGCTTAAACTTTTATTTAAGGAACTAAAAAATATTCAACTTAAAATTTAATTTTCGCTTAACATAAAAAATATTAATTGGTACAAAAAAATATTAATTGTTATGTGTTAACCAGAAACAATTGAAAGAATATGAAAAATTTGATATAGTTGAAAATAACGCGAAGTATTTTCAAATATAAGAGGAACATTAACTCCTCTCTTTGTGACAAAAAGGTTAATTAAACCTTAAACAGCTATTTTAAAAATAATTTAAAAAACAAGATATACAATAGTCGAATTTACTTAAAATATTTAAAATTTTTTGCTTGGGATTTTATTTTTATTTTTGATTAATTTATTTATTTCCGGCAAGCGAATAAACGCCCATTTCGAAAGCATTTCAAACATTTATATATTACGTTTTTAATTGCCCATCTTTAAGAGTTGCTCATCACTAATCCCCACACCCGTCAGCACTTTTCACCGCTCGTACTATCCGCGCGAACACGCTCAGTGCTAGTTGGTCATTATCGCTCATGTTGGCAGCACTGCACCGCCATATTAACGAAAAAAGGAGTCGTCGTTTCTTGGCGTGTGTGGCGCTGGAATTTACTGAAAAACTTACAAATTCGCTGCTTTTTACCTAATTATCAATTCGAATTATTGCAAATCAATGAAAAGGCAACGTTTGATGTGAACGCAAAGCGAGATTATTGTGTGCTGATAGTACGAAAAGCGGAACGCGCAGAAAATCGCAGCCCGAGTGAGGAAGAACGGTAATTTTTTTTGGTGCTGTAGCAGCAGATTGAAAACGTTTGTTGGCTGTGCAGAAAAATCAAAAAATGACAAGTTAAAAGCGGAAAGAGGAAAAAGCAGTGCAGAAAAATACGACTAAAACGAAAAAAGAGCAGGGGATTGCTGCAGTACGTGCAACGAACGCAACAAAAGGTGAAACAATTTCACATATCGAGTAGGAAAAAGGAAAATTGTACGGAAAGTCAGACGAAGAGGAGAAGGAAAAGTTGAAAGAGAAGTTGTTGCAAAGTGAATGTGTGTGCGTGTGGTTGTGCGCTTGAAAAGCTGAGCCAGCCAACCAGCCAGCCAGCTAGCAGTTACCGAACGAACAAGCTAAAGCAAAAAAGAAAAATCGAATCGAACAAACGCCAAAAAGGAGAAAAATTAAAACGTACGAGCGAGCTGTGAGTGCTGTGCAGAAATTGATATTGAAAATTTGTGGCAATCGTTAAGAGAAAAATCGTTCGAAACGTCTGAAAACTTCAATTTGATTTAGTTTTTTTGTTCCTTTCGGCAAATGCTTGTGTAATTTTGATTAAATATTTGTTTCTGTGAAAAGCGAAAAATTCAAAAAGTAAAAGTTGCGTAAAATTGCGAGCCAATTGAATCGATGTGAAAAGTCTTCCCACTGGTACTAAGAGGAGACCGACCGACAGATCGACGATCAAAAGAATAAAAGTCTAGCAAGAGTGTAAGCGCAAGCAAGCAACCAATAAATTAAAAACCAAACCAAACGCAACGAAACGAAAAAGTAGAAGGCACGGCAGCAAGTGTAGTGAGTGCGAGCGTGCGTGTGTGTGTTCTGTAAGTAGTGCCGAGAGTGTTAAAAGAGAATTTTCAGAATTTCTTCTGACGCCCAGCTGGAATTGAAAAAGGACAAATTGAGGAGGAAAATTGTCAATTGCTGCGTGCTAATTGATAATTTGGCTGGCGATTCGTTTCGGCATTGAGTTTTTTGGTCGATTCGCTCACGTTCATGCTAACATTTGCAACTGCAATCGATGTGTGCGGCTGAGGCTGGCCGTGTGTGTATGCGTTTTGCTTGGATACTGCAAATTGAAACGCTTTGCAGTGCGGTGAGCCATTTACAAGCGAGCAGAATCAGCAAATTACAAATTAGTCGAAACGATTTGTGCAGCGCAAAAATGTACATTAGAAAAGTTGACACGAAAAGGGCGTAGAGTCGTTGGGCAAAGGAAATTCCGGTACGAAGCACCAGCAGTGGTGGCAAATGAGCAAAAAGGAATAGAAAGAAGAAGAAGCATTAGCATCAGCAGTGCAATGTGTTGTGCGGAAGGGGACGAATTGGCATGTAGAAAAATTTACTGCTATCCTTGAAACATTGCGAACAGCAAGCAGAAAGAAGGAAGAAGAGCGAAAGCGCGGCGACGTGAAGATGAGCCAGAAAAGCTGATTTCTGTTTCAATTTGCCTTCCAATCGGCTTCGTTTTCGTTGTCCGGGCGTGCGAGCGAGCTGACTGGTGCGTGCAGACGAACGTGCAAATTCATTGCGCCTGATCGTCGTGTGCTAAAGCGAGCTGGCAGTCGTGTTCAAACTGCCCATTGCCCGTGGCCGTTGGAGTTGTTGCTTTCCAATTACGTATCCAATTGGTTGCAGTGTGCGGTTGAAAGCAAATTGAACGCAGAGTTGCACGGCGCCCGCACACGCATTTGACACTTGACAACTGTTCACTCTTTCTTTCGCTCTCCGTTCGTTGCTCGCTCGCCCACATTTGTGGGTAAATTTAAATGAATCTGATTGGAATGGCAGCCTCCATAGACGTTAATTGTTCGCATTAGCATTTGATTAGATTGCAATTAATTCGATTAAATCGTGCTGCATGACTTCCGCGTAGTGCGAGTGATTTCAACGGCTGTGCGGTTCGTTCATCGCCGCACAGGTACATACAAAATGTTCGGTTTTCCAACGTTCCACGTTCATTTGCCCGTCGCTTTCAATTGTTGCGCAGCACGCTTTCGTTTCAATATTCGTTTGCGGCGGCAGCGAACAGTGGCGAGTTGTGTGCTGCTGTTGCCAATTGCGTCGTTTTAATTTTAATTTGCTTGCGTGTTTGAAAATTTTACACTCAATTTTATTTTATGTCTACCAGAAAAGTGTTTTTAATTTGCGCTGCAACGCCATTCGGCATTGTCACTGCGTTTAAACGTTGCGCCGCACTGAAAAAGTGAAATTTTCCACATTTTATTTTATGCTTATTTCTTTCTTAATTGCATTGACATTATTAACGCCCGTATGCCAAGTCCGCCCCACTCCCTTATCTTCAGCCACTGCAGTCGCCAGTTGCCTCAATTTCGTTGCACTTCCTCGTTCAATTCGATTCGCTGCCCATTATTAGTCGCTTGAACTTCGCCATCACTCGGAAGTGCAGTCCCACCTTCGTGGATGTGTGTGCAGGCGAGTGCGATGACAATCACTTGTCAGTGCCTAATTGAATTTGTCTGCTCTTCTGTGTGCTTATCGGCTGCTGCTTTGCCTCTTATTTCTCTCGCTGTTTCCTCTACACTTCTAATTCTTCTATTCTCACAAACAAATTTGATTTACTCTCCTCTTACGCTGTGTTGTCATTCACCCATAGGCTAAAGGTTAGCCACCAGCCAGCGCAAAATTCCTATAGTTCTCTCCACTGACAGCTGCTGAGCAATGTTCAAAGCACAGTTTTGCAACAAAAAACTCGGTAAATTCTACTCGGTCTCATTGGTTTTCGCACATAAACAATTTAGTTGACAGCTGTTTTTCCACATTTTCTTTCATTGCGATTAGCTGCCGATAGCTGTTGTTGTTCTCGTCGATATATTTGCTTTTGTTGATTGGTGTACAACAATTTGGTGTAGTCTGGTCGGTGGCGGCTCCATGGCAGAGTTTATTGACACAAATAGTCGATCAAGCTGATGTCAAAGCCCATTGATTGATTTCTAGCGTCGGTTCTGTCAAGCAGACGGCATTTTGATAGAAAGTGTAAAATTATATATGAGAGTTGTGTGTTTTACATATTTAACAAATGACTTGGACAGTTTTCCGAATACACTTTAACGGGTATAACACCTAAAATGTTCAAATTTTCAACGCAAAGTCGTCGCACCACGAAGACCAAAACAAGTGATATGAAGCCGTTGTTGGTTCTACTGAGATGTTCGGTGCATTTTATTGTAATTTTAACATAGTCTGACTGGAAAAATTGATTCAAGAACTAACTTGGGCGACTAAGTACTTCTAACTTCTGTGATAATCCAGAAGTGCGGTTAGGATAACATGGCATCTGATTCGCATAATTGTGAAGGTCAATTCGCCTGGGAAGATGTTGTTTTAAGAGCCAACGTGCAGTGTTTACCTCTGTTAATACGAGGCATTATGTTGGTTATAGAAGAATGCAAAGGTTGGAAAGCAGAATTTTGTAGAAGGGATCTATGGACACGTGATTTGAATCTATCAGTTAGAGAACATTCCATAGACACCGAATTTAGAAAATTTGGTAGCTCAGGTTAGTTCAATTGCGTAATTATCTCTTCTACAAGCCAAATTTGTAGAAAGTCGTTAGGCGTTGGTTGTGGTTGGCATTAAATGGGACCAACTTATCCAGCTTATCTGCACTTGACTTGTTTATCATCGCCAGGTTGTCAGGTGGTTGCACGTGAAAGCACCAATGCCAAATTAATGCAACGTGGCTTCATTATTTAGCAACACGCGGAAACAGATAAAAGCTCAACTGTGTGCTTGCACAAACACGAAGAAGCGTGGAATTCGGTCGTTTTGGCTTGTTCGACTAGTTTAATCTGTTGTTAATTGGCGTTGCACATTGCATTCAATATTTTGTCTGGGCGATATAATAACGTTATCAGTGTTGAGGTGCTTTGATAAGAAGCGCAGCTGGAGGTGGAGCTGGGATTCACGCCTCAATGTCAATAAATCAAGTGTTTTTGTTGGTTTGAATCAGTCTTAAGAGTCTTAAAATTTTTTTTTTCTCATTCCATATTTGATTTCTGCATTCACAACGAATCACCATCAATTATGGGGCTTTACTCTAGTTCAGATTGCATAATTGCAAGTAGACATATTACGCCAACGAGGTCGTTGGCCCCTTGCACACGATCACCCAGTCCGGCGGTATCAACATTTCACTAGTTTTAGGCATGTTTCATAATTTCACAATTTTGCGTGATTAACTGAAAATCGCTACGTTTTGGCTTAATGTACACGTACGCATGGATTCTTTGTTGTAATCTGCTTTTTTCAATTACTTATTATTTTAACCCTCTCATGCCCGATGTTGCCTATAGGCAACATTGTACTTATATACTTCTAAGTCCCGCAATTTTCATTTTCTTGACCTGCGGTTTCTTGCACAAACAAATTAATATTTTTAGAAGTGAATTCAAAGCAAATTACAAAAATTTTACTGTTATCCCCAAATAATTTCCAATAATTTGCAATAATATCAGGAAAAGTTTGTGTTCTAATTGAAGTCTACGAATTGGGCGCGTTTCATTAAAACCCTGTTTCTTTAATAATGGTTAAATAAATTCAAAAAGTGATAATTTTGTATTTTTCCATATATATTAAATAAGTTTTCTGTATTTAAAACATATTGATACTAAATTTATTTAACCCGTTTTAAGCTAAAATTCTTCAAAAGTTAACTAGCTCTAGAACTCTAACAAAGAGGCGTGGCGACTTCAAATGTCGTGTGCACACTTCTTAGGCAAGTGTGTCATGTTTTAAATACCAAAAAGTAATATCGAGACACATGGTAAAATTCGGGGTCGAAAGGGTTAAACAATAATCTTATCAACGAATCTTATTAATTAATCTTATCAGTAAATTTCAATAATAAGAAAGCTCAAAGACCATGTGGGGTGGGGAAGAGGTGCGGAGTTTGTTCAAGCAGCACTCGGTAACGTAACACCAGCAAACAGACAGACTGACCATACCCAAAGTGAAGATAATGCAGCAAATAACATACAAATGGTTTCGTGTGTTGTTCGCCTACTTAGAACAACCGCAAACGCTGTACAACAACAATGACAATAATACCAACAATGCCAGCATTTTGCCGTTTGTCTAATAAATTGTTCACATTCCTAATCAAATTACATGCGCGCAGTGGAGCAGGTGGTGCGTAGAGTATCGAATGGTATATATGTATAGCACTGTGCGAAAGAGATTTTCACAAAAGGGGATGGGGCGAGGGTAGTCAGGAAAGAAGGGCTTGAAAGTAAAGTTTATTTGTGCCGAAATTTTTTCCGAATTCTAGTTGGCATGACTTCAAAGCTTTAAACTAGTTTTACTCAAAATAGTTTTTTTAGTGGCTTAGGTTACTCTGAAGAGAGAATTATTTGGCTGATTCGTATGATTCATGTGAAAGATGTATCCGTTCAATGTGGATCTAACTTTAGGTAGCATCTGTAAGTTCTGGGCAAAGACTGAGGAAAAACGACCGCAAAATCCCTCTCCAGGCACCTCTGCTTGTCCAATTAGTCACTCCAAGAGTTTATAGGGCTTTTTCAACTTGATCCTTTCAACGAAAACGATCTCTATTTTCACCGTTGACCTGCACAGCAGTAAAAATATATAGAAAAAGTACGAGAACTTTAATCGGAAGTAAGATCGAGTTTCTCCGCAGTTATTAAATTTTAACGACAATTTTCGTTTCTAAGATTTATTTACGTTTTATTTAATTTCTATTTTCAAATGTTGAAAATATTTATTTATTTAGCCAATGAACAAATGTCCTTACTGTCTATAGGAAATATTAATAAATACAAACTACAATTTACTTAAACTATTTAATAATTTATTATTATTCATTAATTTATTATTTATTAATTTATCAGAAGCAAAGTATTTGAAGGCAAAAGTTAGATGGTGAACGTAAATCATGAAATGATGTTTAAAAATCAGGAAATAAACTAGTTTTCACATCGAACTGTTACTAGATATGCAAAACGCATTCACGGCGATGATCTTCAAGTCATCTTTGGTAAAGCCAGGTGGACCTGAGCTCTTGGCCAGGCCATGTGTAAAGTAAGGTTTGTTCGTCTACTAATTAGTTCCCCGGGATATATCTGTGATTAGGCACCCCTGAGTTGAGTTATTGACGTAAGTTGCTCTCTCTTTTTAATGTCTAAAAATGGGTTCCTTAGGTCTTATTTGCCACATGGCTGTCAGAGTGTCTAGATATTTTTGTCGTATTGCCATATTTTTGACATATTTCATACAGTTATTGCTACTTGAAAGACGCTTAATTAGTCTGGTAGATTATCTCGAGAGTTGTAAAATCATATAATATATACCTATATAATGAATGCTATGGAAATCCTTTTTCAAACACGTAGATATCACAAATTGACTCTTTTTTTTTTGAAAAACAAAATGTTGGTGTTAAACTTTTCAAGTTTTTAAGTCCTGCCAGAAGGAATTCTAAGACTGCTGTTTTATACAGACTTCCACTGGCGCACGCAAGGGTGTTCTTGGAGGTTCAACCCCCCTCAATCATCTGTGGAAAACGTGATTTCAGATGGTATTGGCCTCAAAAGTTTTGTTCAGCGCCCCTCCCCCAAATTAAATCGTGTGTGCGCCACTAGATTACATTGACTTCTTCAGATGCATAGCCAAAACGCAATTTTTGTCGCATGGTGTTAGGTCTTTATGTGCCTCTAGGCATGAGTGCAAATCGAGTAAAGTAGATAGCAAAATATAAGCAAATCGAAAGAAATGCGTTTTCTTTGTTAATGAAATTGAAATTGTGTTGTTTTTGTCGTTGTCTGTCATAGTTCGTATACGTGTCTGTGTTGTTTGGTTAAAGTAACTAATTTTGCGAATATTCCAAGGAGCCTGCATAAAGCTGCTGATTGCGCTCAAGCCACGCGCACATAAAACCAAACAGACGGACAGACAGTATTGGTCTGTGTGTAATTGTAATGCATTGTAGATATGTATATCAGTTCTTGGTGCTTTGTAAATTAGAAAGTAAAGAAGAGTGAGGACTTACAGACGTTTCGTACGCAACACGCTGGCAATAAAATGTCAAAGTGCCACATAAAAAGCACCAATTGCAAGGAAGTGAATTGTTTTTTATTTATTTGTTGGTCTGTATAAGTTTTAGAACTGAAATTCGTTAATTGAACTATCAATATTCCTTTTCCTTTTTAGTTATTTTGAATTGAATGTTGTTGTAAGGGTAAGCAAAGCAAGACTAGATAAGATTTAAAAAAGGGTGTTGTACACTGTTATCTGTTTGCTTTGCCATCTTTACCTTTGCTTCCCATATGGTTACCAAATTCAAATTTGGAATTTCGATGTATAATTGTCGATTTTCCCCATTCTATGAATTGTATCGCTTAAAAGCAACATTGTTCTAAGCTTTTTCGGTGAACTATGTAGTTTGTTCTATTGGCAACATTGAAAATTGATGACATTTGTGTAATGGCTCCCGCAGCATTTTCCAGAATTAACAAAGGGGAAGAACTGTTTTTATATGTTTCATAACAAATAACTCTAAAAACTTGTAAATAAATGAAAATATTTTTTTTCATATAAATACGTTTAAATTCTGCTTCAAAAAGTTACCACCTCCCACCACCAACTGGAAAGTCGAAACCATTGATGCAAAATAAATTCAAATACCTCACTCGTTTCAAATAGCCAAATTCCAATTTGTTTCTATGACTATTTCATAATTCGGGAAGGAAAGGGTTAAAGCTTCTCGCGAGTAACAGAATGGTCATCACTGATCTAAAAGCTCATGCGAGCTCCTAATGGCTTATAAGCCGGGACTATCTCATCTGTACAACCTCTGTCGTACCGATGTCTGCTATAAAATTATAAATATTAAGGCCAAAAAAATTTAACATTTTTGACTGTCCCAGAAAATCGATTTTCGACGCCAAGTACTGTCGTCTTGGTATATAATTCCCACATTTATTATGGTTATAATGATTTAGCAAACCTTTCCAAAATTGCTAGGTGATTGGAATACTACAATTGCACCGAAAGCCTAAACTCTAAAAAAAATTGTCACTTACGTTTGTTCCTTTATTAACACATTAAGGACCGCTCACGAGTTTTCTCGTGTTTCGCGTTCCGTCTGTTACGGATAGACTTACTTACATTGTATCCTACTACCTCCAAGACTGGTGACCAGACGATCGATTTGATGACGAAAGTTAGAACGTACAAGTTTGCCCAAAAACGTGCGGTCCCAGGCATATGCCTTACAGATTTCTTTGCGGTCCTTCATGTGTTAAGGGAATCACAATCGACTCAAAAAGGTCTCCGAGTAGAAGTCCATGTCGTTTTACAAAAGCGACGGATCGGCTTAAAAAAAGTATCAGAGTCCCTGTAAAACTTTAGGGGTATTCACACCGAGCTCGTTACTTTGTTAGTTCGGTATTCGGTAGTTTTGTACGTGTATTTTGTGTTTGTACAAAAATTGAACTAAAACAAAATACACATAGAAAACTACCGAGTACCGAAGTAACGAAGTAACGAGCTCGGTGTGAATACCCCTTTTATGTCAAGGGCCGCAGAATCACTCAACGGTTTCGCTTTCCAGATCTACTCAAGTAGTTACGAGTTTGGGCACTTGCTAGTAGAGTCCGACCGATTCCCACTTTTTGCCGATGCCGATTAATCGTTCGAAAGGGCGCGAATCGCCCGATGCCGATTCCGTAGATACTTTACAAAAGAACAAAAACGAAGTGGCTATATTAAATATACATTTGTTTATAACAAATTTCACAAAAATAACAACAATACGAAAAAACAAAAATTAAATTAAATTAAAAATAAAAATAAAAATTGAGTGATTCAGTTTAAAAAAATTAAAAAAAGTGGAGACAAAAATGAAAGTAAGAAAATAGGCCAATGTGGCATCGGCCAAAAAGACCGATCCCGATACCAATTTTTGTGGCCGATCCTAGCCGATGCCGATTAATCGGTCGGACTCTAATTGCTAGACAAGGGGGAGGTAATAGCTGGCGTACAATGGACAGAAATGTCTATGTGCTGTGCCCATGGACACTCCCTATAATATAAAATAAATATCTTAGTACATAAACTAAGAAAACTGTCGCATCTAAGCTCCGAAAATCGCAGAATATTATTAGAATAATCACTCCAACCACAAAAAGCGAGAGTTGGCCCAGATTTTTGAGCTGCAGTTGTTTGAATTTAAAATGTGGAATCAAATTATTTGATTTCTCATTCCATGGATGGTGCTTAATGTATTTTCGGTTTTTTTTTTAAATTTCATTATTACATTTGAGTGGCCATACATTTAATGCGGTTACAAAGCTTTTCCACAATTTTGCAGTGCAGTGAAATTTTGTGGCTGCAGTTCAAAGCGTCCCACACACACACATACACAAGGGGGACCTTTGTCTGCTGGCAGTAGTAATTTAATAAAAAAGAAAATAAAAATTTGCAATCACAGTTGCAGTCACAGTGATTTGCAAATGACTAACGTTGCAAGTTGCTAGGCGACATACTGAAATTTTAATAGCTGCGCTTTGGAGCGGCAGAAGTGCAAAGAGAAAAAAGGGGCCAACGGCATTAAAGTGCGGCCTGTCACCCGTGCTTGGCGCTCTTCTCACCCTCGTTTTTTCCGTTGGCATCCATTAGCAGTGAGACAATTAAATTAAATTGCACTTAATTGAATTGCGCTGTCTGCGCTCTGTTGCTGGCAATGAATGAAATGGAAGAGTGCAGCGGTCGCAATGGGCACTGCAAAATTCTTTCGCAGCTTAACTTGCGCACGAAACCAACAAACACAACAATAACCCCATGACAACAACAACAGTCTATAACTTAACCCAATTTCGATGCCGCAAAACTTTGACAAAGTTCTTTTTTTTCAATGCTACTCTTTCAAAAGTTTGTGTGTGTGTGTGGTCGCTGCCATTGCTTTGTTTATACAATAACGTTTTTTGTTTTGTTTTACATTTTGTTGGAGTTTTTGGGTTAAACTTTGGTGACATTTGTTTCATCTTCGAAATAGCGCAATCATTCTTATCAAAACCCATCCAGCTGTCCCAATTCTGCCTGTGCAAAGAAACCGCTTTGTGGGTTACATGCGTTGCGCTCGTCTCCCAGCGCCTTGGCCGCTTCATTTTTTGTGGCATGCAATTTTTCTGCTTGGAAACAGCAAAATCAACAATGAAATCGACATTGCGCTGTGGTAGCAACTCAGCACCGTCAGCGCTGCTATTCGAAAAAGGCAATACAAACGGCAAAGACAAATTCCTATGCATTCCCCTCAAGTGTAGTGTGACAAGTAGATACATTTTCTAAACAAAAAGACCTAAACAGGGCCAAAAGCTACAACAAACATTGCGTTCGTTGCACAGAGCAACCCTCAAGCGAAGGAGTGGTGGTGGTTGTTGCTTTGCTGCCGATTTGACGATTTTCGCTTTGCCATTGCATTCCTTTTCAGATTTTCCGCATGCGAGTGCTGCGTCCCCGTCATCGCTGTTCGCCAACGAAATGCCTCACACTCGCTCTTAATTTTTGTCCGCCCACAAATATTTATAATCGAGCAGCGACACGTTCGCTACGGCCCTCTTCGAATGAAGCACCTTTTCACTCGCATTCCTGCACCACATGCGACCGTTCGATTAGGCCGTCGCATGACATCAAATTCCTGACTGCTTTGCTGCTGCATTGTGTCTTTGTGTGCTTTCCGCTGTTGCACTCGCACCGTCTTCTCAGATTTTATTGCGATTTTTATTGGCAAAGGGCTCTTCTTTGTTGGCATTTTTCGCAGCAGGCCGACGAGCAGCAATTTCAATTTCAATTCCAGTGCCCATTTGTTCCCTGCTTGGCATTGCGCATGCTCCGCACTTTTACATTGCCTTTCCGTGTCAACCGCACAACCCCTCCCCAGTAAGCGCCTCGTCCTTTCGCCACTCGTATGCACACATCTCCGTAATACTGCCTCACACACTCTGCTCCTCGTTAGTCGTTTTCGTTGTCGTTGTCCCCGAAAAATGTGTTTGTCATACTGACCCAAAGTAATACGTTCCTTGTTGACGCTGCCTTCGCCTTGTCCGCCCTTGTACGGCTGCTACTGGCGCTACTTAGCGCCTCATGCGCTCTCCATGTGCAATTTTCTGCGCATCGTTTCGTTTTTCTTTCAGTGTTGCCGAAAAGCAGCTAACAACAACATAACGCAACGAACGCAATCCGACGAATACTCAATTGAATTTCTTGCGAAATTTCGAAGAAATTCCCCGTCACGCAGCGTTCAGTCAGGCGCGCAGCACAAAATTGAAAGTCGTCGAAAACAAAAAGTAAAAGTTGCTGTTTTCCGTTTTCATTTTTCATGATTATAATTTTTGTATTTTTAGAAATTGTGAAAATGCTTTTTAATGGCTCATAGCCCCAATGAACTTAGAGTAGTGTGATTATAAAAAATGCTCTTGAAATTCGTTTGATGTAGGAGTCGCGCTTCTACAACGCAAGAATGATTTGTGTATGTGGGGAAAAGTTGATCAGACTATGTATTTATTGGCCACTATAGAAAAAACAGCGAAAAAAGAGCTTGATTTAGATGTCAATGCTTGTGGTCTGATTTAAATGCTTTTCAGCCATAATGCGTGATTCAAATATTTAATTTGAGTTACTTAATTTAAGGTTAAATTATAAAAGTTGCATAATTAAAATTCAAGTAACTATTTATTTGCATTTTTGGATAAACTGTAAACTCCATAAACTCATATTTTAATTGAACAGTTAGTCGATATTGTACACTAACTTCAATTCATAAAAATCAATGTTAGTACAAAATTAGGTCTTTCGTCTGGTTTTAGACTTTTAATTGAGGATATATTAATTAATTAATTTAGATAAACCACTTTCTATGTCAAACAGAACAGTTTTTTATTACGATTTAATATTTAATTTTTTTTATACGTTTTCATCAGCTTGTTTTTTAGTTTAGAATTTTTTAATTGATTGATTTTATTTGAATTTGATTTTACTTCTGCATTTCCTACAGTTATGATGTTTTCATTTTCAGAATGATTTAGCATCGTTTAAAATTAACTAATTAGTTGTGATTATTTAGTATTTCAAAGTAATTAATGTTTGTTACACTGAGTTACTACCTGATTCAGTAATAGTGCAAATTAACCGACTAGTCATGCTTGATTAGTATAAAATATTTAAAACATTTGTAAACTTTAAAAAATAACTGTTTAAAAATAACTGTTTAATTATGATTAAATATAATGTGGAATTGCTAAGTTATCATAATTTATTAACGAATGATTAATGCTAATTAATTAACTAGTAATCATGATTATTTAATGTTCATTTGTAAGTATACCTAAATAATGGTATCATTTAATGTAATTTTTTTCTATTTCTATATTTTTAATTTAATTTTCAATTAACTATTAATTAATTATTTAATTTTTTTGTATCAAGAAACACTTTGAATCATTTGTTACAAAATACAGTGGAATTCCTCATTACGGACAGTCCTTTTAACCGGATATCTCCCATAACCGGACAAAAACACTGCGACGGTGAGTGTCCGGTTATGAAGAATTTCACTGTAATTGTAGTTAATTCATAGACTTTCACTGATACGAAAAAGCTTTATGAAGTTTAAATTACAAAAAATCTAATGATTACTTAGTTTCCTTATAACTTTTTGTAGCGCCACCTTTTTTCAACACATCAACAATTTAAGCGTTAGCAATCATGTGTTTCAGACTAATCAATTGATGAAGTTTTCTATTTGATAAGTACATAATTTGCTCTCAGTCTAATTTTAATCAATGGTCCACATTAATCGTTTAGTTGCAACTTAAGTGACCAGTAAATTAATTATTAAACAACACATATGGAATAAAATAATTAATATTAATAAAAACAATTTTATTTTAAATAATTAAAAATTTAGTTTTTTTTTTTTTACTTAATTTAATTTTTTTTCATTTAAAATTCATTCATGTATTTTTTTAAATAGGAAACATATTTGTTATGCGTTTTCTCGTTTCTCAGTAATTTTTCTTAACTAAAAAATTAGTAAACAAAAATTAAATCACAAACATAATTATTATTTCATTGATTTCATTTAATCACATTTCATAACTGTATATTCCCAGTAGTTAATGCTTGCAATTAATTGATTAATAAATCGAGATTTTAATTGTTATTCTGCTGTTTCCATTAAAAAATTTTCAAACATATGACTAAAATATCGAATATTGCGTCGACGTGCTGCCTGCCTGAAAATTTCATATTTCCGTCAATGCTTTCCTAAAATCCATTGCATAACTTTGCATAGTTTTAGGCGTTTCACAACAACCCTTCCCTATCCTAATAAGAACATTTTGTAGTAAGTGGAAAGCGCAAATGTATTCATTCTACGAAGCGTTGAATATTTTTTCGTGACTGTTGAGTCAAAAAACCATCGATTTGTGCGCTCACATGCAACGCAGCGTATCGCTGCCCCTACACCGCCTAAAAGTCGACTACAAATTCAACGGATATATGCCTCGTTGCCGCGCATTGTGGCCATCCCACGGCAATTTGACATTACAACGAACTGTCAAAAATTGTTGAAATTTCGCCACTTGGAATTCCCCAATAGACGGAGCGAAATTGCGCTGTAAGCAGTAGAGGCCAATACACATCGCCACTGAGCGATGGAGAGCGAGAGCGCACAAATCGGCCCGAGAGCGCACTATATGAAGTTGACAAGGGAGTTTGTGCTGCGAGCGTGTTTCGGGGCGCACACATGTTTCGCGTGTCGTCAGCAGTGCTTCTCGATGCAGTTGTTGGTATGATTGTCGTCTGGTAGGTTTCGGCGGCGCACGATGCTGGCCGTAACGTGTCGCGCTGCTCTATGCTGTTGTTGGCTGCTGCTGCTGTTGCTGCTACTCATCGCCAACATCGTCATTGTCGCTGTCGTCGTAGTCGTCGTCGTTGCCTTTGGTTGCCTCTGGTGTACAACACACACATTCTCAGTTGCTTTGAAAAAATACGGAAACGCGCTGCTGTTTCGTGTTTCGCGTTTCGCCTTTTTGCGTGGATAGAAAAATCGAAAAATTTCAACATCAAACGCAAACCAATTTCGTTGAGTTCACCCTTTCAAAATTATAGCAAAGCGGTTTTAAAAAAAAAGAAATAAGTTATGAAAAATATAACTTGAGAATTGTAGTGAATTTAAGAAAGTTTTCTTGCAGTGCGTTCGCTTGTAAAGTGAGATTCTAAAAGCCAAAGCTGCTGAAGAAAAAGAAAAGTATGATTTTTTCTACAGCGCGCTTCCTCTGAACGCAACGTGCAAAATGTGAAAATCAAAATCCATTTTCGATTTTCGTCGATGATGTTAATTTCATACACTTCGCCAAAGCAGTGACAAATTTTCGGTGTGTGCGAGCAAACGGAAAAGAAAAAAGGCAAAAAGGAGGCGCTCATACGCCCCGTATGACAGCAGCAGCAGTGGCAGTGGCCGTAGCAGTCACACTGCAGCTAAAGTTGTAGCTTCGTGCACGAAAAGGTAGCGACAAAAGTGAAAAATTTCACACTCAATTTGCCGCATTTGAATTCGTTAAAAAGAAAAAAACGCCAAAGGTTTGCCGCGAATCTGAAGTTTGCTTCGTCGGTGGCAACATTTTTATTGCGGCAAAACATTTTGTTTCCGACCTGGTAAAATGTGAGAATAGCTAAAAATCTAACCGAAGTTGCAGCATGAACTGAAAAGTCGCTGACTCAATTCGAGCGCTCAGTGCATTCGCACATGACTCCAGCGGACTGTTGAAACCGCTGAACGCATTGCTTTTGCTGTGATTTTCTCTTGAAGTCAACGCTTTTGTTAGGGCAGTTGATGTGCATTTTCTGTTCAATTTTGATTTGATAAATTCTTCTATAAATTATCTAAATTCTCTCCAGCTTTTCAAGTGCATAATTTTTCATTTTTCTTTCCTCTCGCTAATGGCACTTTTCCACTTTATGTTCAATAGTTGGAAGCGTGTTCTTGGAGAGTGTTCTTCGAGTTTTGTTGTTGCCGCAGCGCTTTTGCGCATTGTATCCAATGCATAAATTCATCCATCCAGCAGCTATCCAAGCTTGCTGGCTGGCTGGCAGGTTGACAAGTTCACCAACAAAATTGCACCACCAACCAATTTTTCGCACTCTCTCCACTCTTTCATTCTTAGTGGTTCTGCGACTCGCTCTTTTACTTGCTTGCCACGTTCTCAGCATGCGCTCGCTCACCCTTTCTTCGCTCTGAGCATTGACATTTTTATGCAATCTTCTTCAAGTTGACAAATTTTTAAATGTGTTTGAATAAAAGTAGCGCGTATTAACAACTTTTTTTCAGTTATCAGCTTTAAAAAAATAGACCGAGACAAAAAAGAATGGAAGAATTTGTTTTTCTATTTTTGTTTGCTTATCGTGTGGTTTAGTGACGGTTTTATGGTTGTTTGTCTGTTTGCTAGGAAAAAAATTTTTAATTTTAGCAAGCAATTAATTTGTGTGTTTTGGATTTTTTACGTCGCTTGGATGACGGAAGAAATCTGGAATTTATTGCTTTGCATTGAAACGTTCTAAACTATTGTT
This sequence comes from Melieria crassipennis, assembly GCA_963668005.1. NCBI lineage: Eukaryota > Metazoa > Arthropoda > Insecta > Diptera > Ulidiidae > Melieria > Melieria crassipennis. The sequence continues at coordinate 48,675,612 of OY764962.1, forward strand.
TAATGAAATACTAAAATTATTCTAAGAAGCGCTTTTCTTTCAATGTGCACTTGACCAACAGTTCGACTTCATTTGATTCGAATATCATTTTGGACGCTAGATTTGCTTTTCGTTTGCTAAAGTTTTCTTTATAATTTCCATTTCCAAAGAGAAAATAATCGCAAATCGGCAAATACTTAAATAAAATCAGTATCGCTCAGTATCAGCTCGAATATCTCGAGCTATGAAACGTTAAATAACATTGTTTTCTGTAAGTTTTTAAGAAATTCTCAGAGATATTTGCCTATCTCGGGGGAATTTTAGCTTGGCTTAACTTTTGCGCTAACTTGAGACTCAAAAATTGAAGAAACCAAATTTCTAACTGGCCAAGTTATATTTTCAAACTCGAAGGTTTAATAACTTCTCAAGTTAACAAAATTTAATAAATATGCAAAAAGTACGATTACAACTCCGAATGAAGAAATCGATCCTAACACTTTTACAATAAAGTAGAACCAAAAATAAATAAAACTTAAAGGTAACTAATTAATAAAGTTATAATAAAAGAATTCGGAGTGGAGTTTTTATTTTTTATTTTTATGAAAACAGTAATTGTTTATATAATTTGAGAAGGAAATGATAAATTAATAAATACGGATAAAGTAAATATCCGTTAATAATAATTGACTGGCACGACAGCCCGCTTACGCGAGACTTAGGCCTAGCTTCCCGCAACCACCCGTGTTGTGCGTGTGAATTTGTACGCGGGTGGAATATCCATTAAATAATATAAAAATAAAAAGTAAAAAATTATAAGTAAAAAATAAAAAGTAAAAAATAAGTAAACAAATAAAAAGTAGAAAATAAAAAATAATAAGTTAAAAAAGTAAACCAACAAAAAAATAAAAAATAATTTACAAAATCACAAAGTAAAAATAAAAAATATAAAATTTAAAACTAGAAAAAAACGTGTAAAAAATTACAAAATATTTATACAAAATTTAAAACATCTAAAAATAAAAATGTTAAAATAAAAAATATACATATATATAGAATACAAAAATACTAAAAAAACAAAAGCTACATATATAAATAAAACACATAAAAATAGAAACTATAAGAATAAAAAACAATAAATACAAAAATAAACTAAATAAAAAATTAAAATACATATAAAAACAAAAAATATAAAAGTACTGAGTATACAAATAAAATACATAAAAATAAAAAATATAAAAATACAGAATATAAAAAACTATAAAAATGAAAACTATAAAAATAAAACATAATCATAAAAATTAAATCAAAAATGAAAACAAAAAATACAAATATATGTACCTACATCAAATTAAATAACCATTGAATATAAAAATAAAAAGTATACAACAAAAATATATAAATAAAATAAAACAAAAAATATAAAAATAAAAAATGTACAAAAATATAACAATAAAAAATTTAAAAAATATAAACATAAAAAATATAAAAATATAAAAATATAAAAATATAAATATATATATAAAAATTCAATAAATAAAAAACTATACAAAAAATAAATATAAAATAAAAACTATAAATATAGAAATACAAAATAAAACCAAAAGTATAAAAAATGTGTAAAAGTAAAAAACAAACGCAAAACAATTTAAACAAAAAATTATAAATTTAAAGTTATTCAAACAAATCTGAAAGATTAACACGATATTAAAACTATATAACAATTTATAAAATAATTTTGGAAGCCAATCTTAAATGAAAAGTTGAAGTTAATCAAAACTTCAAGTAGCAAATTATTGAAAAATTAAAGTTGAAGCAAGAACTAGTGGAAATATTTATGAATATATTATATAATAAAAATTTAAAAAGTATACAATACAACTTTGGCAGTTGTATTTTTAGGCCCCCTAAAAAAATAGCCCTTCAACTGTAAATTTAAAGTGGCTGGTCTCCGCCAACTTTTACCACGATTGGCGCCACTTCTACCCCACCCCTTGATTTACACAATTTCCATAAACAAAGACACGCACGCAATTTTTCCCAATTTGAATTTCGCCTTTTTGTCCTGCAGACCCTTTTTCCGCAGTCACCTCCCCGCTGATGCCGCCGCAGTAGCATTCACTCTTTTCCCCCCATTACATCAGCGTGCATTGTTATTGTACTCTGTACTCTGTGCACCGAAAATCGTTATTTAAATTTTCGGTAATTGTGTCATTGTCACCAGCAGCGCAGCGGCAGTATAACGTCGGTGGCTACTGGCAGCAATGCGGTCCCGCATAGATGCGGTGGCAACAGCAATGACACTGGCAACAACACTAACTCCTACTAGCTCACTTTCGACGCACAGTGTGTCAGTATTGGGGCGTGCACTGGGACTGTGTGTGTGTGTGTGTGTGTGTGTGTGTGTGTTGTCTGCTTTTTTCGCTGCGTCAGTATTTGTAGGATTGCTCGACTGACTGCCAACGCTTTTCTCAAAACGTTCATTTCTTGTTGTCTTTTGCGTTTGTGGCCAAACGGGTCGCCGTCGCCGCGGCAGCTCGCTCATTGTTACGCTTGATTGACACACTTCCGTAAATTTTATTTCACTTTTTGATTAAAATTGCATTTAATTTATATTTCCGCCCATTTGCCTCGAGCAACTTAACTTTTCTGCATCGCCCTCTTTTATTTATATTTCTTCGCTCTCGGCTGCCACGGCGTATACGCAACCTAAATTTATTGCTGCCATTGATTGCGTTACGCTTTAATAACTGATATTGAAATATTGGCAGACTGTCAATATCGACTGTCGAACGAAGCGACTGAAAGTTGAAACTGTTGTTGCAGGGAAATATTGAGTTGCATTTGCGCTCCGGTATGGCTCGATGGATGAATGGATGGATGGATGCACTGGGTGGGCGAGTGGGTGCTGAGAATGAAGTTGAGTTCATTCCAACGATGACGCTTGACTGATTTTGAAAAGTGAGCAGTTTGTTTGAGTTTGAGTTTGCGGGAGTTTTATGCTCCTAGAAATGTGAGATTTTTACAATGTGAAGCATTTGATTTCAACTATTCAGGAATTTCTTGTTGGAAATTTGATATATTTTCTAGTTTTTGTTTCAGTTGAAGAAAAGTTAGACGAAGCAATGGAGCACAGATTGTAAACTAAAAATGATTGCATTATTTAATCTAGAACTAAAAGTTTTCTGTGCAGCGCCTTTGCAGGTAGGCTGGCTGCACTTTAAGATATTTTTTAAATAGGCTTTTCATTGAAATTGTCCAATGTTTCCAATGTGTTTTACAATAGTTTAGTTAGGTTCGAAGAATTAAATCTCAATTTGGAGCTCCGGCTGCCAGATTACTGTATCGTCTTCCTGGCCGAAGTTAAAGCAATGAGCGCAGTTTTCAATTGGCTTAGGTTAGGCGGGATATCTGCATGGGATATTCTTATGCTTTAGGGCAGTCAGTCAGCTCTTAGGGTTCTGGCTAAGTTTTAACAACATCAAAGACTGTTCTGAACTGAAGGGAATCGCTTAACGAGACTGCTCGACAGCTTCATATTCACATGTGCTGTAACTGTAGAGCAGACCAACTCCCTCGACAGAGTACGACTTAGCAGTTATGCCAATAAAGTTATGGCACTGTTCAGAATATCCCTGTTTACTCATGTAAGAAACTAATCTAAGATTGTCTGAAAGCAACACAGAATTCTCTGCGCTTTAAATTTGGCCAACCTTGATCTTCCATCATTCTAGAGAACTTTCACTAAAAAGGGACAGATGAGAACCTTGATTGGTGTTCTGACGGGCCTTGCTTGGATTTGCTTTCTAATTATTTCTGTCGTAGCTGTTTAGACGAGGAAGAAAATGCACTTCACCTACTATGCACTTGTGTCACATTTTCTAGAAGAAGGAAGACTCACCTGGCAACTTCATCTTCGAGAATCTAGGGAATCTAGCCGATAGGACTGTTCATAGTCTACTGGGCTTCGAAAGGAGCTCAAACTGGTTCACTGAGTGAGCGAAGATTAGTTCGTAAGGAGTTCAAATTGGTTTAATGAGTGAGAGGAGTTAAGGCCAGCGCCTGGTTTAGACAGTGTGTTTTTGTTTATTTTGTTTTCAAGGATGGAGTAGATTAGTTGTCAAAAACTCTTTTGGTATAAATGTTTTATTGTTTGAACATGTACAAAAAATTTTTTTTGTCCGCTGTGTTACAAAATGGCCGCTGTATCGCGGCGTGAAGTTGGGGTTCATTATGCATGGTTTCCAGCGTGCAGTTCGCAAATCTCGTCATATCTGAAAAAATCGAATGGCATTCTGTTAAGAACTAATTTGTCTGTAAATTGAACCTAAAATGAGTGAAAAGTAATGAAAATTCCGGAAATGGTGGCATAAGTCGGAAAATGGCACTTTTTGGGTACGCTCACAATGAGAGTACTTTTTTTGTTTGTTTAACGATGTGCCTCAAAATGGTCCAGTTTACGCGAACCCATCTGAAGAGTGTGTGAGCCAATTTTCATTAAATTCGACTCATAAGTTTACGAGTAATGATGGCAACCGATGGAAATACACTAACTTTTCAGGAAACGAGTTTAAAGTTTCGGAAATCGCCGCATGTAGGCGGAGCGCGGTGCTTTGTTCCTGAATTTGGACGTGAAGGAGTTCGAGTAGAGACAAAATATTTTAGGACATAATTCCAAACATATTATACTATCATATTCCGGAAAAAAAAATTTTTTTAATTTCAAATTTCTAAACCAGGCGCTGGCCTTAAGTTCATAAGGAGCTCAAACTTGTTCAATGAGTGAGCGGAGTTTAGTTTCTAAGAAGTTAAAACTGGCTCAATGAGTGAGCGCAGTTTAGTTCGATTGATTGTGGCATCACAATGGGCTTTTACAGTCTAAGTGGGCTCCATTTTGTGGAAACAGGGACCGTACCGGTTATGGGTTTTATCAAAAAAGTCAGATTTTAACCGTTATCTTTTAACTTTTATTTTGCCCGACAAAAATAAAAGTTATTTTGTGCCTTTTATCATTTCAGGCAAAAATAACAGTTACTTCTGACTTATATTTTATCGGTAAAAAATAACAGATATTTTGTGACTTATTTTTGCGGTCAAATGTATATCAGGCGATTCGAATTTTTTCAAATGCCGTTTGACCGAGTAAAAATTGATATCTTTTTTTCATCGCAAAATCTTATAGCGCAGAATGTGCGGTTTTCTGAGACTGCTGTTTTGTCTAATCTTGGCCATAATGATCTTGAAACCTGGTAATCGCTGCGTTGAGGCCATAAGTCGTAGGTAACCGTTATCAATAACGCTTAATGATCAATTTTTCCTAAGCATCCAAAACCAATGCAATCCCTCGCCTAGATAGAGACATGCCGCGCTCTTGGCACCCTTTACGAGAAATACAAAAATGTAAATTTTAAAGCGCCTAAAAGCACGCTTCAATAATTTTTCTCATAATTGCCATGTATGTGCCCATTTACAATTTGACATTTAAATAAATTATTACGAGCACTTATTTCAATGCAACTGCAACTTGTACGGTCGAATTTGTTTGGCCAATGCCTTTCTGCCCTCTACACTTTCTATGGCCACGTGACCTTTTGTTCCTTAATTTTATATTTTATTTTTTGCTCGCTATGTAACCAGTAAATCTTTCAAGTGCAAGTGACTAACACAAAACAAAAAAAAAACCAACAAATAATGTCATTTTGCAACAAAGTGGCAGAAGAGCAGAGCGAGCGACCGCCCGGGGGGTCGCCATGCATCAAAGTAGCCGCAGTCGGTCAGGCATTCAGCGCAGCGGGTCAGTCAAGTGCTCTACTTCTCTATCACGACTTGGCACCATGACTGACACAGAACTTCGACCCCCTCCACGCCTGTTTGCTCTCGTTGCTTTGTATTCAGCTTGCTACCCAAAAGTCTTTGTTGTTGTTGTTATTATTGTTGGTGTTGTCAAGCGTCTCAGTCTCAGCTAAGATATTTCATTGTTATTATTACTTTGTGACTATTATTGTTATTATTTGTTACGCATTTCACTCAGACAGTTTTTTAATTCACTTTTCGGTGCGGTCTGGCAGTCGCTTATGTGTCTGCCTTGAAGTGACTGCGCCGCTGGTCGCTGTTTGCTCGAATTGGGTCGCGGCTGTGCTGCACTTGGGCTCATTACTATTTAAATGCATTCCCACCTAGCTATATTTTTGTCGAATGATGAGCACTTTTTTATTCCTATTGCTGTGGTTTACTGTTGTTGTTGTTGCTATCACATGATGTGTACGTGCTTTGTTCGATTGGTTTTGTTTTTATTTTTCTCCTTGCGCTGTGAAGTGACGTTTGATCGATTTTTTGCTTGCTTGAAATTTATTTATATGAATTGTGCTTTGGTCTGTACTCTGCTGTTGTCCAATAAAATGTTGTTGTTGTTAATCTTGATTTTTGGATCTTCCTCCACAAACACACACACAAACACGTACCTATGTACCCCTCTTGGTGTTGATTTTGTTGCATTACGAGCAGGCGGTACTTGCAATTTTTTTTTTAACTTATTACACCACAATTTGTGCCTTTGTTAGCTGCCACATGACGCTGTATCAGTGTAACTAAATCCACACACTTGTGTGTTTTTATCTGTGCGTGTGTGTTGGTGTGTGTTTCGTTGCCAGCATAATTGGGTCAAGCTGCCGTCGCAGCAGCCACAACAACATCAGCAGCAGCAGCATTCGCCACATCGGCAACAACCTTGTCGAGTGTTTGTTTTTGGGTTCATGATTTTAGCAAATATTTCGCATATAATCAAAGGCCTTTATATGGTTTTAGATATTTTCACATAATCATTATCTCTTGTGCACATGTGGAGGTGTGGGCTATTGGCTATTTTTGCTGAGTTTATTATTTACTTTAATAATTTCATCTTGATTTTTATCGTCACTTTGATGCTTAGTATCACACTCGATGTTCATATATTTTAGTAGTGTTTGTTATGTAGAACGTGCTTTGTTCCTCATGTCCGTTTGTTTGTCGCTGACATCATCAAAAACGACGGCACTCGGTATTTGAGTAGGGAAACCCGCTGCTCCATTGTAGATTTCTTGTTTTCTTGGAATATGATAAACTTATACGTTGTAGTCATAACTTTGCTGCATATCTTTTCTCTGAAATATGTTTTATAAATGCTGCGAGCAATGAAGCGCGCGGCTTGCAGCCTCAAAGTATGCATCAATGTGTCGAAAAAAAACATCGTCACATTAATGTTGTCTGAAGAAATAAACTGAATTTTCATTCATTGAATTTTAATATCTCTTTGATGATATGTTTGGCCCATTATTGGTTTGACTGTGTGGGTTACAAATGAAGGCCACAAGTGATGTGTACTTTATTACTTGTACCATTTATGAAACAGAGTACAAGTGAAAGTGAAACAGAATACATGTTAAAAGCGAAAAACTTAAGTTTATTCTAGGTTTTTATCAGCAATTTGCTGATTGCTCTAGCAATTTACAAAGTGCATTAAGATTTCTGTAAAACCCTGAAGAGATAAGCGAATTGCTGATGAAACGTTGAGACAAAGTGAAGTGTTTTCCTTTTAATGTGCGTTTTAAAGATGGGTTAAACTTTCTGTAAAAACTGAAGAGGTCAGAAAATCGCTTAGGGGCAAAGTGAAGTTCTTCGCTGCTCAGTTGTGTATTTAAAAATCTGTTAAGTTTTCTGTAAAACTCTGAAGAGTTCAGTGAATTGTTGACGTTGAGTCAAAGTGAAGCTTTTCCTTTTTAATTGTGCGCCTGAAAGATGGTTTTAGCTTTCTGTAAAACATTGAAGAGGTCAGAAAATTGTTTAGGAAATTAGGGGCAAAATGAAGTTCTTCGCTTCTCATTCGTGTGTTTGAAATCGTGTTAAGCTTTCTGTGAAACCCTGAAGAGATCAGCGAATTGTTGGCGAAAGGTCAGGAGAAAGCGAAGTTATTGGTGACTCTAATGAAGTCAGAAGAATTGATTTGATTTTTAATTGTGTGTTTTAAGGTGTGTCGAACTTTCTGTAAAACGCTAAAGAAGTATGAGTTGTTGAAAAATTACGGGAAAATTTAAGTTCCTCGCTTCTCAGTTTTGATCTTTCAATTCATACAAAAAGTATTAATTTAATCTCTACGATTGATGCTTGGTTTTAGCTATTTTGATCATTGTTTTTGATTCGTTTGATGTCGTGTTCGTTTGAACTGTGAAGACTGTGAATCTTTAGGTGACAAAAACTAGACCAAAAACATGTTTGGGAGATTTTCACAAACATGTTTTTGGGAATTTCTCATGTTGTTGCTTTCGAGGTTGCGTTTAAAGATTATCATTACATTTTCAAGATATGAGTTCAATGTTAAGTGTTGCTTTCAAATACTGTCAGGAACTGTCATTTAGCTTTAAATTAATGTTTCCATTGCCGCTCTTGGAATATATTCGTCTGGAGTTGAGGTGTCTTTCACTCGCCTTTGTTGTTTTTTTATTGTACATTTCGTTTGAGCTGAGTTTGTTTGGTAACTGCAGTTCGACTCAGAATCTTATAGCATCAATGAAAGCATGCCCTTCGCATTCTGATGTTAATTGCTGCTGCTTTTGTGTTATTTTTATTAAATTAATTAATTTCAAAAGTTGAGGTGTAGCAATCATTTCAAGCGTAAATTAATAACTTCAACTTTTGAAACAAATTTTGATCACTCTGCGGCTTCTGTGGCTCTATGGTTAGAAAGCTGGTTCGAGAACCATAGAATTGTTAATGCAAACCTCACTTTAACCTGTGATATTGGTGAAAAATGTTTTTCCCCTTTAGAACCAGTGGATACCTGCTGTGCGCTCACGCCCCACAATACCCAAAAATTATTTATAGTCTTTTTGTTATAGTATTTTTTTAGGATGACTTCATTTCATTCAGTGGGCTGCTAAATGTCTCATTTACTCAACGTTTAAATACGACATTAGCACAGTAGTTTATTATTTTATTTTTATATGCGTCTTAATTCGTGACGTGTGCATTGTTTTTTAAATGTCAAAGGTTGCATGCGAGAACTGGTTTTCTACAACTTCACATAAATCAAATTGTATTGGTTTCAAATTTGAAGTATATAAATTTCTGCATTGAAAATGCGTTCGACACGCTGCCAAACAGCTAAGGTTGCTACTTTTCATAGCTGGAATTTCTTCTATTTACATATTTTTTTTTATATTTTGTTGTTGCAAATTGGTTCAAGTGACTGTCTGGACATGGCAACTTGCCGCGAGACACACTTGGGCCACCGATTTGCCAATTCAAATAGAACAAATCACTTTGCCATTATCTCCACGCCTCGTGGAAAGAGCTGATTAAGAGAAGAAAAATCTTACGAAATTAAACTCTTTGAATTTGTGGTCTTTCGCAAATTGGGCTCGTCAACAGCGCCAGCCAAATGCAAATAGTCGTAACAAGAACTGACACCAGCTCACTCGCGTGCTTGCCAAAAAATATGTCAAAGCGAAAAACGGTCAACAACGCCAGCGCCCAAACGAAATGACAGAAAAATGAACAAAAAAAATTAAGCGAAAAATTAAGAATGACGCATAGAGACAACGTGAAAAATGTGTCGTTGTTTCTTTAGCGCGAATGCAAAAAAAGAAAATTGTGGACTGGACGTGCCCCAACTTTGGTCTTTCTCTTTCCGCATTAGTGTTATTTGTGTGAACTTTGCGCCCAATTTCAGTTTTCATGTTTAATTAATTTTCTTTTCCATTTTTCGCTTTCTCTTGCAGATTTGAAAATTTAAGTTTTCCCTTTAAGGCTGCCACTTTGCTCTCTGAAAGACGTGAACTAATCCAAACAAGTGGAATATGTGAATTATAAGCCGTGTTTGTTCAAACCACATCAGCAACAATAGCAACAACCACTACAACAATAAACCAAATCTTACCCAGCTGAGAAGTCACTTGAAAATAAGTTAAATGAACATTTCTGTGCAATTGAAATCAACCAAACGGCCAATCGCGAACGACCGCAACAGTGTGAAATAGCAGGCGACAGACCAACAGCAGAACACAGCTAAATTCGTCTTCGTTTCGGCACTGATAGGGAAACACCGCAGTGGCGAAAGAGTTGCAGCGAAGCGCAGACAGTACTGAAGAGCCCAAGGTCGGTCTTGTTGCGCGGCGAGCGTCGTCCAGCAGCCGATTGATCGCGTTCACAAGGCGCGCACAAACAATCAACGCGCGTTCCGATAAGCAGGCGCGGGAAGCTGAAAGCGTGTGCGAAGCTCAGTCAATCGAAGCGAGCGCACACACCTTCAGCAGCCAGTGGCAAAGTTGCTTTCTGAAGCCAGCATTCGGTCGACTTTCACGCAGACATGTGAGTTTATTGACATATTGTCGAAATGTTGACTAAATTTTCTGCATTTTCTTCTCTCCTACGCTGTAGCTCTAAATCGGCATACTGCTGTGGTGGCACTGTTTGCTGTGCGCATAACGATTTCGCGTCTCTGTGTCAAGTAGCAGTTACAACGGCTTCCAACGATATCGATCTAGAGCAGCCTCCAGCTGAAACAACTCCTGTACTGGAATCTATCGGTCCCCCAGCCGTAGATATAGCTACGTCCGAATTAGAAACAGTCGGTGCGAGCAGCAGCAACATTTCCGTCACCCAACCCGCCATCACCGCTGTCGCCACAGACTCCAACATTTGCACAACCGTTCCCGCATCTTTACCTACTGGCTCCGTTGCTGCCGCCCTTACAAGCGCCACAGTTGCAGGAGATACGGACGACGACATGAGTGGGCGTCCAAGGACAACCTCATTCGCTGAGGGCAACAAGCAGGCACAACAAAATCTAGTGCTGGGCGGTGTCAAAACAAGCAGTAAGTCGAAATGCCGTTTGCTCCACTTTAACAACTTTGTAATTGTTTGGATTGAGTTTGTAGCCGTTGAAAGGCCAAGGTCGTTATGAGAAGATTTTGTGAAGATATGAGAGAATTTTGAATGCAAACAGCAGAGGACAGAATTTAATCATCTTGCAAGACATAATATAATGTGTAATGTAAAGCTGTGACCCATGAAAGGCTGGGTTTGAGATTTTCTTACTAATTAAAATTTTAATAAGGAATTTAGCTAATGAGTTTTGACTTTTAAAAACGTTGCAATTAGATTAAGTTTATTTGGGCAGAAATTATTTTACATTCGTTTGTAAACCATTCAGTTTGATAGCGTTTGCGTTCTGGGTAGATAAATGAAAATTTTCGAGGCACATGAAAACTTTATCAGTGGTTTCTCTAAGAGACACATTAAGAAACTGGATTGAAATTAGTTTTTAGTTTTTTTTTAATATGTTTTCACCATCCTAATCAAGCCAATCTCAATGAATATTTGATTTTGAACTCCATGGGTTTTTAAAGCAGAATTATTGGTATTTATAGGCATGAATCCATTTAGGAAGTAACAAGTCCTTAAATTTCATTGAAATTCAAGGTCATTCTTAAATTAGAAAGGCCTGCCAATTTTTATTTGCAATGTAGTAAGTGTTTGGCACGTTGGGTGACATGTAACGGTTTTTAGAAGGGCTTTAAAAGGACTTTACATAAGCTTTGCTGTAGGTAATTCTGCTATGTAAGTGCACCTGTAATCAAACTAGTCCCCTTAGCAAATTCACACCAGATTCCGGACCAGAAAACCGCTTTATTGTACAAAAATTACTGAACACAGCCAGCATTTGTAACAATTGCTGGTGATAAGATATTATTTTTTTCATTCTCTGTAGTCATTCTCAAATTTTTGAGAATCTGCTAACTTTTCTATCGGTACAAAGTCTCATTGATATGCAAAGAAAAGAAACGATAAAATTATTTGAAATAATTCGTCTTATGGTCATAAAAAACGAATGATAATTTAATTTGCTGCTGCAAAACTGGTTTTTTGTAGAGAGAATTTGCTATATGGAATTTCGTTATAAGGAGATCACGACATGCTAAAAGTAGAAAGAAGTTGTGTTCTTGAAATCAATTCGTAATAGTAGTGAGAGCTTTGTTGTACTAGCAAATTTAGTACGTATAGGAAATTTGGACAGTATTTTCATGTAAAAGATGTACTTTTGTATTATGTCTTTTATTATTTTATTATATAATTTTATTATATCATTTGTGTGTATTTAGGTAGGTGGGAGCGATTTTGAGTTCACTGAACCCCCTCAATTAGCATTAGTGTGCCGTTTTGTTGTTGCTTCCTCAAATAGGTTTTCCCTTTTACCCCGAAGAGGTCTTCCATGGGAGAGAAATCTAAGCATTAGACCCAACCCGTATCGTCAAGACTTGATGCATTTCAGTTAGATTGCGACAGATCAGTCTTCTCAACGTTACGGCAGGACAGCCGCATAGGAAGTGAAATGAACTGATGCGTTTTGTCTTTGGCGGAGCGAAAGAAGAGCAGTGAGTTGGAAATAGGAAGAACATAAGCGCAAGGGAAACTGGAAAGAATGGGATTGGAATTGCCTAGGAGCCACAGAACACTAAACAGCACATTTAGCCAGGAAGTGTTCGTGTTTTAGTCTTTGGTGTTTATGTTTGAAAGAAAAACATTGACAATTGCGTGAAGTTAATTAATTTTGGCATAGGACTGTTGCGTTAGTTATAGTATTAACGATTTGCTAACGTTTTTGTTTTTGGACTCGGGTTCATTTAGTGTGGAGATTCAGTTTCTATGTGGTATTAGAAATGGTTTGAATTGTCCTTGCATTTTCCTTGCGGTAAATTTAGCTACTTTAGTTAGATAGATTTAACAAGGGTTAGTTGCACTTAGACCAAAGATGATCTATTGTTCCCCCTGCAAGTTTTAGAGAAAATCCACTAATTCCACCGACCTAATGAAGTTTAGTAACTCACGGGGGCTTAGGTGTTTGATGTTCCCTTCTGCAAGCCAATACTGACCCAGGTTGAGCTTCCTACTGCGACATACCGTATCGCAGTGCAGTATGATGTGCTCGGGACTCTCCTCTGCGGTTCCGCAGAGTCTACAGATATATACCTGTTCTAAAGCGAGTTTATGCATATGTTTTCTCAGTCTTCAGTGCCCGGTTAGAAGATCGGTAACTTGTCTAAGCTGGGTTTTCCCCAGTCTGAGTCATTCTTCACTCCATCTGGAATTATGACCTTTACTTTAGTTAGGTTCACAACTGTTAAAAAGTGAGCTCCTGTGCTCAGTAGCGGCTTAAGAGGGGGGCGGAGGGGCGGACCGCCCCGGGCCCCGGGCTGCGGGGGGCCCCCGAGAGAAGCTTGTAACTATATAAAAATTTCAAGTTTTTCAAAACTGAAATTCAGAACTGAAACTTGTATAAAACTATTTGCGCTCCACAATGGTTGTTGAAAGACTAAGTCGTTTGTCACTTTTATCAATTGAAAGAGACACAGTATCGACAATTGACTTTGAAATGGCAATAACAAATTCAGTTCAATAAAAGCAAGAACAATAACAATTGTTTTCAAATTTTCAAAAAATTTTCCCTCGAAGATTGCAATTTTTAACTTGAAATTTTGTGCAAAATATGCAAATACAAAATTCTAAGTTAAAAATTAAATATCGCAATCTTAGAGTTTGCTTGTAAACTTGTGTAAATTACACAATTACTTAACCTCATTAAACTTTGTAGAAGTCAAACAAATTTACAGTTATTATAATTATTATTATAATTATTGGTTGGATAAAAACACATGTCCCGGAAATCCGGTTTTCGAAGGCAATTCTATGCTCCTTGTAAGTAAGCTAAATATGGGCTTCTTACATGCTATTATGTAGGGGAAATATGTTTTTTCAGGACTTTTTTTATAAAGTCACTGCTACTGGGTTTTATAAAATATTTCTGTACATTTCTGAAGATTTCTACTCGACACGAAAAATATACCTAAAAATAAAAGTGTTTTCTAGGGGGTAACTTTCTTGAGAACTTGAAATAGAATAAAATTTAGATGTATGAATCTACAGACTGAAATCCAAAACATGTATGTTTTCCATACCTGACATATTTTGGTCCTGAAAGTTCAAAATAGAAAATGTAGTTAAATGGAGACAATTTCCCTCTTTCATTTGATACCCATATCTTCATCATTGAACTACCGCATATATTTAATATTGAAATGTGTATCTCCTTAAAATGTTAAAGTCCTTTAAAAAGGACTTTTGGGTCAGAGAATTTAATACTGACTATGCCAGAATACTATAAATTATCTCTAGTCTCGCGTCTATATCAAAATTTGGATGGGTCTCGGCAAAAAAAAAATTGTTTCGCACGGTGTAATAAATGTAAAGTTGGTGTTTTCACTCACTGCATCATAACTTTATCATTTTTCTTTCAATTCTATTGATGTTAGGCTTAATATTTGCTAAAATAGTATATATTTCATTTTAGATTTTAAAACCAGAGAAGATAATTTATTTTTTCATTAAAAAAATATCCGAAAATTTATGATTTTTTAAATTGGTCGAAAAATTCACATTGTTACAACTTTCACCGTCAGTAACTTCCCCAAATCTCATCTGATTTGGACAATCTATATATCACTAAAAAGCCACTAAGGTATTATCTTCTGAACGACGGACAGCTCGTGTTAATCGGATAATTCTTTTAGGAGATATGTGCTCATAACTGAAACAACAGGAAAAAAATCGTTTTTCGAAGATTTTTCGAAAACGCTTCTTCAAAAATTTTTTGGTTTTCAGTTTCGTGTTCAGCGGCCAAAGTTAGTCTAGAAAAAACTTTTATTTTTAGGTGCACGCGATTGGCCCATTTTTTGTCGACAATCGAATCCTCCTCCTCGGGTAGCTTAAAAAAATGGCCAGATCGTAGTAACGAAGCAAGATTTTCTGTTTTTTTCGAGATTTAAGATGGCATTTGGAAATGACGAATTTGCTCCCCCAAAAGTTTTCTTAATTTCACGAAATTTTATCCATTTTTAATTTTTTTCTCTGGGATTCTATTGCTTTCTATAAAATTTCAAGCACATATACGTTTAAAAATAATTTGTCTCGTCGTTTAAAAATAAAAGTCCGTTTACTGTTCAATGGAATACAAGTTTTCCAAAACAAAAGCCAAAAGCATAACCGGAAATTCCCCTTATTAGTTTTGTACGCAAACTTATGCTGCACCGTTTTATGGGGCCCTCCTCAGCCGTCGCCGCCCCGGGCCCCCGAGCACCTTAAGCCGCCACTGCCTGTGCTGATCAAACATTTGCATAAGAATTCAAATTTCCAACCTTGTTGTTAGGTTTTGGATCTTACTAAATAGGTGGTGGTGTGTAATTCAATAAAAGGTGATCACGAAAATCATTTTATAAACGTCCCCAGCTGTTGCTCAGTCTGTCTTCTATGGTAGTTGGTTGCTGGGCTTTCAGTAAGTTTTTCACTTAATGTATGCATACAAAAATCTTAGGTATTTGAATTTTTTTAATATGATATAGTTTCATGTTTGACAACCCTTAGTCGAAGTTTCCTGACGTTTCCCGAAATCAACGTTCGACTGCAAATTACCTTAAATTTTTCGAACCGAAACTAATTTTTAACCATTTTTTCGTATGAGGAGAAATCCTCATAGATACTTATGAACCAGATTCCAACCAGCTGAGACTATCTCTTGTTATGGCCGAGGCAAGCCACCTTTTCATGAATGGAGACTTGCACAGTCGTCATAAATTTTGTCTGTTAATATCCTTTTTGAACGAACTTTTTTCTGAACCCAGCGTTTTTTTCGAATGAGGTACAAATCTTCAAAGATGACTATAAAGTGATGGCCCCCTAGCGAACTGCTTCAGCCCTTCCATCAATTGAGGCTTTTACAATCAATATTAATTATGTTAGTTAATGTCCTTTTTGGATGAACTCTTTTTCCTAAGCTGCATGAAGTTTGTCGTTAGAAATTCTCTACGTTATCTTTTTCCCGCTATGGCCCAGCCGTCACAGGTCTCAATGTCAATGTTACCCGGTTTCCTCTGCTCAAAGATCTCCTCGTATTCGACTTGACTTCCGCTTTTTATAATTTAATTTAATTTATTCTTTTCTTTATTTTTTGTATTATAATAATTTTTCTATCTAATAAATAACGTTAAGCTGTTGATGAATTTATTGTACACTTATATACGTGAATTTTTGTCAGGTCATAATTCATTAGACGACTATTGTGACTCAGAAAACACATTTCTTTTGCATTTCATTTTTATTTTCTTAATTTTCAAGCACAAACGTCATGCGGCAGATTAGCAGAAGATCACCTAAGCACATTGTCAAATATTTGTCTGTGATCCAATAGACTTTCGATTGTGACAATCATAGCGCTCGATTATCTATTATCTGTCACACGATTGCAAACGAAGAACTGCGCAGACGTGTGCACTCTCTCTGATCGTGCTAGATGAGAGAGTGACAGTGCTCTCTCTCTCTGCCGGATTTTGCTTGCGCAAACAATCGCATGTAATGTGCTGTGTCGTTGTTATATTTTAGGACATGTTAGTTGCAATGCATTTGAATTTGTGTTGTATTCCTGTGCTTTATTCATCCTTGCTGCAGTGTCGACGGCATTGGCTGTCATTGCCAGCGCACGTTGGCTGACGTTGGCTTTTTGTTTGCGTGCGTGTGTCGGTGCCATGATGCCTGGCTGTCTGTCTGGTTGCTTGGCTGCCCGCCTACCTGGCTGTCTGTCTGTCTAGCTGTGCTGGCTTCTTGCATGGCACCACACCAGTCGCTCGCATGTGCGCTCTGCGTTGCAATTCGACGTTGGGTGGTGGAGCGCCATATTTCTCCCCATTACAAATGCCTCTGCTTGCGCACACATACACATACATTTGGATATGTAGGTGTACTTGCGCTCATACGTTTTTAAATGAGCAATTCTAAATTTGATTCGTATGCACTTTGCCTCTTTGCCTCTTCTGCTGCTGTTACTCTGCCTGCGCCTATTCTTTCTCTGCTGCCGCTGCTGTTTTCTACAAAACATCAATCACAGCAGCAACAACAATAACAACAGCAACAACAAAATTGGAATTGTTTTTATGCGGCTGTTGGCCGTGCTGCGCGCCTCATTGCTCTATTTTTGTTGCCTTTCATTGTTTTTGTTCTAATGGGCCCCTACCCCACGAGCGCGTAGGGTACATTAGTTTAGTTGAAAAGCCGTTTTTGTTGGACCTAAATCGATTTGCGGCAACTAAAAAATTGTTGTGGTTTTGAATTAAATTCTGAACTGAATTCAATTATGTTTTAAATTGAAGTTAACACTAGAAGTACCGGGAGCGGTCATTTGACGGTTTTCAGTTTTTGATTAACTGTAGCTCGAAAACGTTTTAAGTTTTGAATCTGGTTCTCCTTGACTTTTAATATTTTACACTAAGCTCGATATTCTAAAATTTTGCAATCACTGCGCCTATCTGTTCTCTTTATATCATCGATTTTACCTACTAGTACCACGAGCGGTCAAATGACGGTTAACTACGTAGCCATGGAAATAAAATTATAACATTCACAAAAAAGTCAAAGATGGTACAAATTTTACAAGTTACAAGTCTTGCCTTCTGTTTTATATTAAATTTACAACCGACTTTTATATATTTATGAATTTCAAAGCAAAAACAAAAATGCATTATTTTACGTGTTGTGTTTGAAAGCATGAGCAGAAAGCGGCGAGACGAAATTTACTATGGTCATGAGTAGTAGCTTTACTTTTAAAATATTTGCCAAAACTATACTTTTTTACATTCAAGAACATAAATGAATGTTGTTTTAATGCTTACAATGAAAAACTTCTGCAGATTCAACCGATTTCGTTAAAAGCTCTGAATACCGTCATTTGACCGCTCGTGGTACTAGTAGGTATGAGCAAAACCCGGTACTCCTAGTGTTAATAGTTGTTTTTTTTTAGTTAAAATATTTTGCAGACTGAGCTAACAATGATAATAATAGAATTTAGAATTAAAGCATTTCTTCAGCTCATATTTTGAGTAACGCGATCATCAGAGGGCCTCTTCATATTTTCTTTGTGACTAGAAATATATAAATGGTATATTTATATTTAAAGTATAGTCTTAAGATCATTTGACTTCTCTTTTCGCTCTTACTATATCAATTATCTGGCGAAAGATAATTAATTGCCAACTCCATTTTATGCAGATATGCCTTTAGAGTAGTTTCAGCGATGTTTGTCCACCACTCAAGGTGGTTAAAATAACCAACAAGAACTTAATTAGACCGAAACTTAGTTAAACTTAGTAGACATAATGGTAGTTCATTTCAAAATTTGAAATGAAAAAAATCAATGACTGTTCAGTTCTTAGTGTTGTATAGATTCGTACACGGACGTAAGAGACCTATTGAATTTTATACAGATCCCAATCTTTTTCATGTACAGTTTTAATCGACAGAGTTTTGCCATTTTCTTTTGAGCTGCCAAAAGAAAACTGCATTCTTTCAATTGACTTTTATTAAAACAAAAAAACACACAACCGATTAATAAAAATTGTGAAACTAATCTAAAACACCTCTATTCCTATGGATTTTAGGTTCAGAAATCATGTAGGATTTCGGACGTATGTGCTACTATTTAGAAAGAGAGGTCTGCTTTACAAAATCTACGTTACTTAGTGCTACCGAGTGGTTTACCTTACCATCCTTTTGTACCACAATTTTCCGAGACAGTTGTGCTTCTTTTAAAGCAGCTTTTCAATCAGTTGCTAAATTGTTGATTGTGCGAGAGGGATAGAGTTATTTCGCCTCTTTATGGGTCATACAGCACCATGATGTCGCTCTATGCTGGATTATCAGACAATTTGATGTCATGGGAAACGAGCTTACAAAAAAGTTAACTAGAAAACGGGTTGAACTGGCTAATAGCATCCTTCGATGAATGCAGGGACATTAAATCTGCCTGAAACAATGTCTCCCAATTACAGCGACGCTTGTACTTAGTGCCGCACACAGGAGTTCATTTTGGAGGGGATGGTTCGTACCAGTGGCGCACACAGGATTTCATTTTTGGGGGCGGGGTTTCGACACCATATTTAGTACCAACAATTTTTGTGTTTGGGGGGATTTGAACTCAGGAGGTGGGTTCCTTCCTTGTGTGCACCACTGGTTCGTACACAACTTTTGAGCAAAATATCATTTGGAACCATATTGGCCTTCTAAAATTTTTTAGCCAACAGTTATTTGGAAGGGGTTTAAACCCCTGTGGAACATAACCTAAACACCTCGATTAGCGATCCTTGCTGTGTAAATATGATTCTGATTCTCTACCAGTGGCGCACACAGGATTTAATTTGGGGGGGGTTTCGTACAACTTTTGATCCAAATACCGTTTGAAATCACGTTTTGTACCAGCAATTTTTGTGTTTGGGGGATTAGAAGCCCGAAAGCCCCACCCCTTCCGCTGTGTGCGCCACTGTTCCCATCCCTGTCGAGAGCAAAAAGGTCGGGCAAGTTTTTACTCGTGTCCGAATTTTATATATTAGTTGTGTTTAATTTTTTCTACTTTATTGGTAAATCCACCCCCCGTGCCAGGGTTTACTCTGCACCGCTCTGGAAGTTGTAAAACTTTGAAAAATGCTATTGTAGGTTATTTCCTGTTCGGTCTTAACCACACTTTATGCCCTGTGTGTACATGTGTGCACTCGTTGGAGTTATTGTTTTTGTAGATCTCTATCTTGTTATTGTTGTTGTTGTTTTTGGGGCTACACAATCGATTCATTTTTAGTTTTGTATTTTACTTTTTCGTTGTTGTTTTTGTCATTGCTGTGTGTTTTTTTTTTTGTTATTTCGATATGTGGTTTTGTGTTGTTGTTTTTTTTTTGTTTCTACGCTGTCGTCGCAGTCGCAGTCGTCGTTGTCGTCGTCGTTGTGGGGGTAACCTCAAGTTAAACTTGTGTGTTTCATTGATTTTTCTGCTGTTGTTTTTGTTGTAGTTATTGTTGTTGTTGCTGATTTTATTTTATTTTTGTTGTTGATTTTATTTTTTCATCGTCGTTTGCCGCTGCTCCGGCTGTTGGTCGGCGGCGGACAGCGACGATGACGACGACAGCGGCGCGGCCGGTCGGTGTAATGTTTGTTCTTTCGTTTCTTTGTTGTATTTGCGCGGTACATGAGCTCGTTGCTCTCTTTCTGGTACTTAATATTTGCTGTTGTTGCGTTTGTTGCCGTGGCTGTTATTTGCTATTGGCATTGCTGTTGTTGTTGCCGACGTTTCAACTTTTCACTTGTGCGCTGCGCTGTGTGCACGCCGCCGTCAGTTTATTTCGGGATTTCCTTCAGTACAAATTGTGTGACGAGCTGAGTAGTGCGCGCGTGCCTCCATTAGATTCGCACTCGTGCGCCTTCCGATTCCCGACACAAAAGTGCAAATAACTAAAAAGTGAACTAAAAAAAAGGCAAAAAACGAAAAGAAAAAAACCAGCAAACGCATACAAATGCGTTCTTGATTTGTTGCTGTTTTTTGTGCGATTCGACTCGGCGGTGTACGACGTCGTGGTCGTGCGTAGCCATTGTCGTCGTCGTCGTCATTATTTCGCCCGGCAGCTCGCGCCTCTTGTGGCCGCAAACGTGTTTGTGCTTTTTTGTTCCTCTTCTTTCGACGTGGTGCGCGTGTGTGTGTGCATTTGTTTTTGTGCCTGGCCTGCAGCAAAGTCCACGGAAGCCTACCGACTACGATTTGTACTAATCTTATAAAATTAGTTAGTGGAAAAGAAAAGCCGTAGAAAGTGTGTTCTTTCAGCCAATTGAAATAAATGCGGTAGAAGCATTTTTGCTTCTAAATGAAGTGTTCGAAATGTTGCTCAATCGTTGCTCACTTGTCGAAGGTAAATTTCTATGACCAACCTACACACACACACACAGTGCCGCTCAGCAGTAGCGCCTTCTCCATGGTTCGGCAGCGTGGTGCACGTCATTTTAGTCGTTTTAGTTTAGCTGTAGTTGTGGCCATCGTCATAGTCCCACTCGCACTCGCACTCACACAGTGAGAGTAGGACAGTGTGATGCGTTGAGCGCCACGCTCTCCCCAACTGTCAACGACACGCTTGGCAACTAGAAAACTTTGCACGCTCATATCAATGTGCGGTGTGGTGCCGCAGCGTCCCCCGGCTCACTTTCAGTTTTCACCTCAAGTCGTGGGGTTGCGCGTCGTCAGCGTCTACAACTTTTTGACATTACTTTTCACCGAGTGCGGTTTTTTCGCTCCCCACGATCCATTACTCGCTCAGAAGCGTGTTCGCATTTCGGAGAACGTGAGCGTGCCGCATACACGTATTTGTTGCCTCCCTTTACTCCCCTTTAGAACGCAAATTCAGTGTCGACCTTTTGCAGTTTGGCTCTGTGGCTTTTTATTTTTTATGAATTTTTCGCATGTTTTTCACAAATTTGTTATTCACTTAAGTTGCAGTGCGTAGTTTTTATTGGAACGCATTTCGTTTGTAATATTATTGTTTACGTCAAGAAGTTTCGCCTGAGGAAATGGCCCTTGTCTTATGAACTGTAAGCAGAACAGATCTAATAGTCCGCAGTTTTTCACATATTTTTGCAATCTAATGTAATCAAACTCATTAGTTTTTAATAGGGATCTTTTCTACGCTTTTAACACGGAATACCTTTAAGGCTTCCGAGTGTTCTTGCTGAGTAACTAACAAGCTGCCTGTCTCACCTAACCTAACACAAAATTTCCTGAAACCAATAGCGTATTTAAATCGATCACGAGTCATACAAGCGTTCCATTCTGAGTTCTGAAGTATTCGGAATTACCTCCGTTTATATAGTCACCGTTGTTGTTTTGTATCAAAATTAATCACAAGTCATACCTGAGCTCTAAAGGCGTTCGAAATCACCTTTGTTTTTTTAATTTATTTGTAAATAAATATATAGCCAGCCAGTTTTGATATTTAAAGTGGCTTTCTAGTCTGGAGAAAGATGTGTTCACTGGCTACTCTTGAGCCAATTTTTTTCCCAGCAAAACTGCTCGCCATAAACAGAAACAGGCGGCAATAAGCTGGGTGCATAAGAATCTCTCAACCAGGCCAAACCTTTTGGCGAGTCACAATCGATATGTGTGGCCTAGCGTTGTCCTGATGGAACACAATTCCTTTCCTAATAGCCAAAGCTGGCCGCTTCTAGGCAATTGCTCTTTTCAGATGGTCCCACTGTTAAATGCAGAGGTCCCAATTACAAATTTGGCCATAGGAGACCAGCTATAGTTGATGATTTCTGGATAATTCCATCAAACATACAGCAAACCCTTCATTGCTATCAATCCTGGTTTGGCTAACGTTGTCGCCCTTTTCACTTAACGTTGTCGTAAGTGATCCACTTTTCATCACCAGCCACCATTCGCTTCAGAAATTCCTAGTCAAGTGAGGAAATGTCTGAAAAGTTGTTTTAATACGAAATCTTTGTTTCCTGCCGTCCGACTTGCCGACTTTCATTCGTTTCTTATATTCGCCTTTATATTAGATCCTTTATTAATTTATGTCTTGCTGATTCCCATTAATTAATCAATTATTTATAATTTTTTCATTTTATAAAATTTTTAATTTTAATTTATTTTCATAAAATTTTTAGTATAAAGTTTATGTTTTACACGTGTGTGATCACGCTCTGACGTGCCTTCTATTTTTTGATATCAAAAACAATTTCTCGTTCTAAAAAGTTTTCTCTTACCTTTTGCTTAAAACACTCATAAATTTCATTGGCTTTCCACACAATTGTTATTTGCATTTATCATTTTCAGTTTTCCTTGAAAAAATCTTTTTTAATATACTTTATTATTCAATATCACTGAACTTTGTGTCTAATGTGAGTTCTAGCAGAGAATGGAAGAACAGAAATTTAAAAAATTTTGGTGAAGTATTGAAGCAATTGTTTTGAATAGATATGGAAAAAGTTAAAACAATTTTTAAATATTTAATAACTTTTTTATAATATAAATTAGAACTTTAAAAAAATTATAAAATATTTAATAATTAAAATACATAACAAATTACATTCAAAAATTTAATATAAACAAGATATCAAATACAAAAAATTAAAACATATTTTTTTTAATTTTTCAAAATATTACAGGCTTTTTAATTATAAAAAGCTTAAGATATTAAAATTTCTGGAACAAATTTCAAAATATTTAATAATTGCTTTATTAATTTAAAATATTACAAAAATTAAATATTCAAACATTTTATAATAATTATTACATTTTATTAAATATTAAATAAAGTCGTCGGCGTCAAATTTTTAAATTAAAAATATGAGAAATTTAATTTAAAAAAGAAATTAAATTAAAAATATAAGAAATTAAAAAAAAACTATTAAATTAAAATTAAAAAATTTAAATACTAAACGATTTAAATATAAAGAAAATTACCAAAACATAAAATTTTGACATAAAAAATTAAATAGAATTAAATTTAAAATTTATTTAAATTGAAATTTAATTAAAAAAATAAAATCAAATGTTATAAATTTTAGTATGAAAACCAATTTTAAATTTAAACAAAATAACAAAAAATTGAAATTTAATTTGTTTAATTTTTGAAATATTAAAGATTTTTTAAAGTAAATGAATGTAAAATAATGAAAATATTTTTAAATTATTAAAAAAATTTGCAAAATATTTTTAAAATATTAGAATTTTTATTGTAATTGAAAAATGTCTAATATACTAAAAACAATTTTTAACAATTGATCAAATTTTAAATAATTTGTAAAATATTGAAAGTATTTGTCAAATATTGAAATTATTTGTAAAATATTGCAACTATTTGTAAAATAGTTCAAAATCGTGTGAAATATTGCAGGCAGCTGGCTCTGATAGAATTTCTTCCACTTTTAAAATTGTCTCATTTAAAATATGCAATACGAGTAACTTATGATACAAATGCGGAAAATTTGTTTGAGTTAACGCCGAGATTGCATTTCCACATGGAAATATTGCATTCCCACACGGAAATATTGCAATCCACACGCAAATATTAGGTCTGGTTTAAATGGCTGAACAGATCCTATTTTACACATAGGTCAACAAAACTGGCCTGTTGTGATACCATATGCAGGTTTCTCCTACAATTCGATTATACTTGGTCAACCCATCTGACAAATGTTATGAACCTGAGCCGGTCTTTAATATCTATATAGGATGTTTCTTCGGGGTTTCATAGAAACAGTTGTCATAGTGTGTGGGTAGTGCCAGAGAAAATGCTCTACGCTTTCTTTCTTTCTTTCGCAACTTCTATAGTTGTCTCTTACGTTAACAGGTCGCCCACGCATGGACCCAATTGTGTCCCTAGCGGTACAAGTTAGAAATCCTTAGTGATGCGGTGAGAATGTGGGTGTTTCTAGCTAAGTTCGGCAGCGCCTAATGTCAGAGGTAGAGTCCTCCACTTCTGTCAGGTATTGCTTGTGAAATTTCGTGCGTAAAATATAAATTCTGTTACACTGAAAGAGACAACACCAATTTTCGCAAGCAATACCTAACAGAAGTGGAGGTCCCCAAATCGCTGCCGAACTTCGCTAGAAACACCCACACTGAGTAAATAGTAGACAAGAGGAAAATCGAATTTCCAAGTACTAAAAAGTCTTCGATAGTCCTTCTCTTTCGTCTTTCGCATTGTCCCTACTACAATAACTTCCAAGAATGAAAACTTTCCGTGTAGAAACGTGGTCGAAGCAATTGGCAAAAAGCGGCAAGCAAAAGCACTTGAAACCTCTCACGTTGCGCATTTGCCTAATACAGAAAAAAAAAATTGTGTGAGACTGCAGTTGTACGAATGAAAGGTTGAGCAGCGGAGCTGTGGTGAAACGTCGCAGCTGCGAAAAACAGCTGACCAGTGAGCTGTCACAGCATTTTGTGTGCGTTGTGGGATGTTTTCGGAAGAGAAAGAGAGAAGAAGACTGAGCGCGCAATGCGGCAGTGACGCGCTGTTGGCAATCACTCATCAGAGTTTATTAGGTGCTTGAAAAATAAACTAAATGAAAAGAATAAAAGTGTAGGTTGTAAAAGTTTGGCAATCAAAAATATGAAACGTCAAACTATGAAAAATGTTCGCCCATGACAAAAATGTTGAAGAGAGCAACGAAAAGTATTTTCTATTTAAAATTTTAATTTTGCCGTGTCAAAAATATGCGACACGCAGTTGACAGCTGTGGCGTTTGGCGGCGATAACGAACATTTGAAATTAAATTTTAACCAACTTTTTTAATTTTTGCAATTCTTTATTAAAATTCGAATCTCACTTGATTTGCACAATTTTCTACATTTTTTGCGCTTTGTTTAAAGAAATACATTTATTTGTCAAAACGCTAAGTAGAACAAAACGCCATTTACTTTTCGAAAAAAAATATGCATATCAACGTGTTTAAAACGAAAAATTGCGCTCATATTTTATGTTAAAAATAACTTCAAAGGTAAAATAATGTCTTAAAAATGTTTAAATAAAAACAACTGTCGAACAACAGCGACAAAAATGCACAACACGCCAATGCGCAGTATGACACGCTGACGCACACACATACACACTTTCAAGAATTGCACAAATGGTGCTCGACGCGTCAATGGGACCGTCGACCCATGGAAGAGCACACTGACCCAACGCTCAGTTGTTCATTTGACAGACAAGTGTGGTCTTTCCGGCCAACCGACCGCCCAGCTGCTCGACTGACCTTATAATACGACACCGTACAACAACACAAACCACCTCAGTGTGGCGCCCGCAAATAAGTTCACCGAGAACAAATTCAGCTCAAACGTCCAAGTTGCTACGCAGCCATGCACCGTGTTATTGACCCACATACCTGAAAACCCAGAAAATGTCAAAAACAAAAGTCGCCAGAGCGCGCCGTGTGAAATACGAGGCAGCAGAAATTTGAAAAACATTTTTATATGCGATTTTGTGTCGCTGACGCCAGACACAAACACACACGCAGAGAGAGGAGAGACGAACGCACCCACAGCCGCCAACAGCAAAGAATCGAAATAACGCCGAAATGAATTTGCTATTTTTCAAATTCAACGAAAACACAAAAGAATGAAGAACAATCGAACTGTGAAAAACAGCATCTCCACCTTTGCGTCGTCTTTGAAATTTTGCCTTTTAAAACTGTTTGACAATTACGCCCCAACTAGTCAAACATTTACCAACGTTTGCGTATTTGCAGACGAGTCACGAATCGAGTGCCTTGGCCGTGCGCCAAAGTTTCACGAAAAAATCTATAAACATGTCTATAATTATCGAAGAGCATTGCATGCCCGCGCACACATTATTCAATTAGAAATTGGTTTGTGCAAAATTAAAGTGTGCGCCATACGTTTTGAGATATTTGCAGAATTGGTTATAATTGGGGAAAACAATTTGCATGCTCTTCAAACTCTACGAAAAAGTCGAAGATTGAATTTTGAAAGGATATTTTTTTTTAAGAAATATTGGAACACACTTAATGTCTGTGCTTTTCTAAGAAGAACAAAAGTAAGAAAAAAATTAACATTAAAAGTCTTGAAAGAAAAATGTTTATCCAAGTCAGAAGAAAAAATAAATAAAAAAAATAATAAAATAATTGAACAAAAAAGCGCTCATCCAAGTCAGAAGAATAATTTAAATTGAATTAAAATTAAATTAAATTCGAATGTTTTGAAATAAAAAATGCTTCATCAGTATTTGACCTTAATTTTCCTTCTAATTTTGGTAATCAATGAACTGGACCCAGCTTGAGTGGTTGGGAGAACTGCCTTATTCAAATTTTGTTTCTCAGATTCCCTTTCAGTCGATCTAATCTAGCAAACGTTCTATGCTCATCAAACGATGTCTCTTCTGTAGTAATATCTTTAGAAGCTGTGAAGATGAAGAAGAGATGAACAAATTGTTTGTGTCGACTTCGTTTACTGGAGGTCAAGTTTCCTACATGAAATCTCGGATCTGTTCTCCTTCGTTAAGGGGTCAGACTTGTTTGCACCGGACTGAGACTGTTGGTTAGCTCCAAAGGAAAACAAGTAGAGATTAACAACGGTCCATTTCAGCTTCCGAGTGCAACTGCGTTATGTGTCGGACACACCTTTCCCTACATAAATTTACTCAATCCATCAAAATTGAGGGGAAAAGATTGACTTAAGCTTCATTTGATCTTCGTTTTCAATATCGAACCGTAGTTGTTTCGTTAGCTTTCCGAGATTATTTTCGAAATGTACGTCACGTTGATAATGTCTCAAGGTCTTTCAATCAATCTAATCCATTAAACTTCGCTGACTGTCTGCTGAGGACCAAAGATTGGTTTAACCTTCATCTGGTCCTTGTTTTCAAAATCCAAACTTGATGCCTAAAATTCATCGCGAGTTGGAAACGTTTCATTCTCAGAAGTTTATATTTATTTGTTTAATGATGTCTTCTACCACGTTCTATTATCTCTCCAACTATTCTTATCGACTGCCAACTCTAACTTATTCTTTTGCCAACTATTTAAATCGATTGCTATATTCCTATATCGACGCCTAAAATTTATTCCATGGTTCCTTACTTTCTGGTGCTCTCTTTGTTGGAAACTGTTAACTCTCAGAAGTTTGTCATTTGCATATTCGTGTCAACCATATTGCTTTCTGTATTCCTATATCATCAAACAAAGTTATTTACGAGTATATTCCTCGGATCAGGATGCTCAGGACTTTTAGAATCCTTTACACAAATTGCAATGTTGCTATCAATAAATTTCTAGGGAGTCTTACTTTAAATGCATAAAGTCTGTATAAGCTGGATCGAGGTATTTATTTTTATTTAACAACAACAAAATCGACCCTGTCTTTCGAACATTTCGTGATCTATTTCATACGAAGTAACAATAACCTCGATAGATGAAGTATGAGAATCAATAGTTTTCTAGGCGGTTTTATGTGACTGATTAATTTATTACTATACTACTACAATAAAATATATCTTAAAGATTTTAATCGACTTAAAATCTGATATTGAAATCAACAAAAACCAAATACAGACGTAGGACACCAGATTAGGTTAGGTTATAATGGTAGCTTGGAGAGCTCAATTAGGTCAGGTTCGATTACAAAATTTATTTTAGTATGATCTTCATTGTTATCATCAGTATTTCTTATCGCTGTCCGATTAGCCTAACGGTTACATCAATGACTCAATCATAGTAGAACAACTTTTGTTCTGAAGAAATTTTTTTTTAATCCATAGATTAGCTTACAGTGGTAGCTTAGAGAACTCAAGTAGAGTAGATTGGGCGACGGAGAATGGTTGGATGAATGGAGGATCCTTTCTTCCTTCTATGTGTAAGAAAGAAACCTTTGTGATTCCCTAATAAGACGGACGATACAGTTAATGCCGATAGTTGACTCCCTAATGAATCGGACGATACACTTAATGCCGATAGTTGACAGGTTGCAGAGAAAGAAGAAAAGTGCCTGAAGATGGAGGGAGTATCTTTTTTCGGACCAAACCTCTCTATTCTGGACGTGCGATTCGTTGATCTAACGACCCATTCGGTCTGCTAGTGTTGACACAATAGTATCTAACCCAAGGCCCGGAAGCTGTTTGATTCTTCTATAGTTTGCATAAGTGGACGATGTGGCAAGATAGGGGGTCGCCTTGCCTACCACCGAAGTAGACAACTTTGTGCTTCCTCCGATATCTGCCCTGTATATGTGTACGAGTCTTGACAGGTTGAGCTAAAAAACGATGAGTCCTAATGGCGCAGCAGAACTGATTGTAGCACCTGCCGGGCAATATGGCCATCTTTTTCCTTGAGGAAAATACGATATGTACTGTCCTTGAGGCGAACCTCTATTAGGCAGTTCGTGGATTGGATCCATGCTTGTCAAGTGGTGCCCTCCGACCAGTGATATCTGCAGAACCTGCCGAGATGAAGAAGAAGTAGGAATGATTCAACACTTCCTGTGCCACTGCCCGGCTCTGCAGGCACACCGGCTCCGTAACCTGGGGGGCCAAGATTCCTAGCCTATCTGGCTTGCGCAGCAAAGCCTTCTTTATCAAGAGGTCAAACTGGCTTGCACCCGGATTGAGACTGATTGGTTACCTCCAGAACCATTAAAGAAGGAATTCACAATTGGGCCAAATTAGACTTAGGAAGTCTAAAGAATTAGGAAGTGCGGACTCACAACCTTACCTTTTCCCACTTTTAAATTTGTTGTGGAAAACTCGACTAAGTTGGGACTGAGTACCGACCACAACCGGTTCAATCATCCTTGACTGGTGAACATTTTCAATTGTATGGCCCGCGATTTTATTGTATTCCATTAAACAAGTTTTTTTATATATTTCTTTTTATTACTAAAAATCAATTTCCATAAGTTTCTGTGCCAAAAATCAATTAGAGCGCCAGAGAAAAATGTCACATTTTACTTTTTTTTGGCTGTAAAATAACTAACATGAAATTCATAATTTGTATCACGACAATCGTTCAAGAAAATCACAGACAATTATTGATTTGTGTTGGGTGGATCGCAATTTTGTTACTACAACGAATTTAATTTAATTTGATTTTTGATCTTAAAAACCGAAAATCATCAACTATGAGTAAAACATTTACATGCGACATTTATATTTGACAGCTCATAAACTCAAATTTGCACTTTGAATGTGATCTTATATCAAGCCGGATTTGTTGCACGATTGTACTATAAATTTCACAACAACGAATTTGCACCATTTTGTTAAGTGGCCCAAGGAAATGTCAACCTGTAAAAAAAAACAATAAAATTGCCAGCCATCAAATCGATTTTCGCTATTAGAAATTGAATTGAAACCAAACTAAACACAAACGAAAAGAGTGCAGAAAAATTGTCAAAGTTGGCGCTTTAATCTGTCTGCATGCGTCGGATCAATTAACGGCAGCTATTTTTAACATCAAAACGCACTGCAAATCCGAGCGGCGCACAAAACAGCTTCCACACTTTACACATTTCGTTGACAAATTTGAAAGAAGCGCAACGTTCCAAGGTACACAAGTGGACAGTCGCACACACACAGCTAGTTAGTCAGTCAGACAGACAAGCGGCGAGAATGTGTCTTATTTATAGACGAATTTGAGTCAATATCGGCAGCGAAAACCACACCAAAGTGCAAACCGTAGTGTCGCTTCGCTAAAATGTCGCATTTGCCATTTCTTCTCGATTCGACTTGGACGATAATGACATTAATGATAATAGTGATGATGACGATCGTTGTGTTGATTGATATAGTTTTTGCATTTTTCTATTGGTGATTTTGACGGCTTTCATTTCATTTGCAATATCAAAATTTGCGCTCGATAAGATTGCAAATTGGCAATCGTTCAGAGGTGAAAAGTTTGCAAAACTGAATTGCAATCCATATAATAGAATCGTGCGCAAATGAAATAAAATCATGTCGGCGATTCATGTGACGTCTTATTAATCAAATACAACTGTCAAGCGCGATCTTGAGTTGATAATTAATGCATTTTTTGCTTTTAGCTGTTGAAATGTTGTTGATTAGTGCAATATTTAATTTTGTCAGCAGACATTGATTTGTCATTATCGATTTTAGGTTTTGGGCTACATAACATTTTAAAGAGTTCTAATAATTCAAAAATATATATATATATTTCAATATATCGTTCATCCATATATTTTTTTATTATATTTAAACTTTGATTACTAATATTTCCTCTTTTTCTCACTTTTCAGGTAAGTTTTTGCATAATTTACATATCTTGATGTAAACTTTCGATGCATTGGTAAGCACAATTCTGAACCTTGAAAAATATGAAATATTTGCAGATATTAAACCGTATTGATATTGTATCAAAATATTTTTAAACTAATTCAAATTTCCAATAAATAAAGTAATACACTTTACCAAAATATTACAAAAATATTGAAAAATCATTATTAACATGTCGCTAAAATTATCCCGATAAAATTCAAATTATAATGAAGGGCACAAATTAAATTTTATTGGCATTAAATAAAATTAAATATAAAATGTTAAGTAATACAATATAAAAAAAGTAATAATGAACAAATAACAAAACACCTAATATTTTTTTAAAGCCCATCTGAATAAAAAACTGAAAACCAAATTACAAAATTAAAACACTACAGACATAATGAAAAAATATAGAAGAATTAATAAAAAAGAATTCTTTTAAATAATAAACAATGTAATAACAAAACTAACAAAGAACAAGAAATAAAACATAAGACATAATAAAAAAACATTACAATTAAAAATAATAAAAAGCAATATAACAAGAAAGATAAATTAATAAAACAGAAAACGTAGAAATACAAAAATTAAAATAATAAAAAATAAAGATGATAAACAAGTACAGATTATAAAAGAATGTTATTAAAAATAAAAGAATTAAAATAATGGAAAGATTTAAGAAATGGAAATTAAAATTAAAATAAAAAAAATGTAAATAAAGAAAATTTAAATAAAAAAATTGAGATTAAAACAAAAAAATAATAAAATATTACAATTATAAAGTAAATATATATAAAAAAATAAATTCATAATGTATTATTAAGTAATAAAACAACTAAAATAAAAAAAGTAAAAATCAAAATAATAATCGTAAAAAAAATAATATAGACAAATTATAAAAATTAAAAGTTTTAATAAATATAACATGAAAATAAAAAGATAAATATAGTACAAAGATAAAAATAAATACAAAAAAACGATTTAAAAACTGAAAATAAAAAATAATTGACAAATAATAAAAATTATAAAAACAAAGATAATAAAAATATAAATCAAAAAATAAGTAATCAAAAAAAATAATAAAAATAAAAATTATAAAAATGAAAACTATAAGAAACACAAATAATAAAATAATACAAAATAAAAAAATAAATAAATAAAATAGAAGTAATACAAGCAAGCATAAAATAGTAATAAAAAATGAAAATAATAAAAAAGAAAAATAATAAAAATGACAAATAATGAGAAAAAAAACTAATAAAAGTAAAAATAAAACAAATTAAAAATAATAAAACATAAAAACAATAACAAATGTAAATAATAAAAATTAAAAAGAATAAAACATAAAAACAATAATAAATACAATTAATAAAGAAATAATAAAACATCGAAAATTAACAAATACAAATAAATACAAGTTTTAAATAATCGAAAGCAGTAAAATAATATAAGAAATAATAAAATAATGAACAAAAATAATAAAATTAAAAAATAAATGAAATGATAAAAAAATTTTCTTTATTATTTTTTTATCATAACAATAAATAAAATAATAAAAAGTAATATAATAAAAAATGTGAATTATAAAACTTTATTATGTTTTTATTTGCTTTTATTTTTTTAATATAACAAAATAGTAAAATAATACAACTTTAATTAAAAAATAAAGAGTTATTAAAAAGTGAGAATAATAAAAATAATATAAAATGAAAAATAAAAACCAAGAAATAAACCAATAGCGAAAATAATAATACGAAAAAGTGATAAAATAATATAAAAAATAATTAAAACAAAATTAACAATGGTGAAAAAATAAATAAATATACAAAAAAACAAAGTATGTATTAATAATACAAACATTTAATAATACAAAATTTAAAAAAACACTAGTAAAAAACAGTATTATACAAAAGAGTACATTGATAAAAACACACTAAATATCTTGGTATTTTTCCCCACCATTCAATTTAAGAAGCAAAATAAAAAACAAATTTCTAAGTGATAGTAAAATAAAATACTTGAAAGTATGCCATTGAAAATGCCCCCACTCATGGCCACTTGGAACATTGGACATAAACAACAAAATCATTGTGGCTATAATGCAAAAATGAAAAACAAACAACATAAGAACAGCAATCCGCCATAAGTTAGAATATCAAAATACTTGAACATTGAAAATTCTGTAAAAATAGTGTAAAAAAATAAGAAAAGTGTTGTTATTGACCGTTTATACGAATTTGCATGGGTTTTCCCTCGCATAGTTAACACGCACCGGCTCGTACACACAAAAGCTTTTCGCTTTTTTTATTTGAAGCTTTTTTTTCTTTTAACACTTTCGTTGGCTCTCTCGCTCAATGTCACTTTAGCGCTCGTATACCAATTTTTGTTACCGTCATTGCATACTTTTAGGCAGTAACTTAAATGCACAGCAAATGAGTTGTTATTGTGTGTTACACTTGAAAAAATTACATGCCAACAGGCCAGTGAAGAGTAAACAATGACGAGTCTGCTGGGGATGAGTGTAGGCCTACTGACTGCGAGTATGTTACTCATACGACCAGTTGACCGCAAGCATTACGCATACGACTTGGTGGGCGGCAAATGTTCAAATAAAGTTTTGAGTAATGAATGAATATAGAAATAAGTGGAAGCGAATGATTCAAGTTGATATTATATTTTGAACTTAACTGAGGGATGTTAGTTAATATTATTTCTTGACTAATGTCATTTAGCTTCAGCTATTTACATATCCTTTTGTTGCACAAAACTGTTTTTTTTAACATTAGTAATAAAATAATTACTTTACTAAATGTGACGTTACCAGCTCTAGTTTTATGACAAACTCAAGTCTAGATAAGCAATTGTGATTAGCTACCTTTTCTTTGTGCATTTAAAGTACAATTTGATGTTTTTTCCACATGAGTTTTTACAATACTTGTTCGATATCGTTCATTCTTGAAATATAACTCATTGTAGTGGTGAAACTTGTACCGAATATCTATCGATAACGTGATTACATACTAGTAATTCTCCCCAAAATTCCCAATTTATTAATTTTTACTTCTAATTTCTTCATAAAAATAATTCAGATATTATCAGTTTTTCAAAATCTTTCATTCATTCATTAATGTAAATCATTCCACAAAGCTTTATTTAATAAGACATATTCCAAAGTCTCACCTTACTTTTGTTCAACTGCTCTCGGCATTCGGTAACTCGAATTTTACAAATTTCATTCATAAATTTCAACTATTGTCTAACACAACAAGCAACCTCCAAAAGTCATTGACTGAGCCCACTGCTAAAAAATGTTTTTTTTTTTAATTTTTTTTGCACCAGCCGCCACAACCAGCCACTTTGCCAGTTTTGCGCTGCGAAAGCGTCAGATCAGCTTTTAATTTTTTGGTCATCATCTCTCGTTGTGGAATAGCAGCAGCAGCAATGCAAACCCAATATTCACTCTAGTGATCAGCTTATACGCTCTCACTCATTCTCTGTGCTCCTCTCTTTCTCTCTCTCATTTGCTGCTGTTAAGTTGGCGTTGTGTGATGGCTTTTGCTGTTATCTGCTTTGCTGTTGGGTGTGCTGGGCGTCGAATTGATAATGGGGGGAAAAGCGCGCGTGCCTTCTGGGTATCGGAGAAAAATTGGAACGTGCGAATCGTTAAATTACAACATCAACAACAACACCAAAGAAGAAGACGAGTACTTATAAGTTATAACGTAGCAGCGACAGTGTCAACGGCTCTTTGTGCACAACATCGTTTCGACGCACATGTGTATGTGTGTGTGTGTATGTCGCAGCTGAAATTGTGTGATATGAACGCAACGAAACGCTGCGAGCTCATGGTGAAAATGTTTTCGTTAGTTCAGTTTAATTTTTTTTTAATATTTGGCTTATTTTTTTTAAACAGTAAGCTTTTTTATGATTTATTTTTGAAATAATTTTAGCTAACTAAAGACGCACTAAATTTTTAGGCTCAGACGAGCCTCGATTGCTTTTGAATTTAAATTTAATATTGTAATATTGAACAGCGTGTTTTTTTAGTTTTTATTTATAATTTTTTTGATATATTTTTCAAATTGCTACGTTACTAAATTCGAATTTTGTATGTTATTAATTGAGTAAACAATTTTTTAAAATTCCATATCCATATTTGCTGCAATTGAATTTAATTTTTAGTGTTTTGTTAAGTTTTTAGTTAAATTTAACTGTAATTTTTGTTAATTTTTTATTTTGTTTTACTTTAATTAAAACTTCTTTTATTTTTAATAGCTTTTTTTCTAGTTATTTATTTTAATTTTTTAATTTGTATATTTGAAATTAATTTGTAAATTTTGTTTGTTTTAGTTATGTTATTAAATATTTTTTTATAAATGTTTTAGGAGATTTTTACATTTTGCAATTTTTTCTTAGTTTTAATACTTTTCTAAATTTTTTTATTATTTTTTTTATTGTTGGGTTTCATTTATAAATACATCTTTTATTCAATTTAATGTTTTAACTTTTAAATTTGTTAATATTTTTTAGTATCAAATTTTAAAGATGCTTTTATTTTATTTATTTTAATATTTTTTTTATTATTTAATATTAATATTTATTTAGTTTTTCTTTTCTTTAATTTTTATTTAAATTTTTTTTAATTCTTTTTAATTTTTTATGAATTTTTTTGTTTTTTAAACTTGTGTAAATTAAATTTTTTTTAATTTCTAATCTTATTAGATTTTAATTTTTTAATTTATTTTTAATATTTGATTTAGTTAATTATTTACATTAATTGTTTTTAATAAATATAAAATTTGACTAGTTTTTCCTTTTTTAATTTTAACTCTATTTTATTTTTCATACATTTTTAATTATTGTAAATAAACTTGAATTTTTTTCATTAATTTAATTGTTTTTTGTTTTTGAATTTCTAATTAATATTTTATGTTAGTGTTTTTATTTTATTAAATTATTATTTTTTTTGTTATTGAGTTTCTTATTAAGAGTTGATTTTAGTATTTTTGTTTATAGCAGTTTTTCTAGTCTTGTTAGTTATAGTTCATTTTAATTCATTTTAATTCATTCATTTAACTCATTTTAATTTAATTTTAATTTAATTTGATTTTCCTTTGTTTTTTTTTTTTTTAACTTGAAATATGTTTCGCGGTTTTGTTGTTGTTTGCTCTTCTTGTTCACTACTGTAACGCAATCGACGTTATCGCTTTGTTGTTTTTGCAATTCATTTAGCGTCAACGCGCTATAAAAGCAACCAAGCAGTCGCAAAAAAACGACGAAATTTCTGATAAACTAAGCTCGAGCAACTAAACAACCACAACCACATTGAGGAGAATTTCGTGAAGTTGAGCGGCTTGCAGAGGCGCCTAGAGCGGCGGCATTTCGGTTTGGTTTGGTTTTCTGTTTTTTTTCCATATTTTTGTTGTCGCCATTTCGGAAGGCCAAAAAGTGGAGTAGTGCAGGCAATAATAACAACAACAACAACAGAAATTATAAACGCCTTCACGCCGCGCTCTGCACTTGCTAGACCCCGCCGGCCGCCCTACGGCCCCCGCGCTCCTATCTCGCAAACACATTCATTCGCTCAGTTGCTCGCTGTGTTGTTGCTCTTGTCAGTTGATTGTTGTTGCTGTTGTTGTTACCTATGCTGCGCTCGCTATTGTTGTTGGTGTTGCTGTGGTTGTCTTGCGGTGGCGATACGAACGCCACTGTTACCGATCGTATTGTCGCTTTTGCGCTTTTTTGCCTTTTATTATTTTTCTACTTCTTATTTTTATATTTTGTCCAGCGTCGTCGTCGTTGTCGTCGTCAACGTGTTCAGTTTACTCGCGGACGAGCAACGAGCCGGAGTGTATTTTTTGTTGTAGGCTTTCGGAGAGCGAGCAGAGCGCGTGTGCACGTAATCAAATCGTTCGAGAGCTCAACGAAAAACCGCATTAAAGGCGATGAGAATACGCGCACGCGTAAATATTTACCAAATATCGTCCACAAATGTTCTAGCGAAAATTTATAGTTCATAGTTCCAAAAATTCTTGAACAAATATTTGTTTCTTTCCCGGAAATTGTGCCTGCCACAATAAGTTTCAAAAATTGCATAAGCAATTTGGAAGCAAGAAAAAAAAGCATTCAGCGACAGCAACAAAAAATTGCTAAGGAAATACACTGCACAGAACAGCCGACGGAAACGCGCAGTGAACAAATTCGAAAAAGAGCACAACACGCCATTGGACAGCACCAACAACAACAACAAACAAACTTGCTATTTAAAGAAATTTGTATATGAACCTAATTCTTCGGGGTAATTATCATAAAAGTGACAAAAAAATCAAATGGAATTACGAAATATTAAAACATCAACTCGACAAGGTTTTAGCAAAATTGAAGAACTATGAAATAGTCAAAAGTAAAACAAATTTTTAATTTCAAGTAAAGCAATTAAAAAATATTAAATACAAATATGAAACAGTGAAAAATGGAACATACAAGTTTTTTGATGTTATACAATTTTTAAAAACATTTATAAAAAAAAAATTATTTATGAAATTTACAAAAGTCAATTAAACATTGTTGCGCACATTTGCAATGATCTTCCACATTTAAATTTCGCAAATATAATTTTTTGTTTTGTTTTGTTGATCTGTCTTATTGTTTGAAATTAGTCACCACAAATTCTACTCTTCCCAAGCCAAAAACCACTCTGCACTCAACCAAATATGCAAAAACAACTCTGTGAATATATCTTGGCTTCATTTGTCTTTGTCCAATACGTCTCTTTGGTTTTCTGCTTTCTTCAATACTCCTTTCTCTGCCTTACCGTCTTTTTTCACTCATATATTTTCTGTCTCGTGTGTCTTTGTCTTCTTCTTAGTTGCTGTTCGCCCATCTCTTTCCTTCCCAAAAAAAAAAGAAGCAAAAAAAGAACTTTGCAGTCCATACCGCCAACTACTCACCTATGGTTGTCTATTCTCTTGCCTGACTGTCTTTTCTTTAATTTCCGACTTGCTCTTGTTGTCCTCGAGTGCAGAGCTGCAACTCCTTATCCAACATAGGCCTTATGGCAGTTAAAGCTTGTGTTGATACTTTCTTACTCAAATTCTCATTCAGCCTTCTATAATCTTTTCCCCAATTAAGGCTACTTTCTCTTCCCCTCAAAGTGCTATACAACTTCTCATTAGTCATTGCCATTATTATTGCACTGAAGACTTAGCTTGAACCAGTGCTTCTTCCTCAAATTCTCATTTCACCACTTCTAATTTGTTCCCTCTTAAGATCCATTGACGTTATAGTAACCAAAGTGTGGGTTGAATCAAGACTTCTTCCTCAAATTCTCATGCAGCCTTTTCGTATCCCAAGAGACCTTTTTCTACTCCTGTAAAAGCTACAAGTTGTTATTCATTATTGAACCAGTGCTTTCTTTCCTCAAATTCTCCATCTCAACCTTTTCTAATCCTTCTCCCTCTTAACGGCTTTACCGCTTTGCTTTTACTGCTCTTTCCTTTTTTCTTCCCCTACCCTCTTTTGCATTCACTCTATTTCTCATCGACTAATTTGGCGTTTCTCTTCCATGCGTCCTGTTAACCTTTCACTGTCAAGTGCTCCCACGTTTTACCTTCTTTTTTCTCTTCTCTACTCCGTATCCCCATTTCCCCTTTCACTCAAGCCAAATGTTGCAATTTCTCATCTTCAATGGTCATTTTCCTGCCCACGCTCCTACTTACCTCACTCATCTTTTCCCATAACGATTTGTGCTTCCACCAGACACACCCACCACATTTCGCAACTCTTCCCATTACTCATAACTTCAAATTTTGTGTCTATGGCCTCTTCGTTTAGAAATGTGTTTTTCTTGTATTTGATTTATTTTTTGTTTATTTTCACTGCATTCGCCGCCTGGTCGCTTGCTAACTAAGTCAGCCAAAGCGTTGCCATAAACTAAGTCAATACAAAAACAAAAACCGCAATAAAAAAGAGCCAAGAAACAAATTTCATCAATGGAAAATTTTCTGCAGCAGTCCATCTCTTTTGCACAGCGTTGCCATCCTGTTCGCACTGTTGCAAATTTTAACCGGTTTTTTTGTGATTATTTTTAACTCTGTTTCTTTTTTATTGCGAATGCTTCTTTCGACTCCGCATAGTCGCAGTCGCCGCCAACGTTGTTGTTGTTGTTGTTTTATTTTGGCCAACTTGTAGTCATTGCGGCTGTTTGCTCTTTCATCTGCGGTCTGTCTGTGTTGCGCGTTGTTAACCGATCGTTAAGCGTTCTCCTCCTCCCCTGAACTCGACTGCCTGCCGGTTGCTTGACGCGTCGCGTTCTTTGCTCGCTCGGTCTGCTGCACATTTTTATGCTTACACGCGCTTTTAGGCCAACCGCAGCGGCCCGTGCTGGCCATCATCATCGGCAGACACAGCCACAGCCGCCGTTGCATCGGCACCGGCTATCATACTCCAAAACGCTACTTTCAGCGTTGGCCGACCGTTGGTTCGGCGGCATATGCCGCGTCCGCCGTGCTTCACGTGAGCAGCAGCAGCAGGATGGCGTGTTGTGTGTGGAAGTTTCTCGAATGCGCGACTACGTGGGAACATAAAGTTCTGAAGCTAGCAGCTCTTCATTGTCGCTGTTGTCTTAACACATGACATTTTTAGTAGTTGTTGCCGAAGCTACAAATTCCCTCGTACTTGTCTTTCCTCAGTCATATTACAACTTCCATTTAAAGCTGTCGTTTGTGGATTGTTATCGACGATGATTTCTATAAAAATGATGCGTGTGTTACTATCTGAGTGAACTTTGAACTGATAACAGCAGTTGTATAAAGCTTTGCTGATTAAGTTGAAACATGGCAATGGTGATCCCGGTTTTTGTTGGCGAATTTATCAATCGTTAGTTGAACCGTCGTAGGCGTATTGACGGTGCACTGCCTACTAGCAGTTCATGCTGGGATGCTAGGATGGGTTTGACGTATAGGGAAAGTTGCAGAATGTACTGGGAAGACGAAGCTCTGGAGACATTACAATATGTCCCGCCATCTCTAGATAACGCTTGGCTATCTTAGGGGCACACGATTTCACCAAACTAGAGAAAGTGGCCACGCTAGGCCTGAAGCGTTTGCTGACGTTTGCCAGATCACTAATGCAACTCATAAACGGATATCCATCTGGCATCACTAAGGACCCAATAAGGGTATATGTGGACTATTCGTGGCCAACTAGTTATACCTGCCCACTTTATCAATCGTTGAGAGTTTAAAGATTGGCAAAAATACCAACACGTCTGATTCGAAGTGGTATAAAAATTATCTAAAAATGAGAGCAGTTAATTAAAAAAGATTTTATGTGTATTGATACACGCAATTTTTTTTAGAGAAAACACGTTTCCTATGTAAATATTAATTTTTGTATGCTGAAAAAACTAGGGTTAACGACTTTTATGAAACATTTATAACGCGCAGATTTCTTATATCAGCAACAGTTTTCATTTGCTGCGAATAGTGTAATTGTACTGCGAACATTTCTATTTTACTTTGACCAATTTAGTTTTATGAGCACCGGTTTTATTGCACTAGGAACAGTTATAATCTAGTGAGAACAAGTCTATTTTAATAAGTTATAATTTAATGAAAGCAAGTGTATTTCACTGAGAACAGTTATAATATACTAAACAAATTTTTAGTGAGAATAATTACATTTTAAGTGTTTTGGGATTGGGAACAGTTTTTATAACATGGGAACAGTTTTTATTAAATGGGAAAAGTTTTATAAAATGGGGCAGTTTTTATAAAATGGTACCAGTGTTTATAAACTGGGAACAGTTTTCCAAAACTGGGAACAGTTTTTCGGCACCGAACAGATTATACCGTTAGCAAAGTTTTGTGACTAGGAACAGTTTTTATGAACTGAGAAAAGTTGTCCAACACCAAGAACAGTTTCCATACATTGGAACTATTTTATTTTTCATGTCTTAAATGGCCGATTTTAAGAGCAAGTATAGTTTTAAAGTGGGAACAGTTTTTAATGTTGGGAGTGGTTTGTTAAAAATTCGCAAAACATTAAAAAGGAATACGTGATTCAAACAAAAGTCTCAAAACAAAAATCCAATGAGTGTACTAATGACAGTCACAGCCACAAAATTACCAAATAAACGCTACAAATGGAAACTGTTAGAATAAGTCGTCCATTTATTTTCCTTATCTTGTCCGTTTATTACAATTTAAACAAATGACAGCACAAAATTGCGTTGTACGTGTGTAATTTTCAAATGCGGCAATAGTCGTGTTATCATCTTATGAAGTAAAATTATAATGTTGCAAACATTTTCCTTTTACAAGCAGCTTAAAAAAACTGCACCACCTCGGCTTATCTTATCCGCCGTCAGTTATGACGACTTTAGCTGTTGTCTTATCTTAATTTCAGTGAAATCCGTCTCACACCCTAAATCAACGCCAGCGCGCCGTTTCGTTTCGGTAATCGTTGAATCTGTAAGTGACTCTCGCGCTGAAACTTGCCTACACCCAACAACTGCACTCAGCCCGTGCCTTTTGTATTTGCATTTTCGCAGCGTTCTCCGCCTGTCATTTGTCCGCGAAGACACCTTTTCGGCAGCGGCACGGCGGAAATTAAAAATGCGCGGTGGTTTTCCGAAATTCCAACGCTGCGCACACCCCAACTAGCGCCTGCCGCTGTTCGTAGCGTTGCTGATTCAGCGTTGCTTTTTTATCTCTCTGGTTTTTTGTGGAACAAACTGCGCAACATGTGCTGAAGTGCGTCGGTCGCCGAGTTCGACTATAACGACTACACTGGCACTCACAAATAGTGAGTGCGTAAGAATATTTGTAAATATTTTATTTTCGCATTGGTTGTTGGCCTCTTGTGGCTTTGCTTCCTCCGCTGCCTTCTTCTATGTTCCTCCTTTAAAGCGTAAGCTGTGGTTGTATTTGTGTGTGTGTGTGTGTGTGTGTGTGCGTTTAAGCAACGCGTCGGCGCACACACCTTCGGGTCCATTTGGCTGGCTGGCCTATTCCATCGATTCGCGTTCTTTTGCCTCGTCTGTTTTGCTTATCTTCTCTCCACACCAACGTCTCAACATGTGCCTCTTGACTTTTTGCATTTTTCGTTTTATTGCCATTTTCTTGAGCACTTCTTTCCAACCGGAATCGCGCACTAACGAAGTCATTTCATTAGAGGCATGATCGATTTTATGTTGTGCTGCGGCATAAATAACAAAAATATGCGCCAAAAATAAAAACACAAAAGTGCAGAAAACAACCGCAACATGTAGCAAGAAAAAATGCAAAAAGAAACTACGAAAAAATATAAAAAAGGCAAGTGAACGTTTCAATGGAAAATCCCCAGCCGATTTAGGGCGTTGCTATAGCAAATTTCAATTATGCCAAACCGGACCAGATCAGGCCGGACCGCATGGCCAACATGAATGAGAATATGAAATAAATTTGTCATTTGTTCTTTGTATGTGTGTGTGTGTGTGTATATGTGTTGCCTGACCTTGACCTAAGCTTTAGTTGCGATAATTCGCTGTCACTGCTCTTATCTCACGTAAACTGTCAGTTGTCAGCTACCGTTGATCTTGAGCGACTCAGCATACAGTGAAACCCGCTTAACTTAACCAACATTTGTGGGCACTATGCGCTGTATACGCTTTGTACGCTAGCCGCCCTAAACTTAACTTTAAAATATCTGCCTGTACCAACACCCCATGAGGATGTTGCTCCAAAACTGCATTTTATGTGCTAGTTGTGCTACTTAGCTGTGATAGCAACCACTCAACCAATGCTTAACTCTTTCAATATAAGTTTTTACTGGGGAGAATTAAAATATTTAATTTATCGAGAACATTCCATAATAATTTTTTTTTTTATTTTTATTACTGGACACTGGTTTTTAAAGTGTTGTCATATGGCAGCAGCCATATCGTTGTGGCTGTAATAATTATTTAAACAAAATTTTATATGCATAATTAAAAATTGTATATTTCTTTATTTACTTTAGCTGAAGTCATTTAAAAATGAATTGAATTGAATTGAAAAGTCAAATTAATAATATCTCTTATTTTTTCTGCTTCTCTTTCCTTTACTATGTAAAGATATAACATTAAAAAAACGTGCGTTCTTCTTCAAACTCAAATATTTAGTTTATTAATTTTGTATTATTCCTAAAAGTTCAAACCATTCTAAGGGCCAACAAAAATATTTATTATTGGAACCATAGAGGGGTCAGACACAGAAAATCTGCATAAGCTAAAGGGATCAAGGCATCAAAAACCTTCTAAACTGACTGAAATCGACTTAACCTTAAAACTGTTCCTTACTGTTCTAAGATCTAAGATTACAAAGACAGACTCAAATGAATTGACATGTTTAAAATTCCATGCGTTTGGGTTATTTTAGAATTGCTCATCAAATCTATTTTGATTTATTTTAAAGTTTCTCTTCTGCAATTTCAAATTTCTAAAAATTCCCAATTCAAATCGCTCACAGCTGCTTTAGATTCTAAAATAAGTGAAACGTTGCTGGCATACCAACAACATAAACTAACCATAATTTTCTATAACCAAACCTTTTCAACCAGCCTGCATACCATGAAAAATTCCTCGACTCCATCCTTGCCCCTCATCGCATTCATCAAAAACGTGCGATCGTATTTGTTGTGCTGCGTTCGTTGTTGGCGTCTTTGACGTTGTCACACGAATTTTTAATGCCTTTGCGGCCTGCGACTCCCCACTGTAACAAAAATAAAAAATTTAATCGCAATGAATATTTTGTTGCTGCCAACATTTTACATGAACTTG
This sequence comes from Melieria crassipennis, assembly GCA_963668005.1. Taxonomy (NCBI): domain Eukaryota; kingdom Metazoa; phylum Arthropoda; class Insecta; order Diptera; family Ulidiidae; genus Melieria; species Melieria crassipennis. The sequence continues at coordinate 48,719,064 of OY764962.1, forward strand.
TATGTGTGTGTGTATGCCTTCTCGCTCTCCTCGCAGCGCCAGACGAGTGTGTGGTATTTTTATGTTGTTGCTCCACGCAACGACAAAGGATCAAATATGCGAGGGGCGCAAGTTAACAGCTACAACAACAACCACATAACAGTGCATTGGCCAGTCGCACGCATCAACATTAGCCACACGCCGCTTGCTTTCTCTCTCTTTCTGGCCACGGCCACTTGCTCCCAATCGCTCCTTCATTCACTCTCACTCACACATTTGCACTCGTTTTGCTGAGTTTTGCATAAACTGATTTTTCTTCAACATTACGCGTGCATTTTGTGCTGTCGCTCAATGCAAGACGCAGAACGCCGAATCGAGTCGCCGCTGCGTCCGCGCCAATTGCACTCAGCCCCTCGCTGCAAGTGCAATGTTTGAGTGCCAGTGTTTTGTGTTGTTGTTGTAGTTGCCCCATATGAATTGCAGAGGCGCATTGTTGAATCGCGTTCGCGCGAATTGAGTCCAATGCAAAAATGCAACACGACCAAACATAAGTCGCCAACAACAACAATTTTGCACAATTAAAAACTACGCTGCGGGGGCGACAGGAAGGGCGCTGGTTCGCTTGTCTGGCGTAGGTTTTATTTTTAAAATTGTGCATCATCGTTGCGTTGTTGTTGTTGTTGTTATGCAAATTGTTTGTGTGTGTGTAAAAAATGTCTGCGAACGTGCCGAACCAACTTCGGGCCCAGCCAGCGACATATTTTCACGCACCACCAAATTTGTGCGTTTGTATGCGCGCTAAACTTACCCTCCCACCCCCGTGTTTCGATGGTCTTGTCTTTCAGTTCCTCGTTGTTGCCTTTTTTATGGTGTCTGATTTACTTTTTTAATAATTTTTTTTTAAATTTTTTTATTTTATTATTTTTTTAAATTATTTTTTTTTTTATTATTTTTTAATATTTTTTTATTTTTTTTTAATTATTATTTTTATTTTTTTTTAATTAATTATGCCTTGTGTACTATTTATGGTTAGTGTGCTCGAGTGAAGTGCGGCGTTGAAGGCGCTTCGTTGGCCGGCGCTTGTTTTTTTTTTAATTACCTGTTCGTAGCCACTCAGCGCAGGTGATGAGCGTCTGCGGCAGACTGTTTTGCATCACAAAACAAATAAATATTATAAAAAAATTTAAAATACTACAAAATGTGTTGAGAAATGAAACGGCAAACTGTTAAAAATTAAGCACATGTAAACGTCTCATTTGTCAACAACTCAAGTAAAATATTAGTTTTTAATGTTTGTGCGGTTGTTTGGCAGCTGTAATATGCTGAGCATTTGTCAGTTGACTTTTTCAAAACAGTTTGAAGCAATGCTGTCTCAATTTGTAAGCAAAAACCTTGCAATTTTATTGACTAACATAGCTGGACATAATTATTCAAGTTCTTAGCCCGTTATGAACCACATAAATCCATTATGGGCCGCATTAACCTATTATGAACAACATTAACCCATTATGAGCCGGAATCTATTATACATATGTGTTACACCTTCTTAAACCGTTGTGATCCACCTTAACCCATAATGAACAACTTTGACCCATTATGAGCCACTTTCACGTACAAGGTGTACTGCACCTCCCTAACCCATTTTCTAGCCACATTATCCTATTTAATTCCTTCATCATGTTTGCTAGTTAGCGGTTTTTTACGTTGAAAAGGTAAAAAAAAACAATGGTCGCCAACATTTGGTTGTTCGTTCTAATTGTGGAATATGAATGAGTCCACTGCAACTCTTATTTAATTACAGTCGTGTCTGGGTATAGTGAACACCCTATATAGTGAACACCTCGATATAGTAAACACCTAAATTTTGACATGGACCGAAATTTTGAAAGCAATTTCAAGCAAAAAACAAAAAGTGTATTTTGAGCAAATAAAACGAGTTTTTGAACAAAAATGTTAACCTTGATAAAGTGAACAACCTCAATACTGTGCACAGGCCTTGAAATAATTAGTTCACTATATCCAGACACGACTGTATATGCAAATGCTGCTTAATTTGGCACTTTTGCTTATATGAATGAGTCCACTGCAAATGTGGTTCATTAATTTAATTCGCCTCTTAATTTGGCTGTTTTGCTCTAACCACGTCGTTGTCAGAAATTCCCAACGCCCACGCACCTCAGTTGTAACATACCTCACAGTGTGTTAAATATAAACTTGTGTGGTCATTACTACTGCCATGCTCGGCTGTAAGCGCAGGGCGCCAGGAATTACGACATTTCGGCATGACACATTTCGACGTTCGCACGCGCCTTTGACACGTACACGTGCTCGCACGCTGTGGCATAAATGAAGCCAGCAAAAAGAAAACAATACAGAAGAAGAAAAACAAGCATCGGTTGTGTAAATATTTTTCGTAATTATTTTAAGGAAATAAATGTCATTCTAATTATAAAAAAAATTATCACCGCCAAATGTTGGCAATTATTTAACTTACGACCTCATATACATAGCTGTCATTGTGACAACCATTGTTGTTGTAGTGGATGCGGCTCTTTATTTTCCAATTAACTGTGGTTGCTATTTGCGTTTATTGTAGTCAATGAACCTTTTTTCCGCACAATAAAAATAATATTTCAACAATCGAAATGGAAAGGCAGAGATTTTTATTGCATGTGATTTATTGCACATGGAACAACAACAACCTCAACGAGTGCATTTAAAAAAAAAACAGTAGCTTAAAAAATGCAACGTAACAATGACATTGTGAAACAATGGTTTTCACTTCCGTCACAGGCGAACTTTTTGGCTTCAATGGCAATTATATGATTTTCGAGAAATGCCATAAAACATTTTATTAAAACAAATCTTGTAATGGGAGGAAAAGTTGAGCGCTAATGTGTAATTGAACTTTTAGGCGTAAAACAACAACTAATGGACACTGATAAATGAGGAAAAACAATTAATGGACACTGATAAATGAGGAAAACAACACCTAATGGACACTGATAAATGAGGATAATTACAACAGAATAAATATTAAATGTTCTTAAACAGAATGAAATAAAATAGCTGAAATGTAGCCGACAATTTTTTAAAAAGTGTCCTGTGAAATGTGACATCATGCAGCTTTGAGAAAAAATTCAAAAATATAAAACGCAGTAAAAAGAAATCCATTATATTTGCATGAAATTGAAGACAATTATATGATTGAATTAATGAATGAATGGCAATTATATGATTTTCGAAAAAATGTCATAAAACATTTTATGAAAATAAATCGAGAAATGGGGAAAAGTTGAGCGCTAATGTGTAATTGAACTTTAAGGCGGACAAAGAACAACTAATGGACACTGATAAATGGGGAGAACAATAACAAACGGACACTGATTAATGAGGGAAAAAACAACAGAATAAACATGAATGCGTTCTTAAACAGAATGAAAAAAATAATAATAGAATTGCTATATAGATGAATAGCTGAAGATTTTAAAAAAGTGTCCTGTGAAATATGACATCATGCGGCTTTGAGAAAAAATTTCAAAAATATAAAATGTAGTAAACAGAAATCCATTATTTTTGCATGAAGTTCAAGACTTTATTTAGCAACGTTAGCCTCATCTCATAGAAACCTTCGTCCCTATGGGCAAAAAACTGGCGCTGTAGATTTTCTTTAATTTAACTTTACTCAAACTCCTTTTTGATTCGAAATCCGCCTCCCCCGCCAACTTGTAAACTTTGAATACTCTTTCAGATTGAACAACGTTTATGTTTCATAATTTTCCATTAACATTGTCTTTATAACTAACCCACATAGCCAACCGTGTTATGCCAACAGAAAGCAACTAAGTTTTTAATTAGTCCTCTCTCGACTTTCGTTGCACTACGTAACACATTACAACGTAATTACATTCTTCAAGTTTGCCGATTTGTATTTATTTGTGATTATTTGTGGCCTCTTCTCTGTTGCATGTCGCATGCAAATATCGATTTACCACAACTCAAACTACGCTCGAATATTGACGGTTCTCTTTGGTTACGTGGTCTCCATGCGTTGTGTATTTTTAGTGGTGGCATTACAACATCGGCGCTCAACACGTACGCAGTGATTATCACCAGCCAACGAATCGACCGACTGTCATCATCATCATCATCAGCATCGTCATTATTGTCGCCATAATCAACATAATCGTCACCATTGCCTTTAGTATTGTTGCTTCACAGCGGCATTGCGTCTCTGATGAAACTTGTTGGCGTCACTTTGTGTCGTTGGTGCTTAATTTAAAGGGTGCTTTGGTTGTTGTTGTTATATTCAGCATTTAGCAATCCCCCTAGACGCAACAATCAGCTCAGACTAGCAGCCGCAAGCAAAGAAAGCCGAAAAAATGTGGGTCTCCAAACACACAAACACATACTCACACAACTTATGCGCTGACCTTTAGAATTTTTCTTTGTTTCTCTCGCTCTGCTTGCTTAATGCTTATTTCATTTCATTTATTTTACATATATTTATATGAGTTTTATTTTAATTTTTAATCCACATGTTTCGTGCAAACATATACAAAAGTATTAAATTTATTACCAGCCCGCGTCGGCCATTCAGCCAACTAACCACAGTGCTGAAGTGGTGTTTCGGCTACGCTGCGCTGCTCTGCTCTGTTGGTGACTAACAAGGTCGCCGTTTAGTTGTTTTACTGGGTGAAGGAGAAGGACGACGTGCATTGCGCGTAAATAATAAACACTTCTCGGGGGATTTGTTTTCTTTTTTGCATTTTTTTCGCTTGGACTTTTTATTGGAGTTTTTATTTTTGACCATTTACTATACGTAAACTGGCCAGCAATGATGTAACCTCTGTTGATTTGTTGGATTTTATTGTTTGGCTATGTGGTCGGATTTGCACTAAAACAGCATAGCGATCGTTCAAAGTGATCGTTAAAAATCAGATTTATGTAAATTTCCGCTATGGAATATAAAAGAACACAAAAAACAAGAATTCTTTAGTCAACATTAGTAAGCATACCGATAATAATTCTTTGCTAGTATGTGATCGTAGCTGAAAAAGAACAGAAAGTATGAAGCATGATGATTATTGAAACTGGCCAATGAAGCTGTCATAGGGTTGCCAGCTTAATGCAGTTAGTAATGTTCTGTTGTTTTATACATTGAGACGTGAATTAAAAAGGACTTTCTTTGGTTTCATATCATTCTGTAAACTCCAACACAGCGTAAAAGGTCACGTGGTCTCTAAGAATGTACACATATTCAAGTTTTGGTACTTTTAGTCACATGACATGAGGCAGATAGGTTGTAGTGGCTGCCTCTGTATGAGACACACTTAGGCCTCTATATGGCAACACTGTTTTTCAACATGTTTTAGAACATACATTTCAAACGGAAGGAGGAGGAAGGGGCCCAAAGTTTTACGCCGAATCCGAACGGTGATTTTGGCAATTTTCGTTTCACACCTGGAGGTGTTGCCATTGCCTGCCAAGAGTGCACAGTTCAGTGTCAGTTCTTTCGAACTTAATCTTCTTCTTTCGAAGTTCATTTTAAGAACGAAGGGATTCACAATGCACCCAATGGGATCTGCGGGTGGAAGTGCGACCTAACTTCTTTCGAAAAGACTCCGGCTTCCGCTCTACCATCCAAGAGAGATGCTTCCAAATATTGGGATTAACAGCCGTTATCCTAAAGAAGGGCTAGAGCTCTATTCTTAGTGTTCACTTGAAGCTTTTCGACTAGTCAAACAACTTAAATTACAAAGGCAGCACAAGTTATCACCTTAGTCGAACCACTCAAAAGTTATCTTAAAAAGTCATATATAATACAAATATTAGAACCATTATCAGACAATCGGTAAATGTTTAGTGTTAGCAAACATTAACCCAAAAATGGCTGTCGAGTGCCTATTTTTGCAACTCTTTCACTAAAATGGTCACTTGATTTTGTTAAAATGTCTAAGTTTAGAACAAATTATCAATGCTTTGTTAGTTTAATCAGTTATTTAGTGCTATTTATATCGCAATCGCAACTGTGAAAGATTCGACCACATCTGACAGCAACAACCAGGCGGCGTGTTTGCGTTTCACATGAATTTGAAGCGTGTTAGTAAAGTCGTCTTGTGTTCTGACTGAACGTCGCACATAAATGCAGTGCAAAATTTCGCGTTTGATTTTTTTTCTCTGAAACATTTTTTCCATTACTACGCCGCGAAATGGCAGCAATGCAAGTATTTACATGAAAATGTCTGTCGCTGGCGAACCATTTCTGGTTTGTGCCTGTTTAAGTTGTCGCTGAAAATTAACACCGGACCGAGCCGAAGCACTTAGCGAGATTAAAGGGAAATTCCTGAACAGTCTCGGAAGGTGTTTTTTTTGCCGCTTAATTCAATTAGCAAACGCTGGCGAATTCAAAACTAAATTGATTAGTTTATCATAATCAATCAATAACAATAACAACAACAAGAAGAAACGTAAAAAACTGCAAGCTTGTGACACAACGCACGTTCGACGAACGTTCGTGTGTGTGTATGTGTACGTGTGTGTGCGTTTGTGGTTGTATGCGTGTCGCGTGTACATTTCCGTTGCTCTGAAGCGGCCATTTTGTTGTGTATATTATTTGCTGAAATTGCTTTGTTGTTGCGGTTTTTATGCTTATCGCAGCAAATAAACCACTGTGCCGGCCTGATAGCACTAAAGTTTTGCGTATTTTGTTGTTGTTTTAATTCTTTTCTTTTCATTTTACAAGCGATTACAATGAATTGTAAAAGTAAAAATAAATAAAGTAAATTAGCATTAAAATGGAAGCACAATTGCAATTTTTTGCCTCTGCATTGAGGAACACTATTTGTGACTCTACTGTGTTCGTTTTAGGCAGCTTGGAAGATCGTTATATGCTTGCTTAACTGGCCATGGCAACCCGTTATTGGAGTAAGGTCTGCCGCAAAAGTTCTCTTCAGGCGCCTTCTCCAGTTGGTCACTCAAAGAGATGATAGGGCGTTCTCAACCTGATCCTTCCACCGGAGACACAGTCTTTCTTTTCGCCACTGATCTCCCACTATCGCGTTGAACACCTTTTTTGCCTGAACTTCATCTTCCATACGAGAGACATGACCAAGTCAACATAGCCAATTCAAAGGTCTTTGAAGAACGAAAATCCTGTAACTCTTGTAGATGTGAGTCTCAGTTTATTGATAGTTTTTTCTTGATGGTGATGTGTTCTTCCACCCTGAGGTTGAATCACTTTGATAAGTGTTCCCCGTCTTGTAACATTGTCACACAAACCTGACAATCGCTGAACAAGATCCGATACATACAGTTAACCGGAACTCTAACAGCACAGGGGATTGAAAACTCTATCAATGTGTAGATGTGCTAAACGACTGGGACTACTATACAGCGACCTTTGTTGTGGTTGGTGTTCGAAATTAGAAAATAAACGCTTCCGCTCTTAAGGTTCATCCCTAGCCAGAAGAATACACAAATTCTTAACCTCCTCGTTCTACACCAGTCTAAGTTTCAAATCTAGACATCTAAAAGGTGAAACAATCCAATCAAACCATCTCTTAATGGTGTTGTATTCTTTCACCCAGAGGTGGTTTCACAGACATTGAAAACACTGCCTTATGGGTAGATGTGCTAAAAGACTGTACAGCAGCTTTTGTTGTAGTCGCTGTTCTGAAGGTGATGAAGAAACGGTTCTGTTTCAAGCTCCAAATTTTTAAGCTTCTTATTCTTCTACCCAGCCTGACATTTCAAGTCTAGACATCAAAGAGAAGAAAAGGTTCGTATTGAAATCTTTGTAGCTCCCAGCGTGAAAGAAAGATGAGTCCTATGTGGCATCACAACGAGCCATTCCTTTGTGCTTAAGTGAGATTTTCTCAGAAGAATGTTGCCACTCTAACCTTAACCTAAGACTGCATTGTTCAAAAACGATCGAAAGCTGATTCATTTTACTTCTCAATCGCTTAAAAGCCTTGAAACCTTAAAAACTGAACCCGAAATGCATTCAAAAGAATTACTTCTGCCTCGTTAAGAAGCCTTAAAAGTTGATCCCGAAAAACATTCACTTCTGCCTTGTTTAAAAGTTTTGAAAACTGATCCTGAAAAACATATATTTTACTTTTGTCTCGTTTAAAAGCCTTGAAGCCCTAAAAGCTGGACACGAGAAACATTAATTTTGCTTTTGCCTCGTTTAAAAGCTCTGAAAGCTGATCCCGAAAAGCATTAATTTCACTTCTGCCTCGTTTAAAAGCTTAAAAGCTGATCACGAAAAACATTCACTTCTGCCTTGTTTCAAAGCTTTAAAGCCTTAAAAGCTGATCCCGAAAATTATTCATTTTACTTCTGCCTCGTTTAAAAGCCTTAAAAGTTGACACCGAAAAGCATTCATTTCAGTTCTGCCTCGTTTAAAAGCTGATCCAGAAAAACATTCACTTCTGCCTTGTTTAAAAGCTTTGCAGCCTTAAAAACTGATCCCGAAAATAATTCATTTTACTTCTGATCCCAAAAAGCATTCATTTTACTTTTGCCTCGTTTAAGGGGGTCCTCTACTCTCGCGGTTTCGAAAAATCGATTTTTTTTTTTTTTTGCATAATTTCAATCTAGATGTATCTGAGAATACGCCACAGAAAGGATTCCGTGAAAATCACATTTCTTTGCATGTTGCTGGGAACCGAAAGGTACCCGTCCCCTGCCGTTTTCGAGAAACTAAGCGCGGCGCGCCATCTTTAAACGCGTTTTCCCGAAAGAAGTGTTTTTTTGGCTGCCGAGTAAGACTTTTTATAAAAGCATTAGTCCGATTTCGATAATTTTCAGAATCAGAAAACATACCGCTATGTTTTCCCGAGTACGATTTTCAAAATTTTATTTTGTTCCGTTTTTATAGCGCCTAATAGGTCAAAAAAAGAGGTGGAAATTGGAATTTTTTACAAATTGTTGCATAACTCTTACACAGTGCAAAATAAAATAATTCTGTCTCGGGAAAACATAGTCAACGTTACTATGATTGTAACGAATATCAATTTTCTGATTTCAGATCACCCCATTGGCCACAACTTTGCTTAAGCGGGACCATTGCAGTTTTAAAATCCATGTCATCAATGACATTTCAAGGTCGCGGGAGTTTTTTTTTCCTCTTCAAAAATGAAAATTTAAAGTCAAAACATGTATTTCTAAAAATTAAAAAAAAAAATTGTTAATTGTATGCAGTAGATCTTTCGTAATTAATTCCCCAAATAACAGCTCAATTTCTTGCCTGAAGATTAGAGGACCCCCTTAAAACTCCTAAAGGCTGATGCAGAAAAACATTCGTTTTACTTCTATGTACTTTTTTTGATCATTTTTTTTTTCAATATGTATATGGAAATTTTGTTTGCAAGGTGTTATAATTTGTTTGGCATAATTTATTCTTAAATTTTTGTTGCAGTCGCGTGACCACTATTGACTTTTTCGTGCGCCGAATTCGCACCGCAACAGAAAATTCCACTATTTGACCGAATGACTGAAAGGTGCTAATGGTAGTGGATTATTTTGATTTAATTTTGCCATTTAACATTTGGCCACCGCATCCCCCGCATCAACTCAGACACACACTGCACACTTGGCTACTACGCAATCGCTGAGTTGAAGTGCTCGCTACAAGTGTCGACAGTGTTGGCCATTGTTATCGGCCTCATTAGAGTGCAATCCAGTTGATTTTCGGCAAATATTTGCACTACCGTTGGTTCGACCACTCGTTGATTTCGTTGCCGTAATCAGTCGCCATGATTTTTTCGTGGCTCTTCATGGCTTTAATGCTGAAATTAAAGCACCGCTTGTGAAGCCCTCCGCCTCGTCGCTTTCGTTTTTTTTCTTCTTTTTTCTTTGTAATCTTATCAGCCGCTCTCGCACACTGCCACTTTCACGCCGAAAAAATGGCAAATCATCAATTTGCCTAAACCAAAATTGAAATGATGCAGCCACTCAATAATTTATCAATAATGCGCAAAATTATTGTACTTTATGTATATCGCATGCGTGATTTTTCTCCTTATCTGTTTGTTGTTTTTTTTTTCAGAACTTTTGTGTAGATATTTAATGCATAAAATTATGTGCGATGGCCTTTAGCGATCATAGCACACGCGGTAGTCAAATTCACTGGCAACGCCTACAAACGCTGACGTCAATGCAAACACGCACAACACAACACCGCACCGCACATGTTTTGCTTTTCGACGTCATTGGCTCGAGTCAATAACAGCGCATAGTAGTCGATACCATCAAGTGAAACACTTCAAACACGAATTCTGCTAAACAAGAAAAATAAATATCTAAATCACCAACTGCTGGCAAAATTTTGCACGCGGCGCTTTGAAACGCGCAGCAAATGCAGTTTTCTAACATTTCAATTAGCTTTTCACATACACACATTCACACACATATAGACATAAGACGTAGGTTTTGAGATGTGGGCTTCCAGATTTATACAAGTCTTAGCGCCAGCTATTTTTGGCCTTATTAGCTGCCATAAAAGTTCAGCTCAACTTGGCCAAACAAACAACATTTGTTGGCTTAAAAATTAAAGGAAATATGATGCCATATTCAAGTATTTCCGGCTGTAACTTGAGTTTTTGTCATAAATGCGACTGTCTGTGGTATTGAATGTAGAGAAGAAACCTACTCTTCTACTTGAAAATAGAAAAGTTTTACATCAAACTGTAAAATGTATAAAAAAGATTTATTTTCTATAAGATTACAAATTAAATTTTCATGATGCTTTACAGGCTTTCGAATATAAACCTTACCATTACTCTCATGTCTGGAGTTAAAAGCTCAGACTGTTTTAGAACGTTAAACCTTAAAATTTTGTTCTTGTTCTGAACAGGAAAGGACATTGACACAGGAAGTGTAAGACTGTTTCTGCCTTTTTGTCGAAACAAGAACCACGACCGAAGCAATTATTTCTATTTATAGTGGTAGGAGTGTCCAATGAACAGAGCTACTTAGATATTAATATTCATTAGGCATGATTTAGTGTTCCTTAATAATGGGTTCTGGATGCTGAAGAACTTCTAATTTTTTGCGTTTTGGTGAAAAAGTACATGAGTACATGAAAATTTTAGGGGTTGAATGGCGTCGCATCGAGATCAATGTTCACAAAAGTGCTTGAAAATTCGATTTGCTCCACAGCTGCTCAGAAGTTGCTCTTAGAGGGTTAAAATCTATAATCGATCGCCACTAGCTTTCCCTACTGAACATTTCTTGCGAACTTACTTATATCCTATCTCCAACCCTTAATGAGGTTCCCATACAAATTGATTGTTTTTACGAAATAGGCTCCAACTTCTTCCAGGTTGGTCCCAGATGTGTCAAATGTAAGACCACTACTAATTTATTTTCTCTTCCAAACATATCTACCCGCTATTTCCAAGTCTTGAGGGGGTTGCCATACAAAACTGGCAATTTTCTATGGAATTGGTTTACCACTTGTAAATATAGGAAACATCGTATCTCGGAAACTACTGAACCGATTTGAATGATTTATTCACTGATCGGCAACATTCTTGAGTACAAAAAATACAAATTTGATCAAGGTTTAGAAATTAACCACCAGAGGACGCCTTCCATTCAATCGAAGTTGTGAGACTGTCAACTTTTCGGTTTTTACGAAGCAATAATCAAAATGTTTTGTCGAAATCCCCTAAACCTCCCTATTTCGAAAATAATTGTAATTTTAGATGAGTGTAAGGTTCAGAGGTCGTGTACGGAAAACCCGTAATTTTTTTTCTGAGGCATCATTCAGTCCCTTGTTCAGTAAAGGCCAGGTTTGTCGGGCAGGGTTGTAGGTGTGTCATGCGGGCGTCTTCAACATAACGTCGCTTGAAGTAAAAAGTGAACGAAACAAGTTTGACACCAATTGTGAGACTGGAAGAGAACACCTCGATCAGTCACTGTCTTACCAATTCATTGAGCTTATCTTATGTCTGTGAGGCCTTTGCGGCCAGAGCTACTCAATAAAGATTGAGCCGCTAAGTCAGATACTAACTTTGATGTGGTGAACACACCAGTCATGTCACTAGCAATGAGACCTTTGCTTCATTACTACATAAATACTTGTACTATTTACATAGTAATTAACAGTTTAAGTATTTTGTAACTATGCTAACTCTGTAATTACTTAAATACTACTTCCGTACACTGCTACAGTTAAATCATTTACTTATAATGAAAAGCAACAACCAATTACAGTATACTATGTTAATTTCACTATAATCATTCTGTTGTTAATGTAAGATTTTTCAATCACAATTGTCTTATCATTAATGGCATTATTTGTAATATATTATCCTATGGTTAATTGAGTAATAGGGTCAATTTGAGTAATTGGGTCAGGTTTTACCATCACCTAAAAATTTTACATGACTTAATTTGTATTCGAATCAATAGTAATTCCAATTGAATTACTCTGTACTGAAGATTGGTTTCTAGTAATTCGAATGAATGGTAATTCCAATGGGACTATTTATACTCACTCAGCTGAATAATGATTCCAATTGGTGTCTTCTGTTCTACATATAGTTTGATTTTGTTTCAATCAAATTCGTTCGGAAGTCAATTTATGTATTTTGTACTTGCGTTTGTTTGATGATTTCAATTGGGCTATTTAATACTTTTTCAACTGAGTGCTGATTCCAATTTGCGTCTCCTGTACCAGTCGATCAGTTTAGTTTTGAAAAACTCAAATTCATAGTAATGCAAATTGGAGTCTTCTGTACTTATGTTTAGTTCGCAATTACTTCGTTGAATAGTGATTGCAATTGGATTCTTCTATGCTGAAGTTCTGTTCGTGATTACTAAATGATTCCAATTGAAGTCTTCGGTACTTCGGTTTGATTTTGATAAAAGAAAATGAATTGTAATGCCAATTATTGTCTTCTGTTCTGTTAATGAGTTGAAAGATGGATCTAATGAGTCTGCTGTATTTGAGACTAAATTAAATAATGATTCCAATTAAAATCTTCTGTACTACGGTTTCATTTTGAATAACTCAAATTAATGTTAATGTCAAGTGAAGTATTCTGTACTTATGTTTGCTTCGTGACTACTGAGTTGATTGGTGATTTCAACTGGAGTCTTTTGTAGTCACTCAGCTGATTACTGATTCCTGGAGTTAATTACTCAAATACAGAGTAATGCTATTTGTAGTCGTCTGTACGATCGTTTAACTTATACACTTGGAGGCCTCTGAGGTTCATTGTAATCCGCAATGATTTCAATTGAAATCTTCTGTACTAAAGTTCAACTTTGTACTTTCTGTAAATTGTACTTAGCTTTGTGATTACTGGGTTGAGTGATGATTCAATTGGAGTTTGCTTCTTTTACATTAATTACTGCTATGAGTAATGGATTCAATTACTTTACAATACATTTAATATACATAAATGTAATTACTGCAATAGTTTCTCCACAAATATTTTCAATTACTAGGAAACTAATGCTACGTGTTTTAAACTGACATGTAATCAAAATATATAAGAAATCGAATTCCTCAAGTATTTCTCAAGTAAATAATTATCATTACAATATGATTAGTTTTATTGGTAATGGAAGTAATTTATGGCAACCATTACTTTGAAGTTTGTTTGTTTATTTGTAATGAAAGTAATTTGTGACTACAACAAACTTTGAGTTTACCAGAGTGTTGTGAGCAGATTTTTGTTACTTAATAGCAGCCAAAAAAGACAAATAAACAAAATAATAAATAGAAAATAATTTGTAAAAACATTACCTTGTAATTGTTGAAGTAATTCATGTAATCTTACACACTTTTATGCAAAATATTTGCACAATTTGCGCTGTAAACAATTTGTGTTACGAAAACACACAATAAATGTCGTTGCTATCAGTAATTATGGCGATTTTCTTCATTACCATAAGTAGTTCTAAGTCTGAAAGTCGTAATCAGCAAATTGCACACACACACAAACACATTATTTGTTGTGACTTCTTTTTGTTTTGCGCAACAATGATTTCATTTCACTCTAAGCTTACAATATTCCAATTGCATTTATTTATTTAATTCACTCAGCACTACTTGTTTATTAATCATTACAGCATTGTTGTTTTTGTTGTAATTGCAACAGTGCATTGTTGCACCCTTTTGTGCGCCTAGCCGTACCGATAAAGTTGTTGACTGACCGCAATTTTGGTGTTTTCTTTGAAATGTGAATCAAGAAAAACAATAAATCATTTACTTTTTTTTTTTTTTCTTTAATGTCGCCCTTGCAATTTATTGTTCGGCGTAGACGTGCGAGCGTCATTTGCGCCGCAGTTAGCTCAGGGTTAGAGTTCATTTGGCGCTACACTTAAGTGTAGACTTTTTATATTTTATAGCTTGTAAACATCGTCTAGAAAGGCTAAATCTATCACTTCACTTGGACATGACGATTTAATTGTTCATTATTAATTTTCAAAGATTTAATGTCGCCATCACTTGTCCTCGGTTTTGGCTGATATGACTCAAAGTTCCGCAATGCGCTGCGTTGTGCGAATTGAAAGGCAATTTATTTCATGACTCACTAATTGAAATGTCTTTAAAGGCCATTGATTACTCAGAAGTTGATGTTCAGTCTGAGCAACTCAAGGAACAGAAGCTGAGCTATCAAATCTGCTAAACTTCAACAAGAAGTAGAGTTCCATTTTTGATTGAAATTCTAGAGAGAGATAGTTGGATATTCCTCTATCTATATGGAGGAAGAACTCTATATGAACCTAAGCTTATCTAAATACAAAAAAAAAAAAAAAATGCCAATCCCCCATCTGCATCGCAGGTCCAAAAGGTTTGCGCCAGTTCATTTGCAATTGCCAAATGTTGCACTCGATCATAAATCTGACTTCCCCTTGGCCCGCAACACCCTATTAACAAAATAATGAACCATTTAAGCACTTTAGAACAGTCGTTTGTTAACTCGTGATCTGTTTGAATTGTTTCGGTTTGTGGAAATATTTGCAGCGCCAAACGATTCGTACGGCTGCCAACATGGCAATTAAAAACAAAACATCTAATGGCCAACGAATGTTATTTGCTTCGGCTCAATAGCTGCGCCGTAATTGCCCATGAACAGTGCAAATTTTCAATTCACTTTTGTAGCCACTTTTCGTATGTTATTTGTTTTAAAACCAACACATTCAAAAACACTTTAAATGTTTAGTACATTCTGTGTGAGTGTGTCTGTGTGTTGACTGGAAATATTTTTGACTTCACGCAATAATCTCGTGTCATTGGTTTTCAAAAGTTCGCCTGTTTTCTTGTAGTGTTAAATTTTTGTTCTGCTATTTATTTATACCACTTTTTGGTGTTGTTGTTTTCGCTTTGTTGCATTTTGCTGTTAAAAATAGCCAACTTTCGTAAATAAAATCGTTTTCTAATGTCTGTGTTGAGTCACTTTTGGAATTTATATGAATGCAAATGGGATTTTTATTGGTTTCTCCCACGCCTTTTTAACATTTAGCGGCGCCTCTCACATACGCCAAATTGTGTTGGCAATGTACTGTAAAAATGTAAATTTGAGCAGCCAGTGTTGGCAAATTTTTAATTTAAGAATACTTCAAGTGTGCATAAAATTTTGCGTTATTACAAAAAATATTGGCTTTTCTCAGTCGTTAAATAAATTCAAATAGTTAAATAAATACAAATAGTCTAATGTTGAAAAAGTCAGTATCGAATCATTGATTGCACTCAGTACCGAAATGTGCTCAATAACTTTATTTGTACTCAATATTCGATCGATATTCAATCAGTGTCTATTCGATACTTGTATTCAATATCAAATCACTACTTGAACTTAGTCCCCAAACGTACTAAGTTACGAACCTATGTATATTTGTACTCAAAATCCAATGGGTACCTGTACTCAATGTTCATTCGCTATCCGTACTCTGTATCGATTCAATACTGGTATTCTGTACCAAAAAGTACTCACTAACGAGTCCATATTTGTACTCAATATTCTAACCGTACCTGTACGGATATCAATCGATATCAATATTCGATCGATATTCAATCAGTGTCTATTCGATACTTGTACTCAATATCACATCACTACTTGAACTTAGGCCCCAAACGTACTCAGTAACGAATCTATATTTTTACTCAATATCAAATTGGTACCTGTACTCCATGTCCATTCGCTATCTATACTCAGTATCGAGTCAATACTGGAATTCTATACCAAATAGTACTCAGTAACGAGTCTATATTTGCACTCAATATTCTATCGGTACCTATATTCAGTGTCCATTCGATACTTATACTGAATATCACATAAATACTGAATCGGTACTTGTACTCAATACCGAATCGGCACGTGTACTCGGTATTCGATCCATACTTGTAAGATACTTTCCAACATTATTCGAAAATACTGATAATTCCCTATCACTGCTCAAAAGTTTCGATTCCCCTATCACTAAAAAGCACTTAAAAAGTATCGATATTTCTAATAATTGTACAAAATGTTTGATATTTTCACATCACTACTCAAACGCATCGATGATTCCCGTCACTACTGAATACTTTCAATATTTCCCATTACTACTCAAAAGTGGAAGTGTCGACACTACTACTCAGAAGTGGCAATACATCTCATCACTATTTCGTAATTTTCCTACTACTCAATAGTATCGATATTGTATCATTAATCAAATTATCGATGCTCGATCATCGATTCTTGTTCAAATGTATCGATATTCAACCGTATTTAAAAGTATCGATTCTTCCTATCAGTACTCAAAAAGTTTGATATTTTCCCATCACTAATTAAACGTATCGATGATTCTCGTCACTTCTCAAAAGTTTCAATATTTTCCATTACTACTCAAAAGTATCGACACTTCCCATCACTACTGAGAAGTGGCGATATTTCTCATCACTATTTTGACACTTTTCTACTAGTCAAAAGTGTCATTACTCAAATCATCGATACTCGATTATCGATTCGGTACTTTCCCAACGCTTTTTAAAAGTATGGATTATTCCCATCACTACTCAAGACGTTTGATATTTTCCCATCACTACTCAAACGTATCGTTACTTTCCATCACTCTTCACATTGAGGATTCTCAACGAAGATAAAATATTCCGAAAAGTGCTACGGACTTTGTCCTGTTTTTTTTTTTTTTTAAGTTTTAATTTCCGAGTCTACATTTGAATCCACATTTCTCTGAGCGATATTCCATCGTGTATCTATTTAGTCCCCGCATTCGTCAAAGCTCAGCCCAACCCAACCATAAAACTTTACTAATCTTCAAATTGTACCATTCGAAATAGTCAAAATTGCCCCCTGAGTTAACTAACTAATCACTAGAAATGTCTGTTTGTGGCTGCAGTAATTAAAAGCAGACACAATAGAAAGGAAAAGAAATGCAATGCGCGTGCAACGGCAAATCGAATCACATCATGAAAGCAGACCGCAAGAAAGAAGCGAAACAATCGCTTACAGCCAGACAACGACTGCTGTCATCACTAGGCCCACGGTGCACCTTGCACATGGAACACTTAGTTGCGCGGGCGCGTGTGCACGCCTTTTATTGCCCCACAAAAGTTTCCGAAGAAATTGCAGCGAGCCGTTCAGGCGTGCAAAATGTGCAGAAATCGCATGGACAGCCACACATGTCTGTGCGGATATGCAGACGGCCAACCGGACAGACAAGAGTCTATGCATGACTGCATTCATTCAGGCAAACGCGAGTCCGCATATTGTAAAACTAATGGCTGCGGCTATATTTCTGCAGCCTTTACGTTTTCTAGCCATTTTTAATTAGGGTCACTGACTTTAATTAAATGCGCCTTTTGAATGGCCTTTTTTGTGTGCGCATTTTACGAGTCGATTTCGCACTTTGCTCATTTCCTTTTTAGTTGCGTCTGCTTTGGTTTTTTGCTGCCGTTGCAAATAGTAAAAGTTCCAACTGAAAACCTGAATAAATAGTAATCGATATCAGCCAACCGTGCGTCGAAGACAGCAATCAAAACAAAAGCCATAAAACGCCAGAGGCACACATCTGCTGCTCGCCTTCCTCGGCCTCTGAGAGTTTTGCCAGCTCAAAAGCAGTAAACGTTATAAAACGCGTACAAAATTGTGCGAGTGTCTCTTTGTCTTATTCGCAAATTGCCTTTTTTCTGCAGTGTTTGCATTGTTGTTGTTAATGTGTTGGTGAGTTTATTTGCACATTCACCAAAGTCTTAACAGAGACAGCGACTTCTTGTCGTTGTTTTCTGTCTTTTATTTACTTTTCCAATACGCATTTCTTTGAGGCCAAAAAAGGTTGATGCGCGTTAATGCAACAAATGTTTACTTCTTGCTTAATTTTATTAGTTTTCCTTACTTTTACTATTCCCCGCTGTTGTATTATTGCACTTTTTCCATCACGTTTCGCCATTTTCTCTTCAAATAGTCAGTTGAGAGTTGAAAGCCATGTTTTTCTGCATTTAATGGGGCAGACTTGGGTAGAGGCTCGGTTCCAGCTCTGTCTTTTTGCTTGCTTAGAAAAACTATTATTTGTTCTTCACTTTCTACAACCACAGATCTATAACGAATACAGTTTTTGTCACAATTACAAGTCATCAGTCAGGATCATGACATATTAAGTGTTTCGGAGTAAACAAAACACTTACCATGAGTTAAATCACAAAGTGATGAAACTGCTTTTTACAATTTCCCTATGAATTATTTTCAAGTTAAAGTTATTTTCCAATAAAAAATACAAGTAAAGATTTTCGGAGTAAGTAAGGCGCTTTCAATAAGCGGTATTTCAAAATGAAGTAAAACCGAAAAATTAGTGTTGAAAAAAACCAAGTATTGAGATGAAACTTCTTAGGTTAAGCCTGTTGGTTCAATAGACCCGGTTGGGTGCCTAGCTGGTGAAGTAATGATCGCTTAGAGTGCCGGGGTTTTAACCACATTAGAACAGACATCTAAGGCGAGATCTCGCTTTATCAGGACCTGCTATGGTCATTCAATCCCTCTAATGATCCATTAATCCAGAACTTTTTGATTCCAGTCGGGCTAAAAAATAGAATACCATCACAAGTATGACAAAGATATTAAGTACTAATGTAGGATGTAAGTCGTTCCACGCTTTAAACTATCAAAGTCGTTCAGATAAATAGAACAAAGTGGTCAAATAAGAGAGCAACTACTGTCCAAGTTTTCGGATCAATTTATAAATGTTGTTATTATGAATAATAAAACGAGTTTAAAACTTGATGTTTAGCAATGACCGGCATTCGGTAATGATTTAACCGGGTTTTCGGAATAAACAGAGTCATTTTTATAAGTAAAAATTGGAGTAAATAAATTTTAAATGTTTTAAAATTTTTTAAACCTCTAAAGTCTATTTTACCTTTCGGAGTAAACGAAATTGCTTCTATAAGTAAAATTTCAAAGTAAACAATCAGTTTTTGTATGATGTATGAACATGTGGTATCCATTTTGCCTTTCGGAGTTTTTCGGTGTAAACGAAATTGCTTCTACTTGTATAGGGTGTTTTTTTTAGAGGTTTGTTTTTCGAATAGAGATAAAACTGGCATTTTGGCAGGCATCTGCCTGGCATCATGAACAGGTTGACAAAAGAACAACGCTTGCAAATCGTGCAAATTTATTTCGAAAATAATGGTTCAGTTCGCGAAGTTTACCGCAAGCTCCGTCCATTTTATGGTCGACATAATCGTCCATCAGAGCAATTAATTCGGTTAACCATGGGTCGTTTTCGCACTACGTTTACTCTATGTGATAATACGCATCCGCAGAGACGTCGAACAGTGCGCACCGAAGAAACAATTGCCGCTGTAGAGCAAAATGTTGACGAGGACCCAGTCAGAAGAGGAGTCAGTTACCGTTAATGGAGACCGGTATAGAGCCATGATAACCGACTATTTTGTTCCCGAATTGGATGGCATGAATGTGGATGAGTTGTGGTTCCAACAAGACGGCGCTACATGCCACACAGCGCACGTCACAATCGATTTATTGAAGGAAACATTCGATGAGCGCATAATTTCGCGGAATGGACCTGTCAATTGGCCACCAAGATCGTGTGATTTGACACCATTGGATTATTTTCTTTGGGGATATGTGAAGTCGCTCGTCTACGCCAACAAACCAGAAACGTTAGGGGATTTGGAAGCCAACATTCGTGGCGTTATTGCCGACATACGGCCCCAAATGCTCGAAAAAGTGGTTGAAAATTGGACCTGTAGAATTGGCTTTATTCGAGCCAGCCGCGGCGGCCACATGCCCGAAATCATATTTAAGCATTAATGGCATAAAATTATCCTTCCAATAAAGCCAAATTGATGGACATTAAAATGATTTTCTTGTGTTTTATTTCAATTCGAAGTTCTATACCTCTAAAAAAACACCCGATATAAGCAAAAATTCACAGCAAACAATACATTTTTTATGATTTTTAAACTTCAATATCCATTTGGTTTTTCGGAGAAAACGATATTGCTTCTATGTATAAGTAAAAACTCAAAGTAAATAATAAATTTGTTTCCATTTCCATTTTGTCTTTCGGAGTAATAGAAATTGCTTCCGTCAATAAAATTTCAAAGGAAAAAATCCACTCTAGTCATTTTTAGTTCAAGCATATTCATTATTTTGACTTTTATGAAAACACAGTCTTTCGGAGTTTTTGGAATTGAAAATGTTGTGCTTTCATATGCTGCGAATATTGATTTTGTTCTTAATAAGTCATTTCTTTAAGTAAACCATTAATTTTTTGCGTTTTTCCAACCGACAATATCAATTTTGTCTTTCGGTGTAAACGTAATTACTTCCGTAAATAAAATCTCAAAGTAAACAGTAAGTTTTTTTTAATGATTTTTAAAACGAAAATATACATTTTGTCTTTTGGAGTAAAAGAAGTGGCTTCTATAAGCAACATTTTAATGCAAGCAATTTACTTTCGACATTTTTTAGTCCAACAATATATTCATTTTTGTGGCTTTTATTAACGCACCACGTCTTTCGGAGATTCGGAATTAAAAATATTTTACTTTCATTTGCTGCGAAAGTTGCTTTTGTTCTTAATAAGACGTTTCTTAAAGTTAACCATTGAATTTTTACGACTTTCAAACCGGCAATTTTTATTTGGTCTTTCGGAGTATTCGGAGTGGAGAAAATTGATTCTACAAGTGAAATTTAGAAGTAAAAAATAATTTTTTTTTAATGATTTTTCAACCTATCCAAAATCTATTCATTTGACTTTCCATTTCTAAATCCATTTTGTTTTTCGGAGTATTCGGAGTAAACAGAATTGCTTCTATAAATAAAGTGTCAAAGCAAACAATCCACTTTAGACATTTTCAGTGCAACAAAATTCATTTTTATGGCTTTTATTAAGGCCTCAAGTCTTTCAGAGTTTTAGGAATTGAGAGTTTGGTGCATTCATATGCTGCGATTGTTGTTTTTTCCTCTTAATAGTCACGTAAAACGTTCATTGCTACCTGATATTCGATACAAAATACTTTTTTCTCCATAAATTATGACACGCAATCGTTAAAATTTTTCGAAAATTTAAATTAAAAGCTAAGTTTACCATACCTTAAATGTAAAGATCTCGACACTTAATCCAGTTTTTAAAACAATGTATTTTCGTAGTCTTTGAAAAAGAACGGTCAGTTTTTCAGTCAGCTTTTTTTCATTCAAAGCGGAGTAGTCACTCTTTATTGTTTTGGATCAGTTTTTTTCTATTTAGCTGCATGAGAGCTATTCTCTTTGTTACTAAACCCTATCGGGGTTTCCCCCATTCATTTTTGTAGGCTAGCATCGCTTCTGAGTTTATTAAATAGTTCTGTAGGTCTTTTATTTGGCTTTCTGCATTGTCTGCGCAATTTTTGATGACCTTTGGGTGTCTGATAGCCTGAACCAATGATGACCATTCCACTACTCACGAGTAATACTGGCGCCTGCGCACGAATACGTTTATACGGCAGTAGGCCGCTCCTACTGGCGAGTAACAAAATTATCACTAACCTAAACTATAGCTTGTGGGTGCCAACAAACATGCGAAGATTTCGAATTAAGTTGCACAGGTTTTGTATCTTTCATCTTTGCAACAGTTCCGGTTTAAAAATATTATAATTCCCTTAACAAATATTAATAATTTTTTTAATATTTCCGTTTGAATTTCTTCCCCCGCTTCTTTGCCCACGTTTTTCGAATTTTATTTGAACTTTTTATATTTTTGAAATGTTTCCATTTTTTAATTTTACACAACCGTGTAAAATGCCGAATAATAAACTCGACTAATATTTCCGGCACAAAGTACTCCAAAAAACGCCTTTTGGCCCCACAAAACATACAAATTTATTAAATATAAAAAACTTGTAAAATTAATAAAGCAATTTCTGGTTTATTATTATTTTTTTCATTTTTGTAACCGACATTCAAGTTTTATTCACCCGCATTGCATTGCCCAATGTTGACGCTTTTTTTTTTTGTAAATTTGCACACGTGTGGTTGCACTCGTTATGCAAGTTTGGCCTCGTGTTAAATTTGGCGCAATTCAATTATGGCTCAAGTGCAGCTAAGAATTTGGGCTACTAAACTATGTCAAGCAGTTACGGCTGCAGAATCAAGTTAATGAGTTCTTTGAAATGTAATTTTTTTAAGGGTTTTCACAATGATACACATTTTTTGAACGAATGGAACATTTTTTGTTGTAATACTGAGAGAATTACGCCTTTGAAATTTTCGGTTAAAGGTTTTTATGGAATTTAGTAATTCTAGAAAAGTCACTTAATTTTTATGAGTTAATAAAATAAAAAAAATGTCTGTGGTTTAATAATAGTTTGATAGAATAAATTTGTTCACTCTCCTAAGTTTATGTCTTGACTTATATTGTTGTTGTTGTTTGTACCACACATTACCTTCTTAAACATCCAAATTATTTTCCTCGGTCCTTAGCGAGATTCTTCCAATTTGCGAAACCCAACCTAAGACTAATGTCAGTGATCCCCTGGTCTTTAAACCAAAGGTTTACTTTGTCCTGAATCCTTAAATCTGTGACACAAATTTTTTTTCAACTTATAATTGAACTCAAGTCTCGTTTAAATACCGAAACGCGCTTTAAAATTCAGCAACATTTTACTATTTCATACAACAATTCAACGATGAGGCATTGTATGATGCAATATTTGAAATTTATTACAAGATAGATTTTTTTCTTTCTTTCGTTTGTGTGCCTAAAAAAAGTATTTCACACTGATTCATGCACACAAAAATGCCACAGAAACCCCAAACAAACGTAAACGTCAGTCGAAACAAACAAAAATTAAAAAAAAGAAAACAACTACAATTAGCCCAACGAACGCAACACAGCTGAGCACAAAAAGTTTTGGCAAATTTTTGCGCTCTTTGCTGAAGCCGCCACTCTTCGATCAACGAGCTATGAGTGTCAAATACTTTTCGAGTGACGACTAAAAATTATATAGTTTTTTAAATTTGTTTTTGTTTCAGTTTTTGTTGAGTAATGATTTGTTTGTCGTTGCTTTTTAATTTATTATATTTGTGTTTCTTTATTTTGTAACCTTCAATTTCTTATTTTATTTTTACTTTTTTAAAATTTTATTTTTCTTCGTTTTTAATTTGCTTCGTTTTGTTGTTTGATGTTCACCTTTTAGTTTTTGTATTTCTTATGTTCATTAACTTTATTAGTTGTTATTTTTAGCATTTTTATTTTTTCTACTTTATTTTTGTGTTTTTATTTTTAGTACCTTAATATGTATTCCATTTTTTTAAATTTTTTTTATTTTTATTTAGTTAATTCTTGTGGCTTTTTACGTTTTATTTCTAGCTTTTTATGCGTTTTATGTTTTTTAAGTTTTTCATTTTTAATTTTTCTAGTTTTAGATTCTAGTGGTTATTTTTATGCTTTGAATTGTTTGTTTTTATTTCTTATATTTATCCTTTTTATTTTGTAATGTTTATCTTTTTATCATTTTGTGTTTTCTATCTTTGTTTGTTTTTATTTTTTTGTTTTATTTTCTTTTTGTACATGTTATATTTTAGTTTTTCAATTTGTTATTGCTTTTTGTATTAACATTTTTGTTTTTAGTTTTTGTTCAATTTATTTATTGTTATCCTTTTTTTCTCTTTTTGCTTTTCTTTTTAGCCTTATTTTCTTTTTGATTCCATTTTCTAAGTTTATTATTTATATTCATTTATTTATTTTTTATTTATCTAATTATATCCTCCTGTGATTTTTATCTATTTTCGTTTTGATTTTTTTTTGTTTTTAGGCATATTTGTTTGATGTTTTTTTTTAATTTGTTATTTTTTTAGTTATTTAGTTTTATCCTTTTTATTTTTATCCTTATTTGTTTATATTTTTCGTCTTATTTTTTCTTCAGTTTTAATTTGTTAAAAATTTTAATAAACAAAAAGAAGGCTTCCGTTAATTTCATCCTATCCTTTTATTTGTTATGCTTTTTATCCTTTTTTGTTTTTATTTTTAGGTTTGCTTAGTTTCTTTTTTTGTTTAATTAATAATTAATAATAATAATTGACTGGCACGACAGCCCGCTTACGCGAGACTAAGGCCTAGCTTCCCGCAACCACCCGTGTTGTGCGTGTGAATTTGTACGCGGGTGGAAGGGACCTACAGTTTTATGCCGGTTCCGAACGGCAGGTTGGGAGCTCTTTCATAAGCAATTTTTACTCTCAGAGGTTTGCCATTTCCAGCTGAGAGGACAGCCACCGAAAGAGAAAACGAGTTTTCCCGTTATTTTTTTTTAGGTGTTATTACAGGCAGTATTTGAACCTGAGGTTGCTGCCTTCGACTCGCGGTCCAACGCACTAACCAACTGAGCCACGGCAGCTGCTTTTTTTGTTTACTGTGGTTTATTTTGTATTTTTTAATTATTTTTAAATGTTTTTAGTTTATTATCTTTATTGGGTTTTATTTCAAGTTTGTGTTTATCAATGTTTTCTTTGATTTAAAATTTGATTTGATTTTAAAATTACGACGCGTGTCTCATTTTTGCTATTTCCAACGCTTTTTTTTCATTCACAGCCACTTTGTTTTTGTTTTGCTTTTTTTTTATTAGTCACGCTGCTTGAAAATGAAATTCTTTGGAAATGTGCGACTGATGAAAGCAAGTCATTGTTTTCGGCATATCTGCCAGCCAAACTCACTCTATCAAAAGCCGCTACGAAAACAAGAACCAGTTTGTTGCCAATCGGCGTGTCTGAGTCGTTTGCTGAAATGTTTAAAATCTCTTTAAAAAAAACATATCCCCTGACTATGTAATTAAATCAATCTATAAAATAATCAGCCATGTCTTGGCGGTAAAAGCCGAAACTGATTTTGAATTTTATTATAAAGTACAAACCAGATAAAAATTGCACTAAAATGTATAAAAATTTCGTTTATTGTTTCATTAGAAGACAATTTCAACAAATTTTGCGTTGTTGTTGTTTTTAAGTTAGTATTTACCTATTACTGCCTTATTTGGTTTTTAAGTATTTATTTTATTATTGTTGTTATTTTGCTAGCATTTGTACATATGTGGCCTACAAAGGCAACACTTGTAGGAACACGAGAAATATGCGCAGATATTGGTGGCAGTCACATGACTGTAAAAAGTTTCAGTGTGTATTCGGAGTGTTGCATTTCACGCTACTCAACTGTTCAACTGTTTACAGTGTTATGTTTTGAAGACCATATTTTTTCATGTAGATGTATAGATTATATACAAATATGTATATAGTGTAACATGTTGTAATGTGTTGAAGATATTAAATGCTTATCAAACCATCTAACCAGGTCAGTCTTTGCGCCTCTGCAAAAGTTAACCGATAAGAAGATTGCGTTTGCTTTCTAATGAAATCTATTCAAGTAATTTAGAAGAAGGAAGACTGACCTTGACAACTTCTTCTTCGACCGCCTAGAGGATCTAACCGATTGACAGTCTCCTAGACTTCATAAGTATTTCAAAATGGCTCATTGAGTAAGCGAACTTTAGTTTGATGGATTGTGGTATCACAATGAGCCTTTATGTCCTAATGAGCTCCGTCTTGGGACAGCCACTCCTACCTTTCCACCTATCTTAGGTTTAACCAACTTTTGTGCTATTAAAATGCGCTAAAGCCCACAACAATTAACTGATTCAGTCAAAATTTCATAGCTAGTTTATTTAACTATTTGATTTTGAATTGTAGAAAGTTCTGAAAGCACAATCTGATAGCTTTCCTGTCTTTATTGATGAGTTGTTAATGAGATTTAGTTATCACAAGAAGTATTCCCCAGATGTACCGTATCTTCTCGTCTAGGGAATTTGAAGCTTATGTGTAACAGTTCTGCAATTATTTTCTCAATTTTTGTAACAATTTTAATGCACAACTTTAGTTGTTTGCAGTAATCTTTCTTAGGCTTTGAGAGCTCAGATTTCATTTGTCGATATTAGGGTTAGTGATGATGTCAGTGATTGCTTTAACCATTCCTCATTTGTTTTCTAAAAATACTATCCCTATGCAAGTTAAATATTGGTTTACCAAAAAGTCTCTTATATTCTAAATTTTTTAAGCAATATTTGCTTATATGCAGATAAATAATTGACAATCTCAAACATAAACATTGGCTCTTGTTGCGCCAAATGTCTAACTGAAACGTCAACAGAAATGAGCAAAAATAAAAAAGGTGTCGTTTTTTCGACGTCAATAAAAATGGCAATGAGCCACACGACTCTGTTCTATAATAGTCACTATTTTTTTTCTTAATGCGCCTTAATGAGTTTTTCAATATTTTTGAATGAGTATTGTTTAAGTATTTTTAGATTTATAATGTTGATTGTTTTATTAGGTCAAATCGTAAGATTTCATAAGCAGGCTTTGATTGATCAAGTTCAACGTAGTAAAGAAAGGGGTAAGTGGGGCTAAAGCAAAAATATAATGTCCAATCTCCACCAATTGATGCACCACTAACGTTTGTCCCATTAAGCATTAACCCAGTTACGACGAACGTTTATTTTTTATTTTAAAATTGTTTTCGCATCCAAACTCAATTATTGAACGCTCTTAATCCCACTTTTTTTATCTCTTACGTATTACAATTTGTCACATTTCATTCATGAGTCAACGCCGTCTCGTGGAACTGTTTGTGCATGATTTAGTTACCTTCTGACGTCTTTTTCGCTGAAACTTTATATTCAATATTTTCGTGTTTTTAATTTTTATATTTTGTGCCAAAAAGTTCCCCTTCCATATGCTCGTTCAACATTTTATTTGGAAACAGCCTAACAGTGTCAACTTAATCTCTTTTATACTGCAACATTTTTTGGGGGTTTTATTGCTATCTTTGGTCATCACTTCACACAACATTTCACTGAAACGTGCTGTGCAATTTCCAGAGAATTTTGTCTAAAGGTGGCATCACTGCACGCATAAAAAAGTACCCGAAATGACCGAAAGTGGCCTCATTCACCTCTGGGCTTGTCATCGCTCTTTTCAGCCCACCTTGTGACTTGCTGGGTGGGTTTTGTTGTTTATTATTGTCTGACGATACAGTATGGCTATGTTTTTGTTATTGCTTGATTTGCAAGCAATGCAATTTTTTTGCAGCGCAAAAAAAATTGAAAATGAAAAATATCAGCAGCTGCTGCTGAAGGCCTCAAAGCGCCACTTGGAGCACATTTATTTTTAGCGCTGCATGTGTTGACACACTTTGCTTAAAATTTTCCTCATCATTTGGCCTTCAATTGCGTAGTTCTTCCAGTTCAAGTGTAGGTAAGGTCAACTATTGATTTACTGCAATATCTGCCATAAACAATTTGCCTAAAATCATTAAAATTCCATGTCGGGCTGCCAAACCGCTTCCAGCGACTTCCACTGCCAGCATCTGTTGTGTGCGTATCACACTCACGCTTAATGCGTCTCTACCACGCCGCTTGTTATTGTTTTTTTGTTTTTTTACCAAAAACAATAAACAATTTTGCTATTTTTTCTGAGCAAAATCATCATATATTTCAAAAACAAAAAAGAGTGAAAATACTTGAAAATTTATGCAAGAGACGCATTTCTAGTGGCACGTAGAAATTCCTGAAATGTGTTTTTGCTAGATTGTTGTTCTATGCCGGACAGCTGCGACTCGCTGTTGGCTGCTTTGTTTATGGAAATCGAAGGTTTTGCCACTGCTTACAAGCTTAACTTAGTCGACCAACTCAACCAGTCACCCAACTGGCCCTGCAACACTCTTCACAAATAATATGAACGTTGCTGTTCGCGGCTTGCAAATCACTTTGCTGTCGTTGCTGTTGAGCTGGTTGGCTGATTGTTTGTAAACAAAAATTCTCTAGCTGCTTGTTTACAATGCATTTTTTACACTACAAATGCAATTCAGTTATAATTGGTTGCAATTAAAACGCTGATTACTGTCATACTTTGACGCTACGTTCGCTGTGCCGACCAGGTGTCAGCTGTGCTATTAATTGAAAATACAAATTTTTGCATAAATAATCTAGTCTAAATTGACTAACATTTGCCAGTTAAAACTAGTTGGTCACTGAGCTCTGTGATCAATTTTCAGCCCATTCACTGTTGGCTACGGTTTGGCAGTTTCGCTGACCCAACTTGCCCAATTTACTTAAGTACGCAGTGAGTAAGTGTCTATGTGTAAGTGACTGTGTCTGTGTGCATGAATGACTACACCTTTGCCACGCCCTGCTTGCGAAATACGCTTTCTCGCTGCCATTAGAGCGCTGGTGCCCTTCAACTTTACCGCTTGGCCGCCTGTGTGCCATTTAGATTTCCGTCCGTCTTTGCACGCACACTTTGCACTACTACAGCACACCTAATTTTGTGTTTGGCAGAGTTTGCCGTCTATTTTCATTTGATTGTTGCAATTAATTTTAATTATACCAGCAGCGTTGTTTTTTTCTTAATTTGAAATATAAACTTTGTTTCCGTAATCTTTAGTTTCCAGTGCTGTGTTATTTATTTAGTTTTTTAAAGTTTTTTGTCTATAGTTTATTTTATAACGTTTTGTTATTCTTATATTATTATTTATATTTATTTATGTATTATTTTATATCTTTCCTAATGCTGCACAGTGAAACTTGTGGAATAAGGCCAAAAATGGTTACTGGTTATTTAACAACACTAGTAGGGCCCCAAGTTTGAAGTCAATGGGCTCAGTACATCAAGTTTCTCTTAACCTTTCGTTGACCCCATTCGATTTTTATGAAATAAGGCTTGTGTAATTATTTCTCATTTGAAGTGCTTTCACCATATTTAAAAAAAAATCCTCTTAAATCATATTAATTTATACAGACACTTAACCCATTGTTGACCCGTCAGATTTTGATTTGTGAGAAAATAAAAAACATGTTGGTTTATTTATCATTTGGTGCACGTTCACCAAGTTTGAAGTAAAAAACCCACTAAATCATTTGTCTCAATACAAATGTTTAACCCATAGCTGACCCGATTTTGATTTTCAAAAAATAAATCATGTTTCTCAATACAAACTTTTGACCTCTAATTGACCCGTCAAATTTTGATTTTCAAAAAAGTGAAAAACACGTGTTTAATTATTTTCTATTTCAGGTGTTTTAACTAAATTGTAAATCAATTCATGTGTTTTCATAGTTTATTCATACAACCTCTTAACCCGTCGTTGACTATGTCAGATTTAAAATTTCGAAGAAATGAAAAACACGTATCGAATTATTTCATATGCGAACTGCTTTTGGACTCAAAAATCGTATTTCTCCATACAAACTTTTAACCCATTTAAGTTTTGATTTTTACAAAACCAAAAACACGTTTTTATTATTTTTATTTCAAGTGTTTTCATCAAGTTTGAAGTCAAAAGGCTCGAAAGGCTCTTCTTCTCTTCTCCATACAAGCAATGGGTTGTTGACCCGTTAGACTTTGATTTTCGAAAAACTAAAAAGCACCTGTCGAATTATTTCTCACTAAGAATAATTTTACCAAGTGTCATGTCAAAACCCCATTAAATCGTGTTTCACCATACAAACTTTTAACGTTTTGTTTTCCTCTTTAACCCTTTCGGTACAGCTTACGTTAATTTTACGTTTTAGGCTTCTATGTGGTTATATTAGCAACAATCCATAAGACATTTTTAAATTTTTATACTCGGACCCTGTATTTTAGAGTGTTTTTCTATGAGAGCAACCACATCGTTGTGGCTGTAATAATTACTTAAACATAAAACTTTTTATGCATAACGAAAACTTGAATATTTCTTCATTTACTTCAACCAAAATTTTTTTTAAAAAGTATCTAAATTGAAAGAAAACGTCAAATTAGAAAAGTTATCTAATTTTTTCTGCTTCTTCTTCCTTCACTATCTCAAGATATACCATTAAAAAAACATGTATACTTCTCTTGTTTAAACTTAAATATTCAGTTTATTAGTTTCGTATTTTTCCTAAAACTTCAAACTATTCTAAGGAACAACAAAAATATAGTATCCACAAGTTTATTGTCCTAAAACAGGCACTGAAAAGAGACTATGCCATATGGCATAGAATAACCGAAAGGGTTAAGTGTTGATTTTTGCACAAATACAAAACATCTGTTTAGTAATTTTTTATTTTAATTTCCAAAAAATTATGTTTCACAATAAGCCAAGTTGACTGTTTGAATCTATCTTTTCGCTGACACTGTCCATGCTTGCGCGCCATAAAAGAGCTCAACTTTTGTCAGACGAGAAAGGACTCGAATTAAATCAGGATTTCCTCTTATGATGTCTGCAGGAAATGCAATCAAGAACCACAAACATTCATTCATATTCTCTCTGATTGATCTGCACTCAGCAGAAAAATATTTCTCCAGTTGGGGGAGGAGAAGCCTGCTTTGATAGTTCAGCGTGTAGCGCGCTGGTTTCTCATACCAGAGGCCTAAGGTTCGATTCCCAGCTCGGGCTGGTGAAACACTCGTCAACTTTTATCGCTATTCACATAAAGCAGATGAAAATTACAAGAATCGCAGCGCTCTTGTTGTGAAAGAAAAATGCCAACTGTCGTTCGGAGTCGGCGTAAAACTAATAAAAAGCCTCCAACTAGAGTTTTAAACCAAGTCTTGCCCGAAAGATCACTGCTGTCCGCGGTGTATTGTTTATTTTTTTTTCTTTTAATTTTCAATAATTTTATTTTTTATTTCTAATATTGTTTTTTTTTTTCATTTTGCTCATTTCTATTTGTGCCATTTCTTGCAACATGATCTCATTTGGCTGGTGCTCACCTCTTCACGTCGTTTGCCATTCGTTGGCCCTGCGCTGTGCGACGATTGCATGATTCAGTGCTGCGGAGCTCATCAAATTATCACACAAATGACATAACGCAATTCCAC
This sequence comes from Melieria crassipennis, assembly GCA_963668005.1. Lineage (NCBI taxonomy): Eukaryota > Metazoa > Arthropoda > Insecta > Diptera > Ulidiidae > Melieria > Melieria crassipennis. The sequence continues at coordinate 48,750,395 of OY764962.1, forward strand.
AATTTGCACGCTTGGCGTTAAATACTTTTTCCTTATGCCAGGCGCCGCCGCCGGTGTTGGCGTTGGTGGTGGTGGAGCAACTGTTGTGCGTCGTGCTGCTTTACGCTCCACTGCATTGTGTTTTGTTGCATATACGTGAATTTTCTCAAACAAACCAACAACAACACAAGCACCTAAATATGACGACGTCATCAGCAGCCATGTTCCAAACCCACCTTTGGTTAGCACCCATTCAGAGCGACACCCAACGTGGTGTCTGCCTTTGATGGCTGGTGTCACCAGCAGTTGCTCTGTTGTTGTTGTTGTAGTCTCTTTATGTCGTCTTTGTGGAAATATAATCTGCGTTAAATACAAACAATTATTATTTGTTGTTGTTATTATTGTTGTTGCTAATATGTCGAGCGCCATCGTCGGCAGCTCGGACTCGTCCAGCACGTTCGGCTTGTTGTCTATCTGACAATTTGACGTACTGTCGCCACTTTTGTATGTTTTTCTTCTTTTCAATATTTTTTTCTTGTTATTTAATGGCATTTTATGTCAAATGCGTCAAACATCTTTATCGATTGTTTTTATAAATACCGACAACTACAATAACAAAAAATATAGAGGAGTGCAAAACAACAGTAAAAACCATAAAAACAACCAACACTCACGCCACCACCGCGACACGTCCAACCATCCGTCCGCCGTCAGTCCGGTGTGCACCAGCAATAGAAATAACAGCGCACAACCGCTTTGGCCGCTGCTCATTTGAACAGTGTAAATAATACATGAACTACGACGCAGTTGCGGGCCGGTAATGTCGGCCGTAACTGAAGGCGGTAGCTGGGCGCCCTTGTACAACGCCGCCGAAACAATTGTTGAACGCCCGCAGCCCACAACAGCTGCTCCGCTCTTCGTCTATCTATGCAAATTTATTCATCTCCATCGTTGCCTCTTACTTACTGTTCCACGAAGAAGGCGTGTGCGTGTGCTCTTACAAAAAAAGGGGCACGTTGTGTTTTTGTTTTTGTTTAAATATATTCATATACATATAGTGTAGTCGAAGTACGACTCTGAAATCCAAGTCGTGACTTATCGCTGCGCCATACTTGAAGTATTTGTTTTTGTGTAAATAGTTTTATTATGTAGTTGGGAATTTTTTCAACTAATAAAACCATCAAAGATAACAAATTCAAGCTGCGATATGGATGGAAAAATGTCAGCCACAACTAGTTGGTACGAAAATGTTTGATAACTCGTAAACAAACGTAAACGTGCTTTTTATGATTGTAAAAAAATACAGAAGAAGTTTGGTACTATATGCATTTATGGCTTTAAAAGTCGTTGCTTGATTTTAATGCCAGAAGGCAAAGAATTCTATGAAATTGAATTGCTGATTTCAGTGAACTTAGTTTCAAGGTTAGGTTATGGTGCCTGCCTCTGTAAGAGACACACTGGGAGGCCTATTGTGAGGCCCATGTTGATAGAACAGAGAAGAAAATATGTTAGTGAGGTCCTTTCAAATATGTATCCTTCGATATTCTTGAAGGTGTTTAACGAATCTCTTTAAAAAAATTGTGTGTTTTGGATCTCGGTCTGTAGTAAAATACCTCAAAATTGTATGCTCCTAATTCTATTGGTTTAGAATTAAAAAAATATTTTCCATCCATAAGCAAGAAGTTTGTACGGAAGACGTATTAATTCTTTGCCGGGGTTTCATCGTCTATACGGGAGACATGGCCAAGTCAAAGTAAACGCTGGATGTCGATTCGCTGTGCTACGTCCATGTCTTTAAACAGCTCATACAGCTCGTTGTTGGCTCGTATACGATAGTCGTTACCAATACGAACAGGGCCGTAGCGAAGCACCCTCCTCTCGAACACCCCAAGGACCGCTATGTCCAAGTTTTGGGGTCTCGCGTACCACAGCTTGAGAACTACTAATCTAAAAGATTTTTCTATGATTTCAAATCGTTAAAGCCAGTCTAAAGCAATTAACAAATTGTATCTATTTACAAACTTGACTTTTCAAATGTTTTCCTTGTTCCAATGCATATTTTTTACAATTCTGATAAATGCAAACTTCTGCTTGTGTTACATTTTTTGAACGTTTCTTTTAAAAGTCCAACAATATTTGTTCCTAACTCCAAGTCGCTCAAATTTCAGTCCATGTAATTGCATCGATTTTATTACTTCCTGTGCCATAAACTGTCAATGTTACGCCTTCTATTGACCCTCTTTGACCTCACACACGTTTTTGTAATTACACTCTCCAGGTATTTTATGATTAAAACGCATTTTTTTTCTCCACTTCGAATAACCATAGCTTCCTCTACAGTTCGGAAAAGTTCACCCCAAAATGCCGCCAATATTTGCCAACAGCAAAGTTCAATAATTTAACTTTTACCACTTGGTGTGCGTGCCGCAGTTGCCGCGCAACAAATCAATAAACGTATTTTTAGTTCTTAATTATTACTTTAACTAATAACGCCAGCAATGGGCCGTCCGTCCTGCCCCTCGCCATCGACCTTCTTTAAACGCTGCGCTGACATGAAAACCGCAAGTGAACTGTGTTCCTTCCTGCGAAATTTTCAGTCTTCGGCCGGCCGTTTCTCAAGTCTAATCGTTGCGGTGCCGCGTGAAAGTTTGCGCATTAGTGCACAATTCAGAATTTTCGGGTTATAAATTTGATTAACTGCCATCGCACGCACTCGTCGTAAAATGCGACGCCTTCGCACGAGCGTAATGCCGCAGAATGGCTGCCGTTGCAGCGCCTTGCACCAATATTTACTTTAACTTTCAATTTGCCAAAATATTCGCACGCATTAACAAAATATACAAACAATATACAACAACAACAAAGACAGCAGCTCAACAAAGACTTGTCGCCGCCGAGTTCGTTCTCATTGTCGTCTTGACTCTTGCCGTAGCCGTTGTTGTATTTGATTTGGTTGTCGTTGTTGTGCGTTGTTGCCAAAAATTAGATTTACCAAGGTTGGGGGTTTTAAAGAAAATAAAGAAAAAATTTATGTGTTACACAAATTTACTTCATCAATTAATCAATTTGGCTTTTCTTGTGGAATTTTTGAATATTTTTTTAATCACGTGCTTTTACATTTAATTTAAATATTTTCTTAAATTTTTCATAATTTCTCAAATTATTACACATTTTTATAGTTTTTTCTTTTATAGTTTACACTTTTTCTTGAGTTTTTTTTAGTTTTTTTCTATTATGTTATTTTTTCGATATGTTTTCTTTTCTAAAATTAAAAATTGTATTTGAATTTATATCTTATTATTTTTGTTTACATTTTTTGTTTTGATATTTGACTTGAATTATAATCTTTTTTTTTGTATCAATTTTGTAATTTTGTCTAATTTTTTTATAGTTTTTAATACTTTATTTTTTTCTTAAATTGTTTATGACCTTCAAATTTATTTATTACATTTTTTTTCAATATTAAAATTTTTCTTAAATATTTTTTTCCATTAAGTATTATAAAATGTTCATTAATTTTTTATTTTTAAATTTTTTATATATTCTTTTGAACTTTCTTTAGTTTTTTTTAGTTTTCATTTCTTAATGTATTTTTTACATATATTTTTTTATAAGCTTGCTATAAATATTTAAATTGTTAATTCAATTCGTGTTTTTCTTAAATTCTGTATATTCTTTTTAAATATTGATCTGCAATTTTTTGATTTATTCTTATTTTCATACATATATATTTCTAATCTTTTTCTTATTAAAAATTTGTTTCCTATTTTTGTATTTTCGTATTTTTTGCTTTATTTTTTCATTATTAATTTTTTTTACTGACCAATTTTTGAATTTTTTGTATTTTAATAAATTTAATACATGTTTTTAGTAATTTTTTATTTTTTGCAGATTTTTACACGTTTTTGTTACACTTTTCAAATCATAAAATTGTGTTATGGTTTTTTGTTGTTGTTTTTCTTACGTTTGTTTAAAATTTTTTTTTCTTATTCCTTAATATTTTTCTCTTATTTTCTCATACATTTAAATTTCGTATTTTGTGTGGATTCTTGATTTATGTGAATTTGACTTTTATTTTAATATGATATTTTTTATTTGATTTATTTTTCTATTTTTTTTTCATTGTTGTAATTTTATTTCATTTTTTTTAATCTTTTATTTTTGTTTTTTCATCTATTTAAGTTTTTTATATGTATATATTTTAAAAATTTGTTTCTGTTTCTTTTTTGTGGCGATAAGTGCAGCGCACAAATTTTATTTTTATACACGAAATTCTCTGCTAAGCGCAAAGCGTTCACTTGATTTCTACGATGTCCTAGACCCAAAAACCGAAAACATTTAACATTTTTACGCTAAAAGTGCGTTTTCTTTTTCAATTACGAAAAGCGAAAATGAATTTGTGCATTTTTCTTGTTTTGTTTTTTGGTTCTATTTTAAAACGAAATTGTTAGCCAAAGTTCACAAACTGCCTGACAATTGCATCACTGTACACGCGTTATTCGATTTAACTCCATGACTTCATTTGATATCAGCAATGTTTGGAAATAATGCACAATTTCATGATTAATTACTTGATTAGGTTTACTTTTTATTGAAGTTGTTGGTGCCTTTTTTGTACTTAAATAGTTCAAAAAAATCAACCAAATCACTGTTTTGCGGCCCAAAGTGCTTTGCGCTGATATTTTTTGGGTTTCAATTTATCAATTTTAATATTGCATTAGGAAATCGAATACAGTCAACTTTTCAGACCTGTGTTTTTGAAATTTCAACCATTTATCTCCACATTTGTTGGCTCATGAATTTTCTTATCCGAAGAACCTAAAACTGATTCTTAAGAGTCTTCATAAAACTTCATAAAATCAACAAATTATGTCCTAATAAAATGCTACAGGTTTTACTTTTCCGCTCATCTGCCGTCAGGCTGTTACTTACAGATCAATACACAACGCTTTCCATGTGAAAAAGTTCAGATTTAATTGCCCATAGCGGCATGAAATATGCATTCTCAATTTTTCTGAATAATCGCGTGCTTCAGGCACACGAGCGCGCACAATCTGCACAATAAAATGCCAATTTTCATAAAGAAAGAAAATACCAAAACCATCTCACATTTACTCTTGTAAATATTTGAAAAGATGGCACCGGCACTGGCACTTTTTAATTTTTGGTTTGAGCACAACACGTGTCGCCTCAATACTACCAAAATTCGAATTGTTTGGTTCGTAAAACTTTTAGCAGTTAATGAATTTTCGATTAAGCCGCAGCTAAACAGTCATTACAGTGCTAATAGAAAAGTACTCAAGGCTTTTTGCCTTACTTTCCACTTTACTTCACGAAAAATTTTTTTCACTTACTTGATCCACACAAATTGGTTGCCGTACATTGTTTTCTACGCTGTTCCATTGCTGCTAATTGCCTCTTTGACGCATCAATTGGTTGCTGCGTGCTGCATGCGGCCACCCGCAATAATTATCGCATGCGACTCTTTCTGACGTTCTTTCGAACAAGTGCACCTCTAAACATGCACTCAATCATTTATTTATTCAATCAAGTTGGTCATCTAATTTTAGCGTTCGACAGCTATTAGTGCGAGAGCAACAACAACTGCTGCAAAGTAAGCTTAATGAGGCTGAATGTCAAAGCCAAGACAGCTAAGCGTTTGCTAAATTGCTTGAAATTTGATCATAGTATGTGTTCTCACTGTGTTTGTATGTGTTTGCGTGTGTGTGTGTGTGTGTGTGTGTGTGTGTGTGTGTGTTTTTTTTTTTTTTTTTTTTTCTTTTTTTTTTTTTTTTTATTTTAAAGAAGGGAAAAGCATTGAAAGCCGGAGTGTGAGACTTTCACCCACTAAAAACCCTTCTATCTCCTACACTGATACCAGGGAACGTCCTGCAAGGAATTACTTCCTGGTATCAGTAGGGTGCGGCACCGTGCCCACCACCTCGGACTATCTATGTTCCCTACGTTGGCGTTCTAAAACGCGCAGTGTTCTTATAATGCTGGCTGCAGCCGAGCATACAGCTTCCCACTTGCGTGGGGTGTCACACATGTGTGCAGTCAGGTTTATAACGGACGGATGCTCCCCAAGAGCTAACGCTAATTCCCTTCGGACGGACTTGAACCGCGGGCACTCCAACAGGATATGCTCTGCGGTCTCGTGCTTCGCCGGGCATTGCGGGCAGAAGGGGTCGTCATCATGCTTGAATCTGTGGAGGTACTGCTTGAAGCAGCCGTGCCCACTCAGCAGCTGCGTTATGTTGTGATCTAACTCACCATGCTTGCGCTCTACCCACCGCGCGATGTCCGGGATCAACGCAAAAGTCCAACGCCCCTTGGTGGATCGCTCCCATCTCTGTTGCCAGTTTCTAATGGTGGCGCTCCTTTCCGCAGCTTTCGCGACGCTCGTCGGCTTGCTGGGTACACTATATAGGCGTTGCATCTCGAGGGCTAGCAGGTCAATAGGCGGCATGTTCGCTATGACTCCTATAGCATCGTCTGACACCGTGCGAAAGGCGCTAGCAACCCGTAGTGCACTCAAACGGTAGGTCGCCCTGATGCCTCTCATGTACTCCCGCGTTTTTGTCGCGTCCGCCCATACTGGGGCTGCGTACAGTATGATTGACGACGTTACTCTAGCCAATAGTTTTCGCCGGCTGGCGCGTGGACCTCCAACGTTCGGCATCAAGCGCGTTAGTGCGCCGTTCACGCGTGCTGCCTTCTCGCATACGATTTTCAGATGCTCCTTGAATGTCATTTTTGTGTCTATGACGACCCCAAGGTATCGGAGGTAGGGCTGAGACGAGATTTCGTGGTCTCCCACTGTGATGGTGAGCACCTCACTCCGCTTCCTCGTACTGAGCAACACAGCTTCAGTTTTGTGTGCCGCCAGCTCCAGCTTCGCGTCAGTCAACCACTGTTTCACGCGTATTATTGTGTCGTTGCATTTACGTTGTAGGGTGTCGGTGTGTTTCGCCACCGCAACGATCGCGATATCATCAGCGTAGCCGATGATTTTCACATCATCTGGCAGATCGATGCGGAGAATGCCGTCATACATGACGTTCCACAGGGTTGGACCGAGCACTGAGCCCTGTGGAACGCCACCGGACACCGCATACTGCTGCACGCCGTCGTCAGTGTCGTACAGCAACAGCCTGTTGTGAAAATAGCTCGATATGATCCGCTGCAGGTACACTGGGACCTCAAGTGCTAGCAAAGCGTCCATGATACGACCCCAGTTGGCCGAATTAAATGCGTTTTTTATATCGAGCGTGATGACGGCGCAATACTTTTTCGCGCCCCCAAGCCATCGTTTGCCACTCGTGGCCTCGCGCGCTGTGCCTATCACCGCCTGTATCGCATCAACCGTAGAACGCGCTTTTCGAAAGCCATACTGTTGTGACGACAGTCCGCCTGGCTTCTCCAACGTTGACTGGAGTCTGTCGCATATGATGCGTTCTAACACCTTGCCTGTTGTGTCGAGCATACACAGGGGCCGGTACGATGACGGTTGATCTGGCTGTTTGCCGGGCTTGAGCAGTAGCACTAGCCTCTGCTGTTTCCACTTATCCGGAAAAACACCCTCCTTCATGCACGCATCGTATAAGGCAGCGAATACTTCCGGCCTGCTTCGCATTGCAGCTTTCAGTGCCACGTTCGGAATGCCGTCAAGCCCTGGGGATTTGTTGTTGTCTATTTTACCCAGAGTTTGCAGTACCTCGCTGGCCGTCACTTCCGGGATGTCGCCTATTGCGATCAATTGCTCAGGAACAATTCCGAGGTTATCCTGCGGTGGGAATAGTGTGGCGACCACGTTGCTCATGAGCGTTGGGTCGGTCGGCTGCGGCGATCTCGGTCCTCTGATGCGACTCATAGCCACCTTGTACGCTTTGCCCCATGGGTCTACATCTGCCTCGTCACATAGCGCCTTAAAGCATGCCTTCTTGCTGCTGCGGATGGCCACCTTGAGAGCCTTTTTGCACGCCTTGTAGTTGCGCTGCAGCGCTTCTCGTGTCGGCAGATTCCTGCCTCTCTGCAGCCTTCTGCGCGCCTGGTGACACATTTTCCTAGCGCTGGCTATTTCGTCATTCCACCAATAGACCGGTTTCTTGAGTAGATTGTTCGTGCGCCTCGGCATTGCGGCGTCGCACGCTTTTGACAGCTTGGCAGTAATGCTGACCGCCATTCTCGTGGCAGTATCCGGCTCAACTTGCTCTTCGCTCCAAACCAGCTCAAACATCGCTTCATCGAAAGCCTGCCTTCTCCAGCCCTTGACCTGTGCTTTGCGAACCTGATGCGGTGTACGTATACGCAACTCTAGCTCCATGATAATAGCAAAGTGATCGCTATGCGTGTACATGCTGCTAACAGCCCACTTTGCGTTTCTTGCCAGCGTGTTGTGTGCGAAAGTTAGATGTGTGTGAAAGTTAGATGTGTGTGTGTGTGTGTGTATGGGGTTGAAGGTTCTTCAATTATGAGCCATTAAATATTAAAAATCAGCGCCGTTTGTGCGTTGCCGTTTTGCCTTTTACGTAGAAACTGCGTCAGAGTCTAGTAGTGGTTTTTTTTCATAATTAAGGAATAGAAACATTAACACTACGATGCTAAAGGAAGTCCATTGAGATATTTTTATAATTTTATTTCATGGAATTGTGAATGAAAATCGTTTACTACTTTAAAGGCAAATTAAACACAAAAATTTAAAATATTTTTTAGAAAATGTTTACTCTTATTTGGTAGCGCATTAGGGCATTACCCTGAGGATATTTATCCCAGATATGCTAATCGAACTACATGTTTTACACCTGTTTTAAGCAGCACCTTAACACCTTAACCTTATTTTACTAACCCATATACTGAAATACAGATGTACTTCATACAGTACGTTGGGCACAACTGGGTTAAGCAAGATTGGATTGGCCGTTCATTCTTCTGTTAAGACTTTAAACTATGTTTGAGATCAAAAAACAAATTTTTTTCAGGAAACATACTTGTAGAGGGCTTAGGCATTCAGCAAAAGGTTGTATTGTAAAAGAATTCGAAACATAGGGGTGTGCCAACTTATCTCAACCTCAACCAACTCAACTTATCTTACCCAACTTAGGTAGGTAGGTGGGTAGGTTGTAGTGGTTGGCCCTGTATGAGACACACTTAGGCCTCTGTATGAGCCCATTGTGATACCACAAATTCCACCCGTTTGAAATGTGTATGCGACACTGTTCCTTCAACATGTTTTACAATACACATTTCAACAGCAAGAAAGGGCGTGGGGACCTACAGTTTTATGCCGAATCCGAATGGTGGTTCTTTGGCAATTTCCTTTCACACTTGGAGGTTTTGCCATCGCCTGCCAAGAGCGCTCTTGTGCGGTCCCTGTAATTCGCATCTGCATCATGGGGATAGCGACAGAAGTAGATGAGTATTTCAGATGCCAAAGCTGGGAATCGAACCTAGGGCCTCGGTTTGAGAAGCCAGCTAACTACCTACTGAATCGAGGCCGGCGACACTAGCACTCTATGACCTGTTGGAAATATTATGATACGAAATGGCTCATAAGACTAGGAGTAACCCATCTATAGAACTTATGTGAGATCAGTGTCTGCTATAATTTTATCGGGGAACTCAAATTAAAGAAATAAGTTATAGTTTACAATATCTACTTTGCGGCATTTGCATCTTTTGTGTAATAAAATGTTGCGTTCTGTGATTTAGCGGAATGAGGTTTGTTCACCTGTTTCTTAGATCCCTTTTGAACATGAATTAAGTCAAGCAAAAATTTTGAATAAAATCTTATTCCACTCTTTATCCACACTTTTCTATTGTTTTCCTTGCTGTCTTTTCGATTTCCACCAAATTGTGAAACTAAAAATAAATGCATATAATGAGCAAAAAGAATAAGTAAATAAATAGAAAACCACATTCAAACGCTTAAGAACGCAATTTGTGTGGCCGCTTTGTGCGGTAGTCATTGGTTGTTGTTGTGGTTGGCGGCGATATTGATTTGATTGCGATGATGGCCAACAGGCCACCGTACATCCGTCCGTCTGTGTGTCTGTCTGTCCGTGGCGCTGTTACACATGTCAGTCACGCGAAGCAGCCACAGTTCACCTGTTGAAGTTGTGCGATTTCCGAGGAGACGTTTCCAGCTCACAAGGGTATTCGAACGAAATTCTATAGTTGTGTGTGTGTGTGTGTCAATAGCGACAATACTACACCCAGTGCTGCGACACATTTTCCAGCGTGCATGTGCACCTACAAACATATGTGAGGCCCACTTGAACCCGCACATTTGGTGCTGTCTTCTTTACTTCTTGATGTCATCGGCTGTATGTGGCCCGCAGCGTGTTTAGCTCATTTGTATTTGTATGTTTACTTATGTGTATGTGTGTGCGGAAAATTGTGTGTCTGAAAAAAGGCGCAGCAAAACTTTCGCTTTTCGTTTTTCTTTTCACAGACACACACACACACATGCACTTGAATCAATTCGCCATCAGCCACTCTACTCCACTTAAATACGGGTGGAATGGGCAAAAATTGTATCAACTTGAGCGACGTAAGTCACACACACACACTCGTCCACCGAACTGCCGCCTTTCGTTACACAGCAACAGATAAACGTGTGCGCCGCTGCGAATGTGTACACATGGCCCATTCCGCTGCCATATCGGCGTTCGGTGTGTGCTCGCGTGTGTTCAGTGTGTGTGTGTGTGTGTGTGTGTTTGTTGTGAGCGAGTAGTGTTCGTCGTCGCCACACATTCGCAACGCATTTTTCAAATTTTTTAATTTCAGTACATTCGCGGCAATATGAGCGGCAACATGTCGATCGAGCGACCGCACTCGGCATTGTAGCAAAACTCGCGAGAATCTGTGCACAATAGCCAAACGCTAAACGGCAGCGATAACGTAAACGTCAAATAAGGCTAACGGAATATTTTTCCATACAACAAACAATTCAATCATTCACCTGGCTCGGCGCGAAAAGGTGTTAAAAGATCACATAATCATAAAACAGAAATTTGCTAAAACCTGTTGAGAACTACAAAGTGTGTGTGTGAAAATATCGCCCTCTAAAAGCGCAATTTGTGTTTTTCAGAATTGTTTTTTTTTTTAATAATATTTTTGCTTGAGCAAAATAAGTGCAATGTGACTGCTTAGAATCGAATAATTTTTTACAAAAACAAACGCCTTCAAACTTATATAAAATAAAAAGCCCCAAACACCACAGGTGCATGTGTACCTAAAGTGCCTCAACAAACAGTGCATAGTGCAAAGTAGACAGTCGCCACGGCGCTGATTTTTAAGCCAATTATACAGGCCCACACATTGTTCGAGCTTTGCTTCGGTGTCGAAAGCAAGAACCAAACAAAAAGAATCTAAAGAATCCTAAAGCCAAAAAGTGCAGTCAACAACCAACCACATCAATCAACAACACGCAAAAGCTACGCGCAGCAAGTCAACCCTGATGGCAACAACAGCAATTGCGAACGTTAACGCCACCGTTACCGCCACCAGCGTCAGTCAGCCGATTTCGATATCCTTGGGCGATTGTTTCTCCACGCAACTGTCGACCGGCTCGGCGGACAGCGGCGTTGTCGTGTCCAACACGCAAACGCTTCAGCAGCAACAGAACGCCGGCCAGACCTCGCTGGACACGCGCTGCCATTCGCTGTGCCTGCACGGCTCCAATGCGAAATGGCAACTGCAGCGGCTGAAGCAGCCCGCGTGCCGGCAGCTGCTGTCACAGGACAGCGGCATCGATACGGCCGCCGATGCGAGCGCCATTGCCGGCGAAAATGACTCGGGCGCCGGCTCGCAGCAGCACCTCAAGTCGACGCAGTGCTCCAGCTCGAGCAGCGAGTCGCTGGGCGGCAACTCGTCCGGCCTGTCGCTCTCCAAATACTCGGAGGATGGCGGCGAGTCGGAACACGCGACGGCCATTGGCAGCAGCAACGGCGTGCGACGCGTCAAGTATCGCAGCAGCGCCAGCACCGGCACACAGGGCCTCGAGGATCGCATCGACGAGGTGGACATTCCCGACGACTATGACGAGGAGCAGCAGCAAGCGGACGACGACGAGGATGATGATGAGGATGCCGACGATTCCGGCAACCACTCGGGCGACTTGCGCAATCTGTGCGACGACCCAGCGACTGTTGACATTATCAAAACGGATAGCAGTAAAGCTGCGGCCGGCGTCATCAAGTCGGAGCCCACTGGCCACTTTAGCTCCAACGCCAAGGCGAACGCGTCCAGCACCTGCGCCTCGGCGCCGCCGGCCACGCACAACAGCGTCGCCCACAAAGCCAACGAATCAAAGCAAACCTCAAGCAGTAGCAACCACAATCATCACCATCACAACAACAGCAACCATAACCATAACCACAATCATCAGTCACAAGTCAGCAACAAGACCAAAAAGCACGACTCACAAGTGCTGGCCACCGATGGCAATTATTATTTTCCGCTGCTGAAAATTTCCGACGATCCGTACATCGACGCGAAGCTGATCAACAAGCGCGACGGCCTGCAGGACACCATGTACTACCTGGACGAGTTCGGCAGCCCGAAGCTGCGCGAGAAGTTCGCGCGCAAGCAGCAGGAGAAGGAGCGCAAGCAGCAAAAGGCCCAGAAGAAGCAGCACAAGCGCGAGACGGAAGCGCCAGCAGCCGCCGTCGCCGCCGCCACCGCGAAGGACAGCAAGAAACACCGCACGACGACGCTGGCGTTGACGGCGGACAACGCGTCGTCGCAACGCGAATCCAAATGCCTAGTAGACGCAACCCACTGTGATAGTAGTAGAGCTTTAAGTGTCGATCCTGTAAGCAGCAGTAATAGTAGTAGTAGTTGTAAGCACAAATGCAACGAGCAGCGCCACCACCAGCCTCGTGTCAAGCACGAAGTGGCGGACGAAGTGGACAGCGGCAGCGGCACAGCGGAGGCGCAGCTCTCGTCGACGCACAAGTCGTCAATGCCATCCTGCGTGAGCTGGAACAAAGTCATGCGGAAGTTCAAAACCGTATTAGGTAAAAATCAAATTGAATTCAACTTTTCTTTTACAGGAACTGGAAAAAGAAGACATTTTTGAAATCCTTAAGCAGTGCTATTTCTGTAGTAATGTGAGGTAGCAATATTTCAGAGTCGAGTGATAGAATGTTGGAAGACTTTTATAGAAAGCCCTTTTCTTAGTCAATTATCACGTCTGACTTTCTCAACTGATTCCATTTAATACTGAATATTTTTTTTATACTGAGTACAAGTTATGAAACTGAATGCCTTTGAGTTCTCTGAACCAATAGAATTTTGCAATAGTGAGTTCCAGTATCGATTTTAATGCCTTTGAGTTTTCAGAATTGATACCATATTCCGATTTGAGTTCGAATATCGTTTCTGAGTACTTAAGAATTTAGAATCGATGTTCAGTAGGGTTCGTGAAGGTTACAAAAATGTGAAACAAACCAAAAAGACATATTATAGTACACAGAATCAATACATTTGAGTACCCAGAATTGATACTTTCAACTACTTAGTACTACTGATTCTTTTGAAAATCGAGTGCTTAAAGATTTGAGCATTTAAGCATTGAAGCTGTTCTCTAAATAGAGTATTTGTTTTATTGCAATTTTTTTATTTTATTTTTTAATGTTCAGAATTGTGCTTTCAACTTAGAAAAGAAAACAAGATTTTTCAGCTCTAACAAAAATTGTATATTTTATTAATATTTCTTCATTCTCTCTTTTTCTTTATAGGTAAGTTTTTGATTCACATTATCGTCGCATATAGCCCCTATTAATTATACTTTGGCGCTGAAAGGTAAGGCACAAGTATTTCCAGTGAATAATTTCTTGTCCAGTGTGTAAAGGAGTCCCGGTTACTATCTAAATACCTTTTCGATGTCTTCGAAATCAAAAAGATTTAGTACTATCAGTTAAAAAAATTCAAGTAAATTGAACTAGTTAGCAGTACATTTATTTTCGTTAAAACCACCAAAAACTGATGCTATAACACTAGAATGTCCTTCCAATTCAACCATTCTTAAATGCCCAAATGGAGCCCATGTCATAAAGAAGGGATCAACTTTTTAATATATTTTTTAAAATATTTTTTTTTATTTTTATTTAATTTTATTTAGCTCTTAAAAAAAATGAGGAAGATTTTCACTCCAACAAAATTTTGAAGAAGTCATTTTGACTTCCCTGAGCATTCTAGTGCTTCACCTTCTTAGGTGATTTTTGAATGTTCACTAAGTTAAAGCAAAGGTCCGTTAACTTGCTGGAATCTTATTTTGACATTCAACTCTCTTTCATAGTGATAAATCTGACGATTTTATTTCCATAAGGTATGCAATAATCAAATAAAAACCTTAACCTTAATTTGAATTTCTTGAGCATTCTAGTGTTAGTCTTCTAAGGCAATTTTTGAATCTTAATCTTCTTGTTTTGACACCCAACTCTCATTCATAGCGGCCAGTTTAACAGTTTTCTTTTCAAAAGCTATGTAATAATAACATTAAAAAAAACCTAATTAAGTCATTGTGACTTCCCTGAACATTCTAGTATTAACTTTCTTAAGCGATTTTGGATCTTCACTAAAGCAAAGTAAAAACTTCCGTTCGCTCTTATCTCTCTCGTTCATAGTGATAAATCCGAACATTTTTCTTTCGAATGCGATGCAATAATAAAATAAAAAACCTTAAAGAAGTCATTTTGACTTCCCTGAGCATTCTAGTGTTAACCTTCTTAGGTAATTTTTGAATGCTAACTAAGTCAAAGTTAAAAGTTTCGTTCTTTCTCGTTTTGACACCCAATTGTCTGTCATAGTGATAAGCCGGAACTTTTTCTTTTCTAAAGAGATGGAACAATAAAATAAAAACCTTGAACATTCTTAGGCGATTTTTTTAATCTTAACTAAGTCAAAGTAAGGAGTCAAGGTTCACTATTTAATTGTTTGTTTTGACACTCAAGTTTCATTTAAAGACTTAAATTGTTGCTCAAAATTCTTCTTATCCCTCTTAACCTTTTCGCTACTTGACACTGAATTTCCCAGCTTATAAATTCAAACAAAAAGGATCTCCAAAAATTCGAAAATAAACATTGTGCAAAAGTCGTAAGGAAACACGGCTACAATGCTATACATTTTGTTAGGTGAAAGACTAATTTAAATGTTTTTTTGTTTTAAGTTAGGACTAGACTTTAGTTATAATATTGCTTTGCAATGAAAACTGAGTTTTCTACTCACAGTCACTGACACTGAATTTTCCTGAAACCATCTAGCCAGTTGTAGTACATGTTGTACTTTGATACCAAAACTATCAATGAAAAATATAAGATTTGTGTTATCCACACAGTCAATGATTCTGCGGCGTTCAACAGGCAGCCTTTGACAATCAAGTTTCCCAGAGACTCTTTTAGTCGATCTGTCGCTTTTGTAAAGCTAAGTATATACGACAGCTTGAGTTCCAGAACTCTTCCTCAATTAGAGTCAGTCACTAATTGGGGCCGCTGAGCAATCAAATAATACCTCCACTGCGAATGTTTCGCTGCAAAAGAATCCTGCATTACTTAAAGCAAAAGCTTTCGTTTGAAAAACCATACAGAGATCACTACCCGCGAACTTATCTTACTTTAAGTGAAAGGCTTTTTCGATTTTCAGATCCCTGTAGTGAATTTCTACTCCTGATTCAAATTGTCTGCTAACCCCAAAGCGTTCGGGTTTCTTTCACACACTTCCTGCTTGCAGTGGTTTTGTTTTTCAACAGAAATCAAATCAACTTTTGACTTATATTTAAAAGAATAATCTTTCTTCTTTTGCGTCTTTCTTTGTCAATCCGTTTTTGACACAGATTTCTTTTGGCCATTTGTTTATGTGGGATATTTTTCGTCGTCAACAGCAGCCAGGAGCTCATAATTCCATACGCGGCCACACTTTGTGGTTTGTAGGCGGCAGCTTAACGCCCCCATTTACAGCCTCGTATCGAATTAATTTCCTGGAATAAAGACAACAATTAAATTGCATAAATTGCACACAACAAAGGCTCGTCGATGCCTCTTTCAGCCCAAACGAGTACACAAAGTTGATTTTCCCGCATCAATTTCCAGAACAAAGGAACACACTTTGAATTTATAGAAAATTAAAATGTTCCATTTAAAATGTTGTCTATCATTTTAGAGAAATATTTTCAAACAAAGGCAGTCACGTACATTTGCTAATAGTTTGAAATTATGAAAAGTATTGAATCAAATCTATATTTGATTTTATTAATTCAATTATCAAAAGCAATTAAAAAATATTAAATATTAGAATTGCATGTGTGTCGTTTCAATTGGATGCATTTAAATGTGGGGTGGCGGCGTGGGATGAAATGACTTATTGCAAGTGTAAATGTGGCTGTGTGATTATCGCATTGAGGCTGACGGCTAACGACGACGACAGCGTTTTGATAAGACGCCCCACAGTTCGCGCTGCGATTGTTTAAATGAGTATTTAAGGTTGTTGTTGTTTATATTTGCTCTTGTTATTGTTGTTTGGTTTTTGTTATGACGCTGTGTTGGATTTTTCCTACAGATCACGCGGCATTCAAGTCCACCGCTTATATAAAAGTTAAAACATTAAGAAGTAAGATTTGTTTTTATATACGTTTTTTTATTTTATGTTGTCTTTGTTTGCAAAATCTGAGGAGGTTATCGCACTAGTAAGCAACAACAACTGGTAACTTGTAACTTGTTCATGCTTTATTTGCGCCGCTATTGCAGCTTTAGTTTCGTTTAATGATTGTTCTCGCTGTTTTTATTACTAAATTAATTATAAATTTTTTGTTTTTGTATTTTAAATAATTAGCAATGCGCCGCTACCGTCGGCTACCACCTTATCGCTCGCTGGTGGAATTAATAATTTGTTGGTGTCTTGTTCCAGTATGTGAATGTGTGCCGTTTTGAATGACTTCTTGCTTTCTCGCTCTCTCTTGCTTCATTTGAGTTCAACTTTTGTTGGTTTTTGGCTAAATTGATTCAATTTTAAGCGCCGTCACCGCACCAACTTGTTGACTGTCTTCTTCCTAGCGGCACGTAATCTAATTCAGTTGGCTTCACCTATGGCCGTCGTATTCTATTTGCAATATTTTTTTATATATTTTTATGACTTTTGGTTATTACTTTTTTTTCATATTTGCTTTTGGCAAATGGGTGTGTCGGCACCAAAAAAAAGTTGATTTGTCATGTCTTCATTATAATTTCTTATCATTTAAAAATTGTTATCTGCACTCATTTATGGTGCATACGCGTCTTTTGTCATCATAGGATTAGAGTCTCATGCGTTTGACAGTCTTTTAAGAAACTTTACTGTAGAAAAAATTCATCTACGCACGTCTTTTTTTTTAGATGTTTTTACTTTCTTTAAATATAGCGCACCACAGATGCCAGCTGTGAGAAAAGTTGTCAGTTGCCAGCTGGCAATGGCTGGCATTGTTCCAGTTGTCGATGGATATGTGCCTCTTTACATAAAATAAGAAGCATTCGTTACTAGCTACAAAAAGAAGAAATGCCTCTGTGTTTTTGAAAAGTGTTTCGCCATTTAGAACAGGCGAGCCCCTCTACTAACTACAAGTAAATTGTAAGCGTTGTCGATTAGACATTCAGAACGAACAAATTTATGTTAGTAAGCACTTGAAGGACTTGATTCAAGTTTTCAATAACAAATTAATTCTTACATTTTTACTGCGCCACTGTCACCTCAGTGGCGCATACAGGATTTCATTTTGGGAGGTCGGTTTGCGTACAACTTCTGAGCCGAATACCATTCGAAACCTTATTTTGTATCAGAAAGTTTTGTGTTTGAGAAACCTTATCAAGTTGTAGGTCTCTTTCATGTCTCTCTGTCCCGTAATGGGGCGTTTCGTGCCTGTCATGAATTCATGTATATGGCTGTACAGTGTGTCCCTTTTAGCTTTCCGCCGTAGCTTTCGTACCGAAAGATTATCAAAAACACAATGGATTTTTGTACGCCTCAACTAAAACTATTTTTAGCAATGGAAAACAAGAATCACATTCCTTCTTAAATGAAACCAAAAGTGCTTTAAGGGGTCATTCTCATGTGAAATTTTGTAAAAATTAATTTTTTTTTTTAAACATATTTGGAATGTATCATCCTTGACGAAGGTGCTGTCAAAATTGTATTGGAAAATTTCAAGTATTTCGGCTTCTACAGACATTCATATAACGAGCGGTCAAGGTTTCTAGCAAGGATTCAATCAGTTAGTCAAAACTTTAAACGTGTTTTTCTCGGAACGCCTTTTTTTGAAATGGCGGGGATGATTACAAAAAAACCATTCATACGATCTCTCTGCGATTTTGTCACGTCATTCTACATACTGTTAGCTATCGCCCCTAGTAAATTCACTCTGATATGTTAAAAATTTCATATATTTTTTCATTGATAAAATCTTCAAAAACAACAATTTTTGACTGCTCTAACTTCCAATGCCTGCCATTTTGTGAGATTCTTATGAAAAAATTCGAATTTACTACGGGCGAGAGGTACGTTCATACTGATTAAGAATTTCTTTGAAATTTATGTTTCAGATAATCCTGTGACTCAAAACAATCCCCGCCAGCTGACCATGACGCGGCAGAAGCCGTGTCTTTAATCGAAAAAAAGTGTTTGAAAAAATTTAAAAAAAATTTTTATTTTTTTTAATTTTTGTACCATAACAATGAATAAATTAAAGTGGAATATCTTTTTTTGATAATTCCTCGTAGTCACAAAGGAAATAATTTCTGAAAAATGTCCATTTTTCCTGTCCGCGCATGAGAATGACCCCTTAAAGTAGTGAAAAACGTTAATTTTTTTTAAACAAAATTCTTTTTTCTTTTTGAAATTTTCTTTAAAAAATTTACTTGCCGCGTTCATCTGAATTCGCTGAGCAATTTCAAAAATTGATGAGGATTTCCGCAGCAAAATGAAAGCTTTTTCTTAACATTATTGTTAACACAATTACAGACTTTAAGTTTTCATTAACATGGATGCTGAAAAAATTTTACACAATTCTCTCTCAGTATTTTCACTTGAATTTCTTTGCTGTAAAATTGCCTACATTGTATTTTGGCATCTGTTGACATATTTTACAGAGTTGCAATTGTCTATCTCATTCTTTCTGGTACTACCAAACAATGAGAAAGCTCTGCTCTCACTTCTCGCTTTTCAGAGAGCACATCCCAGTGCAGTCAACACCTAAAATTATGCACCAATAATTAAGAGTGTAACGTGCAAGAATGCACATCCCCACCACTATTCATGCTGCTCTCTGATAACAACAAAACCATGCTATTTAAAATTCTAAAAATTCTAATTTTCTTTTAAAAATGTTCTTTTAAAAATAACCAAACCTACTGCCCAACAACACTAATCATACTACATACATACATATGACAACTTGATGCGAGCGCTTTGAGTTTTGGGTTTTGTTGCTTCACAGTGCCGCCAGCTGAGTATTCAATAGACACCAACAGTTGCCCACGCAAGTGAATATTTCAAGCTAAAAATCCACATTACTGGAATTCCGTTATGAAAAACTTCTAGTCAATTTCTCTGGTTGCTATCACAGCCGCCGGCTGGGAATAAGCACTGACAAATACACGTGAAAAAAGCTAAGAATTAGAACAAAGAAATGTAATATTTATGAGAATGATTCCATCATGCGATTCTGTAGAATACGATGAATGAGAAAGCAATTCGTAGGACCATTAGATCGGTTATGCTTTGGTTTTTACTGAAGTGTGAGCTCCGCTGCATTGTCGAGAGGTTAGTGCACTTTTTTCTGCTACAATTGGCACCGATGATAGTTTAATCGATTACATCATAAAGTTGTATTTGACTTTTTCAAGATAGTCAAAGAAGAATTCTGTGTGAAGCTCAAAGAAACTACTAGTCTAGTCATAATCTTTCCGGTTATCGGATTGGACTTCTTCGAAGCACTGAAGTGCTTGTCTATTCATTGTTTTGACCCAAATTCTTAAAGATGGCGCTGAAACTTGTCCAAACATTGCTCCAAGGTGTTGATTCGTTTGAACCGTTTCTTTTAAAAATTCTTAAATCAATTCCTTCTTTTTTTTAATGCCAGTTTCTCATGATTCCATCGTTCTATCGATCAAATAAAGCAACATAAGGCTCGCCTGTTATGGTTTTTCTTTTTCAAGATAGTCGATGAGAAGAGTGAACCAGTGGGAAACATGTTTGCCTTTTTGAAACCCATCAAGGTGTTTCTATCCACCTTCCTCTCTTCTTTGCTCTCAGGTGTATAGTTATTGTTCCATGGTTTTCGGTTATAAATCGACCCAGTAACTCCTTGAAGCACAGTTTTGGTTCCATGTTTCCGGTTATAAATCGGCCCAGTATCTCTTTGAGATAACGCAGAATCTTGTGAAGGCACTGCTCCGATGTACGAACTGAAAATTCACTTTCCTTCTTCAAATTCAGGTTTCCCCTGATTTCACAGTTCAATTGATTCAAGTGCCTTTTATGGTTTTTTTTATTTTTCAACATAGTCGAAGAGAATTCCGTGTCTTTCCTGCCGTTAACATCACTTTTTCTTTCACGATTCCATGTTTCATCAGCAGTTATGAATAGATCCAGAAATTTCTTGAGATTTCGCTGAAGCTTGTCCAAGCATTGCTTCCAAGTGTTAATTCGTTTGAACTGAAAGTTTTCTAAAACTTCTTAAATCAATCCATTCTTCTTCAAATGCCAGTTTCTTATGATTTTATTGTTCAGTCGATTCAATTAGACTTGCCTGTTATGGTTTTTCTGAGAATTGTAAACCAGTTGTCATAATCTTTCCGACCGCTGAAATCACGTTTGCCTTCTTCAAAGCACTCGGCGCAGTACTATTTCCTCATATGACTTTTCCTTGCTAAGAGATGATTTCATGTTTCATCAGCAGTTAAAAATAGATCCAGAAATTCCTTGACATGGCGCTGAAGCTTCTCCCAGCAATGCTCCAAGTGTTGATTTGTTCAAATTACCTTCGTGTTCAAAAGCAAATCTCTTCTGAATTATGAACTGTTTTCGACTTTTCTCAATGTGTTGTCCTATCTTTTTTTCACACCAACCACATTTTCATTTTTTGTGGAAAACAAGCTATTTCTAGAAAATAATCTATTTTTTATTTCCTTATTCTTAAACGTCAGCAAATCAACAAATTCTCACAAATCAATTTTATTTTCATTACTGTAGCTTTATTCGATTTCAAAGGCGCCGCATAAACTGGCCATTTCCTTTCCCTTCCCCTTTCTTTATTCTTTTCCTTCACACACTCTTTTGGTGCTATTGGCATGCATTTTCTTCCGTGTGTGTAGCCGACTGCAAAAATTGCCAGGTTACTGTTTTCTTTCAGTTTTTTCGTTTGTTTACAAAACGACGCCCATTTCTTCGCTGTCGTCATTGCTTCAACAATGCGCCCTTCCTTCGTTCCTACGGCTTTCCATCTGTCATTTCAGTGTAAACATCCGCCATTTTCACACGAATTTATGTACATAAAATATGCCTTTTTGTAGTTTAAATTTCTTTGCATTGTATTTTGTTGGCGAAATTTATTTTATTGCAAATAACGCACAGCAGCACCGTTTATTGATTTTTACTCCATTCGCATTCCGATGAAATTTTCAACATTTCGCTTTTCATTCCATTCTGCCTCGTCTTTCTTCGCTTTTCATACTCTTTCTGTGTTCAACAGAACTCAACATTTCAATCTTTCGGCCAACTGTTCACTTTATGGCGCAAGATTTTTCACATTAATGTCTTTTCTTGTTCGGCCAACTTTGACGTCAATTTCGCAGTGTGGCGCGCCTTCCTTTGCTTTCATTTTGGTTTTTTATTTTACTCTTATTTGATTATTTATTTTTAAAATTTTTGTATTTGTTGTCTTAATGTTTTTTATAGCTTTTAATTGTTGTTGCTCTTCTCACATCACTTAATTGTTCATTGTGCGGTGCGATCGGTTGCTACCTTTTCGTAAAACATTAACAATACGTTACTGCTTATTTTTAAAGCATTGTCGATGCTTTCTCAACAACATGTGGTCAGCCATTCTCGCCTCCCCTCTCTCTTGCCTTGCCAGCCATGACTTTTGCTTCAGCGCTCGTTGTCGTGATCAGCTTTTGTCGCGTGACAGGACAGGACATCACTTGATGTTTTTCAAAGCACTTTGAGCACAAAGCACAGCTGATTTGATTACGTTCTGCAATTATTTACTTGCAAATGGATTCCATTACTAGTAACTTGTGAGTTGTTGTACTTCTGGGCGAGTTGAACTGTCTGCCTTTGTGCTGTCAAGCCATGATTTACGCAGCGTTGTCATAAAACTGTCTCCATTTGTAGCCACAATCTAAACAAAAGAATGTAACTTACATTCATATGAAGTCATGATACCGATTATTTACTTTTCAGCGTAGTGTGAATCGGACGATCGTGCTTGCATTGTTTGCGTAGATCCGAATTTATTTATTTTCGAAGACGGCGTGTGTTACATTTGTTTGAAAGTGACACAGCGCTTCACAGCTGACTAACAACTAAGCGACACCGCTCTCCAAATATTGACTCATTAAGAACGATAACAGAAGGGGCGGAGGGGGTTCACTCGAGTCGTGGGTTTATAGAAACAGATGCAAAAAAGACGAAATATAAACTTTACCAACGACTTCTATTGGAGCTGTTTACTCGCACATTGTGAATACCGCCTATGAGTAGCTTGAAGAAGAAAAAATAGTAGGATTATAAGAAGAGGATTTAAGAGTGGAAGCAACAAACGACCTCACACATTGTGAATACCGCCTATTATATAGTGGCTTGAAGAAGAAACGACAAAAGGATTGAGAATCAAAGCAATACAAGTGATGATTGTAAGGTTATAGGTTAAGTCATCCTTGACATTTTAGTGTTGAATATTTGGCGTTTAATGCTAACAATGCAAACTCGTTTTGCCAATAAAATTCAGTCTGCCAAAGTCTTTCAAATGTGTTATGGGACTTTGTTGACTGTTGATGTAGGAATAAAATCTTTTCTGATTCTATAAAATTGGCGGAAATTACCTAACCTGGGCATTGCTCACTTACCATCACAAAAATATGGAAATATCCTTCCCGGATGTGTGGGCTAGAACAAGAAACATCGCTCCATATTCTATTTGAATGTTCTGCATTTAAGTGAAAGAGATTTATCCAGTTTGGTCAGGCGTAATATTGCCTTTAACCATATTGAAGTTGCAACCTTAAAAAATTGCTTACATTTATAGAAAGCCTTTACATTGAAAGTTAAAACAAAGGCTGCACATAGGATCAAGATGGTAGTAGTGCACTATAGCCTATTCAATATTAACAATAATAATAGCTCAACAGAGAGCCAGATGAATTATGGTAGTTAAAAAAAAACAGCCCTGGGTTGAATTTCAATTCAGACTGCTCAAAGTCTTCTCTCATTGTCTTAAATGGGGCAATGAAAGATGAACAAGGAATAACCATCCTTGTCGCAGTTGCCTAAATGAAGAAGAGGCAGCCACCCTAACCTGGTACCAAGATGAACAAAGACTTGGATAACTTTCTATTAGCTAATATGAGATATTTTCTGGGATTCAGTCATTAACTAGTGTCTTCTATAATAATTTATTATCATAAGACAAGAAAAATCGCTTCTATAGAATCGCCTTTAGCAAACTGATGTCTACCATAAATAAATAAATATTAGAAGAATCAAGTTGAAGAAGTCAGGGCAAGCAGATGGCTAAATCGTTTCTCTTCCATTCATTCAACAAACAATCAAAACAAAATTTGTCAATAAACTGAGGCTCAGAGTCTGAAAAGTTTATTCCCAATAACTTCGTTTTCTCGTTAAAATTTACTCTTTTTCACCAGAGTTCGTAGCAAAAATTGAAGAATTTTTCCAACCATTATCGAGCCACACGTCAAGTACACTAAACTTGACAAATCGCTCCCACTACTCGTTCGGTAATAATAATTGCACTCGCCATTATGAATTTAATTAGCATTGGGTTATATTTAGAACAATTTCGCTAAATACTTAAAATGAAGCACAAATAAATTCGCTGAAGACCGATGCAGCACAGAAGCGCGCAAATTACTATGTAAATTTTGTTGCTGTCTTGTTTTTCTCACCGCTGAGAACACAAGTCGCGCATATCGTTGCTCGAGTCGCGCAATTGGCAACAGTAGTTGCAATGCATTCGAACAGGTTGTCGGCGTATCTGTTTACTATATAGCAATATTGGAGAATATTATATCGGAGGCAATAGAACGAGCGAGGCAGAGTGTTGACGGGTTGTACGTTCAGTTGGCGTTTGTTAATAACAGTTAATCACTTAATTGCTCTCACGCACCTATTCGAACATGTGACCCACCGAGCAGTAATGGCAATAACAACTTTGCTTTCAATCATTCTGAGAGCTTTGATATTTGTGTTTTGCTAATAATCCCTACTTACAGACTTTAACAGCAACTTTGTTTTCTATATAAATAATGATGGATTTTAATTTTCCGGCCATTTCTTACTGCCAACTTGAGAACAACAACTGCAAAAAAATTGCATGAAGCAAGTTTTGAATTGATCATTCGTCGACGAGTTCTTAAAAGCTTCACATATAACAATCTGAGACCTTATGTAGTCGAATCTCTATTAAAATCATAAATATGTGACGCACCTGAATGCCGATTGGCATTTGATTGAAGTGTCTCGTGTGTGTTTGTTTGCCCGCGTTCGCTTTGCTACGTTAATTGAGTTAACACTTTGCTCCTAATTTCATTATGACACGTTTTATTGAATGATTTCCTCTTCGGCTCGCTCGTTATATCGCCAAAGAATGGCTTAAAGTTGACTTCAATACACACATACAAAACACGCAATGGTTCGTTGTTGATCATTCCAATTTTAATAGGATTGCAATTTTTCGTTCGTTCGTTTGTGAAAATGCGACAATTTAATCAATTGAATGTCATCTTTTGTTGTCCATAATTTGGCAATAATGTTACAACCAACTCTTTTGCAAAATGCAAAATTAAATTAGAAATTTATTGCCACTGTTTTATGAATAACACATCAAGTTGACTGTTGCCAAGCACACATATTATTGACTTTGTTACTAGTCATATATATATTTTTTCTTACATTTGTGGTTAATGACGCCGACGCCAGACATCGGTACACGCGCCACATTTTCACTCTGGCCAGCAGCTGTCAAATGTCTGTTCCTTGGCCAATTTTTCCCCCCCACCCCAGTGTGAATTATAATTGCGGCGCCCTTTTTCCAACATTTTGTTAGTCTGTCTCTGCACATTGCTCTTGCCTCTGCCTGATATTGGCATTGGACTGCTGTTGGATGCGATTTTTGTAAGAAATATTGCTCTTTAATTGCCATTCGCCAATATTGCCAGCAAATTTTGAGCTTGAATAAACGTTTTTAATTGGTTTGTTTGCGTATAATTTCGGCGACAAGTGTGCCGGTATCACAAATTGTGATATATTTCATGCATTGTTGCACTGTTGCAGTTTTCATTGCAAATACCACATTATTGAAAAGGCCACGAAATCGTTTCTAGCATGCGAGAGAGGCTATACAAATGGCGTATTAGTTAATTTTAATACACAACTCATGTTCAACATGAGGCTCCAAAGCTGCACATGAGGTGTATGTGTAAGCGAGCTTCCAATGCTAGAATTTGCATGTTTGATAAGATAATTGTCGTCGCCAAACGTGTGCATTTGTATGCGTCTCAGCACTTCTGCACTTTTTCTATCGATTCAAATTGAATGCTGGGTTTTTGTGAAAAACTCGCATGCGAGTATGAAATTGCATGCAATATTTTCCAAATATTTAATTTCTTAGCCTACGCAAGCAAATAAATTGTTGCTCAGTTATTTTAAGCACCAGTAAAACGTTTCATGAAAAATATTGCATGCAATAAAATTTTACACATTTTATTTTTCAACCTACGCAAGCAACTGAATTATGGCCCAATCATTTTTACTCTAATTAATATAGCCGACAACACTACAACTTGCTTCGATTTCAGCACTTTGCAATTTGCAATTTTTATGTAGAAATTTTTCATACATCGTTTTGCCGCTGCAATTAGTTGCCAGCAAAATAAATAATATTTTCGCAGAGCGGCCAATACGTAAATTATTTTCGACAATTTTCTTAATTACGCGCCATCAAAGCGTATTTTTCACAAAACCAACCGAAATTTGTCTACCTTTGATTTTTATTTACGAACATTTCGGCTGTCTCCGCCGTCGCTATGGCACTATCATTGATCGTTGCACCGCGTCGCACCCAGCAGCTGCACCCCCTTCTCTGCAGCGCGCAAAAAAAGGACGCAAGAAAGACATAAAATCACCGGTGCGCTCTTCAGTGGCTGCACATAATCCGTACAAAGTGCACTGCCAATAAAAATTGTTCGAAAAAAATGAAAAACTGCGCACACGTCGTGTGGCATTCGTGGTCGTCGCTGCTGATCGAGCAATTGTTCGAATTGTTTTAATTCAATTGATCGTTGTTTTTTATTTGTTCGAAGCAAAAAGTGCTTTGTTGAAGTGAAAACAAAAAGTGCAGGCATAACGTTTGAGAGAAGAACCCGAAAAAACGAAAAATTTCTACAAAACAGCGAGCGACGCGTCTGTTGTGCGGCTGCCACGGGTCTCATGCAACTTCTCTATGCACAATTGCACTAGTTGGATTCGGTCGTCAATGCAATTAACTCAACGCAAAGTGAAATTTTCGGCATACGCGTCCCTGTGATTTTCTCTCTTTTTTTTTCGCTTAACACACAAAAAACTGGGTCAAAACCAACAGCAAAATCACAACTTGGCGCTATAAAGTTTACTACAACAGTTCATTAAAAATTTGAAAGTGCAACCTGCCCTTCCCCCCAAAAAAGCGACTGCGGCAAGGCCGTGAGCATCAAAACGCGCCTTTGATTCTCTGAATACTTTTAATAACTCCCCACTTCGCACGTAGGCAGAATAGGAAGAGGCGTGATCCCGCGCTTCTTCTGCATTCGCCCAGGCAAAAGTCGTCAAAGTGAATAAAACGGGGCGCCCGCGTAAAATCATAAAAATCATACGCAAGAAAAAGAAAAATGGCAGTGCGGGCGGCGGCAGCGAAACGGATACGGAACGCCGCAATTCGGCCACTTCTTCGCTTACGCGCTCGTTCGATACCGACGAGGATGGCGGTGGTGTGTCGCGTCGCTTGTCGTCCACCGGCCCACTGGTTGGCACCAGCACAAGCACCACGGCCAACCCTACCAAACTGACAAAATCAAAAACCGGGGTCAATGCCGTCTATAAAAAGCCGCCCATTGGCGTTACAAAAACTACTAAACGCAAAGACAATAAGCACAGCTCGTCGACATCGACGACGTCCAGCACCAGCTCCACAACGTCCGGCACAACAACTTCTTCGTCGTCTACCAGCAGCAGTGACGATCGGCCGCTGATGAATTCGGTGGCATCGAAAAATTCGCGTCCCATTACGCGTTCCAACTCGAAACAATGCCCAGATTCAAGTATTTGACGATTTTTTGTTGCATGCGAGCGAGACAAGTGCGAAGCGTTGGCAAATGTGAATAGAAATCGATTAAAAGTTGAAAGTTCAGTAAGCCGGAAGAAGTGGGAGTGTGGAAGGGAATAGTGAAAGGCAAATTGAGTGGGAGTGACGTAAAAGAATGCTGCGTATCTTTTTGATGGCATGCGATATGTGAAGCATTTGGCATTTTGATGGCATGGCACGAGTGGAGAATTTTAATTGAAGCTTAAATGATATTTTTACAATAACATTAAATTTTTGTGTATATTCATACCAAATCTTACTTATAGATGGAAGAAGATAATTTTATTGCATGCAAATAAATACAAATACAATAAGATATTTAAATATTTAAGTTTTGTACTTCTTACAACAAATATATTGTTCAGATACGTTAGAAATATTGCATGCAATAAAAGTTTTCTTTACAAAATTATGTTTTTGTAATTATTTCTAAATTATTTTACAAAATTCTAGCTTTGAAAATTCATATATTAAACGCTTTGATGTTGAGACTAGGTTCAACTGACTTGCCCTGTTAGATCCCTCCCTCAAGTTTATTGCATGCCATAAAAACATGACAAGTGCTTAAAAGTATTGCCATAAAATATTTACTGCAACAAAAACTGGCATCTACAATAAAGAAAATATGAGATGCAGTTATTTGCAAATTGCATGCAATCATCTCTACTAAACTGTCGTTGGTTAATATTAACTGCAAGCAAGTTTTGCAGTTAAACCAAATCTACATGCAAACAGTTTGGTAACAACCAATCGTGGTGGCATTACTCAACGTTAAACTTAGAACCTTCAGTTTTGTTGTCAACTGCAACAGCAAACGTAAGCCGACTATCAAACTCCGATTCATCAATTATTCGTCTGGGATTTAAACGACTACCGTGTGATAAATTTTCATAACTGACAGACAGGGATTATTGATTAGTCAGCAGTTTCTGACTACGTACATGTAGTCTATAAATAATAAATGTGTTTGGATAGTCATGAGCTGATTT
Organism: Melieria crassipennis; assembly: GCA_963668005.1. Taxonomy (NCBI): domain Eukaryota; kingdom Metazoa; phylum Arthropoda; class Insecta; order Diptera; family Ulidiidae; genus Melieria; species Melieria crassipennis. The sequence continues at coordinate 48,778,970 of OY764962.1, forward strand.
CAGGAAATAATGTACTTAACTATAGAGTTACACCATTCCCAAACTTCTACTTCTCTTTATTGCGGAAGTTGCTTCCAGGAACAAACAAATTGTTTGAACTACAGGCAGTTGTTCAGTGACATGGCAAATCTTCTACATGGACAGTTCAAAGATCAACGACAAAGTCGACAGCGACAAATGATTTGAAGGTGAAGGTGGGCAGGAAAGCTGCATGCCTTCCATAGCACTCAGTACATTCTGACCATTGTATTACGTCCAAAGAGAGATTGCAGAGAAGACAAGTGAAAAAGAGCTTTGTGGTTTCTTTAGGGAACCTAAAAAGATCGGGAAGATGTAAAGTATGAGCGAGAATCATAACCCACCCGTCTTCCAGGCTGAACTCACTGCCTTACGTCAAGTCAGGCTGCCAAATACCTAAAAAGGCCACCTTGGAAGAGCACACTCTTACCTATCAATCAATCAATACATACCGTTAGGTTAGGTAAGCTGGCTGGCCAAGCCGGCCACGCATAGACCCTGTTGGGTCCCTAGCGGCAATTAGAGCTCCTTAGTGTTGCGGATCGGCATAAAAGTCTTTGGTGAGAATCTGGGTGTTCCTAGCGAAACTCAGCAGCGACTAAATGTCTTGCTTGGGTACCTGCTCTAACAAAGAGTAGAACGGGACGCCTAAGTGGATAAGACGCAGTCTTGAGATATCCATACGGGAGCAAAGAATGTTCTCCAAGGTTTCTTCGGACCCATTTTCTTTGCACTTCCCGCATTCATCACACTTTTAGTTTACCACACCTATAATGTTTTTAGTTATTTTTTTTAATATTTGTTTGTTGCTTTTCATAAACTTTTTGTCTTCATTTAATTTATATTAAAATCAGCTTCATTCATTCTCTCATTACGCCCATTTGCACCACTTTGGCGCTCCCTTCAAGTGCAAGTGATTTTATTGCATGCGATTTTTCGCTAAATCGCTTCAAAGAAAAGCCAAAAAGTGACAACTACAACCTTCGCTTTCAGCACGCAGTCATTCGAAATTGAGAGGGAAAAAAAAACAAATACGAAGGAATGTTGCGGTAATGCCAAATTCAATTAAAAAATGCAAAACCGCAGAAAACCCATAGACAACAAACACAAGAAACTAATTTTATCATAACAACAACAACCGCACGCTGTATTTATATATATTTGTTATGCGCGCTTGATGGCGATTTTGAATGCCAGAGCTGAGGGCGCAAAATTCAACAAGGCGGCAACACCTGTCACACAGCCCCGCTGTCAATGCAAAACTCAGAGTGGCAGCAGCGGCTGCGGAAGCAGATGCGCGCTGCAATGAGTGCAAAACTCGCTGCGAGCTAGAAGCATGTGGCAGCAAGGCGTCACCGCCTCCACGGCAGCTAGTTTGATTGGCACACTGTTGCCACCGGGAGCACGTCAGCGCCGACACCAGCGTCAAGTGACACTGGCAGCTGGCTGCAGCGCGCCCAAAACCTGATGGCAAACAATGCCAATCGGCAACTCATAAAGTTATCACGCGGCCGCCTGTTTGTGTTGGTGTAGGCGGCGCGTTAGTGACGCGTTAAAATCGGCGCTAAACTTTGACGTTGCATTGAGTTTATCAGCAGCCAAGGAGGTTTTCTTTGTGCGGCACAGCACGCTGCGTTCAAAGGCTGCGCGCGATAAAGGCACAAATGCTGCGCTGATTCTGAGGCCAATGCACGACGGACAGGAAGACGCAAGCCGTCCAGAAATCATGACAAGCCAACAATCGGCGATAACATTATCGCTCAACTTAATCGCTGGCGATTTACGGGCCGAATGCTCGGCGCGGCAACAACGATTTGGCTGGCAGTAGCCAAAACCTGAAACCACGTGCAATCTCGAAATGTTTCCATTGTTTTATTTGAGAATTTATTGCTGCACTTGATTAATGCCAAGTGATACCGAATATGAGTTTATTGCAGTTGACTTTAAATACTTTTTTTTTACGATTTTTTTGTTTGCTCGCCGTGATATCTTCAGCTCAATTTGTCGTAGCAACAAAAATTTGCTTGTTGCAATTTTTTTTTTTGTGTCAGTGAGTTGTTTAATTTAAACGTTTTGGGGTTGAATGTCGTTTGTTCTGTTCTCGTTTGCCATTTTTATGAACCGGCCTCTTGCTAATCGCACTTGCTTCGCTCTGTAAAAACCATACGAGAAGAGAACAATTTAAATAAAAAAATTAAAATAAATTCGATTCGAGTTAAATTAAATTAAATTTGATTCTGAAATTTAAAAATAAGATATTTATAATTTGAAAAAGAAATGGTTAATGGTTTGCTTCTGTGATGTCATGTTGCTGCAGGCATGCGACAGCTGATTGGCAAATTAAGTGGCTTGTGGCCAGAGCACAGTGTGGCACTTTCCATTCCAAAGGAAATCGATCCGTCGAAAGAGAAATTAGAAGGTGCTTGGGAAACGACAGGTAACTGAATTGAATTCAAGCTTTGTTTTGGTACAAACACTGTGTAAAAGTATGTGAGAATGTAAATGTATGTGTGTGTGTGTGTTTCGTGTGCGTGCCAGCGTTAATGTCAATGTCAAGGTCTGTTCTGTACAGCACGTAACCATTAAAATATAGTGAGGCTTGATTAAAAGCCATTAAAATAAATATTTAACGGTTTCCGTGAATTACATTTCTGTAACACTTAAGTAATTTTTGGTAAATGCTGTAAATATTTTCCAATTTACCACAATACTAAACACTTTTCTTATTACTTATTTCGTAAGTGAAACTTGTGGAAAAGTTTGCCACGTAACTAGATTTGAAATAAATTCAGGGAGCTCACGGTCGCGCCTGCTTAAGTAACTAAGTTCAGTGATTTGAAAAACAAGTCAGAAGGTATTAAGTTTGTATCTCAACTCAGCATACCCTTTTCTTTCCGGTCATAGCTCCCTAACAGAGAATATTAAGCCTTTGTAAGTCTACTGCCCATAAAAAAGCTTTCAATATAGCATACAACTTTGATCTCCTTTCACGTAGTTACAATAAAGTCAGGTGGTTTGAGCCAGCGAGTGATGTGAGTCACCAACAATGAGAAATTTAGGCTGCTTGACAATTATTTAGTTAATATCGAACATGATTGACCTAAATTCAACATTTCAATTGTCATATCTTCCATTTCCCAGCTGGTTTCTCTACTTAAATCGAGTTCGTCGCTTCCATTTACTTCCATAAGTCCGGGTGGACGACCACACTGAGTACCTGAATCTTCCATCCATCACAGTTACCCTCTCTCAGTTTTTCATTTTGATATAGCGACGACATCTCCTTTTGGTTTCCGTCGTTGAAATCATTCAATTTATTTGTTTATTTATTATTATTATTAAATAAATAAAATAAATAAATAAAAGAAATTATTTCAAAAATAATATTGTATGAACCTTTTTAAACCACACAGATTTTGTACAACCGAATCGTCTAATTTTGTTTTACGAAATTTGAACTTAACTAAGTTAAGTCAAGGATCAGGAATCAACATTCACAATCGACATTTGACCCTATTCTAAAAGTATTCGAAACTTTGCCTCAACTTATTGAGAAAGTCAATGATCCAGAATACTCCGATCCAGAATATTCAGGACAATCGAGATTTGAGTCCATCGCATATGTTTGGTATGACTTCAGCTAAAAACTAAACGAAAGTTTACCTCAACTTAATGAGAAAGTTAATGATTTGGAATACTCCGGTCCAGACCATTCAGGACAATCGATATTTGACTGTATTCATATTTTTATTATGACTTCAGAGCACTAACTCTAGTTCAGACTATACCTCCGGTTGAAGCGATTCAGGACAATTGAGATTCCTCTGTATTCCAGAACAGAACAGGAACAGAGCGCTAACTTTAGTCCAAACCATACAAACAATGTTTTAATATACAGTGAAGAAAAAAGGGAGAAAAGTTATATTTTATTCTCAGCCCACAAGCTACAAATATGTAAAAAAAAACAATCACTTGGTCTCATTTAACAGACTTTAACGCCTTGCAAATCAAAACTTCGGCCCATTGAAATTAGTTTAAATATAAAATTTCCTTATAGATAGAAAGATTTGTGTCTTTCCTCATAAAACTTGTGCCTTACCTTTTTATACACTATTTATAAATATTTGTTATCTAAAACTTTATGCTCCCATTTCGCTCTTAACAAATCACTTAAACATTATTTCCTCTTTACAAATTCGCCTTGCAGGTAGAGATGGTTCCAAGATTACAACAGTCGTTGCAACACCTGGACAAGGTACCGATCGTGTACAAGAAGTTTCCTACACAGATACAAAGGTGATCGGCAATGGCAGTTTTGGTGTGGTCTTTCAAGCGAAATTATGCGATACCGGCGAGCTGGTAGCCATCAAAAAAGTTTTACAAGACAGACGATTTAAGGTGAGTTCGACTCAACATCGTTTCGCACCTGGTCGATGTATTCTAAAATTTTTTTATTTTCTCTTGCAGAATCGTGAATTGCAAATTATGCGCAAATTGGAACACTGTAACATTGTAAAGCTTTTGTATTTTTTCTATTCGAGCGGTGAAAAGGTAAATGCCAAAACAACCACAGGCCCAAAATACAAACTAAAATTAAACAGACAAATAACAAAAAAATGGAACAAACAAATCGTTATTCATGAATTCAAACTCATTGGTGCATAATTTAGCGGCTAATTTGTAGCTGATTACATGCATTTATTTTTTGCAAATTTCCTTTCCAAAACATATCTGCCGAACTGCCTCAAGTGTGAAGTGTGCCAATGCGCCACACACAGCAATCGAAGCAGCACCGCAGGTCGTAGCATGCATTTTTAATATACTTACATACATACATACATACGTACACGGGCGCCGTTTATTACTTATTCAACCCTCTACATAATCGCAAAACCGATCAAACAACAACGTTCATATAATTGATTTGTGTCACTTTGATTTTACCCCCCGATCACCAACAGTACCGCTTCGCATTGTCATGTTCCGGCCGACGTTGTTTTGTTTGTCTTCACACATTTTGAATCCTGCATTTATTTTCTTCTTTTTTCTAATTATATGTATGTGCAACTCCACAACAAAACAATGCAAATGTTAAAAAAAAAACTTTTATAATGAAACTATAAAACTTTTTTCGCACTGAAATTGTTCGAAACTCGCTCCAAATACTCAACCAATTCGGGGCCTATTTTATAAACGCATTAAACCGAAACTTTACACGTAAAGTTAGCTGAATTTCCCATCGATATTGGGATATTTGCTGGTGTGCTAAAGCCGCAGGTAGCTATGCCCAAAAATTAAAAATGAATCATTAAAACAACAACTTTATATCGCAGCTACATGCCAAACAAAAAACCTGAAACAAAAACTGAATTTTCTCTCATGACATCTCAGCACCACCCACACGCAAATAGCCAACCAAAGATCCACGTAAACCACACAAAACGCTAAGCGAAGTAGAAACGCGTATGACAGACAAAAACCAAAAGAACAAAAACTATAAAAATGCTAACTGTACAAAGGACCTTTATGCAGTTTTAGTGTGTTGGTGGCTTGTGTATGTATCGCATGCAACATCTGTTCATATGTTTTGTTTTCCTTTCAAATCAATTAATGAACTGTAAACTTGAAAATAACGTGCGCTCTCTCTATCTGACAGTCTCACGTGCGTGAGGTATGTAAACTTGCATTCACACTCGTTACACACTCGCATATAGCTTTGCCTTCAAGCTGGTAACATTTGGCGGCCTATGAGTTTGTTAAAAAACACACACACACAGAAAGCAAAGACGTGGTAGATTTGTGTGACTCATGCATTTAAGCAGAAATCAATTGACAAGTATAGAACAATATGCATTCTCTCTGCATTTATTTATTAATCTTTGAATTAATATAGAAAGTGGTATACTCGAGTTTGCTGTCACTTTTTCAAAATGTTTTGTAAATATTTTAACTATTTCTATTCCTAAAAACATATAACGCCTGTCTATCAATCAAACAGGTTCTTATATCCCCTCCACTTGAACACGTTTTCCAGTAAATTAGTCTTCTTCCTTTTTGCAAGTCGCCAAATGTGATTTTGAAAATGAGTTTTTGATCTCCAAGTTGAACTTTGCCACAACTGCATTCCATACAATAAACACTAATGCCTGTATGCGTTCTCATTGTCTTTCGCAGCGTGATGAAGTGTTTTTGAATTTAGTCCTCGAATATATACCAGAAACCGTATACAAAGTGGCACGCCAATATGCCAAAACTAAGCAAACGATACCAATTAACTTTATACGGGTAAGTGAGTTGCTCTCAAGTCGTCGCACTGGCAGTCGAATCATATGTAATTGTTGTTAATTGCTTGTCTTACAGCTCTATATGTATCAATTGTTCAGAAGTTTGGCCTACATTCACTCCTTGGGTATCTGTCATCGTGATATCAAACCGCAAAATCTGCTACTGGATCCAGAGACGGCTGTGCTGAAATTGTGCGATTTCGGCAGCGCAAAACAATTGCTGCACGGCGAACCGAATGTATCATATATTTGCTCTCGGTATTATCGCGCACCGGAGTTAATATTTGGCGCTATAAATTACACTACAAAAATCGGTAAATATTGTAGAAATTAAGCTTTTAAATTTGATTTTGTGATTGAAAGTGTGTTAGGTATTTACTTGATCGTTTTTAATTTGTTTGGTGCTTATTTATAAATTTATTGGGTGTTTATTTGTATGTAAAATAGGCAAATGGTCTAATACAATCAAATTAGCAACTATACCATTAAAGATATATAGATATATATATATAGAGTTTATGACGATCAATGTAATGGTTATGGGTTGGGCTATTACCCCTAGCGCACTGCAACCTAGAAGGTTTGTAGTGCCCCTTAAGACAAACAGAAATATGTACAAAAGTCAAATGATACTAGTTAAGTTTTCCAACAGAGAGTGAATCGACTTGTTTTGTTGGTCCAAAACCCTTTGCGGATTGGGAAAAGACGAGAACCACTAATTTTATCCAGAAAGGACAAGATAAAACCAGGAATCAATATTGGGTCAATTAACAAGGATTAGAACATTCGAAATCGTTAATTGGGTCACTTAACAGGAAAAGATTCAAGGAATGTATGAGCCTAACAAAGAATAGAATTATTCAGGCATCTTGACAGGGCACTGCAGGTTTAATTATCTCCTAACTAAACTAGGAGTTCGGGCAGACGAATGTTGCCTCCATTCTAACCAGAAAGGTCGAGATAATCACCAGGATTCAATACTAGGACAAGCAACCAGTATTAGAACATTCCAAATCGATCATTGGGTCATATATTTAATAGGAAACAATTCGAGGAATGTATGAGCCTAACGAAGAATAGGATTATTCAGGCATCTTGACAGGGCACTGCTGGTTGAATTATCACCTCAGCAGAAATCAATACAGGGACAAACAACCAGGATTATAACATTCCAAATCGTTCATTGGATCATACCTATAATAGGAAAAGATGCGAGGAATCTATAACCTCGAGGAAGAATAATCTGAGGATTATTCGGGCAACTTGACAGAGCACTGCAGGCTGAATTATCACCTCACTAAACCTTACTAAATTTGTGCAGCCAAATATTACAGGATCGGTGCGCAGGCGAATTAAACTGCAATACATATACTATAAGAATGATGTGTAAATTGAGGGGTTACTTCATAACAGATGCCAATTGGGGATCCAGAAGTTTAGGAGCTATACTCAAATTCATCTAGGAGGTTGAACTTGCAGACAGACTGTGAGTTCATCAAAGAAGGACAATAGATATCTTAGGATGCGGTACACTTTCCTCATTAATAATAATAATGATAGATTTTGCTTATGCATTTCAAATTATTGTGTCTTATGATTAAACGAATAGCATTTGCTTCGAGTTCCACACAATTAAAGTATTGCAAAGATATTTTTCTTTAGCCAAAGCCTTCTCAAGTCCTCAAAGTCTTTTAAATTGTTGCATTATGCATTGTCTCAAGACCGTTTAAACTCCTTCAGACTAAGCAGACTTTATGCAGCCGCTGTTACTATTTTGCATTTAGACAGTTCTAATGAGTTCTTGCAAAACTTCTAGGTATGTATGAAAGAAAGTTAAAAAAGTTGAAGTCAGGTATGGCAAAAAGTAAAAAAGGAGTAGTTTTTAGCCTCGTGGTACTTCAGCGTTATTATTTTCACAGTAAACTTCTTTCGTCATTGTCTCAGACTAAACAATTAAGTCTCAATAGTCTTAACCCTCAAATGCATGAATTATTCACGTTTGCTAAATAAAAATAGGTTTTTCTTTTTAACACAGAAAACCACTGAAAATTGAATTAAATATTAATAAACTACTAAATATAAGCTAACAGATTTCGAATGTGCTTGTCGTTTAAAAATATTATATCGGGGTTTAATTTGAAGATATACACAAATATGTTAGTGTGGCTAAAGGCATCAATATGCATTTGAGGGTTAATTAAAAAATTCAAATAATCAACTTCAAAAAATAACCCCACACACTTTCTTCAATTCATTCTTTAAATTAAAAAATGTGTTATTAATACTTTTTCTTGTTTTTTGCAGACGTGTGGAGCGCCGGCTGTGTATTAGCTGAATTACTACTGGGCCAACCGATATTCCCCGGCGATTCTGGTGTCGATCAACTGGTTGAAGTTATCAAAGTTTTGGGCACACCGACACGAGAACAAATACGCGAAATGAATCCAAATTATACGGAATTTAAATTTCCACAAATTAAAAGTCATCCATGGCAGAAAGTGAGTATTTACACAAACCTAACTAACCAAGTATGCAGTTTCAGTATATTGAAGCAAGATAGAATTGATTCGCTGAATTGCAATGAAATTAATTGTTGTATTCTGCAGGCTAAATACTTTTAACTATCTGTAGTATGTTGCGCCTATGCGCTATTTTATCACCACCCCTCTCCTCTCAGCGCTGTCGCTTGTATTCATCTTCATCCTTATACACTTTCAACTTTCTTGCCATACATGCATACACATTTATGTTCCTTTGTATTTTTTGTACTATTTGTATTTAATTGAAGTGAATTATTTGCAGTCACTACTTGAACGTAGCCAATTTCCAAATGCCCTAAACCAGCAGCAACGTTGGCGAGTAAGCAATACAGAAACGAAATTCCATGAACGTCCAGTTCCTTTTCTTACACAATGCAACACCACACAAACACAGACAAAACAAAAAAATTGGTTATTGTTTTTCATCTTACCGATGATATGTTGATTTATTTGTTGATTGATTGGTTGATTAACTGGTTGCCTGACTGACTGTTGCATTAATTCATTGGCTGATTGATTATATTTTCTTTTTGTTCCATAGTCCTCGTTTAAATTCGTGTATTTTCTTTATTTGTTTACTGTTTTTGTCTTCAATATCAGGCGAAAATTTGCCAATTACTAAAATGTATAAATAGGTAAAAATTCATCATCAGCCTAGCGTATGTGAAACGATTCAAAAATTTGTCTGTCATGCATATATAAAATTTGTTGTCTGTTCAGCGTTTATCTTGTTTCTTGTTATTCACATTGCCAGCGTTGTTTTTGTGTCGCTGATCCCATAAACCCTGTAAATATGTTTATGCACCTGTGAGCATTCTTTGTTTCATACGTTTGCAATGTGCAAGCTGTATATTTGCTACAATCGCCATAAGGAAGAAATAAGCTGAAGAAAGAAATGACACGAGCGATGCGTTTTTATTACATTTGCTTGAAGGAAACTAACCAGAGATCTGCTGTGTCTCAGTTTATAGTTCATTGAACCACACATTAGAAAGTCCAAACCAAACGAAGAATTCTTTCCTTCGGCAGTTGTCTTCTAAGCAGCCTATTTTTCAACTCTTGAGTGCTTAATCTCGCTTATAAAAAGCTCTGAATCCGGTGTCCTAAAATCTAGAAATTAATTCTTATGAAGAACTTTGAATTCGAAAAGCTGTGAACCGTTTTCATTCAAATAAATTAAAAGTTTATCTTAAATTATCTCAAAGTGCAAAGCTAAAGCTTAAAAAAGCTCCGAATCCGTTGTCCGAAACACTGTGAAAATTAATTCTTATAAAGAACTTCGAATTAAAGAAACTGTTTGCATTCATATAAATACATATAAAGTTGATCCTTAGTTCTGTAAAAGTTAATCTAACTCTGAGTGCAGGACTGATGGGAAAATACTCTGAGACCCTAGTCTCAAAAACTGAAAATTAATTCTGATTAATTCTTATATATTCTCCATTGCTCGAGAACCTATAAGTAGTATACAACGTTTCATTCATTTACATTTAAAGTTGCTCGAACAATATGTTTGTATGTATAATTGCGGGCCATTTAGATTTTGTTTACCACGTTCAGGCGTTTATTTGCACTGCTTGGACTTTTCTTAACTGTTTGGTCAAAATCTGCTTTTTAAACCTTTCACAACATATATATGATTACAAATGGCATAACCGAACAGCTTTCAAGTTGTTCATCCATCCATCCATCTTTCCAATAAACTTGTCGTTTGTCCAAGACAAATGTCTGGAGTTTAATTGAATTTCCCATCCTTGCTAAACATTCAACGTGCTGCAATGAAAACGAAATCTATTTCGAATCCTTGTATCGTTCTATACTTAGTTCTGAGCAAACAACTACACGGCTTGAGAGATATCTATGGCCCAAAGCAGTAATCGCTCAGGTCCATTTGTATTATTTTGAGCAGAACGCTTTACAAAAATTTTGCTAGCATTCGTAAATCCATGATGTCCTAAGTCAACCTAAGCTTTTATCACTTTTTTCCACATATATATATTTCTTCGTTTTCAAGCTTTCTTGCCTTTTCTACGTTGTCCTTTTTCCACTTTTTTCTTTGTACAGAAATGGTTTTGAATTTCTTTTGATAATCACTTTATGTATTTTTAACTAAAATGGGTTTTCCTCTTCAGGTTTTTCGTATACGCACTCCGCCAGAAGCCATCAATCTGGTATCACAACTGCTCGAGTACACGCCCAGTGCCCGTATAACACCGCTGAAGGCGTGCGCACATCCATTCTTTCACGAACTGCGTCAGGAGGGCAACACCGCTCTGCCAAATGGCCGAGAGATGCCGCCATTGTTTAACTTTACAGAGCATGGCAAGTGACAACAACAATGGCATTTCTCTTGTATTTTAACATTTTAATGACGTATTTGTTTCATTTGCTTTGCAGAACTTTCAATACAGCCAAGCTTAATCCCACAATTATTGCCAATACATCTGCAGAACAGTGCAAATCGACCGGCGGGAGGAGGAGCTGGTGGCGAGGGTGCTTCGGGCTCAGCATCAAATCCGTCAAGTGGTGGCGGCACGCCAGGCGCAGCTTCCCAAACACCTTCAGGTTAGTAGCAGCAGGAGTCTACCCAAACACACACACACATATATATACACACATACACACTTGCATAGTTGCGCGTTGATAAAATTTGTTTAGCAAACCGAAACTGGCAGCGCAAAATACTCGTAGTTGACTGTTGATTTTCGCGCATGCGCGTACCACCAAAGCCCTGTGCATATTTTGTATATGCGAGCAAACAGTTGTGTTAGCATGTTGTAATAATAGTAATGACAACAACAAAAACGTGTCTTCTCCAACACTTGTCTGCGTTATGTTTAAGCTTTTAAGTTGCTAGCAACATTTTCAGAAAAATGTTTGTTTCTGCTAACCAATTCGCATGCAATTTTCTTAACCTTATTTGAAGCTACTTTATATTTAAGGTGTTGGTGCACAGATTTTATGTGGCAATGTGTCAAATTCGCGCGCATGCTATTTGTGCTTTTGTGTAGCCTATGTTAGGTTAGACAACGCTTGCTTAGTTCCCGCATTAATAATTGATTGTTTTTTGAATATTTCCCAAAGCTAACTGCTGCCTGCTGCAGTCTTCACATAATTTTCCTCTATTTTCTGCATTTTTATATTGTTTCTCTCTTTCGGTTTGTTTTGCGTTTGCTCACTCACCTTAGTTTTTTGTTTGTATCATGTTATGTTTCGATTTTCTTTCTGTTGTTCTTCTCTTTTATAAATGGTATTAAATATATATATACATATATGTTTGTAATTTTTTATTTTTTTACAGATTCATAGTGGCATAGTTGTATCTTTCTTACGTTATATTTATTAAATATAACAGTTATATCTATATAAATAATAAACTAAAAAGCAAAAGCAACTCTATAAGTCAATATCTACCACTAGAAAGCAAAGCAAAGCAAATAACTCAAAACATAGCTAAACCAAGTCGTAAACTAAATTTTTCAAATTGTCTGTCATCTGCAACGCGAGCTGTACATGAGAATGATGAGGATGAAGAAGATGCTAATGATAACCATAATAATATGATAATGATGATGATGATGATAATGGTGGTGATGATGATGATGACGGTGATGAACATTAATAATGCATAATAAATCAAGCAACAACCAACAATTCTATAATTTTATGTAAAAAATTTCCTTTAAAATTTGTAGTTGATTTCCTTTTTTTAGTTTGTGTATACCATAATTTTATGACGCTCCTTTTTAGTGAAAACGCAAACAAGCTAAAACAAATTTTAATTTTAGTTACTACTACCTACTACTACCTACTATTATACATAAATATTTATACATATATATGGAAGAACACTTAAAATTGTATGTTGTACTCTACTATTCTACTACTGTACGCTGTAAATGTAAACAAAAAAAAAAAACAATGTAGAAATTAAATATGCAATGTGCAAAACTAAAACCAAAAACAAGCAAAACAATTCAGTGCAACACATGCACACCCACCCACCCAACCAATCCAACCGAGCCCAATTATTTGACCAACAATTGTCCCAACAGCCAGCCAAACAAATTCACCCAAATCGATCGGTTTCGTTGTCTAGTGAACAGCGCGCTCGAGTGTCGTCAGTTTCGTTGCCAATTCCAAAGTGCTCCAGAACATGCAAACCTATTCGCACACCCTGCCTTGATTGTTGTAAACAAAAAAAAACCCGAAATAAAAATCGCATTCGTCATCGGTTTCCTGTACAATTGCAATTCCCCTCCCTACGTCCATATACAATTATCTAAAATTACACTTAACGATAGTAGTTGGCATGCAGTGGGAGACTAGAAAGCACTGTGGGCTTCTTCGTTTAATTTTATTTTTGCTTTACACATTTCTCTTTATTTAATTAATATAATTTTTCTAACAAAAATTAAGTCAAAGCTGTTGTAAATTTAAACAATTCAATATGGTTTTTTTAAACAAATAACGTGAAATTATTTGTAAACTGGAAAAATGCTTTAAAAATAGACAATTAAATTAATAAATAAACCATTAAATAAAGAAATCATAATATATACGTAATAATAAATGATGAATAATAAAATGAACAAAAAATTCACACAAAAAATGGCAATTTGGTTTTTTTACGTTGTATTTATTCATATGCTAGTACGTTGTGTTATTGATGTTGTTGTTATTATTGTTTATGTTTTACTTAAAATTTTCCTCCTATTAGTGTTGTAGTCGTTGTGTCTTTGTACTACTCTCTACTCTCTTCTTTTGCAGCTGTTTTCATTATGGCTGCACTTATATTTTCTATAACTATTTTTCTGCATTACTGTTGCTAGTTGTTTGTTATTAAGAAAACCAAAGAAATGCTGTCATCATATCTGTGATTAAAAGCAATAATCGCTCAAGTGCATAAGTATTGCTTTGAGCAGCACTTAACTGGCCATCATAACAACCCGTCACAAGGTTTACGGTCTGCAGCTCTAAAGAACTATGCCAGCGTCCTTGACTCAATGATGTGTTAAGTCATGTAAAATAAATACATCATCAATCAATCAATGTCTTAAGTCAACTTGAGATTTTATGTTTTTTTACTACATATATGATTTTGCTTTATTTCAATTACTTTCACTTTCTTTTAAAATGTATGGTTTTGGTTTCCAAGCTGCGCTTAGAATCTACATAACTGGGTAAAAGTTTAAAACATAGAAGATTTGTGTGATGACGAAAGACAAGAAATTAATGTGTGTATGTTAGGCAATGTCAGTCTGACAGACAAAGAAACCGAAACTGAAACCGAAAGATCTTGTTCACAATATTATTTACAATCTGTTGTAGTGCTCCTCCTGATTAAAAAAAAAAACAGACCAACATTTTTTTCAACATATTTGAATTATTTGTAAACCCACCTAAAGAGTTAAGCGCATTTTTAAGCGTCGGGACGAAGAGGAAAGGGATGGAAGTGTTACTCAGTGTTTGTTCTGTGTTAAAAAAAAGAAAGAAATTTTGTGTTTGTGTGGATACAAAAAGAAACACAAAGTATGGGTGTCTCACGAGTTAACGCAAAAAACCTTATGGACCAACGTTCCATCTCCAAATCACAACTAAAGGGACTCATTTTTGAAGCATATGGTGACTAAAAAGTGTATCACTCACAACGTCCAACGAAAACTGTGATGTTCCAACTGCAGTAAGTCGATGCAAAAGGTGGCTAAAACATGGCCGAAGTCTTAATTCGGCCTTACACTGTCAACAACTGGTCAGAAGGGAGCAGCCTACTTTGGCCAATAGGAAAGAATTTTGTTCCACAAGCCACACACATCGACTCGTGTGTGACTGACGTCATGACTCGTCAGAAGCGTCCGGGAGCTTGGTTGGGAAGTTCTTATGCATCCAACTTATAGTTCGTATTTGGCACCAAGTGATTACTGCCTGTTCCTGTCTTGTGGCGAATGATTTTGCTGGTGAACTGTTACTTAAAAAATGGCAACAACTCCCTTCACTTTCATGCAAATTAAATGGAATTTTTTACTTAAATAATTTGTATTTTTACAAAACTTTTTTTGCATGATAAAATATGTATTTTTAAATTTATATTAAATTAAATTAAATTAAATTTTTTTCTATTATTATTAGAAAATTTCAACAATAATGGCGCGTAATTTAAAGTTTGTTTTGCAATTTTATTGCATGATAGAAAATTTTCACTTTTTTTATCTCACTCATTTTTTGATTAATTTGTTCTGAATTATTAATTTCTTTTTCTAATTTATATTATTACTAACTTAATGTTAATTTATCAATTTAATTTTTTAATTAATATTATTATTGTTTTATTACAATTTTTGTGACGTTCTTTTATGTTTCTGATTTTGATTTTTTCTGAATATTACATTCTTTTATGATTTTTATTATTACCAAATGGAACGACGCGTAATTAAAGATTGGCAATTTTATTGCATGACGGAATATTTTCAAATTTTTTTATTATTATGTAACAATTTTTTTTGTTAATTTTTTTTGAATTTGAATTTTTTTTATGATTTTCATTATTACACAATTTCAAGAGCATAATTTAAGATTTGTTTGGTAATTTTATTGCATAATGGAATAATATTTTATTTTTTACACATTTTTTCGTTAATTTTTCTGGTTTTGTAAATTTTTTGTATGATTTTCATTGTTAAAAAAATTCATTAACAACGCGTAATTCAAATTTTGGCATTATTATTGCATGATAGAATATTTTCAAAATTTTTTTTTACTACATGTTTTTTAGTTTCTTTTTGTCTGTTTTAAATTTTTGTTGATTGTTTTATTACAAAATTTCAATAACGACGTTTAATCTAAAGTTTGGCAATTTTATTGCATTATGGAATATTTTCACATTGCTTTTTTCTCGCTGTGATATATTTGTTCGTTAATTTTTCCTGAGTATTTAATTTTTCTATTGTTTTTATTATTACAAAATTAAAAAAAAGCCATAATTTAAAGTCTAGCAATTTTATTGCATGATAGAATATTTTTAGAAAAATATTACTATGTGTATAAGTTTTAACCTTTTTTCTGATTTTTATCAAAGTTTGTTTGGCAAATTTTTATTGCATGATAGATTATTTTCAAATTTTTTAATGAAATATTTTTCGCAAATTTTTGTTTTGTTTGTTTTTGTTTTTACAAATTTATCAATTACAGTGGTGTCTGGATATAGTGAACTAATTATTGCAAGGCCTTCTCACTGTATTGAGGTTGTTCACTATATCAAGGTTAACATTTTTGTTCAAAAACTCGTTTTATTTGCTCAAAATACACTTTTTGTTTTTTGCTTGAAAATTTTTGTCTATATTTAGAGGCTCGATGCCAAAATTTGGCATCGAGGTGTTCACTATATAGGGGGTTCACTATACCCAGACACGACTGTACTTGATAAATTATGAAAGTATTCATTAATTATTAGCTATTAAATTCAAAATTTAAAACAATTATTCCTAACAAATATGTAGTTAGTGTAGCTTGATACAAAATGTGCACATCGTCTATTGCATGTGAGTTTCTAGCGTTTTTATTTACATTAAAATCATTTTGAAATGGACATTGCCTCTCTCCATAATAAATTTAAACAATTCTATGCAAATCATAAATATAATTTTTCTAATGTTTTGATTTAAGTAAAAATTAAAAGAATTTTCAAACTTTTCTCGCTGTCAGACTTCAATAATTTCATGCGTATCCTAAGTATAAGAACCATTTTTCAATATTTTGAGTATTTTTCAACAGCAGTTAAATTCACTGAAATTCACACCAGACCCACATAAACATTTGTCCAAATGTCTTTTGATGATATTGGCGCAAATTCCCCTAATTTAGTGATGACCATTCTGATATTCGCGAGTACCAACGACGCCACCACTACTGTATGCCAGTCCATTTCGCGTCAGCGTCGCTGCTACTCGCGAGCAGCAGATTGGTCATCACTGCCCCAATCGAACCCAACTGCTTGTGCGGTATTCTTGTGTTGCCAGCGCATGTTTGCTAACATTTTCGTGTCAATCTTGCAACTGCCACAAACGCAACGCATGCAATTTTCATCGAAATGTGTGCGCCCCTCAAAATAACATTAGACACAACAGCAGCCTTACAACTTGCTGTCCATCACTCCATACAAAATTTACTAACTAACGTCTTTCATTGTTCTTCCTTCCCCCGAATCTGTGCTTCCCACGCTGGCGCTCATCTACACACGCACACGCACGCACACACGCACACCCTGGCAGGCACACAATCGAGCGGCTCGGGCAATGCCAGTGGCGCCACAGCAGCAGCGGCCTCATCCTCGTCCTCCGCGTCGGCAACAGCAGCGGGCAATGGCACCAATGCGGCCGCCACCACTGCAACCACACAAGCAGCGCAATCGCAACAGCAGCAAACGGGCGGCGGCGATGCGGCCAACAGCAACAACGGCCAACAGCAGTCGGCAAACGCGTCAGCGGCAGCTGCGGGCGGCGGTGCGGCCAACGCTTCCGGCGGCGCAGCGGCCAACGTGAGCAGCGGCGGCAACGGCAACGGCGGCAGTGGCAATGGCAATGGTGGCAGCGCAAGCGGGGCCGGCGGCGGTGGCGGCACACAACTGCAACAGACAGCGACGACAATGGGTTAGCGAGCTGTTAACGGAGGGCCTATTATTTCTAATAAGAATAATAATAATATAATTAATTAATAAATACAATACAGAAATGAAAAAAAAAAACAAAAAACCCAACAAAAACAAAAGGAAATACATTTAACGTATAATTAATTATATATTATATGATAATATAAATAAAAACAATTGCAAATATAAAGAAATGCATAGAGCAAAAGAAAAGCGTGCGCAGAAAAGAGCAGCAAATAAAAGTTGCATGAGAGAAAAAAAAACAAAAAAAAATCAAATAAAGCTAATAGAGGTAAACTTGAAAATCGAGCAGAACAAACATTATGATTATTACTAGCGCAGCAAAAAAGCAACAACAACAAAAGTAAATGCAACAAAAAACCAATTCAACTAGAAAATAAAGCAAAATTTATATAAACCCAAACAAGCTGCAACAGAGCAGCAGAACAGCATAATGAAAAACCACTATTATTTGAGAATATTGATTTGAAAATAAAAATGGAAAAATGAATAAAATTGAATAAAAGAAAATAAATAGTATAAATAAAAAATAAATATATATATATATATTTGATGAAATATATATTGGCGATATATGTTGTGGCTGAGAGCGACGCAGTCAAGTAGTGGCCAGCAGCAGAGGTCAACCCCGAAGTGTGGACCGCACTACAAGTAGCACACCTGTTTTACAGGGTGCTGCCTCAACTGTGCTTTGATTCTGGTAACCGATACCCAGAAGTGTGGTTGTCCTACGTGTAGTGCGCTGCGCAAGTGTGGGCTAACCAGCTGCACAGCAGACGATTAATGATGAATGAAAGTAAAACCAAGAAAAACTTGATGCACGCAAATCGAAGATTGCAAATAGCATTAAATGAGTTAAGTTAGCAAACGGCAAGCAAAACAAACACACACACACATACACAACCACAACATGTCGAAGGAAAATCAAAATCATATGCAAACAAATTAAAACAAAAACTTAAAAGAAATGCAAACAAATTAATAAAGCAAATTCCCTCTTTACACTGTGCACCACTTTTTAAAAGGCCAGCACCAACACTAACAACAACAAAAATACTTTAACAAAAAGCAAACAATCACAAAAAAAACAAAAAAAAATTCGTTTATTGGTTGTTTTTGTTTATGAATTTGTAGCAGCTGCAGCTGCATAGACAATTTTGAAACACACTTTGACGCCTGTAACACACAGCTTGCTGCCCCATTCCCCCTCACCGCTCTTAAACTACCCACAAAAACCCCCTTAAGCCGGCTGCCGGCCACGGTTAGGCACTGGCAGCAGCACCGCCCAAGGCTTGCTAACCAAGGCAACAACAACAACAAAAACATGCAAACACATAAAAGAAGTCTATTTAAGCAAATTAAATGAGAAGAAACTAAACAACAAAAAAAACATAAATAAAACAAAAAAGCGAAAAACAACAAACAAACAAACGTAGCTGCAATTGAAAATATATATATATATATATATATAAATTAAAATAAATATTATTAATACTAATAATTAATATTAATTAATAAAAAAATATTTAATAATTAATTCATAAAAAAATTAATAAATAAAAACTAATGAGTAATGATGCGATGTGTAAACGGTTTAGCAGAGATAAAGCAAGTAAAATATGATTAAACTTAAACTAAAAAATTTCTCTTGTGGTAAGTTCTTCTGTTTTCTACTACACACACACTACACTCCCTTCCCTCCCGCTTTTGATTTTATGTCTCGTTTAGCTTTTAGTTTAGTTGCGTTTCACTACGTTTTCTCTATGCATATAAATAAATATATATAAATAAATATATAATTAATTATTATAATTTTTGTCATCGTTGTAAGAATCGTAAGTCGTAAACAAATGGAAAACGTAAAGAAGCATAAAACTATATAAAATGATGTCATGTTTAATATATAATTTTTTTAGCTTACAATACGCTAAATGAAACAACTACAAAAACCACTAAATTGTATGTTTAATTTAATTATCATTAATTTTAGTTGAACGTGGCTAATTGAAAAATTTTAAAATACAACTACAATAAAGTTAAAACAAATTCAATAAAAAAAAACAAAAATACAAATAAAACAAAACAAATGCAAACTAAATTTCACAAACTGAAGCAAAAGTGCATCTGCAAAGCGATAAAGTCACTAACCCAGATATGCCGAGCGTACTGCATGTAATGCACCTGTACAAAGTGACGCGTTAACTGAATTTGGTAACCAATACTCCGAAATGTAGTTTTTCTTCATACAGAACGCTCGACATATCTGAGTTAAGCCAGCACGGCCTTTGCGTACACCTCACGCCTAGTACCGCCCAAGCGAAAACAAGCACCAACACATTCTTTCGCGCACACACACACACACACATATATCCAGTGGCGCACACATGAGTCTTCTTGGAGGCGTTTCCTTGCACAATTTTTGAAACCATGTTTGCCGCCCAAAATGTTTGTAACAAAAAGATATTCAAAAGGGGGTTTGAACCCCAAAACTTCCATTACATGCGCCACTGCCCACACACACACACACACACACACATCCTCGCAGGCAGCACAAGTAAATGGAAGTGTCGCTTAAATTCAACATAAATGCAAAAATTTGTGTAGATATAATAAAAAACTTGCATATAAACACAGCCCTAAGCCCCACACACACACATATACACGAACACACACACATGTACTCCACACCATTGCAAATGCTGTGTACGCGATTACGTTTGTAAAATTTCTTTCAAGCTTACAACATTTATTAGTATAAAAAAAGAACGTCACAAACACGCAGACAAAATGGAAAATCAATCGCCACCACAACAACAACAAACAATTGAAATAACAACAACAACAACAACAACTCTCTCTAATATATGCATTCATTGCATTGCATTAGAAAAGTCGAAATTTCATTAAGAAATGTTATGCAAACCTTACATAAATGAATTCAAATGAAAACTCTTTAAAATCAAATAAAAACGACTACAACAAAAACAAGCTAAACAAAAAAATTCAGAAAATATAAAGAAACCATACCAAGAGTTCTTCTTTCAATACAAAAAAAAAAAAACACCACGATTCACGTTAAGTTTGCTTTACGTTTTGCAACTTGGGTGGCTGAACATGTGAGTTATTGATTCAAAACTTTGCAGTCATTTGTTGGTAGCGACTGGCAATTTTTACTTCCCCTACTTCTTTTTTACTTCTATGACATTCACTACACTCCGCTGATCTGTGAATGCCCTTCATCATCGTTCAAACGGATTTGCTTTCTCCCAATGTTTGATTTGCCCTTTTAAATGCCAACTCACTCAACTGGCCATGACAACCTGTTACCGGCTTAGGGTCTGCTGCAAAACCTCTCCTTCTCCAGTTGGTCACACCAAGAGATGATTAGGCGTCCTCAACCTGGTCCTTCCACCGAAATGCTAACTAGTTGCACTAAATTTGAACATCTAAGGCTAAGAACATAGTGGAGCGGCGAGCAAAGCGACGAAAACAAATCAACGCTGTTGAATCGAAGCGCACATAGTGACGAGCAAAGCGAAGAAAGCTGAAAAGAGCAAAGCGACAATTTCAAAATATTTTGTTTTCATCGCTTTGCTCGCCGCTTTGCTCTACTTGAAAATCGAAAATTTCTGTTCCGGAAAATTTTGTGTGCACGAAAAACATGAATGTGGAAGCATTAATAAGCGTTATTTTGCAAAAAATGCATTATGGGGTCAGAAAGATCCCATGCACCACAACCGTCACGTCCTGGACAAGCAATGGGATGAAGTTGCAGCAGAAATGCAAACAACACGTTTCGTTAAAATTTGTCCACTTTTGTATTATGTTATGCTGGATTTTTTGCATAACATAATCAAAAGTGGACATTTGCTTACGAAAATATGCCTGAAACCTTTCAGGACTCTCGCGCAGTTGATAGTATAAATGGTTAAATTCGCCATGAATTTTTCGTTCCTTGTTAATTTTATGGAAGAAATGAAGAGTTAATGAATAGTTTTCACAAATTAAATCCATTTTCACAGAAGACAGATAGATAGATGGATAGAATAATTCTTTTGATTACTCTTGCTCGCTCCACGCTTTGCTCTTCGCTTTGCTCGCCACTCCACTATGTTCTTAGCCTAATAGTCCAGGACATAGGAACATTTCAGCAAACTACAGAGTGAAAATCTCCACTAAAATAGAAACTGAATACTACTTTAAAACAGTTGAAAGGAATTTCACTTAACGAAAGTTCGCTTAGTTGAAAACACCGCTAAACTGCAACTAAAAGGCAGGAAAAATCGACTTGCAGTTCGACTGGACTCGACAGAATTTCCTCTGGTCATCTTGCAAATGTCTGAAAATCAATAATTTCAAGTTTGTAAGACCTTAAAAAAGGTAATGTAATTTTCCGCATTACATTTTTGTTTTTTTCAGTTATATTTCATTGGATATCAAAGCCAATGAAAGATGTGACCACATTAATTAAGTATTCATATAGAAAATTTCAGATCTGAGGTAGGTACGTTTTTTTTAACACCATTGAGATCTGATGATCATTAGCACAGACTTAATAATGACTTATTGTAATGACTTATTTTCGCTCACTTGGTTTATTCAAACAAATAAAGGAAATATTTTAATGCCATTGAAGGTAAGCAAAATTGGAACCAGAAAATATTCCATATAATTATTTTGGTACAGCTCTTCCGTACTGGTTGACAATGCGGCTTAAAGTATTACAATGTGCAACCGAAATCTATTACCACACCAGAAACCGAGTGCATTTTTCATTTTTTCTTTAAAACTCTTACTGTGCGCCTAAGGACCTCTACTGAGCTTTGCTAGCATTGGGTTCATTGATCTGATAGGTCTTGGGTGCTTAATTTCGTTATACCCTACACTGGACTGTCAGTGTATAGTATTAACTTTGATGTGTTATTTGTAATGCTCAGAAGGCGAGGCAAATATGGGAAATTATAGTCGATGAAGCTTAGGAAGTTTTAAGGAAATTCTGCTCTGTGTCTTATTCTTCCTGTTCTCTGGGTTAGAAGGGTCAATAATTTAGGTCAGGTAATCTGGCAGACCAGGTCGTTGAGTCCCTGGTTAGAGGTCCTTAATATTGTGGTTCGACGTAAAAGTGGTTGGCAACGATTTAGTGTCTAATTTAGAGCCACTGTTGCGATACGGTCCTCAGTCTATTTTAACACATGTTTCTATCGAAAAGAAAAGAGCCTCACGTTGTCTTGTAAATTTCCTGAATTCTCTTACAAATCCCAGATGATCACACAGAGCTAGAAAAACTCAATTTTATCAATTGGAATTCATGTAATTGCGAATTGGTTTATTTACAATTGGTCACCTAATGTTTCAAGCAGTTAATTTCTTAAAAAGATCTAAAAAATTGCAAACTAACTATAAAACAAAAATTATTTCGTATTTTAAATGATGACATCAAACAAAAATTAATAAATTAAATAATTATGCAAATTAAAATCATTTAATTAAATTATAATAATCATAATAAAAATGGAAATAATTTAATTAACTAAAAAAATTAATTCACCAAACATATAAAATAATTAATTCATTAAAATACATTTAAAAAACACATTGATTGAACAATAAAAATGTATGAATTACTAATTAAAAATTATCGAAATAATCAAAAATTAAACTTTGATTAATTAATTTTTAAAATGCATATTGAGTTAAATTTTATTCATTAATTTTTTTATTTATTTTGGAAAATGACATCAAATAAAAATTAATAAATTATTTAATTATAATAATTATGCAAATTAAAATCAATTAATTACTTAATAAAAACAATCAATAAAATTAGAAATTATTATATTAACTAATAAAAATTAATTCTTAAGTAATACAAATTTTAAACGTAGAAATGTAATTAAAAAAATAATCAAATAAATTAATTCACTAAACATCTAACACAATTAATTAATTAATATACATTTAAAAGTACATTAATTAAATAATACAAATTAATTAATAAATAATGAAAAATGCATAAATGAATTAATAATGAGAAATTAAGTCATTAATTTTTCCAATGTGTCTTTAGTTAAATTTAATTCATTTTTTTATTTATTTTGAAAAAATGTTAACAATCTAAAATTAATCACAAATAATTCATAACTTTAACTTAATATATTTATATAAATTTATAAATATATTAAATATATTTATATATATAACTTTAATTTAATATATTTTGTTAAAAAATACATTAATTAAATAATAAAATTGATGAATTAATAATTAAAAATTAATTAACTAATATTTAAACTTCATCTGTAGTTAATTTTTATTATTTAGTTTATTAATTAGTTTATTATTATTAGTAAATTTGATTCATTTATTTATTTATTTTAAAAAATTTTAACAGTTTAAAATGAATCAAAAATAATTTAGAACGGTTCATATATACAAATTAACCCTTTCGCTATTTTGTTGCAACATGCTACTTTGTGGACGTCTGAACGCTCTATGGTTCCAAGAACAATTTTGTTTGTTGGTCCTTGGAATAGTTTGATGTTTTAGAAATAATATAAAAATAATAAACTGAATATTTTAGAACAGAAAAAATATGAGATTTTTTATTTTGGCTTTTCACTTCAATTCAGATATATTTTTAATAATTTTAGCTGAAGTAAATGAAGAAATATTCGATTTTTAGTTATGCGTACCAAATTGTATGTTTCAGTCATTATTACAACCACAACGATTGCTCTCACATGAAAACACTTCAAAAACCAGTTTCCGGTAATAAAAATTTTAAAAAATTATTACGGACTGTTGTTTATATAAACACACAGAAGACTAAATCGATAAATTTAAAATTTTAAGTTTCTCCAATAAAAACCTGTAGCAGAAGGGTTATTTTATTTATTAAAAAATAAAACCTTAAAATTAGTTAATAATTATTAATTATATAATTATAAATATTTGTTTTGTTAAATAATTATATAATTTTGAATTAATTTTTAATTAATTATTGATTTTATTAATAAATTTTTTTTATTATTTATTTAACTAACTGATTAATAAAACTTTTTAAAAAATTAAAACATTGTAAAAACTTATTAATAAAAATTATTTTATAAATATAGATTGGTTTGGAAAGTAAATTGAAATAAAAAATTAATCAATTAAATTGATTAAAAAAATTAATTTAATAGAACAACTTTTTGATATTTTTATTACTTTTTTTTACTAATTTTCAGAAAGAAAACAGCAAGTAATTAACTTGACAGAATCCCATATGGGAATAAAAGAATAAATGAAGTTTAAAAAAAATTAACTCATGTAAAACCCGACTACAATTAAAACACAACCAAGCAAGATTTTCTTAATTGAAATTAAATTCTTAAGCTGTTGTCCAGCGTGACATAAGTAATTAATAATAAATTAATAACGATTGCACTAAGTTTAGATAATACTGTAATTATATTAATAGTAAAATCGATCACAAAATCACAATTCCAATGCGAAGACCAGTTGGAAAATACATATTCGTAGTTATATACTAAGCGTGTGCAAAGTAGGTACAATGAAAGCAGTAATAGGAAAACATATAAAAAGCTTGGCTTTCAAGTCGAAGCTTTTTCTGTAGTTTACACATTTGCAATTGCGAATTTTTCAAAATTACTTCAGTTCTCTTCGAAAAACTTTTTTTCCTATATTTTTGATAAAATAATATTAAAATATTTGTTAAAAAACAAATCAAGCTTTAGGTTTCCATTGTATTTTATTACTTTTATTGAAAATATTTAATGTCGATTAAAATTTTTGGTTAGTATTGAACATTTAAACTAGCGTGAAGTTTACAATTTCGTAATATGAAATTTTCATTCACCAATTGTCAAGTTAACAGTAAATTTCTAGTAAAACTGTGCAGTAATACACACTAGAATTCAACTCAATATGGGATAACCGATCCAAGTTCGTAGTTAAAAAAAGTAAAAATCAGTAAAAATAATAAAAAAATCAGTTTCAGTAAAGAACCCAATTAAAAATTTCAAAATTAAAAACAAATAAATGAAAAGAAAAGAAATATATTACAACACAGATCCATGAGTCCATCCGAATTTTTAAATATAATCAAATTTTCCGCATAAAAACCAGTTTCTCTCTCATCAGGCCGACAACAGTGTATGATATACAAATATGAATGACTACTCTATACTAAATTGTTTCCATTTTTACAAAAACACTTACGACGACTAACTCAAACCATTGTCCAACAACAATTGCGCATTCAAAATGGTTGACATTTCTTGGAGTATTTTTCAAAAAAGGCGCTAACAGAATTCCTACCTTTTGCTGACGAGTGTTGAGGTCAAAAACTTTTCAGACCACACTCGTTTAACATCAACAAATAGTCGACAGGAACCTCAACAGAAAAGTAGCAAAATTCTTAAACACTTTTTTGATTTTAAGGCGTTTTCTTTATTGAGATGTGTGGGTGCATGGAAAAAGTTCTATATTAAAAAATTGTAAGTTAAAGTAAAAAACTACCAACAACTCAGTGGCGACCGACCAGCATATTGCGATAATATAATTACAACACCAATTGCAACAAAAACAAATATATGGAAACAGAAAAAAAATTAATACATATATGAAAATATTATGAAATACGCGCAAATTCAATAGCAAATAACAACAAAGTATTTATTTACTATACAATGAATGCATTGTGTACTTTCTTGCCTAAGATTGGAACTTTGTTGCGAAACACAAATAGATCAACAAAACAGTTATATGCAATATTAATCTTCAGAAATGCAATTCAAACAAAACTCTAAAAGTTACAGATAGAAGAAAAATGTTAGCAAAATCAATTGAAAATAATTAAAAAAATTAATAATTAAAAATTGAAATTAATTAAAATTAAAAAAAATTCTAAAAGAAATTATAAATAAAATATAAAACAATAACAAAATCATAACAAACAATAACAAAAAATAAAACAAATTAATAAGACAAATAGAAATAATAAATAATAATAAACATATATACATCTAAAATATAGTAAAAAAATAACAAAAATATAAAAAATAATAAATATAAAAACATAATTTAAAAAAAATTTTAATATAAGAAATATGAATAATATAAAAAATATAACAAAATATATTAAAATATATAATTAAGTTAAAAATAAAAACCAATTATTTAAAGTAAAAATATAATAAAAATCACCTAAAAATATAATAAAAATTAAAAAATACTGCGAGCAACAGAAAATAAATTAATGAATTAAGTTTATGATTTCATTGCAAGGACATTATTAACTACTAAAAATAATAAATATTATAAAACGAAAATGCAAAAAACTGAATAGCAAAAATTCAAACAACAACCTTTATTTGAAATCTTAGTTATAAGATCAAAAAAACAACACAAATCTGAATTAAATAAAACGTGTAAAATATACGAAGCAAAACCTAAACGTAGTTTCATTTCGAAAGGCGACAGCGGAGAACATTGACAATTCGACGGTCATTTGACACTTGTTTTTTAGTTCTTCCGAAGCAAAAGAAGAAACTGTGGAAAAAAACATGAATTAACTTCAAACTTGGGAAATAATTTGTCAGAAATAAAATTTGTCAGTTTTTTTTTTAAAGCATGCTTAGAGGTCAACAATGTGTTCTTGGTCGAGAGGTCTTGTATGAAAATAGATTTTAGGATACCAAACAAGCCACTTGGCAGCAGTGCATCAATTACAAGCGAACTGATGTGGACTTTATACTTACTTGGTTAACAACCCATCATCGAATTGACCCACTTCAGCGTCATGCCATGTCCTTATGGCTCTTCATCCATTGTCGTATGAACTCGCTTTTCTCTTTGGAGACAATTTTTTACTAAAATTATAATGATCCAAACGTTGCGGGTACCAAGAATTGGTCACTGTATCTTTGTTTTAATGATTAGGAATATTCTTTTCTATGGTGTGGTGACCTGGTGAATAAGTAGGCACTGGACTGTGTTCAGAGATAGACGGCTCTCATGAAAACTCTATTGCATGGATCGACACCATCCAAGGGGCTCTAACTATGCTCTGCAGGCTTCTCTGATATGAGACTAAATGCCGTCAGCAGGTGCACACGTACTGATTTCGGCCATTGTGTCATACTAAGCACACTATCCAACATACAAGGTGCAACCCAAAGTAAACAGGACTTTTATAAAATAAAGAAAACGGATGATTATTTTTGTATAATTCTTTTTATTTATTCAAAATACTCTCCTTCTGCTTCGATACAACGTTTTGCACGGTCCAAAAGCATTTGGAATGAGTGTTTTAGGTCATCGGCCGGCATCGCCTTCAGAATGTTGGTACAAGCCTTTTGGATGTCCTCAACGTCCTTATAACGGTTTCCTTTCAGCGGCAAATGCAACTGACCGAATAAGTAGAAGTCACAGGGAGCCATATCAGGCGAATACGGTGAATGATTGATGGTAAAAATGCGATTTTTGGTCAAATAATCGGTCGTAACTAGGGCTCTGTGAGCCGGTGCATTATCATGCAATAAACGCCAACTTCCTTCCTCCCGATGTTCTGGCCGAATACGACGAATGCGATGCACCAAACGCTTCAAAACTTCA
Organism: Melieria crassipennis; assembly: GCA_963668005.1. NCBI lineage: Eukaryota > Metazoa > Arthropoda > Insecta > Diptera > Ulidiidae > Melieria > Melieria crassipennis. The sequence goes on from OY764962.1 coordinate 48,807,097, forward strand.
ACATAAAACAAAGCGTTAATTGTTTTTCCCGGTGGAACAAACTCTCGATGAATTATTCCCTTTGAATCGTAGAAACAAATGAGATGAGTTTTGATTTTTGACTTCTCACGGCGGGTTTTTTTCGGATTTGGCTCATCTGGGTGCTTCCATTCGGCACTTTGACGCTTTGTTTCGGGATCATATTGAAAGCACCACGTTTCGTCACCGGTTACGATGTTGAACAAGAAATTTGGATCACGTCTGGCTTCCCGAACGATGTCTTTTGCGTGCTCAATTCTCTGCGCTTTTTGGTCGTCGGTTAAAGTGTGCGGAATGAAGCGAGAACACACTTTACGGAGACCCAAATGTTCGGTTAAAATGCGATCAATTGATGTTTTGGAGATGTTCAATTCCATTTCCATCAATTCCAATGATGATTTTGGCTGCATTTTGATAAAATCACGCACAGTTTTGATGGCATCGTCAGTAATCACAAATTTCGACTGGCCGACGTGTTCGTCGTCATTCAAGTCTTCACGACCATTCTTGAATCGATTCAACCACTCATTAACACGGCCACGGGATAAACAATCATCACCATAAACTTGCTTTAACAATTTAAACGTTTCGGTAAAAGTTTTACCAAGTTTAAAACAGAACTTAATATTAGCTCTTTGTTCGATCGACATTCTCGTACCAAAGTTAAAAACATACTGTCACATTGAGCGGGATATTTCGGCGTCTACTAGACCAAATGTCATGAAATTTAGACAGTATGTGAATGAAAGATGTACCTTTCCAACGCATGTCCTCACACATAGATGGCGCCACCAGAAACGTCCCTATTGCAAAAGTCCTGTTTACTTTGGGACGCACCTTGTATATATTACCCGAAGACACAGATTACTTCTTATCATCTCACCACTTTGGCACTGTCTTCTCAACCACTAAGGCAGGAATGGAATAGAGATGAGGTGCCAAAAACTGGAGTCTACTTTTAAACAGATGGCTGTAAGTTGGATGATGGTGAGAATTCACATTTAAAAGGACAGTTTCCGCCTACCAAACTTTTGCAGCGTCCTCTAAGCGGAAGATGACTAGTAGCATCTTAAAAACCCTGTCTCTACAGATTTTTACTGGGGAAAGTTAAAATTTTAAATTTCACGTTTTAGGCTTCTATGTGGTTATATTAGCAACATTCCATAAACAATTTTTTAATTTTTATACTCGGACCCTGTATTTTAGAGTGTTTTTCTATGAGAGCAACCACATCGTTGTGGCTGTAATAAATACTTAAACATAAAACATTTTACGCATAACGAAAATTTGAATCTTTCATTTACTTCAGCCAAAATTAAAAAAAAGAAGTATCTAAATTGAAAGAAAACGTCAAATTAAAAAGTTATCTAATTTTTCTGCTTCTTCTTCCTTTTCTATGTCAAGATATACCATTAAGTAAACGTGTATACTTCTCTTCTTTAAACTTAAATATGCAGTTTATTAATTTCGTATTTTTCCTAAGACTTCAAACTATTCTAAGGACTATTCAGACGTCCACAAAATAGCATGTTGCCATATGGGAACAAAATAGCGAAAGGGTTAACGTATTCAGGGCCAACGTGGCGTATACGTCACTGATCTAATATACACCTCTTGCACACACAGCCAGTCTTTCTGCTGGAAGAAGTTATCGTCTTGAAAGCAAATTGACTGTCGATGTAGAAATTTATTGATTTGTTGATGATGATGTGAATGCAGACGAGGTACGCAGCCTTTATGTTTTGACGATCTGATATCCAGTTCCAGCCAGACAACCCCTGCTCCAGGTCCCTTCGTAACTTTAGGGCATCGCGTGTAAATATTCACTTTTCAGACGGAAATGGCAAGCTCCAGACACGCCATTCTTCCATAATTTGAATGACCTCAATGCAGCCAATATTAGAGATCTGCTAGGTTTTATCCACCAATCAAACTGGCTTAATTTAGCTTTCGAGTGACTAGCAGTAGGGTCTAAATAGTCCTTTCTTCTTGTGATATCACAATGGGCCCAACTTTGGCCTAATTGTGTGCTGCAACAAGGCGCTGTGACCTCACAACCACTTCAACATAACCTAACCTAAGCTAAAATAAACTAAACGTCGAGTGCCTGACTTAATAGAGCTTTCGAATGACTTGCAGTAAGTCAAATTACTGTTTTTTTCTTGTGGTATTACAATGGACCTAACTTGTGTCCTGTGTCTTGCGGCAGTATGTCCAGTGCCCTGTCAGCCACTTTAACCTAACCTAATCTAAACCAAACATCGCGTGTCTGGCTTAATCGGGCTTCGGAATGACTTTCATTAGATCAAATTACTCCTTTCTTCTTGTGGTATCACGATGGGCCTAACTTGTGGCCTAATTGTATGCTGCGACAAGGCCCTGTGCCCCTACTGCCATTTCAACACAACCTAACCTAAGCTGAACTAAACTAATCCAACGTTGCGTACCCTTCTCGGACTTCCTATCCATGCAATAAAACACAAATTTGAATTTTTTGTGTAATTTTTTGTGCCGACGAATTTGTATTCAGTTTATTTAGTTTGAATAAACATTTGTTTTAGGTTTGGTTTAATTCATTTTATGCTAATATTTATGCATATTGGTTTGTTTATATTTTCACTAAAGTCACGTTAAAATATTTAGCTCGCATGTGGCTTATGTCGCGCGCCATTGGTCAAAGTTTGCCGCTGGCCAGAAGCGCCAATTGTTGGCGGCTGTTGATGTTCAATTTCGCTCACTTTGCAGCGCATACATAGACGTGGCTAATCAGAAATTATTAACAATTAGTATATAATGCATCATAATATTATAGTTGTTGTTGTATTTATGTATTGTATGTATGTTTGAAGTGGTGTAGACTTTGACAATTTTCTTGTTTGTTTGTTGACTAATTGCGCTATGCACACTCGCCCAGTGAGTTTTATCGCTCGACATTTTGCCTTTTGATTATGCATTATTTTTACTGATATTTGTTTCATTTATCTGTAATTAATGTAATTAATTTGTCCTCAATGTGCCCAGAGTGTCAGACGCTAACAACTAAAAGTTTATGTGAACTTTAGTACAATATTTAGCAAGGATTTGCTTGTCATATATGTAGTGTGTAAATTATAGTTACATATGTACTACTGTGTACAAATTTGAATTTGTTTATAATTCAAAAAATCTTTATTTATTCTTCCAAATCAATTTCATCGCCTTCAAAGTAGTCCCCCCCCCCCCCCCCCCCGATGCAATGCACTTATGCCAACGGACTTTCCAATCTTCGAAGCATGCCAAATAGTCACCTTCCGGTATGGCCTTCAATGCGCGCGGCGATTCACGTTGAATCTCTTTAATCGATTCAAAACGGTGTCCTCGAAGTGGTCTTTTGAGTTTGGAGAATAGCCAGAAGTCACAAGGAGCTAAATCAGGCGAATACGGTGGCTGTGGAACGATATGAGTTGGCGAAATGCTCACGAAGAACCAATGCCGTGTGAGATGGTGCATTATCGTGATGCAAAAACCAAGAGTTGTCTCTCCATAAATCCGGCCTCTTTTTGCGAATAGCTTCACGCAAACGACGCATAACGCTCAAGTAATATTCCTTGTTGACAGTTTGGCCCGGCGGAAGGAACTCATAATGCACAACACCACGATAATCGAAGAAATCGAATTCCGGGTATTCTTTGTACACAGTAGTACGTAGGTAATTGCAATTTGATTGAAGTGGACTTTTCAAGCTCAAAATTATAGGCCGTCAGTGTACGTACAGTGGTGGGAATGCTACATAAGGCGCCAACTAATAAATATTGAATGCAATACATACAAACATTAGCTCTTGTTTGGCTTTTATGAATTTCAATTTATCACATATCGAACGTGCAATTCAGCTGCTCAACCTTACAGTTAATCAACTCTAATAATATAAGATTAATCATAGAACGAAGGACGGTAAAGTATTCGATAACACTCCAAAGTCGCTCGCATTGTTGTTACAGACAGACAAAGCAATACAACTTTATATACAACAGTAATCTTATTGTAATATCACAAATAAATCTGTGTGCATTTACATTGAAGCATTCATGAGCGTTGTTGTTTAAAAATTAAACCAAGCAGGGCTTCTTATATTTTTGGTGAAGACAAATGATTAATTCAATTGAAAAAGTGTGCACTTTACAAATGTGAACACTTAAAATATTACACAATTTATATGACTATGAAAATTTGCAAGCTCTAATTGAAACCCAAGACACTACATTGAAACTTAACCAAGAAGTTATAATTAGAAATAAGAAATTATAATTTTAGTTGAAGACAGTTTCTTGGTTTTATTTTTTCAATATCATTTGGGACCTTTTCACTTTGTGCCCGAAATTGCATAGTTGCATAGCTTTCATATGAATTCACAATTTTTCAGAAAAAACTTACAATGCAAAGTAATATCTGACGTGACATTTTCTTCAACAATATATATAAAATTGTTGGCCAAAAGTTTTTTTAAATTTGAGTTCCATTTCTCTAATCAATATTTTTAATGTACGAGTATTCATTCAAGAGTCTACTACTTATGACTTGAGAATACCAAGCATTAGACAAATAAAATGCAACTGCATTCTCCAACTCCAACTGTCTGCTCAGTGGAGTAGTTAAAATCTCTGTAGATTGGTTTTACTTTCAACTTTCTTCTGGCTTTTCGCTAACTTTACATGGCATGCAATTTTAATAAACATAAGTTGCTCTCTTCATCTTTAGGTCTTTAGAGAAAAACATTTTTAGTTATTTCATATTCGCATCCCTTAAAAATTTGATTGCAACTCAACTCAACTCAACTCACTTGTCAAACCGCATTCTCCATCCACTTCAATGCCAATTAGAAGCATTTAAATTGCATTTATTGGTGTTACATACTTTAAATAAATATACACATGTATATATATGGGTTTTTATATATATCTCAGCGCACATAATTCAACCATTAACACTTTTAGACACTTTTGCAAATTTGTTCTATATGCTTCAATTTCCCATATGGCTTTCTTTTTTGCAATTTATTTTTTATTGCAGTTTGGATATTTTCTAATTCATGTTAAGCATTTAATGCCACATTTTAACAATTCAACTTTTTTGTTGCATGCAATTAAGAAATTTACCGACTTTCGCTTTGTTTGAGTAGTTTACTAATTGTACGCATAATTTTTACCAGTTTTAGTTTTTAGACCATGATGCCATTAGATAAAAGTACGTATATAGACTGGTTCTTTGATGGATATTTTTATAGATTTTTGATATATTTTTTAGATTTAGGCTTTTACTAGGTTTTTTTAATCTTTTTTTGGTTTTAGTTTAATTTTCCCAAAAATACAAAGTTTTCTTTTCACATAATTTTTGTTTTTGGTTTTCTATTTTGCTTATTAAAATGGTATAGTGTGTGTATATATGTGAGCGGGGAGTAGTGCAAAAGATGAATAGGTATACGTACGTACATATATTGTAATTCATGCATTCAGTCTAACCAGTACCAGTTGATGAGATTTCAATATAGTCAGTTTTTGAAACCACAAATCTACAAAGCCCACACAAAACACCCAGGGGGGGGGGATACAATAAAGAGTACAAAAATCAATATTATTTGGGCAAAGGATCAATTGGTTGTATACAACGTATGGTATATGTTTATAAGATGTTTTTAAGAACTACATGCAGTGGTCATTCGGATGGGGGTTAGAGTTAGTAGAAAGTGACTTAAGCGTCTAACAAATCTAAAAAGACTTCAGCGCAGGTATTTCATTGTTTTTGACTACTGATGAATGAGTCGATTTTGCAGCTATAATTAGTAATTATGTTCAGGACTATGCAAATATTGTATTATAGCAATTTGCCGATTTTATGTATTCAAATAGTTTTGAGTATAGCGAATGCAAAAAGTAATTTTAGTATTTTCTAAATAACAAAAAACAAATTTGCAGTCAGTTTTAACGGACTTTTTTATAATCTTTAGTTAGTTTAAAACATGTTTAAATTTAATGGCAATACAAAAAAATTTCATAAGCCAGTGTCAACTGACTTTACAATAGTCTGACAAAGACCTCTGTTTGTTTGTCTAAAAGCAATTCAAATTTCACAACAATGCCTAAAATGTCATATTAGTTTTAACTGACTTCTTAATAATCTGTCAAGAGCCTTTTTTTGCTTAACTTCTTCATAGTCTGATAAGGATCACTTGTCTTTTTGAAAACTTTTTAAATGTTATAGAAAATTAAAAACACAATAAATCACTTTTAACTGACTTCTTAATAATCTGTCACGAGCCGCTTTCTGCTTGAAATATGTTTAAACTTCATGAAAATACTAAAAATGCCATAAGCCTTAATTGGCTTCTTACCAGTCTGTCAAGGACATCATGTATATTTTTAAACATTTCAGGTGTTGTAACAATGATAAAAACCGTATATCAGTTTGTAGTAATATGACAAAAGTTTCTTTTGTTTGAAAAATCTTTAAATGTCATTACAATACAATACAATAAAAAAGATACAACAAAGTCAGTCTTAATCGACTTCTTAATAGTCAAAAAGGATGTCTTGTCTATTCGAGAAGTTTTTAAATGTTGTAACAATATTGAAAAGGAAAACGTTTGTCTTTACCAACTTTTCTGCAATCTGCCAAGAGTCTCTTTTCGTTTGAAAAATGTTTACATTTCAAAACAATATTACAAGTCGTAAGCCAGTTTCACCGACTTTTTAATAATCTGGTAAATACCTCTTGTCTATTTGAACAACTTTTGATTTTTATAACAACCACTAAAAAAAAGCCGTTCTTACAGACTTGTTTATAATCTGTAAAGACACTCCTCTCCTTTGGAAAGATGTTGAAATGTCGCAACCACACTTAGTAGACAATGTTCATAAGTGCATAAGTCACCTAAGAAAACATTATCTAAAAAGAAAAAAATGTATTTTTATGGTCTGAAGGAACCCATAGTCAAGGGACAAGAGACTAGCACGGCCCGGCTCATACGCCACGTTGAGTGTTATAATTAAATGACACTCATACGCCACGTTGCGCTACGCAAAAAATGCACATATCGCAATTACACAGTTTGAATGTATTTTTTTGGATTGGTGTCTTAAGGGGTTATATACCTTTTTGTGGCTCAAAAATCGAAAAACATTTTTATGACTTATTTTTGAAGTACATACTTTTAACAATTTTTCTGCAAAATTTCATCGAGATCGGGGCACTAGAACTTAAGATACGGCCGTTCATAGCGCGCAGTTTCATGACTACTTAATGTCCACCTAAAACTTTAAACGCGATTATCTCGGAATCGTATTTTTGAAAGAATGCCATCGCGGTGAGCACGATATCCCGCTAACCACTACATCGATCAATTTGAAATTTTGAGGGGTTGTTTGTACATACAATAGCTAATTCGTGAACGAAGGAAATTTTTTTTTCGACAAAGTCTTCTATTTTTTTTTGGCAAAAAACTCAATTTTTCGACCTTAAAAAATCGACATTTTTGGAAAAAATAGCACTGTAACTGTAAAAATTTTTTTTTTGTAAAATCCTTCGTTCACGAACAAGGTAACGTTATGTAGTAACGTAGCTTTTTTTTTTTTTCGCTGAGCCGTTACCTCGATTTCATGCTCACCGTCAACCACTGCTAACAAAAGGAGTCCTGCGCAAGGACTGTAACTTCCCCAATTTTTCGAATTTTCGCTTGAAATTTTATACAAATTCACATAAGGACATGTACTTTTATAAACTTTGTATTGCATTTGAATAAAACTATGGTAACATGCTTAAAAAAAAAAAATTAAAACCCTGTATTTCCCTATAGAAAAAGGTATATAACCCCTTAAGCAAATTTGTTGGTCGTTAAAATATCTACAAACTTGCCGAAGAGAGTAAAGCGATATTCGAAACGATTTAGGACCTACTTAAGCGACTAACTCGACTAAAATGAGCAAACTTCAAAGTCGGATTTCTCTTAAACTAGAGCCAATCCAGCCAAACGGCTGGTGGATCTCAACTCAGTATACTTATAGAAAAGTCGCTCAGTAGGTCCCCCATGTCTCAATTTTCGACTTGCACAGTGTTATTATATAGATCAGGGGCGTAGCCAGAACTTGGTCATGGGGGGGTTTTAAAAAAATGTTTGCCAGTTTAGTATTACATGTTTTTTAAAGTAAAGTGCACTTTCCAAATAAGGCATTTTGTTGTGGTTAAAGCATTAAAAACTAAATTTTTCCGTGGTTTTTAGTAAAAATTTCATGAAATTTGGTGGACTGAAAGCGAAGTTATTGCATCTGAAGTGGAAGTATGTTTGTGTCATCGTACAAAAATGTGCATCGAACAAAGATCCAATATCAACTATTGTTTTAAAAATGTTTAAACTTTAACCGAAGCATTTAAATTGATGGACGAAGTTTATGGTGATGATTGTTTTTACTGTGGTGGAGTTAATAAGTGGTAAACGCGATTTAAAAACGATTGTCAGAACATAAATGATGATCTATATTATAGATTATAAATTAGACTATGAATTCTATACAGATTATTCATATTCTATAGGCAACAGAATTCTAATTCGTATACAAAAGACCTGTTTTAAAAATTATAGAATTCTTCATTATATTCCATAGACTATATAAATCCTTTTCCGGTTTCACATTTCGTTCTATAGATTATAAAACTCACATTCACATTCTATAATAATAATTAATAATTGACTGGCACGACAGCCCGCTTACGCGAGACTAAGGCCTAGCTTCCCGCAACTACCCGTGTTGTGCGTGTGAATTTGTACACGGGTTGGAGGGACCTACAGTTTTTTATGCCGGTTCCGAACGGCAGGTTGGGAGCTCTTTCATAAGCAATTTTTACTCTCAGAGGTTTGCCATTTCCAGCTGAGAGGACAGCCACCGAAAGAGAAATCGAGTTTTCCCGTTATTTTTTTAGGTGTTATTACAGGCAGTATTTGAACCTGGGGTTGCTGCCTGCGACTCGCGGTCCAACGCACTAACCAACTGAGCCACGGCGGCTGCCGTCACATTCTATAGACAATATAATTTTTACTATTGCTGTTTTATAGATTATAAAATTTTAATTCATATTCCGTAGACTATAGAAATCCTTTTCCTGTTTCATATTCCGTAGACTATAGAACTTGTATTCGTATTCTATAAACTACAGAATTCTAATTCGATTTCCATACACTATAGAATTTCTATTCCAGTTTTATGCATTAAATAATTCATATTATATAGACTATGGAACTTCTCTTCTTTTTGTTCATATTTTTTGGACTATAAAATTCATATTCCATAGACTATAGAATCCTTATTAGCATTCTATAGTCTTGTATACGTACACAGAATTTTTATTTGTATTCTATTGATTTTGCTAAAACATTTTTAACATTGTTACAAACCTTTCAATGTACAAATTGAGAGTCTAAGAAATTTAAAATTCTCTCTTTCGCAGTTGAAAAGAAACCAAATATTTGGGAAAACGTGGTTTAACTTACATATATGCATACATCATAGAGTTGTTGAACGTCCCTCTTTTAGCTGTTATGGCTTAGCACTACTGACAGTATACATACACCGAAAATATTCTGTAATTTTCCGCATGTGTGTGTGTGGTTTTGCATTTGCCATCAATTATTATAATTTTCAGTAGTTTCCTATTGAAGTATTGTAACTAGCAAGATTACTTATTCGTATAGACATTTCTTGTTAAATTTTTGTTTTAATTGTAATTCAATTGCAATTTCATTTAGCCTAAAAATCTCTGCTAGCTGATCTTCTTCATTGTTACGCACTGCGCACTCCCCAAGCCACATTATTTGGCACCAAAATACAATACATACAAACGTATTAACTTCATTTCGTATATACTTTACATATAGATACTTTACTCGAACGACTCTTTGAATTCCAACAAACGTGCACAGATAATTAACACACACAATTATTATTCTTGTTGAATACGACTTAACTTGCAACCCTTCGCGTTCTGCCGCGTACGCTCTCACTCATCCTTTGGTTCCTTGACTGCGCCAACAGCAGAAAACATTGTATCCTAATTATAGATTTGCCTGCGTGCCGCTGCCCCCACCGCCGCCGGCAGTGGTGGCGGCGCTGCTGGCGCTCAACACACTGGCCGAGCCAACGCTCACCGTGTTGCCGCTTAGATTGAGTGTGTGCTGCGATGTGGCCGCCATGCCGCCCGTAAGCAGGTCGTGCTCGTTCTTGGCCTGGCGCAGCCAGTTGCGCAAATCGCGTGTGCGCTCCACCAGGCTGGTCGTGTAGTTGACAGCGCGCGGACTCTGCGAGACAATGGTGTTGGCGGCCAGTATGGCGCCGCCCATGGAGTTGTGCATGCGACCAGAAGCCAGCTGGCGGTACGTTTCCAGGCGATCGGCCAGCGTCGGTATGGACTGTGGCGCGTGCATGAGTGTGGCCGCCGAGGCGGTGCCCGGCGAGCTGGTCAGATTTGTGGAGGAGCCTGCATTGCCAGCCGACAACATATGTGACCAGTTCAGTTCGGATGGCGAGATCATAGGAATACCTGTAATTAATCGAATTGTAATCAGTAAGAAGAAACATGGAGGAATAACAGATCGAAGCAGAAAACCCGCTCCTATAAAAAATTACTTCTGTGAATAATTTTGCCACCGGACTACCACTCACCGCCGTGCTGTTGACTCTTGCCGAGTATGTCCAGTATTTCGCGTATCTCCGCATTGAGTATCTCCAGATTCTGTATGCACTCGGTCGACTCCTGGTGGTAGGTGTCCTTGCGGCGGTGCAAATTTTGCGTGTCGCCGCCGCTCGCAAAGTCGGTGCTGCTGAAACCCGAGCTCGAGTGCGACGACAGATCGCTCAGCGTTGTGTCGTCCTTCTGCTCGACGCCCAACAGCTCCACCGAAGGCTTCTCCTTCTCATAGATGCGCAGCAAACTCTGCTCGAGATGGCGCAGCCGTATCACCTTCTCGCCGAGCAGAGCGCGCGTGCGATGCAAGTTCACCTCCATCTCGGTCAGCTCCTTCTCTTCCTGTATTAGCTGATCGAGCGAATGGCGCGTAATCGATGCCTTGTGGCGTTGTTTGATTTCGCGCTGGCGCGCCCGAAAGTTGGTGCGCTGCGTGCGCAACGACTCCTTGGCGCGCCGCACCGAGTCGCGTTCCAGATGTATGCGGTGCTTGAAGAACTCCAGCTCCGAACTGGTGCCGTTGCCCGCACGATCGTTCGATATGTCCGAGAAAGGATAACGCAAGTGGTATGGCGTGTCGAGTGTATTGTCGGGGAACTGATCCTCCAGATCCTCCAGCTTCTGCAGCTGATGGCGTAGATTCTCCACTGGCGTGCACGGACGATCGTTGCGATAGTTGTCCGAGTTGAGGCGCGACGTCGAGGCGGATTTCATGCGCGAGAACAGCTTCTTGCGCTGCGCATTGCCACGCGCATTGTTATTGTTCTCCTGATTGCACTGGAATGCCGCCTCCGAGTCGGAGTTGCCATTGTCGCTGACGACCGGCGCCGGCAGATAACGGCCCTTGCTGTAGTTGTTCGATATGGTGGTGTCCGATTGGCTGATGGACGTGGTAGTATCGTCCTGCACCTGCAGGTGCTTGATGTATTTCGAGGTTATGCCCGGTTTGCGTGCATTGGGCACCGGTACGCGCTCGGCCGAGCGATCGCGCACGTGCGCTGCATGCTCCTTGGCCACGCCAGCGGTGAGATGCGTTTTCGGCGGCACCGGCGGCTTCATGCTTTTGCCGCCTGCCAACGGATGCGGAATGCTGCCAATGCTGGCACTGGCGCCGTGTTCCTGACAGGACGTCGACAGCGACAGCGAGCGGTTTTCGCTATTGCCCAGCGACGGCTTATTGGATATGGAGCGTTCCGTCTCCGAGCCGGTGGTCGTGGTGGTGTTGGTGTGCAGACTTTGCTGATGCAGCGCCTGTGCCTCGCGCCGTCGATTGCGACGCTCCAGCGACAGTTTGACGTCGGTCTTCAGGCGCACGTACTTCTCCTTCAGACAACGATACTTGTCCTCGAGCAGTCGCTTCTCGCAACGCACTTTCTCGTACAGGCGATCTTCGCCGTTCTCACGCATGCGCTGCCGCTCCATTTCCAGCTCGTGTGCCAGCTTGTCGCGCATCTCGGACAGCTTACGCGAGTGCTCCTTCTTCACAATTTCTTCCTCGCTTTTCAGATCACGCTCCAGGTCCTGCAATATTTCCGTGTGGTTCTGCTGCAGCGTCGCCATGTGTGCCTTGTGCTCGTCCACCACGGCCCGACGCTTCACATCCAGCTGCTCCTCCTGCTGCACGCGATACTCGTCCAATTGCAGATCGAACGCCTCGTCCATCTGATGCCGATGCGAGGCCAAACGCAGATCGTATTCGTGCCGTATGTTCTTCAGCTTCTGTTCATGCTCGCCTTTGATGGCATCGATTTCGCCTTGCAGCTGTTCTTCTAAGCGCTCGCGTTCTTCTTTCAGCAACGACTGCTTTTCCTTCAGCAGCTTTTCTTTCAAGGTCTCAAACTCCTTGTCGCTGTCTTGCACCAGCGGCGGCTTAGCGCCAATGTCGCGCTCTGCCTTATCCACGTCTTTCTTCAGAAAGCCCACCAGTTTCGAGGCCACTTTCAGCGTGCGTAGTCCCGACTTCTCAACTTCGCTGACGTTTTGCAACTTCATCTCAAGCTGCTCCACTTCACGACTGTGCTTGCGCCCGAGCTCGTCCAAATCGAACGGATTGTTCGACGGCCCTGCGGAGGGCACAGAGTCCTGCTCGGACTTGTTAATGATGAAGCTGCGCACTGAGCTGCCCTTCGATTCGGAGTCTGTGTCCTCGTACAGCGGTTTGACAGTGCCCGGGTTTTCTTTCAACTTGTCCAAATAACTCACAGCCGTTGCATTCGCGGGCTCACTGACTGTCTGTACGGCACTGCCCGCATCGGTGCTTTGTGCACGCGCCAATTCCGACAGCTTGACGCGCTCGTGCTCCGGCAGATCCATGGAGAAACTTTGCGCTTTCAGCATTTGTATGGTCTGCGCCTTGGGCACGGGTATCACTTTGATTTCCTTTACATGCTTCTCGTCGTTGATCAAAAACGGATTCAGGCTGCGCTGAAAACTGCCATCAACACTAACCGGCCCAAAGCCAACACAGCCGTCCTCCTCGTCATCGTCCCACGGATCATCATCCTCGGCATCGTCGTCCGAGTTGATCGACACTTCGGGGCTTTGAGTCAGTCGCCGCGAGCTGCTCGGTTCCTCCTCGGGCGAGCTGCGCAGCTTCGACTCGTCCAAGTTGAAGCGCACACTCTTCTTATCCTCCACGGCGCCGTCGTGCTCGTCGCGCTCAAAACGCCGCCGCATGTCTGTCAGACTGGAGTCGCGCAGGATGCCCTTGACGCCGGGCGGCGTGCCCGCTATGCCCTCCACAATGATGCTGCTACTATTCGGATTAGCCAAAACGGCCGCAGTCGCCTGATTCAGGCCCGTCTCAATCTGCCGACGCGATTTCAGGAACATGGCGCCGGTGCCGGACAGCGTAAATCCCGGCTTCTTGTCGCCGCCACCATCAGTCTCGCTTTTGCCATTGTTGACCATTTTCTGTGCAAACGCCTCGCCGCCAAACTTCATGGCCAGACTTATCTGCGGATTCGTTTTGGCCACCTCGAAGCGGGAATTCTTCACCGGCTGAAAAGTCATGCCAGTGAAATTTTTACTTCTTGATTCAAGAAATCGACTGACACCGCCACTGAAGCCGCTCGTGCTGGTGCTGTTCGAATTCGAGCCGGCATTGGCTAAAACGCCAATGCCAACCACATGGCCGACCGAACATGATTTCGCAGCACCGCCACCGCCACTGCCCCCGCCCCCATTCGCATTAACATTGCTCACCGGCGAAGACATCTCGTTAGTGTTGTTTGTGTTGTCGTACTCGTCATTGCCCTGCAGACTGCGTATGCCCGAGTCGAGCTGTGAGGCGTCGTCCGAGTTGTCAATGACGGGCGTAGCCGCCACGCTATGCTTCTGGCGCGCCTGCTCCACCAGCTCGCGGTACACGGCATCGAGCGGATGATCCCATTGCGACTGTTTCGTTTTGGTATTGTAATAGTAGTGGCCGCATTTCTCCTCGGAGTAGCTGCAAAGGCAATGAAATACACGGCGGCATTAGTTGGGTGCCTCTTGAGGCTACTTGGCGGTGTTGTATGAGATAGTCAGAAGGTCACTCGAAGGCTGGATATATTACCATATTTTCCAGTTGGTGGGCAATGCCTGCATTAAGCCCTCCTTGGCCAGGAAGAGCAAGTGGGGCTCCTTAACCGGATCAACACCCAATAGTAAAGCATAGTCGGAGATTTCTGGAAAGGCGGCACAAAAGTTGGTAAATTATTGCGGAAATTGAGGGAAATTACAAAAAAATCATAACATTTTCGATAAGCCCATTGCGAACAAGTAGTCACAATTGCATAATGACAGCTGCCATCCACAACGCCGACCGGCCGCTGTCATGCGAACAATGCTCATTAGTGTCGACACAGCCTAATTAATTTATGCAACCACGACTGCTGGCAATTACGATGCCAAGTTTGTGCGAAAATTCGCGTGGGCCTTCAAGCTGTCATATCGTTAGTTCATGCCACTTTCGCATTTGAATGTGTGCGTGCGCATGTGTGTGTGTGAGGCGCGTTAATTACCGCGCAGTTTATAAAAGTAGCACACTAACCAGCCGCCACGTAGGCCGGCCGCTTTCACATGCTTTAAAATGTGTGCCAGCGGTGGTGAATTCAATTTCTCAAAAGCGATTTTATTGATTATTTTCTCTGGAGTCATGCCAAGTCATTTTCCGTGCGACCTTCGCAACATTCTGGTTCATTGAAATGCTAGAGTTCATTGTTTCAACTTTAGTCATGCAAAAGACATGCAATTGCTCGACTTCACTGTATATGGAATTACTGCGATTTACATTATCTGAACTAATGATGTACATACAGGCATCCAAGCGTTAAGAAGTGACAGACTTAAGAGAAACTTTTGAACCGGAAAAGACAAACATGTTCCTTAATGTTCTACGGTGCATTGAATTCGAATCAGTTGTCAGTTTTGGCTCAATCTGTTTGACTTAATGTGTTTGGCTGTACTCTTTAAGTGTTCAAGCGTTAATGGACAGCTTTCGGGTATTTAAATGACACAAACTTGTAAAGTGGTTCGGTTTAATGGTTCGTTATTATTTCAAATGTGATTATTTTGTTTCATGGACCGTGTTAAACTCACTTAGGAACTAACAGCTCGCTTAACAAATGGCTTGGTTCAAAAGTACAAAATTTCATTCTAAAGATATATAAGTCGGTGGGTGGAAGTGGCAGCCCCAAGACGGAGCCTACTTAGGCCATGAAAATCCATTGTGGTACCACAAACAGTTTGAGCTTCTAACGAAGCTTAGTAGACAGCGCATAGTCTTATTGGCTAGATTCCCTAGATTGTCGAGGAAGAAGTTGCCCAGTTGACTCTTCCTTCTTCTAGATAATGCAGGTCTAGTACATAGAAGGCGAAGTGCATTTTTTCTCTACCACGTCCATACAACTACAGTATTGTTAGCAAACAAACCCAACCTTCTTCCTCAACCAATCATGACTCTGATCTGGTCCTTTTTTAGTCGTTTTCTAGAACGACGAAAATTAAATAAAGCATTACTAGGTGTGTTCGTTATAAAAGAATCGTATTGACAATTGTAAATACATAAATAAATAAATAAAAAATTAATTAATTTATTAATAAATAAATATATAAGTAAATAAATACAAAAATAAATAAATAAAATAAATATAATTTATAATAAACATATAAATAAAAAAATAAATAAATACTCAAGGTTTTGATTTAAAAACTCTAAGCAATTTGTAGTTTTTTAAATTGTTTAATGAATTTGTTTACACCCACTTCAAAAGTGGCACAAATCAAAATTTTTAATTTTTGAGTTTATGTGTTAATACTGTGCACAATACCTCTATCTACCAATAAGCAAAAATTCAGTATATTTTATTGTTGTAAAGTGTTGCCAAAAAACAGGTAGGTCTCTCTCCATGTCGAGAAGTTTGCTATTTGATCGCTGCAGCTCAATGCAAAAGAGTCCTAATTCAAAATGTGGCACTTTTGACGAAATAAAACTTTGTGGGAGTTAATTTTAAGTAGAGTTGTGACAATTTTAGTTTTTATTTTCAAATGAATTAATTAATTTCGTATTTTCCAAATTTTTCTTTCAACTTTTTAATTGTCATTTATAATTTTTAAATTTAGCAAAAGTGACATAACTTAAAATAATTCGATAATTACACTGATCAACAGCAAAATGGCTTTTCTGGGTTTGACATCAGTTCTAGGGTAATTAGGGAGCGCTGATTTGGAATCCGCAAACCGTTTTTAAAACTTAGTTTCCGTTTTCGCAAAAAATGGGCGTGTCACATTTTCGGATTTTCCCTGACTTTTTTCACGTTTTCAATTGTAATTTCTAAACCAATAGACCGGTTGATATGATTTTCACTTTGCGTCATTTACAACACCTCACGGCTTCTTTTCCAATGTAATTTATTTGTATAAGTTTTAAAAATCCGCGGCAATT
This sequence comes from Melieria crassipennis, assembly GCA_963668005.1. NCBI lineage: Eukaryota > Metazoa > Arthropoda > Insecta > Diptera > Ulidiidae > Melieria > Melieria crassipennis. The sequence continues at coordinate 48,823,748 of OY764962.1, forward strand.
GGACCTCAAAGTCGGAAAATATGGAATTTCGTGGCGTTTTATTTAATGTTGAAAATCATGCACATTTTTCGTAAATCAATTAACGAGTTAGGTGTTGAATAAAAGCGGAAACATCAAATAATACAACACAGCCAAATTATTTGGTGTGGTTTCCATTCTCATCGAAATAATAGCAAAAATGTACCATAGTCATTTTAATGTTTTTTCATACTTATTCCTTAAAAAAATAAGAGCCTCAAAATATGCAAAGTTTTTAATTTTTTTTTGTTTCGAGCAATTCAAAATATTTTTGTTTTTTGCTTGTATTTCAGACTATAAATGGAACATATAAAAGAGCATATTTTGAGGCCCCTAATTTTTTAAGGAAGAAGTATCAAAAAAGATGAAAATGACTATGGTACATTTTTGCTATTATTTCGATGCGAATGTGTATTCCGCCAAATAATTTGGCTGTGTTGTATTGCTTGATGTGTCGGCTTTCATTATACACCTAACTCGTTAATTGATTTACAAAAAATGTGTATGTTTTTGACCATCTAAGAAAACGCCATGAAATTCTATATTTTCCGACTTTGAGGTCCAATTGCCGCGGATTTTTAAAACTTATACAAATAAAATACATTGGAAAAAAAGCCGTGAGGTGTTGTAAATGACACAAAGTGAAAATCATATCAACCGGTCTATTGGCTTAGAAATTACAATTGAAAACGTGAAAAAAGTCAGGGAAAATCCGAAAAAGTGACACGCCCATTTTATGCGAAAACGGAAACTAAGTTTTAAAAACGGTTTGCGGATTCGAAATCAGCGCTCCCTAATTACCCTAGAACTGATGTCAAACCCAGAAAAGCCGACCAAAAGTCGAAATTTGTTGCCCTGTGTTATTTAAATAAAATATCATCAAAAAAGTCACAACTAAAAATTTGGGATTTTCTAGTGTAAAATAAAAAATCTTTGTAACTCATCCTAAAGCATAATCTGTAAAGATTTTCTGCTAAATGGTCTACACGTTATTTAAAAAAAATGTTTATTCAGCTCAAAAACAGTTTTTGGCGTTTCTAAAATATTGAAAACTTCGAGTTGTCAGTTTTGAATTGGATGTGCGATATTTAAATAATAATACTAAAACTTTATTTTAAGGTTCTAAACTGGCGCACCGTTTTTGTTTTTATATAAATGTATGGTTTTCGGTTCAGTACAGACGTTTGAAAATAACATTGGTTCATTTTTCGGTTTTTTTTCGGTCCAGTTAAAAAAAAAAACCAGATGGATCTATTCTATGTTTCCCATAGTCTGTAAGTAATTTAACTGTAGACTCAATACATAAATAAATAAAATAAAATAAAATAAAATAAAATAAAATAAAATAAAATAAAATAAAATAAAATCAAATCAAATCAAATCAAATCAAATCAAATAAAATAAAATAAAATTAAATTAAAGAAAATAAAAAAGAAAATCAGTTCGATTTAAACCCGGCTTACAGCGCTGACTTTAAGAAGTTCCTTCACAAAATCGTATACTCTATATCCAAAGAAGGACTGTCTGTCGGATCTGATATTAGGACAGCTGACAACTTGCCAAAGAGTTTAATCTCTCGCGTATAGATTTCCACATTTTCTTTGGGATATCATTGATATTCGTCATATTTCTAAAAGCTTTCGGGGTTAAAGACCAACGAAACTTTAATGTTTTCCGAAGTGTTTTTCACAACTATTTCAAGAAGCGAACATTTTCAGAATTTAGCAAAATAATTCAAGGTCTATTCAATGGGTCAATTTACGGCCTGAATGTGCCTTTCGGCAAACTGCAGTGTTCAGACAGTCAATTTAACTTAACCTAACCTAACCTAATCTAATCTTATCTAATCGTCCTGCTGATGGAGTTACGGCTGGATCCTCATGCCCAATCAAAACTTTAATTCAATTCTTTTACACTCGAAGTGATCCACCGACTTAACACCCTGGCCACACGTTGAGCAGAGTATACTGGCTAACGATGGCGCACACAGGATATAATTTTGAGGGTTTTACGTACAACTTTTGAGCCCAACATCATTTGAAACCATATTTTGCACCAACAATTTTTGTATTTGGGAGATTTGAAGCCAATGCGCTTTAACAAATGGTGCGCCGCAGCCCGTCTCGCTTCAGTGTTTGAGCAGTTTGTTCGGAGTGAATACCCGTAGTGATGGCATAGAATTGCTCATCCATTCTGAACATTTAACAAAAAAGCAGCCACAGAATAGAATCACGTAAGCCATGTTTATATTTAGCCACAAGGAGTCAATAGATCTGGATGCCCTACTAAGCTTTATTGAATACGTTCGAGGAACTTCAAATGGGGGTTCCCGCACACAAGTACGGGGTTTTCAAACTTTTAGATGGGATATAAATGAAGTGATGCAGAAATCTAAGGAAGGTCGTAAAGCTGTTAGATACTACTAAACTAAACGTGTTTGTGTGGGATGAATTCTTGAGTTGAACTCAACCCATTTGGACTCAAGTTAATTGAAGACAAAACTCTATATTTGTCATTTCATACAGTTCAATAGGTTTTTATTTTTACATCACCAAACACTGCACTCACTCTCTAATTGTACATCGTATGAACAGCTGTGACACGCTACAGTGACAATTTGTGTGAAATGCATTTTTTATGTTGTGTCGTCGTGTCGTGTTGTTGCGCTGGTCATTCATTAAAACTGGAAAATAGCACTTCATTATGAGCGAATGTGTGTGTGGGTGGGTGTGTAGCTGTGTGTGTCTACAGAAAATAGAGAAAAGTAGAAAGTAGAACGCATGAACACAAGCGAAATTAGGTCTCAACGGCTGGGCTGGGTGTGTGAATTGTGCTGACACAGCGCCAGTGCGGACGACTTGTGCCAACGGCTGCCTGAAGTGTGCTCCAACGGGCAGTGCGTGTGTCGAAGCACGCGCAGGTGTCTGCCGCCATCCAAGGCGCCTTCAAGGGATGCTTTCGCCACGGCAGACGTGACATTATGCTAATGCAACATGTTTTTTTTTTATAATATATGGTAAGCAATTTCTTGTGCTCACCGACACACATACTCGCACATACTATGGTGTTCATGTTAGATAAAGCGATAAAGAATGCTAAGCTACACAGCTAAATGTTCCATCGCCACATGCGAGAGAACATTGAAGCAGCCACACGCTTCAGTCCAGTGTCAGACAATGCATTCCCCAACTGAAAAGCACTATGAAAATAACAAACAAATATCCAGTGCCCAGTGATAGAACCGGGTAGCGCAAATTAGTCCAACACACACAACACATAGTCACAAGCCAACGATCAGCAGAGCATTGCTTTACGAAATGACATCTTTTTATTGTTTATTTATACATGCAGCACTGTACACACACTCATTCACGCGCACAACATTAAATATTCTATCTGCAATGCAAACAGTGTTCATACAACAAGCGAAACTACAACAACAACCTATGCACCCATCAGTTGCCAACCGCACCCACTCATCTGCCCAAGCAACCCCCACATCGCTCAGCCAGCCATCCATCCACCCACCCAACCCACAAACGGCGAACATAATAAACACAAGTGCAACTACAACCGCATCGGCGACGCCAGCAAAAGGACTCAAAGGATTTTTATATGCATTACATGCTGCCATGCTGGTTGCGCGGTCATGCAGTCTGTCCGTGTCCGTTCGTTCGTTTGTCCTTTCGTTTGTCACCAACTGGCTGGCTGGCTGGTTGGTCACACTTTCACACTTCATTGCCGTTGCATGGATATTGCAGGCGTCAGCTTGTTGTCAGATGTCGCTATTCAGCATACTGCACCAGTTGTTGTACTGTGCAGTGTCGCTGGTCATTGATGTGGTTGTTGCCTTTTACTTTTACGATTTTGCAGTTGTTGGCGTGCTTTTTATATTGTTGCTGTTGTTTTTGATGCTGTCATTTATGAAGCGCATAATACCATTAAAAAAAACTTTGGAAAACTAATGCCTTCAGTTGGCTTAAAGCACTTAGTCCAACGCTTTGCGCATCATTAATGGAAGTAAAAAGTTGGCAAAGCTCTTGTGACGTTTTATTTCTGTGGCCATTAATAGTTTCAGTTGAAATTACTTTTCATTTTAAAAAAATCGGTTGACAGTTAAGTTTATAGGTCACTGTTGGAAACTCTGAGTGTGGCTCATCGTTCACTAGGAACTTAAATGTAATGTAACCAAAACCAAGTTTTTAGCTTGAAAGCAACGTCGGGCGGCACAATGAAGATTTATGGTTTTAGGTTTGAGTCTGTGGAGAAGTCCATAAACGCCAGGTGGAGGAATTGATGAGCACAACATTTGTCGAATCGAAAAAACAAAATCAAGAGCGGCCTTTACATTTGCATTTCTTCTAATCTAGAGCGGCCTTTGTTGCAATTTATATTGTATGACGGATGAAAGGATAGGTTTTTCAAGTCCAATGTGATCTCAACACTGCTGTACGGCAGTTTTTCCTCGAAAATAACTACAACAATAATCAGGTGTTGACAAGTTTTCCTAAACCGCAGGCTGAGCATAATGATTTGATCCTTTTATTTATTTATTTCATTTTCAGTGTTTGAATAAAATTCATGCAGACTAATTAAAAAAATGTGTAAGACTTAAAGTTAAACGGGGAACTGGGAGTTTAGAAAGGAAACGAACATGGGACAGATAGTTGAAACTTTAAAGAGGCCGCCAACGCATTTAACTCCGCTAAGGCTCGAAGAATGGGTACGTTACTACCATATTTCGTTCTAGAGAACTCAATACAAAAAGGAGTAACGTATCTGAGGGAACGTGTTGGCTCAATGAAGGTATTTTGGTCAGATGAGAAGGACTGTCAATGTTTCCATTAACTATATCAAAAATGAACGATATGAAGATGACAAACACCCTGCTTTCAAGTGATTTTAGACTCAGCAATAAACATCGAGACCTCCAAGGAGGCTGGGGCTTAGAAAAATGAATAGAGCAAAGGGCAATGGAGCCTCTAGATTTCTGGAAGGCAGAGATGGAAGTGGATAGTTCATATCCTTCGCAAGGAAGACAACATTCTAATTGCATTGCAAAGAAAGCCATGGATTGGAACCTACTTGCCAGCAGGGGAAGACTGCCTTGTAGCCGCTGAGGGTAAACTCGAGTAAAGCTGGAAGGAGTTAAAAGATAAGGCCTAAAATCGAGCTAGGTGGCAAAGACAAGCAACCCAGAAGCTTGTCAACAGCCGATGGTAGAGCACTACCGACAAATGAGTTGAATATGTGCAACATTCCTCTTTGATTAGATTAGATTCGAATTATAAAAGGATGTTATACACTGTCACTTGTTAATTCTATTATGATCCTTCTCTGATTATTCTCTGTTTGTCCGATATCTGCTATAAATTTATGAATATCGAAGAAATCAGGTTGAGGGAGAATAATCACAATCTGCAAGTGTCTAGTAATCAACAACACTATGAAGGTTTGTGCAGTTGGATAAATTCTGGGTTCTCTGGGATCTCTGGTTGATTGCGTGAGAGTGTATTAATGGAGCTCTTTATAATATTCATTTTTTAGTGTTAGTTTTCAAGTGGAGAGTGTGTCCTAACTTCTTTTATGTCGTTGATGCCTCGTAGTTCTGTCTCTGGCCAGCTCATTTGATATACAGTTTCCCCCTATATCTCTTTGGCCGAGCACTCAGCAGAAATGAGTGTTATGCTCATTAACAGATATTATCTATAATTTAAATTATAGATAAGTCAAAAGCAAACTAACTTTTTCAGACTTGTACAAACTAAAAGTCCCTTCAAAAGCCTCTAATTTTAGCACATTTTGAGTTATTAAGTACCATTTCAACAACCACGTCCGCAGTGAAATGTCACGTACAAAGTACACACAAAACGTAGCCACTCCACATCAACAATTTGTCTCACCATTTAATAATTTCAAATTACAATGAGCAATTTCAACAATTTTAACCTTTGTCGACCAGCACTGCAGAAGCAACAAAATGTCACTACACAGAAAATTTCATGCAGCCGGAAGAGGCCACTTCCTTCGCTCGACAGTACAATACATGCAAACGACTATATCGATCCACTTGAGGTTCAAGTGTGCCACAACGTCGGCCAATGCCGCAGAGAGCCCAAACGCTTAAGACCAAAATATACGAAAATTGCACACAAATTGTTGTAATACAGTTATAAAATAAAACATCAACAAGAACGTAGCGACAGCAACAAATACGATTACGTGTACCTTGCTGCGAGCGGGTGGCAACAGCTGCAAGGGTGTCAGGGGCAACGGCAACGGCGCCCGTCGCACGAGGTCCAAACAAAAAGAATGAGGGTGGGCCGGCAGGTCAGCCCAAAATCGCTGGACGTGAAGTAAGGTAAGTGTTGTAAGGAAGGTGAATATACGTAATTGAAGTGAATAAACGAATAACGACAGCAACGCAGTATGGATGCGAACAGTCGTTGATATGCAAATGTCTGGCATGCGGATATGCCGCACATAGGCAGCAGACCGACGTCTAAAAGGGTTGAGTGGAAAGTTGCCACAAAAGTTGCTAATCAGATGCCGAAGGGCTCCGCCGTTGTGTCAACAATGGATGAGCGAGTTTTCGGAGCACGGACTGAGTGAACGAGCAACAAAATCGTAAACGAGTTTATTTAGCAAACTAATTAAGCGTGGACACTCCTTGAGGTGCGCACTCATAGTTCGGTTATTTTATTGGAAGGTTTAATTTCGGTAGAGGTACTTGACTTATAGTTTTAATAAATTTGTTACAACAAAGCTTAAGGTATAATGAAATTAATTTTGTTTATAGCTTCACACACCTTGGCGTGTGTAACCAAATTGAATTGTGGGGTATTATGTAAGGCACAGGCATTATGATTAATCCACTGAACCCTCAAGTTCTACTGCTAAAGGAAATTCCCTAAACTCAATGCCAAGATTAAATGATTAATTAAGTTCTCATTAGTTAAGGTGGTTGACGTGCTTTTGTTTCAAGCCTGACCCATTTATCGTTGCAAAATTAAAGAGCCACGGTGGAGGATAACACTTTCTAGAGTGTGCTCCGCTTTTACACAAAACGTATAAGTAGTCGCACGCCAAAATTAATGACGCAGTTTCTTAGTCTTTAATGCTCAATTAGTAAACCGGTGCCTATTTGCAACTATTTTTTATAAAAGCTAAGGCAAACGGATTTCCATTTTTTTTTTTATGAAGATTATCGAAAGCCTCAAACCTGAGGCAATTTTCTAGTTCACCTGGTACTTTTCTTCTGATTACAGACTGCAAAGCTTTTATGCAGAAAATATACAAAACCCGTCGAAGAGCATAACTTGGACAGCAGCCGACTTATACAACTGAATCCATCCAATAAATTTATAGCAGCCATGGGTCTGACAAAAGTCCAATAAATGTCCTTGTTTGATGAGTCATCAGGGTATCACAATAGTTCTAGCAAGTTCCATAATATAACCTCCTCTTATATATATTTTCTTCGGGCTGTTAACATTTAAGATTAACTAAAGATTTTTCTTTTCATAGACCAACGTGCAGTGTACGAGCATATCCCTAAACATTTGGCAATTGCCATGGCTCAGCTGATTATAGCGTTGGATCGCGGATCTGAGGCAAAGCTTAACCCCAGGTTCCATCATGCTTCGTATTCGACACTAAAATAAATAATAGAACACAAATTTGGCTGTCATCTCAGCAGAAAAAGCAAACCCCTGAAAGTTGAAATCTATGAAAAAGCCGATATCTCTTATGAGTCAGCAATTTTCCTCCCTTTTCTTCGCTCCTTCTTAATCCTAAATCCATTCTATTCGTATTCTTTTGCCATTTTGCTACATTTAATTTCGCTTCCTTTTCCGGCACCGACAATAATTTCCGCTCCCCTAATAAAAGAAGGAAACTAAAACTGGAAGCAAACGCGGAATCGGAAGCAGAAAATTCTATAACTGTGACGTAAGTTACAGAAATTGCCGTTAAGCTAATTAAGTTGCCGCTTTCAGCATATAACTCGGCCGACTCACCTTCTGCGGTTGGTTCTGTCTCGTCGAATATCTCCTCGCAGATGACCGAAGTGGATGGCGAAGCGCTGCCCAAGCGGCCGGAAGTTGAAGAAGTTGTTGGCGTTGCGGCGGGTGTTGCTGCTGGTGTTGTTGTTGCTGTTGATGATGTTGCCATGCTGCTGGGTTTGCCGTCTTTTTTATTTTTATTTTTTGTTGTTGCTTCTACTTCGCAGTGTGGAGTGTGAAATGTGCGGAGGCGTGCGCTGACCGTACGTGCGCCTGCTTCAGGGTTTTTGAAAATGACTTTTACAAAATTCGAGTTGGCTTTCGCATTGCAAGCAGTACATTAAATTATGCAGCCCTAACACACACACACAAGCACGCGCGCTCGCAGACAGCCTACGCGTACATTCATTTCAAGTTGTTACTTTTTGCAAATTGATTTTGTTTTTGTTTGCGCCCGCTACGCGGCTGGATGTATAAAAAATATTGGCTGGATACCAGAAATTATGCACCGTTGACCTAAAAACAGAGGGGAGCGCGCACGACGAACAGTTGCGAAATATCGATGTTGTGTGTATATTTTTAGTATCTTGGCTTTGTTGTTGGGCTGCTGATGTCGGCTTGGTCGGCCCTGCAAATAAGTAGGAAGCATGTGAAGGCGCAGCGCAGCCACTCCATGCAACCAGCTACAGGATACAGATACAGATTTTCGCACATACTTTTCAGCGCTGCCTAAGAACACTGGCGCACATTCATTCACTGCAATCTTTTCACTTTTCCACTTTGCCAATACTTTTTATAAAGTCTTTAAATCGAAATTTCTGTAAACTTTTGGCTGCAATATTGATTTTTCCAATGCCTACAAACCGCTCTGTTGGTTTCAGCCGCCTACAAATGCGTCGTTCAGCCCACAATAAAATTTCACTATGATGCGTCCACTTTTCAGTTGCTCGCCGCTTTAGTTTTTATTTGAGATTTTCACAAATTGCTGCTTGCTTTGATATTTCATTTTCCAATGAATTTTTTGTTTTTGGTTAATTTTTACATCATCATTCTCTGTGCTCGCTGCAACACCCTACAGTATATCCTTTTTTGTGTTCCTTTTTCCTTTTCCAGCTGCTCAACGTTCCTGTGAAATTGTGTCCAATTTCTGTAATTTCTTCAGCTGTACTGAATTCTCCGCAGATGTTCATTGGCCGCAGCTGCCTTTTGTGCTTTTCGAAAGTGTCCTTTCGGAAAAGCTCGAAAGCGGCACAATGAGGGTGTTTTTGTTGTTGTTGCTATCGGCTCGTACATGCTTTGCCATTCACCCTCGTATCATATGATTTTGTTGTATGCCTTTGTGGGCACATTCGTTGCATTTGTTTTTGTTTTGGTCACTGTTGCTGTTTTTCATTCATTCTGATCGAAATCGAAAACAAAGTGCAGCCCAGTTGCCATACCACCCCCACAAAAGCCGACTGTGGTAGGCATTGCACAACAGCCTTCAGCAGCGTTGCCAGCCACAGAGAGAAAATGTAACGGCCAAAATTGTTGAATGAATGCGGCAGAGAAGATGTCAAGTGTAATAAGCGGAAAGTCCATAAGAAAGGAATTTTGATAGAAACTATATTTGTTAAACGGGTCAGATTACACAATACAACTTATAAAACGGAATATCTATCTGGGCACATTTTCACTCGTGCATGCTAGGAGATTTACAGCTAAAGCCTCGGTTTGTGGACCATATTGCTTTTGTAGTTTAGGAAAAGAGGTCCTATCTAACCCATCGTCGTGCTAACTTGTGTGCAAGCACATTTTAAGATGCTAACTCAAAATTGTAATAAAAATTGGTTAGACTTAAAATTCGCTTACCAACAATATACTCTAATTCCCCCCAATTCGTTTATTCCTTTTTAGTGCAACTTTCCAACACCTTCCAACACTATTTCCATGAGACCAAATCACGCAGCTGATTTACGTTCCACAGAATCAAACCCCAATTTATTATTTATTTTAGCGCGCTCAAATTGCATATTCCGGTTTTTCGCATTTTCAATCTCAATATTTTGCAATTACAACCAAACACACAATGACCACACACAGTTATTTTCCCAATTATTACGCGGTTGAGGATATTTTCGTAACACAGGAAAAAGTAGAATGCAAAGTCAACATTAAACTGCTAAAAATGGGTAAATCCACCAAAGTCTACTCGCACACTTCTCTCCAAAATTGCACTAAATCTGACATTGTCCGCGTAGGTTTCTTGGATGCAGGCTCCGAGACGGATGATTTGGATACAGGGCGTACAGTAAATTTGCCGCTCTGGTATATCAAAGAGCTGAAAGTGAATAATCCCTACTTCAGCGTGCAAGTGCCTGACATCTACAAGAACGTACACAAAGCAGTGTGTGAGGCGGACACGACACACATCGAATTGGGCAAGCTGCATCCGTATTTCTACGAGTATGGCCGTTACTTGACGCCCTACGATCGCAATCATGTTATTGGACGCATTGTGTTCGAGACAATGCGGCAGCGTGTACGTCACCTGCTGGATATCTCAAAGGGTACGGTGGAGGACGGTCAGGCAGAACATCGCCTGGATAATATCGAACAGAAGCTGCACGAAGCGGGCTTGCGCACAAATATGTTGGTGTGTTCAGGGAAATGTAGGACAATTTACAACAAATTTTAATTGTTTGCATGTTTTCAGTTCACAAATTGGCTGCAAATGAAATCCAATCACATTGCCATTTCCGAATTGGTGCAAGAGCACACTAAAAAGCGCAAGCGGAGAGTGTTTGATGGCGACAGTGATAACCGTCAAGAATTTGGCTCTCCAGAACAGCCGCGGAAAAGACCAACGCTGTGAAAGCAGGCAAAGACCACTTCAACGGAGCAGCTGCTGCAAGCACAAATTGTAGCTTTTAAATATAAGTTACTGTTCAACATGTCATAAGCTTAAACGTAGAATTAATAAACTTTATTGCAACATCACTTGGTGACACGTTCGTTTTGGTATATTCAAATAAATCTGCTCGCTATGGCCAGCACTTTTGTGTAATCGGCGCCCTTCGCTTGTGTCTTCTCTTTCAGCACAGTGCGCAGTATAGTTGGCACGGGCACGTGGATACGCGTTCCCAGCGGACTGCCATTGTCGTCGATGAGCACCAAATTGTTGCTGTCGAACTTTGGTATTTTGGGTTTCTGATTTTGCTTTAGGCCCACCAGTATACCCTTCTTCATTTGACCCTTGATGGCGACCAGCACCTTGTCACCGATATAGCCCACGGCACGTTTGTTGTAGACGTGTATACAACGCGGCGGCCTGCCCTCCGCCATGGCACGTTTGCCAATCTCACTGTTGTCCACCACACGCAGCCGCGCCAGCTTGCGTATTTCATTGCAGGCAGGTGTGAGATGAAATTGTCGCTGTTGTAACTGATGCTGTTGACAGGTATGCCCCACTCCATTGACAGCTACTGTTGTAGTTGTTGCAAGGACGCGTACGCCTACCAACGCCTTGGAAGATTGCACAAGTAATTGTGTCATTTTTATTTTACTTTTATTTCAATAAAATATTTTTAACTATTTTTGAGGATGGAAACGTAGCAGTTGCACAAGGAATAATTTGGCACTTGACAGATGTGTTCCACATATCATATGTTCGGCAGTGTTGTGTTTTCTGAGACGGTGTTGTGCTTTTACATGAACTGGGACATTTAATTACACAAAGCAATCCTCATGCAGTAATTAACTTCAAACTTGAGTGAATGAATGTTAACAAAATACAGTTTATTCTGTCAACAAAAATCCTAAGCCTTGTTCCCCGAAACAATCCCACACGTCAATAAAATTTACAACTGCCACACATATCTGCAATACATTTTATACAAAAAGTACAAATTACCATTACAATATACAACTATTAAACTACAAAAAGCATAGCATAAAAGGCATTTTCGTTAAATACTCGTAAAAACGGTCATTGCATTCGCACAAGCAGTTACAGCTTCAACGTCACTGGGCTCAGGATCAACGCTACACTCAACTGTTGCATTCACATCATGACTAAAATTGATGAAAATTATTAGATAACTTCAAAATTCGAGAATTCCTTCAATTTACCTCAATTCCCGTCGTTGGTTTTGTTTTATTTGTTGTTCTTGCTCTTCGCGTGACGTAAACTTTGCCACACGTTGCGTCGGAGGATTCTCTTTAATACCATGCTCGGTGAGCTTGTGTTGCCGTATTTGATAGCCCTGCAGGAAGGCTGCACCGCAGACCTCACAGCGAAATCGCTCGCCAGTATGACGACGTATGTGAGCTTTTAAGTCGTTGCCTTGTGCAAACGCCTGCGGACAGTGTGGGCATTTATAGGGTTTTTCGCCAGTATGTACGCGCATGTGTATAGTGAGGTTGTACTTGCGTTGAAAGCCTTTGCCGCACGTTTCGCAAAAGTGTGACTTTTCACCGGTGTGATATCTGTTGAAATCAAATTATTTAATAGCAAAGTTGTCAGTAATTGCCCATCCCTACACTTACTTCTCATGCACTCGCAAGTCATCCATGCGCGGAAACCCTTTGCTACAGAATTTACACTTGAACGGTTTCTCGCCATTATGACGCCGCATATGCACCATCAGTATGTTGCTCGTCTTGCACCGCAAGCCGCACTCGGGACAAAGCATCGGTTTGTCGTGTCCTTCTGCCTTAATATGCGCCTTCAATTCCTCCTTGGTCAGGTAACTCTGCGAGCATTCTTTACACACGTAACGTTTACGCCCGTGTATGGCCATGTGCCGTTGCAGATACATTTTAGTGGTGAAGTTCTTTTCACAAATATCACATTTATGTAATATGTCACTGTGCTTTGTTTCTTTGTGTCGTTTATATTGCGTTATGTGTGTAAACACTTTATTGCACTCATTGCACTTGGTAACTTTCGCCGCATTGTGCACGCTGTGCATGTGGCTTTCCAAGTGTTTGGCGTTACCAAAATATTTTGTGCAAATCTGACAAGGAAACTCCACTTTGCAATTTGAGTGTGTTGAAACGTGACGTTGCAGCATCGACTCATGTAGGAAAACTTTATCACAATCTTTGCATTTGTATTCATGTAGTGGTGATGCATTTCTATGGGGCGTCATCGCCTTTATTTTGCGAGGAGGACGCCCACGTCCGCGTTTAACCATGGAAAGCATGTCTTGCGGCTCATTTTCGGGCAGTGGCTCTTCACATTTGATGATCTTGGCAATGTCCTCGACATTCTCGGTAAGCTTATGCTCAGCGCCGTTATCACTCAGCAAAACTGTTAATGAAAAATTTGCAATTATCAAAGTATGTAATACATTTTATTGTCTTTTACTTCTTAAACTCAAAAATGACTACAAACATCAAAAGATAATATGAATTAACGTACCCTCCAGGAATCCTTTTGTCGGTGTTTTGCTTATAAAGTTTGATAATGGTTTTTCGTCTTCATCTTCACTATCATCTATGGAGTCCACTATCCCAACGACCTCACCAACTGCACTTTTCTCATCGTCATCACTTTCTACCTCCTTTATAGGATTTTCACTGATCTCTATTTCTCCCAACTGATGTTTAGTTTCCTCCACAGTTTCTATAACGTCTATTTCTAAAGGTTCAGGTGTTTGTACCTCAGGTGATACTGCCTCCACTTTTACTTCGCTAACGATTGCAATAATACATCTATGGTTAATACATTTAATTGCAACTACATTATCGTATGCTACCTTTCCAACTCAGTTGATTGTTGCTCGCCGTTTCCATTAACGTCTATCAACAACTCGGGCAACTCTTCAACGCCATCAGAAATTTCCACAATTTTATGTATAACTGCCAAATGACGCCGCATATGCTCTCGTCGCGTAAACTGTCGCCTACATAAATGACACTGATTGTGCGATTTGTAGCCCGACTCAGGATGAAAGACGGCAATGTGCGTTTTCAAATAGCCAATGCGGTTGAAGCTCTTAGCGCAAAAGCGACAGACAATAGCGCTGCCCTTATGGTCACTTTCACGATGCGCCTATAAACAAAAGAAACGTTAACGACTACAATATTTATACCAAAATTGTCGGTGCTACTTACTCGCAGTGCATCAAAAGTAAAATACTTCTCATCACAGCGCTCACATGGATACAACGTAGTGTCATCAGTTTGTGTGCATTTCTCGACTTGCCACTCCTGCTTTCCAGAGTTCGCTGATAGGTGCTCATCGGCAGACCACTCTGCGTTGCTACTCTTCCTGCGACCTAGTAAAGCTACTAATTTCCTATAGCTTTGCTCACATTTGCGCTTTAGACGATATGCGTTTTGCACTGCTTGCCGACAATCAACACAAATCAGCTGCGGCAATTCATCAAAGCGTTCCACCTGTGAGCATTAACGAATATTAAAGCAAATACATATTAAGGCAATGCACTTTGCAGCCTCACCTTGTACGCGGTCAATTCACACAGCATAGCGGCCACGGTCGTGTATGTCTGCTCTTCGACGCGCTGCTTTTCGAAGATAACAAACGTTTCCTGCTCGTCGCGCATGCACACGCGGCAAATCTTGTCCATATCGCAGGAGGATTCCATGGTATCCAGAAACTTAATTTTGCATCGTTTCTTTCCAATCAGCGCCCCACAGTAAACAAATGTTGTTGACAGTTAATAATTGATTATCAGCGAGCGTTGCCAGATGTAGTGCTGTTTGCATTGGAAATGAGAGCGAACAATTAAACGAGTAATCACATAAATCCTACAAAGTTTCAGGTAATATATCGTTCCAGGTAAAGCAATGGAATATTTTGCTTGAATAATTGTTATTACATTCTTAATTTTTATATCATTTCATATATCAAGATTTTTCAGAAATATTCTTCGAACTGATTAACGTTGATTTTACACTTAGAAAGTGCTGAATCTTGACTCCCTATTCTGCATATTTTGAAGTATATGAATCAAATAATGATGGAAAGTATGCTTTTCGATATTTTCTTATTCGTTACAACTACGTCTTCCGCTGTAACAACCCGTCAACAACGACTTCATAGCGTTGGAGGTGGCAATATTGCAGTGCACTTGGATACATTCCACTTGGCTGGTCAAGTGCAACCCTGTATCGTATTGTACGACAGAAAAAAAGGAATGGCTTGGCTCACGGCAAAAATTGCTAACATTGTAAATCTCGATAAACAATAAAATTATAAATTGTAAACTACAAAAAACAAGACAAGTGATAACCCACTCTGCACCTGACTGGTAAATGTAAAAATTGCACAAATATTAAAGCATTGCAGAGAGAACCATGGCGATGGCGTACTGTGGCGGCGGCAGTGGCAGCAGCCTCAATCCAAGCGCCACCAGGGTCTGCCGTGTTTGCCTGCTGCAGAAGATGGAACTGTTTTCGATATTCGAGCATGCATACGCCATCAACGGCACCACCGTAGCACAAATGCTGTCCGAGTGCACACGCTATCGCGCCGAGTACGGCGACAAGATGCCGCAGGAGATCTGTAGCGACTGCATGGTGAACGCTCGCAATGCTTTCTACTTCAAACGGCAAACCGAAGAGGCGTACCGCACGCTGCTAGGCATAGCGGAGGAGGAGCTGGACGTGAAGGTGCACCAGCAGCAACAACAACAACAGCTTCACTGTGCCAACAACTTCATGGCTGAAAGCAAGCCGAAGCAGGTGGAGCGCGGCAGTCAGACAGACAAAGTGTCGTTGTATCCATGCGAGCTGTGCGACATGAAGTTCTTCGATACGAACGATCTACGTGGACATCGGGCGTCAGCACATCACAGCAGCAGTAATCAGTGCCGCGTCTGTGGCAAACGCTTCGAAAACATACGCCAGCTGCGCACGCATCTGTGGCAGGAGCATCCAGGCATGGGCTTCGAGCTGGGCATACAGTGCACCATTTGTCGACGCAAGTTTTCGCGGCGCGAGCATCTGCGACGGCACCTGCGCAATGTACACAAGCAGCAGCAGCCGCAAAATCACACATCCAGAAGGTGAGCGACGTGCCCATAAAATTTGTATAGCCCTTTTCATAGTCAACTGCCGTTGCAGCATAAAGGACCTGCTGAAGGAGCCAGAAATCGAGTTAAATATGAAGACGGAGGTCAAGTTGTCAATGGATAAGGTGGAGAGCTCAGGTTTGGATCCGTCGCATTTCCTCGAGTGCGTGCAGAATGAGGCGAACAGCGACGACAGCGAATCGGAACATGAAGTTGCCAACCCAATTTCTAGCGATGACGAGGCCTACACTGGCATGGAATTGCCCGATGACATCTTGCCACAGCTGAAAATCGAGCCAGAGGCCGTTGTCAAAGGTTAGTCGCCGCTCACTACAGTCAATCACAACTAGAATCGATGTCTAAGCACATTGTTTTTTTGCAGTTGAGCATATGGACAGCTTTATGGACAACGACGATCACGATCGCGACAGCACCGCGTACAACTGGGAGCGCACAGAACCTGGCGTCGAGGATGTAAAGTGCAAAATGGAGCGCACATCCCTCGAGCAATCTCAAAACGGTACTGTCTATAATCTAGAAAGTGAAGAATTCGTTAAGGATCACACTACCAGATATCGCGTAAAAGGTGCAGTCGACGAATATTTGGCACAGAACGGGTCGTTCGACGGAAAGGCGAACGGAGAGAATCGCTGCACCGAATGCCAGCGCACGTTCTCACGACACTGCCACCTGCGGCGTCACATGTTGTCGCATGTAGAAGAGAAGGCGCACGCGTGTACGTACTGCGGTAAGCGCTTTGCGCGCAGCGATCACCTCAAGAAGCACGTGCTGAATCTGCATCACAGCAAGGACTTCAAGTGCGACCAGTGCAACTGCGCCTTCGCCTGCGAGAAGGAACTGTTGAAGCATCGCATGGTGCGGCACTCGGGCGACCCGCACGCAAACAAGGTGCACAATTGTGAGTATTGCGGCAAGAAGTTCACCACCACCACATACCTGCGTAAGCACATCCTCATGCACACGGACCGCATCTATGCATGCAAGTTCTGCGACGAGACTTTCAAGGACCGCAAGCTGTATCGCGAGCACGTGAAAACGCACAGCAAGGGCCGCAACTTCCTCTGCTCCATTTGCGGCGAGAGCTTCGTGCGCAACGACTACCTGCGTGTCCACATGCGTCGCCACAGCGGCGAAAAGCCGTACAAGTGCCAGTATTGCGGCAAAGGATTTCCGCGTGCTACGGACGTCAAGATGCACGAGAGGTAGGAACAAAAGCGCGAAAAGTGCCATCGAATCGAAGGAACATTTTCAATTAAATGAGTTTTCTATGGTTACAGGTATCACACCAACCACAAGCCCAACTTGTGTACGCTCTGCGGCAAGGGTTTCCATCGCGCCTACAATCTTACTATACACATGCGCACGCACACCGGGGAGCGTCCGTTCAAGTGCGACCAGTGCGACAAGAGCTTCGCGCAGGGCAATGATCTGAAAGCGCACATACGACGCCACACCGGCGAGCGCTTCAAGTGCTCCGTCTGCGACGCCGGTTTCCTACAGATGTACGCACTGCGGCAGCATGCGCTCAACGTGCACGGCATACAAATGGATCCTCCCACGGGACGCCTGCAGAAGTTCTCCACACCACTAGCCACACATGTGTCGTCTGCCACGGCCACACTAACATCACAGCAACAAGACCAACAGCAGCAACTGCTGCTGCAAGAGCAGCCAACGCCGCAGTTGTCGCAATCGCCACTAATGCCACCAGCACAAATGCATCAACTGCAAATGCCACAATTTTCACATCTCTCGCAGCTAATTGTGCCCGTCATCGCTGGCATAAAACCAGAAAAGCCAAGTGAATTGGCACCCGAACACTCAATCGATGGCTTATAAATATTGATAATGCCGCAATAAGGTCTGATTATATGCTTTGAAATGCTAAATGGGATAATGTGTACAATGCAGGCAAAAGGATTTATTGCAAAATATAGTGAATAAGCAGAAAGGGCATTGCAAACTTATAAATAAACCTTATATATGTAGAAATATTCCTAAGTACATGCATATGAATTATGTTTAATTTTTTTCAGTGTAAACACATAAATGAATAAACTGCAATTTAGAGCTAAATGTAATTTTATTCATTTGATTTGTGAAGTCCAGCTAATTAGCAGACTTTGACAACATAATTAGTTGATTTTTATTTTAATTATTTACTTGGGTATAAAAATGTGCTTAAGTCAAAATGCTAAAAAGGTCTTTAGCAGTCGCTTTGTGAAAATAAATATTTTGAACAGTTGGCCAAATTTAAACATTTCTGAATCATTGTTGTTTGTTTTTTAATTAATTTTTGCAATAATTTATTTACTTCATTTAATGCTTTCCACGATCGACCACCTACACAATTATGTCCCACCCATTGTTGTTCCATTTCCATTGAAATTGGTAATTACCATTGTGAATGTGTCATTATATATTCCTCCATTCACAGCCTATGCAACCCTGTGTACGGCAACAAGTTATCGATGTGCGGTAGTGACATCACTTACTTCAAATCAAATTTTCAACTGAAAATTCAATGGCGAGCGCGGATCAAAGTAGAAAAGTGTAAATAATCGTTGTTGGCTTTTTATGACTGAAAAAGTGCACTTACTGCAGAAAATTGTTAAAAAGTGAAGGTATTTGCACGGCGCGTATCTTGGCAAAGGTTTTATGTTTTAATTTTGGCATTGATTTTGTTTTTGGTCGTTGAACTAAAGCCAACAAACGTAACGGCGCATACGCTTAGAAAATGGCAGAATTGTACGAGCAGGAGAACGTGGAGTTGCAGAAGCTGACTGCGCAATATGCGCGCGAGTTGACGCGCATCTGGTCGCACATTTTCGACGAAAATTCGTGCTTGGAGAATCTGGTGAAACTGAAGACACACGCACAAAAATTCTACGACGACTTGATTGAGGAGTCCACTCAGAAGCAAGCGCTGATCGAGCACGAGATCAGCAATCTGTATAAGGAGGCAGAAACGCTGAGCCGTCTGCTGAAGACAGATGTGGAGTTGCCAAACGTGGACGATGGCAATACCCCGCTACTCGTCATACAGGCTGAGATAGACAAAAGTCTGACGGAGCTGCGTGAGCAGCTCCAGCAGCGACGCGAAGAGATTTATGAGTTGCTGCTCGAACAGGAAGGGTTGTGTGAAGAGCTGGGCGAAGCGCCGCGTCCGCTGACAGCTGATCCACTGCCCACAGCCGAAGATATACAGCAGTTCCGTAACCATCTGGAGGAATTGAAAAACGAGCGTATGGAGCGCATGAATAAACTGTCGAATATGCGGCGCGAAATCAAAGGTTACCTAAAAATACTCGATCTGAATGTGGACACGGAAACAGAGGATCGGTTGTTGAATCACCGCGAAATCAAGTTGCAGAAGGAAACGTTCGCCGGACTGCAACACATGCACCACAAGTACGGTGCGCGTGTGCAGGAGATGCGTGACCGTATCGACAGCATGCGCGTGAAGTTGGAAAAGTTGTGGGAGCGACTGAACACATCACCGGCCACGCGCAACAAGTTCAAACGCTACAATGACTGCTCCAAGGAGACTTACGCTTCCCTCTACAGCGAGCTGACGCGCTGCGAAACGTTGAAGAGCCAGAACATCAAGGACTACGTGCAGCAGATACGACGCGAAATCGTCGAGTGGTGGGACAAAACACTCAAGTCTGAGACGCAACGCAATCGCTTCATACACTTCACCAACAAGTGCTACACCGACGATCTGCTGGGCTTGCACGAAATGGAGCTGGAGGATCTGAAGTGCTACTACGACTGTAATCATCAGATATTCGAGCTGTATGCGAGTCGTAAGCTGCTGTGGGATCGCATGACTGCGCTCGAGGCCAAAGCTAGCGATCCGGGGCGCTACAACAATCGCGGCGGACAGCTTCTGAAGGAGGAGAAAGAACGCAAACTGATTGCCAACAAATTGCCGAAGATCGAGCAGCAAATCACCGAGTTGGTACGCGCATACGAGGAGCGGGAACGCGAGCCTTTTATGGTGCACGGCGAGAACATACTGGAGCTGATGGCGGGAGAGTGGGAGAAGAAGCGCCAGGAAAAGGAGAAGATGAGCAGCGCGCGTAAGAATGCGCAGACACCGCTGTCCAAGACTCAGCTGGGTGTTGTGCGTACGCCTATGTCACTGAAGAATATGTCTACGGCGTCCATGCGCAAAGCGCCCTCCAACTCCAATCTCTCCACTATATCGTCGGTTAAGGCCAGTTCTGCGAAAAAGCGCAAACTTCATCCCAACGACAAGCCGGTGCCAATGGCCAAGCGCAGTCTAATCTACACCCTGAACAGTCCCAGCGTATTTCTGAAGCCCACGACCAGCACGGCCTCCAGCAACAGTGCAGGCCGTTCGATGATCAACAAGCTGCCAGCCAAGTCGTCCTTCAAGTCGCCGATGAAGAAGACGCGTGTAATTGCCACCACCATACGCCGCAAATCGAATAGACTCAGCGGTAGCAGTAGTAAAAAACGCAATTCGCAAGGTAAAGGCGCCAAAAAACGGAGTGTATCTGCGCCGAAAATTGTCATCAACGAGAACTCTGACCAATACACGGACGAAGGCACCGACGGTGACTACGAATGCTTTCAGAAGTGCATTGAGCCCGCCTCGCGCTCCTCCATGATACAGGGCGCGGCCAGCAGCAATATCAGCGTGTCGACGCGCTCCAAACGATTGCAGCAGCTACTGCTCGACGAGAGCACACGCCGGGCGCACCTGCCTAATCCGCGCCAGGGCTTTCATCCCCCCACGCCGTCCAAGCTGTCGCCGGCCAGTTGCAGCCGCAAGCTAACCACCAAGAACTTGCCCATTATCATTTAATTCACCCGGCCTTGTAGTGTGCTTTTATTTGTAGTTTCTGTTTTTTGTCATAGTTCTCATTTGTATGTCTCGTGTTTAATTTTTAATGATTTACGTGTAATTTTAACGTTTTTTAAGTTTGATGCTCGATATATGTAAGACATTGAATGTCCAGTTTTTTAAGAAATCTGACTAACTCAACCGCTACTCACTTCTGCAGTCCAATACAATGCAGGCTCTTGAAATTATTAAGCTTTTTGGTGATTGGTTTGGCTAAAAGAAATTTAAAAAAAAAATTATACTTACTAAGCATTTATTTTGCAAACTTTTAGCCTTTTAATAAAATATTAAATGTTAATAAAGCAGCAGACTTTTTAAGCAATTCAATTAATGTTTCAATTTCGATTTAATGTTATCTCATAATGAATATGACTATTTACGATGTGATTCCGCATTTCTCATTATTTATTGCGTTTACTAGGATTTGGATACGTTAACTTTGATTTGATTGATTGAATGACTGTTGTGAAAATAAGTTTGATATGGTTCATATTTAATTTAATAGGTATCTCATTTAAATTTTTATGTGAACAGATTTTGTGGATGCGATCTCGACAATCTTTCCATTTTGTTTTAACTGATTTTATTGCATGAGTTGATGTGATATTGTTTTGATGATTCGATTTGACTAAGTTGCTTTCATGTTAAATGACTTTAGGTGCTATTATACTATCCGAAATTAGCTTAGACTTTGTACGAAGTTGTTTAATTTGCGGTGCAAATCTTTATTCGTCAAATGTGGCAAATATTTTGTTCATTCCATCAAATTTTCTTAATATTTTATCTTATCAATAAATATGATTTTATGATTTTTAATAAATTTCTTGAACTTGTTTTTTAAATCTAAATAACTCAAATATTCAAAGAAATAGTACTGCAATTTACATACAACGATTTTGCAACCCTGTGAAAACCGCGAAAAATGTCAGGTATTCCATGTAATTCGCGTTCTCATGTTTCCATTTCATTCCCGACTTTTTTCTCGTAACTATTGGTGGACAGATATTTTCGGCGTACAATAATTCTCCGTTAAAAGTGTATTTTTCACAGTTTTTTGCACAAATTTACTTTAAAAAAGTTCGCAAAGAGAGGGGGAGCCCTAGAAATCTCATAATATTTTATATTAGGTATTGAATTCAGCCGGTGCAGTTTGCAGTTCCATTACCCAGCGAGCGTTGCAGCAGCAATTGCAAGGTTGACCGAGAATGGCTAAGAATTTTCAAAATGGCAGACCTTCGCTTCGAACGGCTGCTATGCCGTACAAAAAGCCCTTCAAGCCGATGGGTGGCAACCACGGCGGTCCACCGGGCAACTTCAACCAGATGATGTTCAATGGCAGCCAAATTCCGGACAATCCAGGTTATCTGGACTTCAACAATCCCACACCACCGATAGGAGGCGTTGCCGCGAATGTGTCACCGCAGCTTGCTGCAGCGCAGCAGAAGAAAAAGAACAATAAAAACAACAAACAGAAGATCAAGCCGATGCCACATCCAGCGTTACAACAACACAACCCGGGTGGTATGGGCATTGGCGGCGGCAACTGGAACAAGGGCAAGGGTCCCCAACATATGGGTATTGGCGGTGGCGGCCCGGTTCCCAATCCTCGATTCAATGGCGGCCCCGGACCGCGTGGTTTCAACGTGCCGGGACCGATAGGCGGCCCGAATCGTGGACGTCGCATGATGCCGCCAATGGGACCGGGCCCACGTGGCGGCGGTCCCATGCCGCCAATGCCACCGCCACACGGATTTCAGCCACCGATGATCCCACCGATGCCGCCTATGGGCCGTGGTCCCATGGGACCACCGCCAATGGGTGTCCAACCGCCGCATTTCCTGCGTCGGAGCGGACGCGGCGGTCCAATGCCACCAATTCCGCCATCCATGCCGCCCATGATGCCGCCGCGTATGCCGCGCGGAATGCCACCGGTACCATTCAACGGCATTGGCAAGATTAAGAAGCCCAATCCAAAGTTAGTGAAGAAAGTGGTAAAGGGCAAGAGCACCATCAAGACGCTAAAGAACTTGGTCAATCAATATCCCATCGAGAAGCCATGGGTAACGGACGCGATACGCGCCGAACACGATAAAAAGGTGGACATCGAGAATCGGCTGAAGGGCAACAAGGACGACGAGCTGTTTGCGCAGTTCAAAGTGCAACGCGACAAATTTGTAGGCATGTACGAGACGGCGCGCGAAGAGTACTTGAAGCAGGAGGCGGCTGCTGTCAAGGCTAAGGTAAAATTATGAAGTGCATTAAAGTGCGCGCGCGCTTCGCACTGACTTATAGCTTTTGTGTCTTGCACCTTTTGATTTCAATTATATTTTGTAGCGCTGTGGGGCACAAGTGGCGCAGCAGACGCAGCCTTGAACATAGGATATAGATATGATAGGGATGTTTTTTGTGTGAAGGGGAGTGAAGTTTCAGAAATTTTAAAACTTGATGTTCGTGATTACTCAGCACATTCTGCAAAATCAGAGAACTTTTGTAGTTGAATTACTGTGCAATTTATGAGAATATTTGAATATTTGTTATCGTCATGGATATGCTCATTAATATACGTATTTGCCTGGAAAGAAGTATTTGAAGGAAGACCTCAGCAACTAACCAAACCTGGCCATACTTGTAGTTTTGTTAAAATAGATACAATGGGCCAGACACCGCGACCACTGATTCGACAAGCGTCAAGTCAACCCCTATCATGTTCATCTCTATGAACTTACTTGATTTATATTGGTCTGATCTAACTGTAGATAGTATTTTTTTATCTGTAGTTGTCTGTATTTCCTTCCAAACACCTCTGCGCCGCTTGTGCTTCCATTTCTTCATGTATCCCATTAGTTATATACATATTTTTTTCACGTATATTGAAGGCGTGCCATGAGGTGCTGCTGCAATTGTTCCATTAGATTTTCCAAAAGAACTCAAAATTGCCAGCTGCATTTCCGCGCCTGTCATTTCATCTTTCATACTCGTACAATTCATACAACTCTTATGTATCGTTTTCACGTATTTATGTATTAGCATATGTTTTCTCCGAATTTATATGCATAAATGTCTGTCACACGTACTTTGAACAATTCCTGAAAATAAACTGCCACCATTTATTTGTGCTGCGGAATTTATAATGATTTGGAATTGTAATCCGTACATATGTACAATCTTATATACCAACTACTAAATGCAGTCATAATATGAGTATGTGCCCTGTGTGATTATGTAATGGAATATGTGTGTGCGCGCTGGTGCTGAAAAGTGTATAGCTTAGAATTATTTTCTAAGCCATAAATAGGAATCATATTTATATTGATACGATATTAAAGTGATTTCAAACTATTCATCATCTTGAGAATCGAAAAACAAATCTATTAGGAACGTCAAATAAAAGACGATAATGAAAATTGATACTTTCGATTTTTGAGTAACTATACTTTGAAGATCGAGAATAATCGATTTATTTTTATTTTGAGAAAAAGTTGTAGGAAAAGGTTTTGATTTTCAAATCCTTTGATTGACTTTCAGTGGTACTTGTATTTAGGAATTTTTCATATATATTTTCGTTAATCACATTTTGCATTGATCATCTTGTATAGAAAACGACTTATAGTATAATCAATGAAAAGTAATCATAAAAAATCTATATCTACCTGAATAAAGAATTTATGTGAAGCATATAAGTGCTTCAAATAATTACATAAGTGTTGATATTCTTGGAATCGTTTCCGTCCAAAATCTACAATCAATTATTTAAATCAAAAAGTACTCATTCTTCGTGGTAAATAGTATGGCAAAGTGAGGTTAGAAAAACATATCTTAATGTTTTTCTAAAATGATAGTTATTCGTAAAAAGAGTTTGCGGGGGTGTTAGTTGATGTCTAGTTAGTTGAAGGCTTAGCAAGTATTTAAAAAAATAAGCTTAAAATATATGACTAAATGATTTATATTAAGGAAGGATTTTAGGCCCGCAGAAACCCATCTAAGCACTCTGATGACCTGCACCAAATAGTATGAAATGGTTAACGTTTAAAAATTCAGAAGGCGAGTTCGTTCCATGTCCATGTCGAATTAATTTTTTTCATCTATTCGTCTCTAGACTGATAATTAGGCACTAACAAGCATGAAGAAGTAGAGTTAACTAAATATAGACATGATCACTTCTAGTTTAAATGTCCATAGAAAAATGTAACTAGAAAAAGTGGAAGTTAATGAGATTTTAATGTGAAACTACTTTTATAACTTTTGTATGTATTGAAATTTGTTAAATTATGTTTACATAAGCATTACAAACAGTGGCCGACCTGGCCAGCCAGCTTACCTCACCTAATCTATGAATCAAGTGAATAAAAATAAAATGAAAAGCGTGTTGGCACAACTGAATTAACCTAACAGTAAGCTTTTGACAAAATTTTAGTTAAATTAGTTGTAGAAAATTATTTTTTTTCAGTAACGATTATTGAACATTGAAATAATCGTCATGAGCCACTACCACGAAGAGTGAAACGCTTCTTAGAACACTACAACTCCATTTAGTTTTTGTAGTACTCTCGACCTGAGCGCTTCAATGGGTTTTTGCGTTAATTTTTTGCACAATAAGTGTATATGATATGTTATGTTATATATATTATGTTATCTACTATATAAAAATATGTCGGGTTTTCCTTCCTGACGCTATAACTCCAGAACGCACGAACCGATTTCCACGGTTTTGCATTCGTTGGAAAGGTCTCGGGCTGTGTGAGGTTTATAGCAAAGAAAATTCAGGAAAAGAACAAGGGGCGTGGCACATTTTTTATGACCAAACATTTCAGCAGAACTGTAAGTCGCACATCAATGAAACTTGGTACGAACGTACCATTTAGTCATATCTTTCGGCAGAGGGAATGGGGCGGGTATTTAACAAGAGGGCGTGGCTCCGCCCATACAACTAAAATCTTTTATATGGAATAGCTTCGGAATTGTAAGTCGCACAGCATTGAAATTTGGTTTGACATCCTCCCATAGAAGTGTCATTCTACTGTTAAATTTTGATAGGCGTTGGAGAAGGGGCGTGGCACATTTTTTGTGACCCAAATATTTCGCTGAACTATAAGTCGCACAGCAATGAACCTAAGTACGAACCTACCATTTATTTATATCTTTCGACAAAGGGAATGGTGCGGGTATTGAACAAGGGGGCGTGGTACCGCCCATACAAGCCAAATCATTAATATAGAATATCTTTGAAATTGTTAGTCGTACAACACTGAAATTTAGTACCCCGTCGTCCCATAGATGAGTTATTCTACTGGTAAGATTTGGTGGGCGTTGGACAAGAGGCGTGGCACATTTTTTGTGATCCAAATATTCCGCTGAACTATAGGTCGCACAGCAATGAAATTAAGTACGAACCTACCATTTATTCATATCTTTCGACAGAGGGAATGATGAGGGTATTGAACAAGGGGGCGTGGCACTGCCCATACAAACCAAATTTTTAATAGAGAATATCTTTGAAGTTGTAAGTCGTACAACACTGAAATTTAGTGCCCCGTCGTCCCATAGATGGGTCATTCTACTGGTAAGTTTTTATAAGCGTTGGACAAGGGGCGTGGCACATTTGTTGGGACCCAAATATTTCGCTGAACTATAAGTTGCTCAGCAATGACACTTAGTACGAACCTACCATTTTCTCTTTCGACAGAGGGCATTGTGCGGATATTGAATAAGGGGCCGTGGCCCTGCCAATATAACTTAAATATTGTTCAAGCGCTATCCATTTCTTTACTGAAACTTAGCAGCACCATTGCTTATTTACGGGCCTCGATTGCGTTTATCAGTAGCTCCCTCCTCTCCCTTTAGTTGGTTTTCTTCGTCAATTTGCCATTTGCCACATCGCCATTGATTCGCCATCTCGCGTATTTCATTATAAAAAAACAACAAATGTCGTGCAGGACGAAGTTCGCCGGGTCAGCTAGTATTATATATATTATTATGTGCGTACACTAAATACAAAAGAGTAAAAAAATCAAAAATATCAAATTTTCAGGAGAGACAAAAAAATGTTGATTCTGTATAAGCAACGCAATTAACTTAAAAATATATATACAGTATTTTTCTAGTTAAAGATGGTAGTTTGAAAAAGGAAATTTTCCAAGTTGTTGGCACTGTGAATTATTGTATGCATAAAAGTGAATTTTAGAAAATTTTGAGTGTGACTCTTTTGTATTTAATGTGCGATATGTGATTCAGATCATAATTGTTGGTAATGGTAAAATTTTGTAAAATAGTTGCAAACTTTGTGAGAACTTTTAGTACAAAATAGTCACAAACTATTATAAATATTTTGTGACAATTTTTATTGTAAAATTATTACAAACTCTTGTCCCAAATAGTCACAAACTATTATCACATATAGTTTGTGACTATTTTATTATTTATTTTGACTTTGAATAGTTTGTGATACTTTCATAAATATGTTGTGACAACTTTTCTTATACTATGGTCACAAACTATTGTCTTCATTAATTTGTGACAGCTTTTATTATAATATGTGATCATTTTACCATTACTATTGTTACAAATAGTCACAAAGTATTGTCACACATAGTTTGTGATTATTTTATTATTTACTTTGACTTTACTATTCTCACATGTAGTTTGTGACTATTTTATTATTTATTTTGAATTTCAATAGTTTGTGATATTATCATAAATATTTTGTAACAACTTTTCCTATATTATGGTCACAAACTATTGTCTCAATTATTTTGTGGCATATTTTATTATAATATTGTCACAAACTATTGTCACAAATAGACACAAACTATTATCACACATAGTTTTTGACTATTTTAGTATTTTCTTTGACTTTACTATTGTCACATATAGTTTCTGATTATTTTAACTTTGCGAAAATAGTCACATCACAACTGAGAACCGCATGCAATGCGTACATTCGAATCGAACCTTTAAGTGTACGGTGCCGCGCGCAATCATACATATTCGCTCATACACATACATACGGCATATATTTAGTAGTCCAATTTATATAGAATTTTGATATTGAACTGGCACAGCAAACGAGTTTAATCTAAAAATTTCATTGTTTTTTTCTTGAACCATGCTTTGGACGCATTTATTTGCAGGATGCTAAAGACAAACAAACAAATAACAAAACCGCCACAAAGGACGAAACTAGCAAAGAAGCAATTCCAAATAAATAATTTCCACAAAACATTGAATCGAAACCCAATCAATTTAATTTAGACACTGGAAAATGATTCGCACTTTTGAACAGCTAACGCTGGTTGAGCATTAAGCGCTGCCAAAGCAATGCGAACGCAACCAAACAAAAAAGCAAACCATTCGATTTCGAATGCAAATAATTAGAAGCATTAGCGTATTTTATTTTTTGCAACATTGCGCAAACGGGCCAACAACAAAGTCGCACTTTGCGCCATTATAATGTTTCTGTGGACAATGTAATTGAATGAAAAGTAAAACAAAACAAAAGGAAAAAAGTTGAAATTGATAAATAAAATGAAAATGTTGGCCTAACTTAAGGAAACCAACCAGTATAAGAGAAACCCTTTTGTGCACATTTATTGTTTGCAATTAACGTAAAAGTAACAGTAACAGTAACGATAAAAGTAAAGCAAGCATTAATTTTAACGCAACTCAACTCTACCTAACATTAATTTAATTTAATTACGAGTTTATTATTGCATGCAAGTAAGGTAACAATCTAAACGGCATTGAATGAATGTTTGTCAAGAACTGAAGAAATTGTACAATAATTTAGAGGTTTGAGTTTGAGGGTTTCGAGTGTAGCGAACGCACCTTAATTGATTAATTAATGGACTTGCGCCGCCCAATATGCAACTGTCTGCACCATACGTTTATGATATTACGTTAAATTCGATGGGCCGTTCAGTCGTGTCGCTGCATAGCTCTAACAATATCAATATCTATCAATTCATTAGCGTCTGTCTTAACGTAGTTTTTGCCAAATTCAATAACGATCAGAAATGTTAACTGTAAACACTTGAATTGAGCTGAGATCCGAGTATCGCAAAATAAATATTTAAATGAAGGCCAGTCGCTTGGCGGCGAAAATGTAAGCGTGCGCCAATTAATTGTAATTTTAAGTAGCAAACGCTTTTCTATGCATTCTTCAAAGTTTCTTTTGTTTCTTTTGCATTTACGAATTACAACTATGCATAATGAGCGCCAGTGAACTCGATGTCGGCGCAATTGCAAGTGCAACAATTTGTTTTGTAAGCAATTGAAACGATTGTTATGGCTAAAGTCTTGTAAAGTCTCATGGAAATTGTAATTTGGAAAAGTTGAATTTGAAAAGTAAAATTTCGCTGCACCTACCATACACAATTCATAATTTGCCGCAAGTACATTTGCCGTTTGTAACTTTAAGTGATAATTAAATGGAAAAATTAGCATACAATTTGCTTGTCATTGTACAATGTCTCTTTTTTGGAAAGTATGTCTTAAAGTATGTTCAAAAATATATACACATATACGATGATAAACTCCTTTGGATGGCAATTATAAGATAATTAAATTGAATTATTTAAAAAAGTAAATCGCATGAGATTGCTATAATTATTGGCAACGTCCTAAACGTACAAACTGCATATCGCATATCGCCGCTACACATTTGCTCGACTGCCTATCACCACCACCGACGTGGCGTGCGTGCGTCCTTGCAGCGCAGCAGTGGAATTATTCGAAACGTGTGCAAACGACGATTTTTGTTTGTTTTTGTATTAACATCATACATACACACGTACATATGTATGTAGCTATGTATGTATGGATGTATGCATGTCGGCCGCAAATGATGCGCTGTTCTACTAATGCACGCTTTGCGTCGTTTGCGGCTGGCAACTGAACACCTCGTGTTCAATTATTCTACATTTTTGCCAACTCCAGAATCCCCCCAAAGTGGCACACATTATCATATAACGTATAACCTATATATTTGATGGTCGTTCACGCAACGGTGTCACCAATAAATTCAATATCAATATTTAAAACTAAGCCAAAAGTCTTTTATTCAAATGTTGATGTGGAGATTTCAATAACTCAGGAGTGTCCAGAACAACGTGGGATCACTAAGTAAGTAAAGGAATGGCAGTAAGTATACGAGTGTTTCAACACATTGAAGAAAAACATTTACATACTTTAAATGTGCATAAAAATTTAATGAATTTGAAAATATTGAAGGAGAAATAACACTGCACTTGTATCCAACTCTGAATTGCAATGAGAGCACCTGTGTGTGACCTGTCATAGATGTGTTTCTTGGGTAACATGAACCTGCTGATTTCAATGAAGAAGCAAATGAAGGACTTAATAGTTAAGTGAATTACAAAAAAAACAGTGCTACGACCTTCTTGGACCAGAGACGCTCATTGGACTGGGCATAAAAACACTTAACACAGTCACTAAAACTCGAGGAAAGAACT
Source organism: Melieria crassipennis (assembly GCA_963668005.1). Taxonomy (NCBI): domain Eukaryota; kingdom Metazoa; phylum Arthropoda; class Insecta; order Diptera; family Ulidiidae; genus Melieria; species Melieria crassipennis. Next base: position 48,854,154 of record OY764962.1, read on the forward strand.
AGGAACATAGATCACTGGTCTAATATCTAGTCTAGGTTACAACTCCAAACTCAGGAAAGAAAAATTACTGGGCTACTAACTGGTCACTGCAGGCTAAGAAAACACATGCACTCAATTGGCTTAGAACAGATATGCGTCCGTAGACTCCCTCAGGAGACTTCTAAGTACATCATACTATGTTGCGATGCAGTCTTTTTTTTAATTAATTTGAGCAAACGTGCAGGGGATGACCCCTATTAATGCGAGGCATTGCGTTTGTTCAGCAGGAAGCGTTACCTGGGACAGCATAGGCTTTTAGAAGAGGACATCACGCATCTGAACCCCCGTGAATTACTAAATTTTATTAGGTCAATGGGTCAAGCGGATGTTTTCTGTTAGTAGTAGAGTGCCCATTACATCATTACTGGCCTCAGTGCATAATAACATATATCTGCCTATAATATGCTATGCGATATTGTATAGTAACCAATGAATAAGTACGGCGACCCTTAGCAAGGAGACTAACGCCCAGACCATTTCATATTTTTATTGAATCAGTTCATGTGGTAAAATTAAGACATTGTTCCATGACCCAAAAATAGTATGAGCAATTCAATCAAGTCTTCAAACAATGTCATTTCCTAATAAGAAATAATTTACACAACTATTATCTATAATAGTTGTGTACTGACCAACTCAGTTGGATCGACTTGCGTTGGACCGCAAGTCGAAGGCAGCAACCTCAGGTTCAAAGACTGCCTGTAATAACACCTAAAAAAAATAACGGGAAAACTCGTTTTCTCTTTCGGTGGCTGTCCTCTCAGCTGGAAATGGCAAACCTCAGAGTAAAAATTGCTTATGAAAAAAGCTCCCAACCTGCCGTTCGGAACCGGCATAAACAACTGTAGGTCCCTCCACTCGCGTATAAATTCACACGCACAACACGGGTGGTTGCGGGAAGCTAGGCCTTAGTCTCGCGTAAGCGGGCTGTCGTGCCAGTCAATTAAATTATTATTATTATCTATAATTTATTTTACTTTCCAACTAGGCCCGAAATTAAAGACAGTCCAGTTCCTTAACGATGATTCACATACTGTGAGCATCTAAACCCCAAACAAAAAATGTGAGAAGACTGAATGTTCTATTTTCTTAGCGTAGCATAAAAAGAGTTGAATTATTTATTGGAAATTAACAAATTACTTAAAATGTAAACCTCATTTGTGGAATTCTTTTGTCATTTAGTCTCTGTACCGTTTTCAACAGTTTCCGACGCGGCAGTCACGTTATCAGTTATTGTCTGTTGACTAGCAACTGCAACTTCCATAGCTTCCTCCGTACCCTTTTCCAACGTTTCTGTTGTATTTTCCACAGGCGCCACGAACTGCGTTTCCTTTTGCTTTTTCCACATCTTGGCCGCGGCCAACAGCTTCAGATTTGGACGCGCCATCTCATCCTCGGGGAATATGTAGTCGAATACCTCTTCCCAGCCCTCCTCGACGCCGGTCTCCGACACAATCTTTTGGCGTTTCTTTACGCGTCGCGGCATTTTCTCCATCACGTTTTGCAGCGCCTGCGCATCGCCCGTCTCACGCTCGAAATCGCGCCACGCTTCCAGTAGCAGCACGCGTGACTCCTTGTCGCCGCCAGTGCGCAGCGTCTCGTTGGCACGTTCGTAGACACGTCGCGCCAGCCGCACATTCAAATCGTCATCACCTTCGGCCGCTTCGGCGTCGCTTGTGGTCAACTCGAATTTCGCATAGGACATCCACACTTTCACGTGATGTGTGCGCTCCAGTAGCCGTTCGTACAGTTGACGCGCCAACTCGGATTCGCTCTGCGCCACCTCAAAGTCTATGTAGGCCTTCCATAGCAGCTCGGGCATATCTAGTCGCGGCTGCTGCACTGCCAACTCGAAAATGGCACGTGCACGATCCGAGTCGCCGAGCAGATTCTCCAATTCGGCAAACTTCATCCATGTGACGCAGTTCTCCGGCCCGAATTCGAGGAACTTCTCGTACAGCAGCCGGCAGCGATCGAATTCGCGCAACTGTATCTCCAGTTCGATGTAGCCGCGAAAGAGCTTGTCGCGCGGACACATGCCAATGGCCATGCCCAGTGCTTTGCGTGCGCGCTGCAAATCCTTGCAGCGTATCTCGAACTGTGCGTACATTAGCCAAATTTTGCTAAAGGTAAACTTTTTGTGCGGAATCAAGTCGAGGCAGGTTTTGTAGATTTGGCGCGTGCGCTCCAAGTCCTCGGCTTCGAGTTCTTCGAAGAGCGCATAGTTTATCCAGAGATAAATGTAGCGGCGCCAGTGATTCTTCTCATTGCCGGGCGGCACATTGGAAATGGCGCGCTCGTACGTATCGCGTATCACATCAAAGTCGCCTTCGCCTGCAAAGGGATGTGAAAAAATATTGATTTAAGGACCAAACTTTTTTACAAACTAAATAAATGATATTTTGTTCAACTCACCTTCAATGAGCCGCAAGTAATCGAACCATGCATCATAGTTCTGCGGATTCGTGGCCACCTCCTGTTCGTACTGGAATTTGCGCTTGGAAACAATGACATCCTCGATGCCGGCGCGATCGCCATACTTTTTCTCGTGTATGGTGTACGCCTTGTACAGCTCCTGCGTTCGCTCCTTCGGCAGATGATCCAGCGCGTACTTGTAGATGACGCGCGCCCGGTCATGCTCCTTTTGACCCTCCTCGAAGCGCGCAAACGCTATAAACAGCCGTTCGTCGATATAGTCGTCGCCAAAGAACTCCACTGCGCGCTCGAATACGCGTCGCGCGCCATGTACGAAGCCGTGCGACTCCTCGAACCGTGCAAACTTTATCCAATTCTTCACATCGGGATGCACGTACACGAAACGCTCGTAGATTTCGCGCGCGCGATCAATCTCCTTGTAGCGCAACTCAAAGTTGACGTACGTCTGCCAGGCCTGCTCCTCCGGCTGCCATTCCATCCAGCGCTCGAATACCTGCCGTGCGCCAGCCACATTGTCAAGCATCTCCTCCATGTAGGTGTACTTGTACCAGAACTGATTGACGCGCGGCATTATGGTGACGGCGCGATCCCACAAATTGCGCGCATGGTTCACCTGCTTGTTCTTCATCTCCATTTCGGCATACTTTAGCCAGATAGTGACGTTGCGATGTTCGTTGTCCAGCGCACGCTCCCAGATCGAACGAGCGCGTTGTATCTCCTTTTGCGATTCCTCCCACTGGGCATACTTGATCCAGTGGCTCACGACCATGCGATTCTTGCGCAAATTATCCTCGAACGTTTTGCGTTTGCGCTGCTGATAGTCGGCCAGTTCGGCGGGATCGGAGATCTTCTGCTTGGGCGGCGGCGGCAGAATCTCCAAATCACGCTCCTTGGCCTCGCGCAACAGCTGCTCGGCGGTGATCTGCACTTCGGCGGGAGCCTTGTTCTTCACCTGCGTGAGGAGAGGGAACAGAAGCGACATTTAGAAGGTGTAAAATGTGCCAATTGTAGTGAAGACCTACCTTTGCCACTTTGGGCATCTTCTGTGGCTTCTCCATGCTGACGGGCGCCGGTTTGCTTTATTTATTCGCTGCTTGAATGCTGTGTTTTACAATTTCTGTTAATTAATTTTCAATGCCTTTTTTGTACGTTCAACTCACTTCTATATTTATCTGATTTTGCTTGAATCGTTCAGCAACGTCCTCAAACAACTTTGCACGATGGCAAGGTGTATTAATGTGCCTTGCAAGATGGTTTTTGTTGGCTCTCTCTCGCTTTCCACTGTCATTCGTTGTCCAGCTGTACGGTGACCGGCAGCTGTCAGTTTGTTGTCTCTGCGCTTTGTGTTCGCGATTCGTTGGTGTTGTTGTTGCTGCCGCTGTATGGCACAGTGTTTGTCGTTGTGTTACATCTGCAGTTGGGCGAAAAGGCGGCAGTGAATTGCTACATTCTTGGCCATCAAATAATTCGCAACTAAAAGGAGCTATTTGGAAAGATGGTGCTTCAGGTGCTCAGGCGTTCGTCGGCAGTAGTCCGCACTGTGCAGCAGTTTGGACGCAGGCGCTGGGTGATCACACCTGTGATCAGCAGGAGCATGGTAAGTAATGCGGCTGCCGAGTGGGCCATCGGCCAACTGGTTGGTGCTATTCTTTGCGGGAAGCAGTTATGTAATTTCACACTGCAGTCACTGCACCGACGCAGTGCTGGTTGCTGTCCATGATGACGACTGCCAATGTTCGCCTTTGGCTAGAAATTGTTTTCCCCTTTTTCCTTTTGCTGTAAATATGAATAATTAGCTGTTTTGGATGGCGCATAACTTTTTAAGGTTAACTTTAGCTTTGCACTGTTGCGAAGCTGCTTTGTATTGAAAGTGTTTTAGCTGGTTCTAACTTTTATTGGCCATCATTTGATAGTGGCCATTAGTGAGCGCATTAATTGGTCTTCATATTGTGTGTGTAATTATTTTCGTACAGCAGCCATAAACGCTGTGCGGCTGGCGTTTCTTAAGAGAGTTTCGTATGCGAGTCGTCGCATTGGCTGCTTATGTGGCCAACTCAGCCAATTTACTTGTCCTGTTTGACCACTCTACCGAAACATTACATATGGAGTGGCATTACAGTTTAGCAACATTGTCTGCTCAATGGTCTTCGATCAGTCTGAGCAATTAGAAATGTTTATTCGCGTGCAATGTTCGAACCGCTAAGTCAGGAAAATATGACTTTAATCACTGCTTCATAAGGATTACGAAATGTGCAATAGGAATACAAAATTGGAGTAACTTCTTTCAGTTCAGTTCAAGAATCACACAGAGATATTCACTTTAAGCGCATAGTGCAAAAATTTAGTGACTACTTGCTCGAAGTACTTAATTTATAAAAAAGAAAACTAAAATAGTAACTAAAATATATGTAGGAACAATAAGTAATATATTGTTGTAAACAATACGCCGACTTAGAGAGGCTTAGGGCCGTTTTCTCATCTTCGCGTTAACTTTAAAGTTCAGTTTAACGGGCCGATAAACGCATTTTCGTTTTCTCATCTGCCCGTTAAGCTATCCTCCGGATAAAATTTACCCGGAGGATTGACTGCGTGTTAAACTTTAAAGTGAACTTTAAGTGGAAGTGGTGCCTAGTACATGCATATGTTTGTTTACAAACAAAAAACAGCTGGTAATGAAATTACAATTTGAAATGAAATTTGCATTTGAGATCTTTCGGTATGGAAAATAGGCGTGTTTTTTATATTCATGCACTGGAAGACGCTTTTGAAGGTACGGAGTCGCAAAATGCGGCAAATAGAACATATAACAGCCGATTGGACAATTTCACTGCTTTGCACTGCTGACATTTCCAATCGCTGCTGGGCCGCCACCTGTGCGATACGTCTCGCTCTTCTCCGCTGCAAGTTCCAGCTTGGACTTGCGCTTCAAGCTGTCGAACTTGTCCCTCAACGTTTTCCAGCGTCGGAACACGCCCCATTTGGCAGTAAAAGCATCAGCAAGATTTTGCCAGGCAAAATTCTTCTTTTTTTCCTTCCAAAATAATTATAATTTTTCAAAAACAGCTGATTGCGCCGCCAAGTGCTGCCCATCGTAGACCAGTGTTGCCAAAAAATCAGACTTGTTAAATTTATATTTATCAGGAAGATGAGAAAACGAAAATATTTACCGCGCACTTTAAACTGAACTTTAGCTAAAGTTCACTTTAGCTAACCGCCACTTTAACGCGAGGATGAGAAAACGGCCCTTAGAGAGAGAGAACTTAAGAGTGAAAGTGCTTTGTGATAACCGATCAGTAATTATACAGACTAAAACTAAAATTAAAATGGTAATGTATTTAAATGAAAATTGTGTTTATATTTTGGAGCTCTTAGCGATTGGAGGCAGAAAGAACGCATAGTCTTATGCCTAACTTAAATCTAATGAGCTGAGAGTTGTTTAAAAAATTATTTTATTTATTTATTTGCAAACTAGACTTAAAAAATGTAATTACTAATTACTTATACAGTGAAATTCCTTATTACGGACAGTCCTTATAATCAGACAGCTCCAATAACCGGACGCGGACACTATATTTCAAACCATTTTGATTAAAAGATCTCTCATAAGCGGACAAAATTGAAAAATATGCACAGCCAGTTTTTAAAAATCTGTACTACACTATAATACAAATCTCACTCTTATTTGAAAATGAGTATTTTAAATTAAAACAATCAGTGATTAGACTATCGACCATACAAAATTTTGTGAACCAAAGTAGTATTCAAATTTAAAGACTTGTACAATGTTTGTACTTTACCAATACATGTAAAAAATATTAAATAAATATTCAATATTCATAAATTCGTACAAAACATTAAATAAATAAATAAACGACAGAAAGATTCGGATACAATTTAAAATAATTTTTTGTACCCGCCCTCCCATAACCAGACAAAAACACTGCGACGGTGAGTCTCCGGATATGAGGGATTTCACTGTATTTTACTCTTAAAAGTTTGCAATTTCCAGCTAATAAAAAAAATACATGGACATAATTAAAACCTGCTTTTAAATTACAAGCCAACTTTTTAACATTAAGAGTATTTATTTATTTAGAATTTCAATTGTATGCAAAGTGTCTGATTTAAACCAGTTTTTACTTATTAGCCATTGATTCGGTGATTTTACATTTTATGGCATCAAAAATCGAATCGTGACTGTATGAGAATTCTCCCTGTCATTTTGGGGTTAGACCAGCCGTTTTTTTTCTTTTGAATACAATCACATTTAAAGACTTCCGACAGGCAAATTGGCTGCTTCCCCCAAGTCTTTGTCGAATAAAATCAGTAGGCAACTTTTTGTTGTATTTTGAGTAATGAGCGAGTAACGATAGTTTGACTCACTTTGGCCTACTCAGCTAGTCGATTGTTGCGCTTACTTGAGTTCATGAGTGGGCTCAGTTTGAACTTAAAGTATTGCCCTAAGAAAAAAAACAAATTCGGTAGATTTTGTTTTTTAATGTAAGACTACATCAATCATTGAATATAATAGATATGGATTTGATACTAAGTATCTTTCGAGGCATATGGGGGCTAGAATTGATTCGTAATAAGGCTTTAAATGTGTGCAACTGTCCAGAAGAAAATAATTCCAAGCTTCCCGCCACTATTCAAGTTGTGCGTACGACTTTATTTAACATTTCATATATCTTGAAACATTTATTTCTCCGTTCATTAATAGAAAGCACAAAGTAACAGATCAGATTCATAAGTCCACAATTTTTTAATCATCACATACAAATACGTTCACTTGAAATTCACAATTAAAATCTTACAAATACGTTTACTTAAAAACAATTAAAATCTTACAAAGCATTACAAAAATATTAACTTAAACTATCGCAAACTATTACGACCTTTTCTTCAATGGATCCTCAGCAATTCATATTGTTGGCTTTATCAATTGCATAAAGCAGACATCTGCAGTCGGAGTAACTATTGATGCCCAATCTTACCAAATCGGTCAGATTGAGCTTGCGAAATGCTTTGTAGTCGACCTGCGCCTGCGCAAATAGCTTCACATATCTCTCCATGCCCACCGTGGCTAAGAGTGCAGTTAGACGTGGATCTGGACGCTGCTGGTCGCCTGCGCGCGGCGATACCCTTCTGCAGCACTGCCCTATGGGGTTCAATTGCTTTTCGTTGTTGTGCGCAGCTCTCCGGGCACCTTTGCAAGGCTCCACTGGTGCCAGTTTGCATTTTACAAAGGCTTCCACGTTCGGTTGCTGCTTTGCGAAGCACACTTCACGTTTTCGTCGATTTGCATCGATTTGATCGATATAGGGTTTTAGCGAATCATCGCCACCCAGGCGAAAACTGAATACATTGTTGGCCGAAAGTGGGGTTATGGGCGTCAATGGAGATCTTTGGTCTGTGAATGTGTTGTGAAGAGTGTTAGAAATGTTTTCTATTTAAAAATTGTATGAACTATATGCATATTATTTACCACGATAGGCGCGACTAAAGCCATTCATTTTGAAAATTTAAAGATTATTTGTATTGACGCTGACTGATGTAAATTTTGCCAAAGACTGAAGTACATAAAGTGAAAAGAACTGTTAACCATGTTTAAGTACTGTTACTATACGAACAATACGAGAAAAACGAACGAATAGAAGAAATGGTACAGTGGTTACAACGGGAAGGGAAGGAGATTTTGTATTAATCGGGCTGAAAAATATTTAATATATATCAGGCTCTGATATTTACAAAACATATTTGGTGGACAAAAAAGAAAATATTTCATTTGAATAAAATAGGTATTATATTAAAAAATATAAAAATAAAATGTAATAAAAAAATAACATGTTCATTAAATGAATAACATTTTTAAGACTCTAATCGTCATTGTGATTTTTAGGTGAGACCTACATTGAAAGTTGTTTGTTTGAAGATCTTCTCTTTCCTTTCCTATTCTCTGAGGAGACATATTTTTGCTGAAAACAACATAACGCTTTTCTGAATATTGTATGTATAGTAGTATGAAAATTAGAAAATTGTTAAAAACTACTAAAAATGTTAAGTAGAGAGACAAAGGTAGGAAGTGATTGGGTTCATTTTTGGACAAAAAGTGTTCAATATTTTATAATACAAAAATCTGTTACAGACATCATAGCACCAACTTTTCAACTTTTTATTCTTAAGGTGCACACACTCACAATTATTATTAAAAACTAGTCAGAACAACGTACTCTTTCAGATAAATATGTGTGTATATCGGAGCGGTGGCGCACACAGGATAACTTTTGAGCCTCACACCATTTGAAGCTATATTTGCCACCCAAAATGTGTGTAACAAACAGATATTTGGGGAGACTTTAACCCCGAACCGCCGGCCCGTTGCGTGTGTCCCTTCAACGGAGAGATCATAGGTCTATAGCCTGAATAAAGATCAGAGTTAAGTGAAGACGGGGTTGCTATGCCGCTCCTCGATTTCTGTACTGATGGGCCATGCAACTTTTTCGTAGTGTAACAAATTTACAAACAAAAAACAACAATGTTGAACTGGTTTTCAATTTATCATTAAATGTGCTCAAAATGTTAACACTCACTTTTATGATGTGATTCGCGATATTCAGTGGAGATGGGACAAGGCTGAAGCTCGAAAAGCGTGAATTTAAAAATCACACACGTTCATTAAAGAACGTAATAGTGCAACCACGCCTCTTGGGGCTAGTCACTGTTGTTTTTGTCAAATGTATAAGAATACCATGTTATTTCATTTCGTTTTTCTTTACCTTTTCGTTAAGATTTTTGATTGGTGCAAAACATCTGAACAATTTTCTCTAATGCCTTCAAGATCAAAAATATACGAAGTCTAAAAAGGTTACATTTTTATTATAAAGGTGTAGAAATGAGATTAGTGATTGTAGTCCATTGTTTTCTACGTTTCTTTCAACGCGTCGCGTCGTCGAAGAGACAGAAGAAATGGGTACAAGATACAAAAAGGGCAAGCAAGTTTTACTTATAATTTTTGTGGATCACGTTAATCATTTGATGTAAGTAAATACATGGTTTAGACTTTTTTTAAACAAATCACCAGAATTAAAATAAAAATTTCATACTGATAATTGCAAAATTTGGAATAGTTGAAAGTTTCAATAGTTGAAATTTGGACGAAATATTTATTCATAAGGAAATTTCTCGCATTTACAACAGAATTTAGATCTTAATGAGTCAAATAATTTGCAAAAACCCGAATATAAACATTTTGAGTGCAACAACCTTCCTTTTCGTACCGTGGAATTCATTAAAATTCGTTTTACTTAATATTTGCACACAATTGTTTCTACTAAGAAGAATTGGAAACTTGTAGAATCAGTAAAATTTTTTCCAACATCTCTCCGAGCAAAAGCAACATCCTTATTCATTTTCGCCGGTCCAGACGATTGCTGATAGGTATGACAACAAGTCTTTGTATAACATACACACATTTCTGCAACTAACTCGAAGAGCAAAAAACCAAAGAATATGTTCTGTATCAATTTCCAGCCACTCCAAAACGTAGGATACAAATTTTGGGCAGTTTCTTTATTCGTTCGTTGCACGACTTGCACAAATCCCCTTGAAAAATCTCTTATCTTTCGAAAATGCTACAAAGGCAATAAGAATGGACTTAGTACAGATTTGATGTGATAGGTACAGACGTATGCTGTAGTACTATGGACTAAAACCTAACCTAACTTTCTTACCAAAACCCCAGTGTCGTACCAGTATGTCTCATTTTTTAATTCCAACAGCTTCTAAATAAAAACGCTACTTTCGCTTAATATTCCAGACAGGTTCCATAAATACGGTGCTGACTGTACTTGGCTGCTCTTGGAACTTTTGCGCTCAAAATAACACTTCTCAAAAAGCATACAAAAATACGCAAATACAAATTGCCTAGCAATCTGCTCGTTTTTTGTTGTAATCTTATTTATTCGGCTTATCCACAATCGTTTGAGTGAAAAAGTATTCAAACTGAAGTTCATTTGGCAACAGAATTAGGCGAGCAAACATGGTACGCGGCGAGCGCATTTAACGGCAATAAATTCAGTTATTTTTAATTTTTTTATATTTGTACAGCTTCCTCCTGAATACCCAACAACAGAATGTTTAAAAAAGTAATTAATTTGATTTAATTTCATTTTATTTGCTTTTCTTTTTAGTCCAACTATCGCATTGAGACTGATACCTTTGGCGAGTTGAAGGTGCCGTCCGAGAAGTACTATGGCGCGCAAACCATGCGCTCCAAGATCAACTTTCCCATTGGCGGCAACACAGAACGCATGCCGGTACGTTGTCAACTCTTTTCTTTAATCACGTGGCTGTTTATTTCGTATTTGATATTGTTTACAGAAACCGGTCATACAGGCGATGGGCATTTTGAAGAAGGCCGCTGCTGAGGTGAACAAGGAATTTGGCCTGGACGCCAAGGTTAGCGATGCCATTTCAAAAGCTGCTGATGATGTCATCTCAGGAAAGCTTTATGATGATCATTTCCCTCTGGTTATTTGGCAAACTGGCTCGGGCACACAGACCAATATGAATGTGAATGAGGTGAGATGTTGCGATTGATTAATGTTCGATTGATTAGCGCTTAAATGCTCATTGATTTGCTTATACGCTGCACTGATAGAACAAGGAGGGTTCGGGGCCTATGTGTTGAGTTTTGGAAAAAGATTATCATATTTTTATATTCAGTTCTGACTGGGTGTGGGTATGGCCCATTCGTTCGTTTTCAAAGTACTACAAATCAGCTTCATACAGCTACAGGCTCTTTTACGTGTATTTGCCAAAATTTTTATATTTAAAATACCTAACTTGACCAAAATAAGCAAACTCTCTTCGAACACAGGTGATCAGCAATCGTGCCATTGAATTGCTGGGCGGTAAGCTGGGCTCCAAGGATCCCGTACATCCCAACGATCATGTCAACAAATCGCAAAGCTCCAACGACACCTTTCCCACCGCCATACACATTTCGGTCGGTCTGCAGTTGAACAACAATCTGAAACCGGCCATAAAGACACTGCACGATGCACTAAAGGCCAAGGCGGAGGAGTTCAAGGACATAATCAAGATTGGTCGCACGCACACCATGGACGCTGTGCCGCTGACATTGGGTCAGGAATTCAGTGGATATGCGCAGCAGATGGCATACGCTTTGGAACGCATCGACGCGTGCTTGCCGCATGTATATCAACTGGCGCTTGGCGGCACTGCCGTGGGCACTGGACTGAATACGCGCATCGGTTTTGCCGAGAAATGCGCCGCACGCATTGCACAGCTCACCGGACTGCCGTTTGTTACGGCGCCCAACAAGTTCGAAGCGTTGGCTGCACGCGATGCCATGGTGGAGGTGCACGGCGTGCTCAACACCATTGCGGTGAGCCTGATGAAAATCGGCAACGATATACGCTTCCTGGGCTCGGGGCCGCGTTGCGGTCTGGGCGAACTGATGCTGCCGGAAAACGAGCCGGGCAGCTCCATTATGCCGGGCAAGGTGAATCCCACACAGTGCGAGTCGCTGACCATGTTGGCCGCCCAAGTGATGGGCAATCACGTGGCTGTGACAGTGGGTGGCGCGAATGGTCACTTTGAGTTGAACGTTTTCAAGCCGCTGATTGTGTCGAATGTGCTGCGCTCCATACGGTTGTTGTGTGAGTTTTTCATTTATTTATTTTTTTATTGTAGAATACAACGGATTGCAATTAATTGTTGGCTATTATTTGCAGCTGATGGCAGCCGCACCTTCACCTCGAACTGCGTGAACGGCATTGAGGCGAATCGCGATCGCATTGGCAAGATTATGGCCGAGTCGTTGATGTTGGTGACGGCGCTCAATCCGCACATTGGCTACGATAAGGCGGCAAAGATTGCAAAGACAGCGCACAAGAATGGCACCACACTGAAGCAAGAAGCCATCAACCTGGGCTATCTCACTGAGCAGCAGTTCAACGAATGGGTCAAGCCGGAAAATATGCTGGGACCTAATTAAAAAGTGCATCACTTATGGTGCGCCTTGAACTAGTTAGCTTTCATGTTTTCGTTTTTCGTTTTGTTTTTTTAGGTTTTCTAAAGATATCACAAGAAATTAAATATAAATTATTGTAAATCGATTGGCGATTTTGCATTGAAGCTCATTTGTAGGAAATTCGTATGACAAGTTGACGATCTACTTACAATTGAATAAAGCCTCGGAATGTTTCCCGAAAATTGCTAACATGTGTAGTAAGAAAATCAGGGCAGTAGCCAATAGTGGCTGAATACTGGTTACTGAATAATTGTGGTTAATAATACTGAAGTCTTTAAAACTAACTTTGGGATACTTGAAATTTCATAGTTTGTAATTGTATCTCTGACAATTTTCGTGCTTCTGCTCCGGTTTGTCTTAGTAGTTGAATCCAACATGGTCAAATTATTTAACTATGAGATTCCGAGTGCACTTTGTTTAGATCTAAAACATTTAAAGTATTGTAATTTAAATCCCCAGAACTCTTGTGCTGATATTCAAATTGTGTGTTTATAAGTTTTATAATAGTGAAAATTATGTTTTTTTTGTGTGTTTATTTGCTTTATTCAACGTATTGCAGAGTTTTAAGTGATATTGTTGTAATTGTTTCTGATGATTTTTAACGTGTTTTGTTATATTAGAATAATTTTTATTTAGTTATTTTGTGTGTTTTGTTCATTTCTGTATTTTCCAACATTGATTTTGTGTTGGACCTATTTTAATGATTTTAAAAAGGCATACAAGTACTTTCCAGACTCATTTGAAATTTTGTCCAATTCATTAAAAACGTAACTTTAGCAAAATTAAAATTTTAACTATATATTAATTATACACAAGTTGCTACGTGAAATACTAACAAAGAGTGCTTGCAGGTGTTTACTAAAATTACTGTGTTGAACAAATATCAGGCTACAACTAAAAAATCAACTCATTGCACATTCTTCAACAATAATTTAATTATTGTTATTTCCTCACCACAACTCATTTGAATCGCATTAACAGAGTAAATGTTGAGTAGCTGTATTTCATCAACTGTAAAGAGATTAAAAATGTATAAGTCTAAACCCTTCAATCAAACTTACGAACGCACTCGCATAAAAGTGGCCAAATCCACTGGTATGTAGCGGCCAGCGTAGAGCGCAGAGGGCTGCTGCGTGCGCATAATGGCCAGGAGCAGATTGCGCTTGAATGCCGGTAGCTGTGGCAGCCAATTGCAGGCGTAGAATGCTTGCGACAGCGTCTCGCTCTGCGTCTGCATGTATTGGCCGAAATAGCAGATGACAAACACCTCCAAGGTGACGGCCACAAAGAAGATAATTGACAGCATTTGTGCTGAACGATTCTGTTCGTCGACCACATAGAGAAAGTGCAGCCCCACGGTGCACTGTACCAGCGCCGAGCAGATAAACTGCGCCAGACAGGTCACAGACAGACAGTGCTGTATGATTGCATGCAAGCTGTGATAGGAGAAACATACAGAGAGTTGGCTGGGGTGTTTTTAGGTGAAATTCAATTGGCGCTACTACACACTTAAGTATACGCAAATGATCCTCAATGCAAGCCACGAGCGCCTTGTAGTTTTGTTCCAGCGCCTGTGCGCTCAGCGGCTCACAGTTGGCCTGACTGCCGCCCAGTTGTTGCAGCCGCAATTGTAGCGCTTTCATATGGCCGGTAAGCACGCTAAGATACGCTGGCGGGAGCGAGTCGTTGGCGCAATTCTGCAGCGCCTGCACCGCCAGCCCGAACAGCTGGTAGCCAAAGACCCACGCATAGGCCACATTCGACTGACGCCAGTCTACATAAAACCAGGCAGGGTAGAGCAGCATTCGCTCGCTGGCTGCGGCCACCTTCAACACGCTCAGCAGCGTGCCCACAGTGTAGATGGCGCCAAAGATGCGAAACGAATTGAGCGCCGTCTTGACTGCCTGCTGCAGCACGGCGCGCTCGGCTTGGCTGCGTGCATTAGCATCCAGCTGCGCTACAATGTCCTTGATAAGCAGTAGCTTCGACAGCACAAAGAACACGTTCAGAAATTTCAGATTCGCTACCAGATCGGTGATGGTGATGGTGAGATTCTCGCAGAGCTGCTGCATGCTGGTGGAGTGCAGCAGATTGGCGCACAGCGTCAGCGGAAAAAGTATGGTCACAACGGCATTGATGAAGATGGCATAGCAGCGATAGAGTCGAGTGCGAGTGCAGGTGGGCGCATGGATGCCCATCAGTTTCCAGACGGTCCAGTGGTAGCGAAAGGCAATGTTTGTCTCCACGCTGCGTGTAGCTGTTGCGGGCGCTGTGCTCTGGAACATTGTCTGTAAATATTTGCAGTCTTTAGTTACAATGTGTGGATTGTTTCACTTATAATTGAACAACTTACACTTGACGGCAATAACGCTAAATACGAAATAAATACAGTTTTGCCAATTTTCAGTATTTATGGTGAGACTAATTTTTGTTTGTGTTTTGGCTGTTGATGAAATTGCATAAACGGTTTGGGAATTTGCGCAACTGTGCAAAAGTAATTGCAAAACTTTAATTTCTAAATTACTCCAATGCAATTCAACTTCCCAAAAGTGCTGCTAGCGCCCAGTGCTTGAGGGGCTCGACGCAAGAAAAATGTTGTTGACATTAGTTCGGACGATAATAAGAAAGTTTCTAACTTTGTTTTGTATGAAAATTTTAAAATTACATCGCCTACCGAAATGTTATTAGAGAAATTAACTAATTACACAATTGTAAAGGTCATCTATTGATGTTTTGTAGTAACACAAACAAGTTAAACCTTTAATTTGGAAGGCATATACAATAAATACACTTTATGGATCCAGTTCATTTATATATATTTTTATATATAATATCGTTTTACTCATCATTCAGTATTCCTATCACTGTGATGTTAGTCGCTTTTTTAATGTCATACATTATTCCATTACAATTCTGAAAGAACACTGTTATATGCATAAATATTTTGCTGCTAAATTAGGAAGAGTAATTTTAAAATAACTTAATCCTTGCCTTTAAGCACAACTCAATATCGTTTTGGTAAGGAACCGCTCTACATATTGCATATTATGTAAATGTAAATGATGTGCTTATTACATGTTCCACAACGTTTTGCAGTCTATTGACACGAGTGCCACTCACTTCAATTCATTTTTAGTATCTGAATATTGCTAGCCACACTATATATAGACAAATGTCTTAGAAACTAAAACAAAATTAATAAAAAATATCCACATTACTGAAAACTCCAGCTGCGTTTAGTGTGAAAACAGAATTTCAGGTTGTTGAGCTGGCCTGTCGTTGATCCTCGCGATTTTTGCACACTTTGCTATGTCCGTCCTTCCAGTGACGCGATTGACATATTTGTGAGCAGTAAGCAGCGCGGAAACAGCACAAGTAGATCGCTTCGTTAAGACACCAATAGCACTGCAATAAATATTAAAGTTATTTTTTTAGTATTAAGCAGTACTTAACGAAGATAACTAACACTTACCCACTGTTTACGTTTGAGTACTTTCTTTTCGTGCTCATGATTTTTAATGGTCTCCTTGAGTTTTTCCATTTGTTGCAACAATTTATCATATTTCTTCTTTGTTGCAGCTGTCACTTTTAAGGCTTCGTCCAGTTTTTCTTGTATCTGAAAAAAGATAAAATATAGATACAATTAAAACTCGATACATTCAGAGCACAAAACCAAAAATTCTATACCGCGCCTTTTAATTCTCACAATATTGTTTCTTAAATTACCTGTTTGATGTCCGCTGCATTAACACAGTTATTTGCCGATCTTGTTACCCGCCTTGGAGCGTCTGCCATTTTATTCAAACGACCTCTGTAAAATAAGCACACATTTTAAACGACTCTATTTTCCGCTATTTATGCAATTGCCCCAACAAACCTTTTGGCTGGATAAAATGTCTCTGGCTGAACAGCGTACGCGTTGTCAGTCAGCTCAGTCAGTTCGCCCAGGGCATTCCAAATCTCCGGCTGCTTGTTGGCACTTTTCGTTGCACTACGACGTCGCGGCCTACCACGACCACTGCTTATCACATTGCTAGACGACACCAATACGCTGCGTATAATGTGCTCGGTTTCATTCTTGTCTGCGTGAAAGGAGAATTTGCTTGGCGGATAGATGGACAGTATCTGATGATAGCGCAGCTCTTCCATGGCCTTCTTAATGGCCGGCGTATTGCCCAATTTCAGTGATTTGATATCTGAATCGATGGGCCGTATGTAACGCGCTTCAATCAGTGCACGCGAATGGTTGCCACCAAAGAAGCGCACGTCATATTTATTGTTGGGCAGCACGCGTATCACTTTGGCCGGCCAATAGGGAAAACCACTGTGTTTGGCAAAGACCAGTTCGTGGCGTTGTACGCACGGTTTGGCAAACCACACATGGGAGTGCTTTTCGTGCGAGTAGCGAAAGCAGTCGGGACAACGACGTATCTCGGACAGATCGTAGGCAATGTCGCGCACCAGCCATTTGGTTGATTCCATTTCAGTGCTGTTGGCTAAAAGTAACATTTATGAGCCGGTTTTTAATAGAATCGATTATATTACGTACGCCCGAAGAATACGCCCATGTTGTGCTGCAAGTCCAGTATGTCCACCAGAAATTCTGTAAGGAAATTGTAACGCTGTTCGCTTAGTTTGGTGGCAATGTTCTCCAAATGCTTATCGGACATTTTGCATAGCAGCCGTTTAACGCTCGCCGCGTACTGCTCGGGCACTTTTACGGATTCTAACCACGAGATAACATCGTTGGCAATCTGTGTATTCAAAGATCAGTCAATTTGTTTGTCATATACTCATTTCACTTTACCCAAGTGCGATTGCGCTCGAAAGTGAATCCCACCAGATGACACAGCTCGTCCGCCTGAAGATTGGGCGGATTGCGTAAGGCTGCGTGCTTCAGCAGTCGGCAACATGTGCACAGCTCCACATCAGTTTCCTCCTCGTCAACGGGCGGCGAGTATTCGCTCTTATACGAGACGCTTGACGGAGTGTTATGCGGCCGCTTGCGCGTAGGTGGTCGCACCTCGCCCATGCACACTACATCTACTTTTGATTTCCACTCGGTGTCGGCAAAGTCCTCAAACATTTTGCTGTCGTCTTCGTTGTGCATTAAACTAGTGGTGCAGGCCACTGCTGGCGCAACAGGATCCTCCACTGCGATTAGCGCTATTGCTGGCGGAAGTGGCGAGGAAGTGCTGTCGGCGGCAACATCGTCCGCCAAGCGATGATGTGGCCAGCTGGAGAGCGACGCCTGATCTAGTTGTTGCATCGATGAGGAAGCACGCACATCACTCTCATAGTCACATGCTGCCGATCCATTCATGGTGTCGCCCGCCTCCGAATCGGATTCGGTTTCCGAGCTAAAGGCAGGCGGCCGGTTCTTCTGCAGCTTGGCTGAGGGCACTGAATAGTTGGGCCGCTCTGGATCTTTGCGATAGCACAGCCTATGAAAGGAGCGCGCACACTGGCGGCAGTGTTCCAGCATGCCGGGCAGGTGACATTCGTAGCAATAGTAGTCGTGCGACGCATCCTACGGAGGGGCAAGTGCAGTTTTATTCCACTAAGTCTTATATATTTTAAATATTTGCATCTACCGCTATTTCTCCCACGTCCGGCAGCCGCAGCAGCTTGTGTTCATGTAATCGACCGCGCAGTAAGGTTAGACCAGCGGCGTTGCTTGTCGGCAACGCCTTCAGCAAACCGTCCTGTAAAGCATTTTGCACCGATTCCAGCGCTGTTGCTGCATTTTACGATGCGAAAAGTTACGTTGAAATAAAATTTGATATGTTATGATATATATACTTTTTGCAAAGTTGGCTTCATGGACCAGCGCCTGCACCAGTTTCTCCACTGTCACAGCGCCAGCCGCCGCTCCATCCGCTCGCAACAGCGTCAGATAGTAGCGCAGGCAGCTCGGCTGCGCTTTGCGTGACATCATTTTACAAGCGTTTTACTATAATTTCATTTTATTTTTACTTTTGCTTGCTATGGTCTATGTTTTTATTGTTTTTTTAATGCGAGCACTTTTTAATTAATTTGACTTTTTGCTTAGGTTGTTGCAGTTTACTGCATCTGAGCGCTTCTTCTTCGTAAATGCTGTTCACCATAGTCTGATAAGAAGGGTATTGTATAGTGATGGCGATTCTACAGTGGTCGCCAATGTGATTACTACGATTAAACGAATTTGGTTGATATCGTAAAATAAATATCGAATACATGGACTAATCAAAAGTACGAGCAGTGTTCGGAGTTTGCTGTGATCGTAATGATTTTGCAACGTTTTTTGCAAGAATTTAAAATCGATTTAGTCGCTCCGCTTGGGATGTAAACTACTATGATTTTTTCAGCATCAATTATTGAAAGGATTAACACAAAGAGTTATGTTTTGTAATTAGGGTTGCCGCAGTTGTTGACTTTTAACCGGCCGTCGCTTAACCAAGGCAGGACACGTGAATTACTTCGTTTAAAGCGGAATTCCATTTACTTCACAGTTTCTGTGCTAACAGGACACTGGACGAACGGCGCACACGCCAGGAGACTCGGCCTCCCCTTCAACGACCACTGCCGCAGCTGCGACGATGCGAGTGAGGAGGAGAGCGTCGAGCATCTGATGTGCCACTGCCCAGCACTAGCAAGGAGACGACTCCGGCTGCTGCTAAAAGGTCTGCTATAGGTTTAAACCAGGTAAATGATTATTATGGGCCAACTAATAGAGATTTTAATAAAATTGGCGGTTAAGTGGTTGAATATAGTTGGTGCTCTAATTAAAATTAAGTAGTTCAGGCTTCCCCGCCTGCTGTGAGGGACAATGTGGGCAATATAGACTGAGATTTTCTGCGTCTCTCCGCACAACAAACAGTGACTCTTCTGCTTTGAGTTGCTGACACATAGAAAATTCTATTTGGGGTTATATATGTAGTTCTCAAAAGCGATGAGAGTACCCCAATAAACCAGTTTCTTTTATTTTCGAGTCGCTCAGGCATTGAGGTTATAAGCATCTAAGGAAAATTGTGCTTTTATCACTTTTCGTCTGTATTTCATGGGGAAATATGCAAATTTATTCAAGCATTGTTGTTACAGAATAAAATTCCATCTCTATCAGTTAAGCGAATTTAGTAGGTAAGTAAATGGTTGAGGTTGGATAGCAAACTGCTTTAAAAATGCTAGTTGCAGCCATAAGACTTCGCTCCAATCATATTTAATTTGCCGTTGCACTCTGCAATTACTTGTATACAAAATTGCTGCCATTGTTTTGCTGATCTGGTTGCGGTGGCTGTGGCAGGCGGTGACAAGAGCCGACAACCTGATGGCGGCTACGTGACATTTTATTAATTTTTCACTTTTTGTCTTCTGCTCCGTTTCTTATTTTGTTTGTTTGTTGCACGCTAAAGTTCTTGGCGCCAATTAAAAAAAACACAATGCAAATAAAATCTGACTATAAACTAAAAAACAAATTTAAATGCAAATAGACCAAGAAGATTAACTGGATTTAACATATTTGCTAAAATAATATTTAAAATTATATTTCTTGAAATGGGTGATTTTATACTAAGAAATCAAGTCTTTAAAGTTACCCAACCATAAGTTTACAAGCTTTTGAATATGGTCCAAGTGTGAACAAATGTGTTGTACGCGCCGAAATGTTGGCATCCCTTAGGCGGCTATAATTTTTAATTAATTTTAATTGACTGGCACGACAGCCCGCTTACGCGAGACTAAGGCCTAGCTTCCCGCAACTACCCGTGTTGTGCGTGTGAATTTTTATGCGGGTTGAAGGGACCTACAGTTTAATGCCGGTTCCGAACGGCAGGTTGGGAGCTTTTTCATAAGCAATTTTTACTCTCAGAGGTTTGCCATTTCCAGCTGAGAGGACAGCCACCGAAAGAGAAAACGAGTTTTCCCGTTATTTTTTTAGGTGTTATTGCAGGCAGTATTTGAACCTGAGGTTGCTGCCTGCGACTCGCGGTCCAACGCACTAACCAACTGAGCCACGGCGGCTATAATTTAGCAGTGGGGAAATGTGCCAGTATCGTTAATAGTGTTGCCCATAATGATCTGCTTGCCCCATTTCAGCGGCCAATTATAATAAAATTTAAAAGCCGTCGAATTATGTTCCCTCACTTGACGTTAACACAGTTCAAACTATGCAGACAGTATGGCATTCAATCCCGAAGAATTTTATATTACGGGATTTCGAGATACAAACATAATACTGGAATTATGGAGGACATATTTGAATTAAATTAATTTGAATTAAAGTTTTGAATTTACAAAGAAAATTATTTCTTTAACTTTTCCTTTAAAATACCTTTAAATTAAATTTTTGTATTTAATTACAGAGAAATTTTTAAATGTTTAAATTATAAAAAACTTGCAGTTCCATATTAAAAACTAAATTTATAACTTTTTAAATAAAACATTTAAAACGAATACAATTTTCTTTTATAATTAGATATAACACAAGTTTTACAATATTTTTTTATGAATATAAATATAATTTTTTTTAAATAAAAAATATAATGTATTAGTTTCAAATTAATTAATTAATTAAAGAGACGAAGTTATAATTTTTCATAAAATTATACTTCTTTTAATTACAAAGTATATTAGGTTAGGTTAGGTTAGGGTGGCAGCTTGAAGAGCTCACGTAGGCCATATTGCGGCCCGTTGTGGTACCACGTGAAGGACGCGGCTGCCCTTCAGGCTTACACACCCCCCCGGGTGTTGGGCAGGAGCCATCCCGATTCCGCAATGAATCGGGCGATGCGGCCGATGCTGGGTCCTGTAAGGTCGGCCAAGTTGCTGAAGAACGGCGCTCCCAGCACCCGGAGTCGTCTCCTCGCTAGTGCTGGGCAGTGGCACATCAGATGCTCGACGCTCTCCTCCTCGCTCGCATCGCCGCAGCTGCGGCAAAAGTCGTTGAAGGGGAGACCGAGTCTCCTGGCGTGTGCGCCGTTCGTCCAGTGTCCCGTTCGCACAGAAACTGGAATAAATGGAATTCTGCTTTAAACGAAGTAATTCGCGTGTTCTACCTTGGTTAAGCGACGGCCAGGTTTCTCTGGAGATCCTACATAGGTTCTCCTCCGCCCAGAGTCGATTAGCCAGGCGGAAATAAGCCTGCCTGACCATCAATTTGACGGTCGCAAGGGGTATGCTACACTGCGTAGTAGGAGCTGGAAGCAGAATGCCTTTTCTGGCCAACTCGTCAGCCACGCAGTTGCCAGTGATGCCACTATGCCTCGGGACCCAACTCAGGTGAACCCTGGCATGCTCCGATATGTCATTCAGAGCGGCCCGGCACTCTGCAACCAGTTTGGAGGAGGTATATGTACCTATCAAGGATTTAATTGCTGCCTGGCTATCTGAGAAGATACATATAGCCGAGGAAATTGGGGGCTTGCGATTGCAACCGATCCACTGCCAACAGTATTGCTATGGTCTCTGCTTGGAAGACACTAAGTGGTCAGGGAGACAAGCAGATATACTGGCCCCTAATTGATCGCAGAAAAGCCCACACCCGACCCTATTCGCGAGGTAGAGTCTAATATGAGCCCCAGTTATTTCACCTCCTTGCTCAGTTTGAGCGAGGTTCCATTTAGGGCGGGGAGTCTGAAAGGCGGAACTTTGTACTTCCTTGTGAAGAGAACAAGATCCGTCTTTTCCGGGTTGGCCGTAAGGCCGCAGGAGCTGCTCCATGAGGAGAGGATATCCAAGAAAGGATTCATCCGTTCGGAGAGTACACTTGGAAATTTGCCAGCTATGGCCATTGCAACATCGTCGGCGTAGGCGACGACCCTGCAGCCAACAGCCGCTTACTTGACAAGCAGTCTGTTCAGGGTTAGATTCCACAGCAGTGGCGACAGAACGCCCCCCTGGGGGGTTGACCTAGTGACTGACCTGCGAATATACGCCGTCCCTAACGTAGAGTTTATGAAACGGTTGCTGAGTAGGGCGCTGATGAAATCTACCAATTTACTACCAACGCCAAGTTCAGAAAGAGCCCCCCCATCGCTAGAGGGCAGACATTGTTGAATGCGCCCTCTATGTCTATAAAAGACACCAGGGTATACTCCTTGTATGTTAGCGACTTGTCTATATAGTCGACCAGGGAGTGCAACGCAGATTCAACTGACCTACCCCTTGTGTAGGCATGTTGCGACTCAGAGAGAAGAGCTGGGTCAATAAGGCTTCTAATATGGACGTCGAGTATCCTCTCGAGGGCCTTTAGGAGAAATGATGTCAGACTTATTGGCCTGAAGTCCTTGGCCTTGGCGTGCGAGGTCTTGCCGGCCTTGGGGATGAACACGACATCCACCTCCCGCCATAGGAGAGGGATGTGTCCCCACTCCAAGCTCGCCTTGAAGATCGCGACAAGCCATGGTCCCGTCGATTCCGCGGTTTGCTGTAGCTCAGCTGGAATGACGTCGTCCGGTCCCGGAGATTTAAAAGGCTCGAAGGAGTTAATGGCCTATGTAACTACGGTGCCATTGATACGGACGCCCGTTAAGGACTAAGGGTGTAGTTCCCCTGAAAATAACGGCTTCGGCAGAACCCCTGGTACTACCGCTCCCCGGAAAGTGCGCGTCCCCCAACACCTCCAGGGTTTCCCCGCTGGACTCCGTTTAGTCACCATTTGCCTTCTGATGGTGGTGGGAATAGACGGAGAGCTACTGAGAATCCTGCGGAGTCGGCCGATGTCCGAGACCCTTTCGATACCACCGCAAAAGGATTCCCACGATTCCCTCTTTGCCCTCCTGACCTCCTGCTTGAAGGCTCTGAGGTCGGATCTGTACGCGTCCCAGGTGTTATTCCTCTTGGCCGCGTTGAAAGAGCGTCTACATGCACGCCGCAAACTAGCGATTTCGGCGTTCCACGCGGTCTTGATGTCTCCCGGACACAGGAGCCGCGGAGGAGATGAGGTTAGACTAGAAGATAGGGACGAACGGAAAATCTCCCAATTCGTGCTACGCTTATTGCGGAAGGGGGGTCTGGCCGGTGTTCTCAGGTCCAGACGGAAACTGATGTACCGGCGGTCGGAGAAGGAGCACTCCTCCAAGACACGCCAGTCCCTGACCAGGTGCCCATAGAGCGCGTTGGTCAGTGTGACGTCCAGAGCCTCCCTCCGAGTAGCGGTAAGGAATGTCGGTTCCCTCCCTCTATTAGCAATGCCTAGGTTAGTGTTCAGTATAAATTGAAAGAGCGACTCACCTCGTTCGTTTAGGTCGCTACTGCCCCAGGCGTCGTGGTGGGCGTTGGCATCCGCCCCGATGATGAGCGGAATGTCCCGCTCGCTGGCTGCTGCAGTTATCTCCCTCAGTAGCCCGTAAGGAGGTGTAGGCCCGTGGTCGTGTGCCATGTAGCTGGATACAATCCAGTAGACCTGGGAATGTATTTCAGCAGCTATGGCCACGCAGTCGCCGTCGCAGTATCTAAGGAGAAGAAAGGCGTTAATGAAGTCTCTAATGATTGTGCAGGCCCTGATTTTACCTGAGCCGTGATGGGATACAGTTCTGTATCCGTTGAGGCTGAGCCCCCGAACCCGATCCTCGAAGATCCATGGCTCTTGGACTAGCACGATGTCCTCCCCGCTAGATGCCAGGCGGAGGAGAAGGGCAGCCGAAGCCGCCTTAGAGTGGCGGAGATTAATTTGGAGTACCCTTACCATCTCTAGGAGCGTCGACCACCGTGACGTCGCCATCCTCTTTCCCGACGAATATGTCGTCCAGGTCGGACAGTGAGATATTATCGTCCTCGGGATCATCTTCGGTCCTCACTTCAAGGCCTTCGAAAAAGTCACCGATCATTTCCGAAGCGGCGACGACACTATCGGCGTCATCCTCGGAGGCGGTGTCAAGGACGGGGGAGCCGCAGAAGACCGCGTTGTTACACCTAGTGGGTTCTGCGGGTCGGAGGAGGACTGGTCACCCCAGTACACCCGTAATGTGACGGAGTCAAAGCCGTAGCTGACGACACCTCCGGTGGCGGCAAGTGGCTGGAGGGATTCCTTATTGAGGATTACCATCGCTTCCCTCAGAGAGCCACGCGGTTCGCTGACCCAAGCCACCTTCCAATTGTGGGTGGGGGGCTCCGGATTGCCAGTCCGGAGGTAGTGCAGAATGGCTGCTGGGTCCGATGGTTCAGCCGGAACCCAGGTTTTGGAGCGCGGTCTGCTTGGGATTGCATCCCGCGGCACCGCGCGTAAATTGGCTCCTGGCCATACTTCTCCCAGCTTACTTACTGCCATACGGAACAAGTCCGCAGAGCGCTGGTCGGAGCCATCAACTTCACGTGGCCTTGGTGCTAGCCTGCGTCCCTACACTTGGGAGGTGGGCCTGGATTTGCCGCCAGAACCTCATCGTAGACGGACAGTAGGGCTGACCTGACTGTCGCCAGTTCTCAACAGAGATCGCTCCGTCCGCGTTGCTATCGTCAACGAGAGCCCACACCAGGCTATCCTTGGTGACTTCGCTAAAAGTCCGACCAGACGTCGGAGTCGGTACCGCCAGCCTCGGCTTCTTACTGACCTGAGCCACTTGTGGAGGCTGTTGCTGCTCCCGGGACCTCTGTCGCTTGGAGGCGAATTGAAGGGCCTGAGGCGAGGTGTTTTTCGTGTGTATGTTTTTCCTCGCCCATTCTAAGGAGGCTTTGTCTCTCTCCGTGAGTTCATTCGGAGGAATCTTCTCCAGCCTCTGCTGGACCTTGTAGGCTGTCTTCCTGGTCCTGTAAGCCTGTGTAGAGGGGCGACATTGGAACTAGCGCCTGAAGTGGGAGCGGCGCTACGGGAGGCTGCATAGGCAGGCTGAACTGGGTTTTTCACCGTAGGTCCGCCGCCCTGAGCAAGTACGGGCTTTTGGGGCAGAACGCGGTCGCCCGGCGGTTTTTGCCTGGTAGCGGTCGCATTGCCCGAAGAAGAGGGGCGACCTTTGGTACCGACCTGCTGCTGCCTAGCTATTAGAGCCCTAGCTGCAGTGGATGGTTTCCGCTCCCTTTGCGGGTTAAGCGGGCGTGTCCCCCGGGGGATCGACGTGCGCGTCCCTTTCAGGTTAGGCGCGCGCGTCCCCTGTGGGTTGGGCGCATTTTGTGGTGATTTGGACGAATTCATGGCTGTTTGGTCCCCACTCGTGGCCGCTATCGCCGCCCGATTGCGTAGTCACTGTAGGATCCCATGGTTATCCTTGCAAGCAGTGAGGCCATGCGAAGGGTTGGCAGCTGCCCTTATGGGGTCAGCTGCTCAGAGCCAGATCCAGTGCAAGTCAAGAGTGAACTCAACTGACGCCTACGCCACCAACTTAACGGCGACGGGCATTGAATGTATGTACCACGAGGCCTGCCAGGGTTTTAACGGGACGGAGGCAGCCGTGGCATTAGCCTGGAAGCCATTTCCACTGGGTGTCACTCCAGGTAACAGAATACCACGACCACCAGCCCAAAGCAAACAAAATCCAGATAGAAATTGAGAAAGGTCCGGAGACGAAAATGGGGTCGTGCCAATTGATACGTACCTTCTGGTCAAATTTGACCGGGAATTTTCAATTTAAATGAAGCGCGCACCAAATATTGTCAAATTTCTGATGGCATAAGGTTGGTAGCACTGTTATAGCATTCCATGTCAATTTTTAGCGCGATATGTGCATTAGTATGTTTTTGACAGCTGTGTAAACAAGTCTACCTCGAGTTTGTTCTGCGAATTTTACAATGTCTGAATCTGTTGATCAAAGAATTTGCATTAAATTTTGTCTTTCCAACGAAATTTCTTGTGCCGAAACGTTGAGAATGTTGCATAAAGCCTTTGGCGAGTCTGCTATGTCGAAAACACGGGCATATGAATGGTACAAATCGTTCAAAGAGGGTCGTACAGAGGTCGAAAACTTGCCTCATGCCGCTCGTCCATCCACATCAATTAATGACGAAAACATCGAAAAAGTGATGGCGTTAGTGCTTGAAAATCGTCGTGTGACTCAAAGAGAGATAGCTGAAGAGCTTGAAATATCAAAAACATCAGTTCAAACCATTTTACACGATGTTTTGGAAATGAGACGTGTTGCAGCGCGACTTGTTCCGAAAAAGTTGAATTTTTTGCAAAAAGTGAATCGCAAAACTGTCGTTATTTGGCCAAAAATAGCGTGAATGTCGTTCCGCAAGCACCGTATTCGTCAGATATGGCTCCGTGCGACTTTTTCCTGTTCCCTAGGCTCAAACTACCGCTACGTGGAAAGCGTTTTGATTCGATTGAAACCATCAAAGAGAATTCGCAGAGGGAGCTGAAAGCCATACCGAAAGCGGCCTATGAAAAGTGTATCGAAGAGTGGAAAAAACGTTGGCATATGTGTTTTGCATCCGATGGTGATTATTTTGAAGGAGATAAAATAAATATTGAAGAATAAATGAATTTACTGTGTTTTTTTACAATTTCACGGTCAAATTTGACCAGAAGCCCCCCCCCACAGGCAGGTCATTTGGCGTTACCCAGGATGTACCACGAGGAGGCGACCTGCATTACATCCCTAAAGTATATTAAAAATATAAAAAAGAAAAGAAATAAATAATAAATGAACCTACCATGGCAGAACAACACAAGCGAGAGAGGAGTGAAGAAGGAATAAAAAAAATATATAAAATTAAATGCATTTGCATTAATGCAATTTGCATTAATACAAAATTTTGTCTTTTTTTTAATTAACTAAAATTAAGTGAAAACCCCTGAATTCCGAACCTTCAACGCCGATATTTTAGTATTCGAGATGACGGGATTCAATGCCAGATTCCCCACTCTCTTGCACTGCTGTCATTACCTTTCACACACTCCCACACACATAGTTGCATCTGAGACTCGATCCCAACAATACCTTTGTTGGGATCCATACATCTCCACCACCCCCACTAATGGCGCCCACTGTGCATGTTTACGCATTCACTTTCCTTCGACGCTCACCCACAAAGTGTTGCTGTTTGTGTTTTGCCGTTACTTTGTTGTTGTTGCTTGTAGCTGAAGCCTGTGTGGCCAGAGTCGAGCCTATGGGTTGGCTTAAGCGTTTATTTGCTGTTGTCGCCATTACTTTCAAACGCTTTGGATTCCACGTACAGTGCGGAATTGCATAGCCACACTTGGCCTACAAATGGGGGCGGCGGGTGGAATATGTGTTGCTGCTGCCATCGACTACTGAACTGATTACAATAAAAACATAATTTTGTTCTCATCCACTTTCCCAACGAGTGCCAACCAAGAGCACAGCAAGTATTATGTTAAGTTTTGTAAATAAAATTAAATGTATTTTTAAGGATGCAATCTAGGAACATTGAAAAGGCTTATGGCACGGGTTATAATTCGATTAAACGGGCACATGCGGTTTAATTTTACTAGTCGTTGAAATTATGAACTTGAAAGGGTGTTTGGATAATGATCTGGAATGCTGAAGGTGTTAGAAGGAATTATTTCAATGGTGCATAAAATAATTTCAAATAGCGATGATTAACTTTTGTGAAAATTTCAAGTATTAACGGTGAATAAAATCTTGATCCATATTTATGTAAAATGGAGCGAATAACGGTTTATTAGTTATTTATTTATTAGTTATTCAGTTATAAGTTAATAAAATTGGCCATATGATAAACGATGTCGTATCACACTTCTAAACTTGATTGAGAAAGTAGGGATAGGTTAGGTTAGGTTAGGTTAAGTTTGAAGGGGGCATAAAGGGAAACCCGTAGTTATACTGAAAGGCATTAATGCCCGTTGTGAGTGTCCTCTATGAGTGCCTCAGGAGCAGGCACTTCCCTTTGTTTGGGCTTCCATGTCAATAGTCGAGATATTGTCTCCGTTAAACCATTTTCTCTCCCAAAAAATGATCCTAAATACTTGAGTCGTTTTAACCCGTCTGTTACCCTAGGAAAAACTCGCACATTTGACCCTCGGGTCATAAAATGACCCCGATTTATTTCTTTGTATTTTGTTCTAAAAAGTTAAGACATTGTGGTTTTAACAATTAGTTATTACTGTTATTATTGTAAAGCGACTATTTGGCCTTACTGGAGTCAAATATGTTCAACATGGAGACCATGTCCAGGTTCTTGATATTCTTCTCGGGCACTTTAATTCTTGCGATTTCTTCAGAAGTTAAAACTATATCGTAACTAATTTTTGGACAATTATATTATATATAACAGATAAAAATCATTAATCGTTAATCGCCCAAAAATAAATGATTTCGCAAGAAAGCCTGTTCCCGTGGCCCATAAAAAATTACTCAGTTTAGAGGTTTAATTTATAAAAGTATGCCAAAATATTAAAGTTATACTAGATATTGACACCAATGAACCAATACAAATTATAATATATATTAATTAACATTATTCCATTTCCCGAAGAAGAAAATAAATATATTCGGCTAACCCGGATTGCGCCCCATCGTTTCCTTTCACTGAGTATCTTCTCCTTTAGTGAATGTACTGCTGAGGATAACTCACACGATTCTATTATTGGCTTCCTTTCTTTTTGCGAAATTGAAGCCCAGGAAGTAACTTTTCCAATTCTTTATGGAATAAACGGCGTTACGTTATCATTCCAGGGATGAATTTCACATCACAAATGCAATGATGCCGCAAGGAATAATAGAGTTGAGAACTGCAGCCACGAGTAAATTTTTTGCTTGTCGCTGACACGAATATGTTCCAGAAATTTAATCTAGCTTGTTCACACTCCTTTTGGAATTTCTTAGAAATTTATTACTTGCTAGAAAGTAAGTACTATATGTACTATTTATATTGAAAGATTCAATTAAGATTTCATACCAGCAAACATAAAGTTTTCGTACTATTGGATTTCGATCCCTTGACGCTTAAAAGCTCTTGTACTGCACATTAAGATGTGTGGTCGAAGCTACGCCCTTTATTAAATGCCTTTATTAAATTTCTCCTTCCTCCCATTTCCCCTGTCGAAAAACATGACCCAATAGTAAGTTCGATCTGAGTGTCATTGATGTGCGACTTATAGTTCCGAAGTTATATACAAAATTTGGATCGTTAAAAGAGTGCCACGCCCATTATTAAACGCCCATGAAATATTTTCAGTGGAACAATATGTCTACATGGGGACACTGCACGAAATTGCAATGCTGTATGACTCATAATTTCGATTTTACTCCATAGTAGAAAGGGTTGTATAGCTAGCGCCACGCCCTCTTACCAACACAAAACAAAACAAAAATGCCAGAAACAATTATCCACGACACTTTGAAACCAAATCTAATAAAATTCACATCGCATCGACGAATTTATTGCGTTCAGTCCTATGGGTCATAAAATGACCCTAAGGTCAAAATTGTATAGTTGCTCATTTGCACGTAAACCAGAGTTGCAAAAAAAATGAAATTTAACGTATATTCAAATGGCATAAAATTAGTCACTGAGTCCGAAGAAAAACAATTCTTTACCAGAAATAAGAAAGTTACGGCTCTTTAAAGTCAAATTTTACTCAAAAATGACCCTAAGGTAACAGAAGTGTTAAATGTAGGTCCAGATCGACAATGAAACTGGTGGAACTACGGAACTGGTCCAACTACGGATTAGGTAAAATTATTAGAGATAATTGTGAGAAGAATTAAAGACAGAATTAAAAATATATAAAATATTATATTTAAAAATATTTATAAAAGATTCTTTTGATAAGAAAAACGGATTACACAAAAGTATTTTGTTTTTTAAATAATTTTTTAATTTTTTTAAAGAACTTTATTATATACATACCTACATTTTGTTATATTCTGGTAAATAAAAATATGTTGTATGTTTTTAGGCTACTCAAGCAGATTCATTTCATTTCATTTCATTTGAATGAAATGAATCCAGTGGCGGATAAAAGGGGGTGGTTTTGGGGGTTGAAACCCCTCGAAATATTAGGGTCAACTTTAAAACTACATACAAATTAAAAGGCACATACGTAAACATTTATGAATATTAAAGAATTACTTTTTGAAACCCTCCTTAAAATATTTTTCTGAATCCGCCCCTGGATGAATCAGTTCAATTATATATAATAATACATATACAAAATTGCTCATGCAAAATTAGGTAAGGTTCGGTAAGCTGGCTTAGACGCATAGACCCTATTGGGTCCATAGACATACCAGTTGGATCTCCTCTGTGTTGCGTAAGCCTCGCAGCGTCTTCAATTTTGAATTCGAATTTGTATTTTTGTTCAGAACTTTAGGTTTGTTTTATGCTCTGATGAGAGGGGTAGATATGTTTTTACACGGGGTCGAGGTATTCGAGAGCTCTGCCTTTAAAGTTATATGCAATTGTTTAATACTTTATAGAAGAAAGGTCTTAATAGGAGTGGATCTTCGGACCCGCATCTTCACCCAATAAAAATATCTTACATTATACCCATGCAGCCCTTTCACCTTTGATTTCGAAAGGGTTAAATACCCATTAAAACATTTCATTCACCAACTGCCAGCCAAGTCCCTAATAAACTTTTCCCACACGCATTCCCACCAACAATTGGCCACAATTCATTGTGTTCGTAACTTTCGAACTCTGCTTCATACGCAAATTGACAATAAATTGGCACCGAAAATCATCTGCAATTGACCAATCCCCCACATTTTTGCCTCCTTCCAAACTAGTTAAATGCGACGACATAACTCTATTAACCGCGCGTCGTTGCAACGCTGGTGTCATGCAACATTCCCGTCTGTGCAATCGACTGACCGCAATTTATGGCAATAATTAACATGGCCGCATTTGCTTGGGTCAACTTTACGGCGCGGCGGGAATTCTGTTGCCCAAGGTTATTCAGTGAAATTGGAACAGATATTGGCGTGTTGTTGATTGGCCGTGATTGTGGAGGCTTTAGTAGGTGTGATTTTATGGTGGATGATGTGAGTTCGGCAAGCGGTGACTTGCGGTGAAATTTAGAGCAATTGGTGATGGAACTGGTGGCTAAAGAATTTGAGCTGAAGATCAAATATCCCAGTGAGATCTAAGGGTGTTAGATTTGGTAAGTAAATGGGTGATTTTAAGGTGGAAGACGTGAGTTCGGAAATTTAAAGCGATTGGTGATGAAATTAGTGGATAAAAAATTTGAGGTGAAGAACAAATATTCCAATGAGATGTTAAGGTGTTGGATTTGGTAAGGGAATCGTGCCCCATTCTGTTGCAATAAGGTTACTGGATTTGTTTAACCCAAACAGGCAACGAAAACTGAAGGATATCAACATAACCAACAAACACGTACTGCGATTTTGCTCTGGTACCACGGCTTTCCCACATGGGAGTTTTATATCTTTGTGGATTCCATATCTTAATGGGATCCCAAAGTATGACAATAGATTCTTGTTGAAAATCGCTAAGAACTCTTGGATTTATATCGATCACGACTTCCTCAGTTCATAATGTCATGAATGTCATGAGACTTCTACTTTCTCACATATTAAGTATATCAAGTTTATATATATTTCTCAATCTACCCACTGATGACACGTGTGATGCTCGACACTTATAGTACATCCCTTACATTTACACTTAAATCCCTACACAAAGAAACTCAATTAAATCGCTGCCATCTCCCTTGACCAATCAGCAGATGGTCGGCTGTGTGCGACCATGTTAACGGTGCAAGTAAACTAGATTGAAAAACCAATATGCAAAACCCTTAAAACCTTAAACCAGCACAATGTCATAAACGTTTCAATGCGGTCTTCAACCGGCAGCACGTGGCCCCACACACCGGTCGAGCCCACTGAGCGCGCACGGAGGTCATTCAATGGCGGCAAAGTGCACACAGCCAGCGCCAAAAACACTCACACCGCTCCGCACCATAAATGCGAATTTGCCATTACGAATTCTCAAACAGAAATCACTTGGTTTATGATTAAAAGGTACAGGCAGCAGATACAAAGCACACACGGAGAAACGCCAGACACAGAGAGCGCAGGACTTGTATCGCGCATGTCCCTAAGCGAAAGAGTAGCTGAGCGGAATTGCCGAGCTCTTGTGTTGGTACAAATAATACAAATGAATCGTGCTCTTTTCTATATTTCAGTGGTATTAAGAGTTGGCGCAAGCCGGTGTGGGTTAAAGGACTTCATAAGGTTCTCTACAAATGCTTGCAATATAACTAAAGACCTGATACCAAGAGTACTTACCTGAGCTGGCTAAGCGGTTTTTGTCATCGATGTGAAATATGTTGGGAGGTACTTAAGTTCAATGGACATAAAAGACACATGTTTATGATGTGATAT
This sequence comes from Melieria crassipennis, assembly GCA_963668005.1. Lineage (NCBI taxonomy): Eukaryota > Metazoa > Arthropoda > Insecta > Diptera > Ulidiidae > Melieria > Melieria crassipennis. The sequence continues at coordinate 48,886,926 of OY764962.1, forward strand.
ATTTACTTACATACATAGGTAGGTCGTGAGGCACTTTGACCCGTTGCGAAACCAGGCGAGAAAATAGCGAGAGAGGGAGACTTCTCATGCGAGAAATTAGAACTGTTGATAGGCCTAAGTAGGCTGTGTACTGTAGTTTTCTCGAATTCAAACAGAGCATCGGAGGAGTAGTCTTCCAAGAAGCACAAAGTCCTTCTGATTAGCTGGTGTAGGACTGTTGTACGAGTATAGAAAATGCTGGACGTCTTCTGTAGCCTCTGCAAAAATCATTGGTTCTCAGCGCTGTAAAGGGGAGCCGCGCCGTCCACTGTGGTACCACAATGATCCATAAGTTGTGCTTCAGTGAGCTTTTCACGGTTTCACCAAACGGTTTCTATCTGGTCTCTTTGGAGGAAAATCCTCTCCATACAGTGTTTAACATGGCTACTCTGGCAGCTATCTTTCAACTTTCCACTATATTTCGAAGCAGAAAAGTTTTTTGTAAGAACATTTTTTTATTCCGGCAAATATCTTGAAATATGTTTTCCGTAATATTTTGATTAGACATATGACATGTGCGGTGGCGGACAAAGCTTATATGCCGCTCGAGGCAAATCGCCAGAGTACCGCCCCTAAATATTTTTTAAATTTCTTACAAAACTTATTAACCACATGTGATCAAGATTACAAATGGTACTATGTAGTATCAGAAAGAAAGAAGTATTTGGAATAAAAAATATAATTTTTTATTTAAACAAACTGACGTTCTCCACGTCCATTTGCCTCATAAGCCTCGTGCTTTGACCGCCACCGAACATGTGTACACTTTATAGTATATATTATTCGATATCTTCCTTCTGAAAAACAAAACGCCTGTTCTAATGAGCCTCCAATTTAAGCGTCCAAACCTTGTAGTGGCTTCCTGGAAAGTCTACTTATATGTAAAATAGTGCACGGCATATTTTGCATAGCTAATACGCATAGTTGTATATAGAACGAAAGTCCGGACCGGGGGCCGGCACCCATGGCACGTCACACCGCCATGATGCCCACTCAGCACAATTTGAATGGATCCAATCAGATTTTTTTAAATAAACTGTGTCCAGTGTTGCCAATTGTGAATGTTGCTATTAGTCTTTAAGTAACAACTATTTCCAAATATAAATTAAATGAGTTCAGTGTTACCAGATCAGGAGATTTCCTCCTAGATTTAGGAGAATTTTTAGGAGGAAGAATTGTTTAGGAGACAGTTTAGTAGATTTATATTTTATGTTACGGGATTTTTCGGATCCTTATTGGATTTTTGGGAGATTTCTGGATAACGAAGTATGATGTATTGGGGAACACTGGCAACAAAACATGTTTTGGCAACTATTTAAATAGTCAAAGCACTCTATTGTGTTAAAAATTTGTAAGCTTACAGAATGTAAGCTCGTTCTATCTTGCTCTTACTTATTGCTGTCACAATGAAAACCCGTCAGAAACAGCACTTTTTATTTTATTCATTTGTTATATGTTTTGTTTTTGTTAAGTTTTTGTTGTTAAGCTAAAGGCTACAATAGAAAAAAATTATATTTACATATTTTTATTTTTTTATGAGAAGTTTAATTCCTTTAAAATGACGCAAATTTAAAAAAGAATTAGGAGATTTTTTTTTAACTTTTGGAAGGAAATTTCAGTATTTTTTTTAAGATTTAGGAGAAAGTCATTTTAGGTGTCTGGCAACACTGCCGCCAACACAACCGCTTTTTTTGTGGCACTTATTCAGGAGATTCAATTTTCAATTACTTTGTTGCATAAAACTGGCTAAATTTTCTAGAAGGCGTTAGTTATGTTAACTGTGAGGTCGATGAGGTCGCAAATGTGACATCGAAAAATTAAAACATCTCAGCAACCACTAGTCCAATTTTTCAAAAGTTTGGTTTTATTTAACATGTCTTTTATGTAGATTTTAGAATTTATTAGGAAAAAATTATAATAAATTGTTAAGGGTAAAGTTTTTAACTTTTTCTGGAATACCCCTCATGAGGAATTTCATTGTCCTTTCGTTAATTTTCTGGGTAGAAGCCAAAAACCCTTTTATCCATTTCTCTGAAGCCATTTTATCATGAAATACTGAATCAATGACAGAGTTTTTATGGCTCACCTGATCAAAGAAAGTTTGATTTGAATTTGTATTAACGAAGTTATTAGCATAATTGCATGTCACAATTTTTAACGACGCTCTCCTTATTATCCAGTTTAGGTCATAATAGGTTGCTTACCATCGATTCTGTCACGCTTAATGTTGGGGTAATGCCAGTTTCGTTTTGGAAGGATCATTGCATGGATCATTGATTTCGTCAGATCAAAGTCTGAACTCACCTTCTCGAGATGCATTTGGTGTATCTGGTGTGGATTTCTAAAGGCAACTTACACAATTTTTCTTGTTCGGATATTTGAACAAGGAAAATTACGGGGTTTGGATATATGTAGATAACCCAGCTTCAAATCCAAATCGTCATTCATTCAAAAATTATCCTCGTCGTTAGATGATAATTAAAAATCGTGTAATGTGTGGAACGTTTTTCGAATGGAGCAGTATCTTTGATAATAAAATTAGATTTTTTACACACCTTGTTCAAGGCTTTAAACTTTCATGGTGATTTGGTGATTTTGACAAATGTCACCTACGTCACATGGCTGCTATAACCCCACAAATTTCGAGCGTCCCCATTGAACAGAATACATAAGTTAATTCGGCAATTCAGTTCTAGTCCAGTGTTGACATCTTTCTGCATTTAACATTTCATGCCAAACGTTTTAATGCCACCAGTTGCTGGTTGACGAGAGCGAAAGCGTAGTTGCCATGAATATGAACTGAAAGAAGTTGAACATGGTTCATGTTTCTGAAGTGCCTCCTCAAAATAATGGCTTAACTTTTCCAATTTGTTTGCAATTTATTGTTGTAAAAATATGAACCGGCGATGTTGTTGACATTGGACTTTGATTTTACTTGATTTCATTTCCTGTCAGTTTTTGTTTTATGCAAAAATATTTACCTGCGGCATGTGATACCGTTTGAGAGGTGAAATTCCAATCAATCGTCATAAATTGAATCATTTGTGAGCCGCCCACGAGTGCACAAGCACGCTCGCACTAATTCAGGATGCAGCCTTGCGTTCGGTGCCACATGAAAGGTCAAATGTACTCGTACATACAAAAACATCGGCTCGCATAATGCCGCCTGCCGCAGCGTGCGAGTATTGGCGGCAAGTGGACGCAGCGTCAGCACTGCTACTGGCGTACAAATGTATGTCTGTATGTTGTGCGTAAATACAGACATACATTACGCATTGTCTGCATATACATACATATGTATGGAAGTGTGTAGGCACGCATGTGTATGCGCGTGGCGTCAAAATCGTTGAGTTTCAACGCTGCAGTCAATCAATTTACTGTGCAGCGGTCTAACGCAGCCACTCGCACAGGTAAACGGCCACGTTGAGTTGACTGTTGCTCGGCTGTTTCCGGACGCAGCGAGCAAGAAAGAAAGTCAACATAAATAACAACGGCATTTGCAATTTGGCCTTCGCGTTGGCCAACACACACACACACACGCGCGCGCGCGCGCACACACCCACACATTTGTGCATATGCGAGCGCGTGGCATTGACAGCTGGTGTGTGCCGAGTGGGCGTTGCATAAGTACGCAATTTTCAGCTGCCAACGTTGCGTGCTGTGCGCCTGATAACGGAAGGATATGCTGCTCAAACACAAACGCAGACCGCCGATTGTGTTCGTGTGGTTGGTGAATGCGTGTGCGTGATGAAAGCGAAATGTTGAGTGGTGGCTGCGGTGGAACGTGCCACATATTGTTGATTTTGTGACATGCCACTGGATGTCTTGTGACCTTTGCGTTAAAGAAAAATGTAGCAGAAAAATGTATAATAATATATTTAGTTAGGTTAGGTTGGATTAGGATTGGTTTTTTGTTTTGATTCTAGATGCTAACTCTGTTAAGTTGGATTAGGTTGGCTGGAGGTTAGGTTTAATTAACTTTAATTAGATTAAGTTAGATTAGGAGAGGTTTTGTTAAAAAAGGTAGTTGCTCTTTCACTCTGAGCCTCTTTCGGTCCAATGTGATTCCATTCAAGACGCTCAAGATTCGAAAATCAGAGGATCATAAAAAGTGACTGGTAAGTTTTAGTTAGGTTAGGTTGGGTTATGTTTTTTCCGTTTGCCTCTAGAGTCTAGACGCTATCGATCCTAACTATAGATAAAGCGAAGGTTGTTTTCGCGCAAGTGGATGTATTTAAAATCAAAGTAATGATTAACTTTAGTATCTTCATTGATTTTCTAAGTATTAGCTGACAAGCAAAGGTGATGTAGGTATATATGTAGGAATGCACATAGGGTTATCAGTGGCGCACACACGGGGTTTTTGGAGTTAACCCCCCCCCCCCCAAATACAAAAATTGCTGGTTTAAAATATCGTTTCAAATGGTTTTGAGCTCAAAAGTTGTACGCATCCCTTCAAATGAAATCCTGTGTGCCTCACTGGGGCTGTATTTTGTCGTTCAGTATGTGTTAGACCGCGAGTCGCAGGCAGCAACCTCAGGTTCAAATACTGCCTGTAATAACACCTTTAAAAAAAAATAACGGGAAAATTCGTTTTCTCTTTCGGTGGCTGTCCTCTCAGCTGGAAATGGCAAACCTCTGATAGTAAAAATTGCCTATGAAAGAGCTCCCAACCTGCCGTTCGGAACCGGCATAAAACTGTAGGTCCCTTCCACCCGCGTATAAATTCACACGCACAACACGGGTGGTTGCGGGAAGCTAGGCCTTAGTCTCGCGTAAGCGGGCCAGTCAATTAATTAATTAGTATGTGTTAGAACCTAATTTAAATGATCAGTCCAATACTTTTTGGAAGACTCAGCAATTTTTAGATAATTTTCTATGACTTCTTAGCACTTTTCGGCTGGTACTTTGACCGAGACTGAAAGACTGGTTCTTCAAATGTTCACACGTGAGAGACTTGTCCTCGTAAACACAATCCACGGTTTGGGTTTACAAAAAGGATCCAATAGCGTAAAATCGCCTGATTCTGAAGGCTTATTGACATTTCCAAATCTTAAAATTACAAGTCACGGAAACAATTTAGCAATCCAATTAAATTCATCTGAGATTCAGATCAGTTGTATCGAACCATGACTCTTGAAACAGTAATGATATCAGTATGAAATTGGGTACAAATACTTTTGGTGGTTATTTTACTAAGAGCTGATAATCATATGGACATGCTTCACCCATTTTTAAGCAGGGTTTCTTTAAAAATGTATTTATAAATCAACGAATTGTGATGTTTATAGAAAACAAAAGTGAAATGCCCCTTAATCCATTATTTACAACACATTTTCTTTCTTCAAGAAATTTTTTGGTTCAAATTGGACTTACTGACTATTTCTACGTAAGACAAGGGAAATATAGAAAGTCGGCAATTTTTTTACGTTAGCAAAAGATATATTAGAAAAACACACAACAATGAAAGTTAGGTTAGTTCTTTAAAAGGCGCATAATTTGGGTGACTAATGTAAAATAAATACTACGAGTTCCTTGGAAAGTATTCAGTATTAGTGCAAGAAAACTAACCGGCAACACCGACCAAAAATGCGACCCTGCAATTCTCTTTATTTTCTTTGCTTGTGGCTGCTTTCCTCAGAGCGAGAGAAAGCACCAACGAAGTAACGCGCGCACACATAAGATTCGCGCTCTGTTGTAAAATTCAAATAAAATCAATAAATCGCTCTTTTACCAACAACATTAAGTTTACTTCGTTGCTTTCAAACGAAACGCGTCAGAGGAGCACCCGCCGTCGTCGTCATATTGGTACAGCCAATACCAGTCAGTCAAAGTTGCGCAGTCGCAACCGCCGTATCGCCAGAGGAGCACCCGCTCAGTCAGAGGAGCACCCGCCGTCGAATTGGTACAGCCAATACCAGTCAGTCAAAGTTGCGCAGTCGCAACCGCTGTATCGCCAGAGGAGCACCCGCTCAGTCAGAGGAGCACCCGCCGTCGTATTGGTACAGTCAATACCAGTCAGTCAAAGTTGCGCAGTCGCAACCGCCGTATAGCCAGAGGAGCACCCGCCGTCGTCGTCATATTCAGAAGCCGTTACAGTTACAACCGTTGTACATTTGAAATTTCCCCTCATCGTCAATTCCTTGTCTACTGTCCGTTTGCCAAATTTTCCTTCCTCAACATAGTCAAACACTAGTCGTCTCACTCACACCTGCAAACGGTAATTGCTGAACAAAATGCTAACGCGAAAGCAGACAAAGGAGATGGAACAGACACAATCACACAGTCGGGCACAAGACAGGAATGAAGAAGCAGCCGCCGATAGCGTAAACAATACGCTGGTTAACATGAACATAATGGACGAAAATCCAGGAAATACGTCGACCTGCCTTATTCCGCAGGATCATTTGGCAGCGCTACTTACCAGCATAAATTCTCTAAAGGAATCTGTTAATGATCTGCGTCGAGACAACCAAGATATTCGCAACGAAATTCGAAAAAGTGAAATAGGCACCGCCGCCATTTCTACATCAGCTGAACTCGTACAACAAAACAACGTCGCCGTCGCTGCAGCAGTTAGACCTAATGAAACAAATTTCGTCGTCATCAATTCTTCACCTGCAAATGGTGTTGAACCATATATACCACCACCGCCAGCATCTACACCTATCGCCACTGGGAATGTAGATTCTATGCCGCAGCCGCCGTCGCAGAATCCGCAGTCAGCAGACAATGTGTCGCACTCACAATATATGTACACCCAAAGGAATGTCGCAGCTCCACATATGTATTCGTTTGTGGACAATGTCGCTGCAAAGCTGTATCCGCTGCCGAGTTTCGATGGCAATCCAGAAGATTGGCCGTTGTTCAAAGCCAGTTACAGAGACACCACAGCTGAGTTCGGTTATACCCACCGTCAGAATCTGATGAGATTACTCAAGGCCTTACACGAAAATGCAAGACGTGTAGTGTCTTATTTGCTGATATATCCTGATAACGTTCCACAAGTGATAGAGGAATTAGAATTCAACTTTGGACGCCCCGGGGTACTGATACGCGTACAGATGCAGAAAATCCAGCAGTTTCCAGCGATCTACGATAACCGCATTGAAAATATTGTCGGGTTTTCCAACCAAGTACGGAACATCGTCGCGTTTCTGAAATCAGCAAACTGCGAACATCATTTGCTAAACCCCATGTTATTGGAGCAGCTTGTGCTGAAGTTGCCTCCTTCAAAGCAATTCGAGTGGAGCCGACATGCTGCCAGTGTGCCGCAGTTCCCGAGCATCGAGTTATTCGCTAACTGGTTAAGTGATCTTGCAAAGGTAATCAGCCTAATGCCTTCCGTTTTCGCTACGTCATCACTTAACAGTCAACCGTCTTCGTCGAACGTGCGTTCAAGCACGCACCAACAGTCAACTCGTCAGGTGAGCTCGAATCCACGAGTACTTCACAACAACCAACCTGAGTCCAGCCAGCAGCAAGATTCCGAGCAACAGTTGTCCTGCATCAACTGTAAGGAGGGCCATAAGCTGAGTGCATGTCGCCAATTCAAAGCGCTCAGTGTACGCAACAGGTGGGAGCTTGTCAAAGCACACCGTCTATGCTTCAGTTGTCTTCAAAAGGGACACAACTTGGTAGAATGTAGATCCAAACGAGCATGTGGCGTTGATGAATGCAGCCGTATGCACAATTGTCTTCTTCACCAGTCTGTTGCGGATCCTCATGACAAATCTTCATCGACGCAGTCAGTCGCTACGTCGTCGTCAGCTAAGTCAGTCGCTACACCTAATGCGATGAACAAACGCGAGCACATGCTAAACTGCCACAACGAAAACTTGAACGCCTGTCTCTTCAAGATTTTACCAGTCGTCGTAACCGGGCCTAGAGCAAGCATCACCGTCCATGCTATGTTCGATGAAGGTTCATCTGTAACGCTGCTCGAAGAACATATCGCCAACGATCTTGGAGTCACCGGCTACGCTATGCCACTTACGTTGCAGTGGTATAACCAAAATCGAACTACCGAAGAATCTCGCATTGTAAACTTGGAAGTTCGAGGAGTCCACGGAAGACATCAATGATATTTGGCGCCGCCTGTTCGCCATGTTGCGCGGAGTATATCAAAAATTTAAACGCCGCCCAATTTCGAGACACCATGCCCCGAGGTGCTAAAGCCGTCATCGACAATACCTATGTCGATGATCTCGTTGCCAGTTTTAATGACGCCAAAGAAGCCAGTGAGGTAGTCCATGAAGCCATTGCCATAAACGCCGCCGCCGGATTCCGATTAAGAAACTTTGTCTCCAACAACAAGGGGCTACAGAAGCAGTTAAACCACAGCGCTGCAACGTCATCGGAGGTCATCAGTATGGAGCATCAGCCTACAACCGATAAAATCCTGGGCATGTTTTGGAATTCTAAGGATGTCGTCTTAGAGTTTCATTTCAAATTTTTGAAGATCCCACGAGAAGTCGTTGATTGCAAACGTGCGCCGACAAAGAGAGAGCTGTTAGGGTTAGCCATGGCTATTTATGATCCCTTTGGATTGCTAGCAAATGTCACCATTTTCGTAAAGCTACTCCTACAAGCCACATGGAAAGAACATATCGATTGGGACGATATCTTGCCAAGCCATCGTGAAGCGCAGTGGGCTAAGTGGTGGTCAGCGTTTCAGTGTGTCAGACAGTTCGCCGTACCTCGTTGTTATTCGCCTCGTTACTCCACAGCAGAAGAGATACAACTCCACATCTTCGTGGACGCAAGTGATACAGCGTATGCTGCGGTAGCATACCTACGTATCAAGCAGGGTGACGATATAGACGTCGCACTTATATCAGCCAAATCAAGATGCGCGCCTAAAAGAGAGACGACTGTGCCGCGCCTGGAGTTGCAAGCCGCCGTATTGGGTAGCCGCCTTGGAGCCTCAGTTACAAAATGCCTTGACCGAGAAGTTAATGACGTCACCTTCTGGAGCGATTCGAAAACCGTCCTTCTTTGGATCCGCTCAACCAAACGAGATTACAAGCAATTTGTTGCCAGTCGCGTATCTGAGATATTGGCGAGGACATCCATCAGCACTGAATGTAGCAGACGCCGCCACCAAGGCCAAAGTATCACCAAGATCTTCTTTGGACCCCCGGTTGGTAACAGGTCCCACCTTTCTGCAGAAAGACGTCGACGAATGGCCAGAAGAACCACAACAACTACATTCTGAATACTGTGCAGTAGAGGAATGTAAAAAGAAAACATTTTTTATAATCAACAGTGACCCGATCATCGATATGCGAAAGTACTCAACGTTTATTAAGCTGGTCCGTGTAGTTGCATGGGTTTTGCGCTACGTAAACAACCTAAAGCCTGAACTACGTCAACACGGAGAGCTGCTACCAAAGGAGCTTACAATTGCCGAAAACCATGTTTGTCGCCGGGCTCAACGCGAAGCTTATCAAGCCGAGTTGAACGCCCTACAAAATGCCAGAAGCTTGACAAAAAACAGTACGTTAACCCACTTAACGCCAAAACTAGACGATTATCACTCCGATGCCCAACAAGGTCCGTAGGGACCTATGGCGTTTTTAAAAGCAATTATTTTGTATTTTATACGTTTTTGCCATCTGTCTGTAGTAAAAAATACATAATACAAACACATCTACACACATTATGTAACACTACATTATACAATTACAAGCCTTATATGCAATATTACAATAGAGCTCCCTGGGGACCTTGTTGGGCTTTGGCCGTTTAAAAAGTTGTTGGGCATCCGAGTGTTATGGAGTGCTGCGGGTCAACGGACGAATTGATGCTGCCTACTGTCTGCCTGAGTCAGCACGTAACCCGGTTATTATCCCACGTAGTCATTACGTCGCCATGCTTGTTATGGATCACTACCACAGAAAATATCACCACCAGAATAGCAAGCTAACCATTAATGAAATGCGCCAGAAATATTGGATATCGCATTCTTCTTCATTACTGAATGCTGTCAAAAGAAACTGTCCCTTGTGCATCCGCCAAAGGGCAAAACCAGCCGTACCACTAATGGGCCAACTACCAATAGATCGTCTGACACCGTATGTGCGCCCGTTCACATATACAGGTGTGGATTATTGTGGACCGTTTTTTGTTGCTGTAGGGCGCCGCCGCGAAAAGAGGTGGATCGCTCTGTTTACATGCCTCACCACACGCGCTGTACATCTAGAAGTTGCTGCCGATTTGTCAACAGATGCCTTTTTAATTTGCCTAAAGAATTTTGTCAATCGTCGTGGAGTGCCTGTTCGCATCAGAAGCGACAACGGCACAAACTTTATCGGAGCGCAGGCTGAGCTGAAGAAGGAAAAAAGGCTTTTGGACTTCGACGCGATTCAAAGAGAAACAGCTAAAGACGGAATTGAGTGGATCTTTAACTGTCCTGCCAACCCGTCGGCTGGAGGTTGCTGGGAGCGCCTTGTGCAATGCACGAAGCGAATATTGCAGCGAGTGTTGAGCAATGAAGCTCCTCGCTTGGAGACGTTTAGGAGCGTGTTGATAGAGGCGGAAAACATCATAAACAGCCGCCCATTGACAGATCTACCAGTCACACCAGATAGCCCAGAGCCATTGACCCCGAACCATTTCCTGCTGGGATGCCTCAACTCCACTCAGACACCGTGCGACGACCAAGAAAAAAGTTGCTTGCGCAAACAATGGAGAGTCGCGCAAAACCTTAAGGACAGATTTTGGAAGCGCTGGATACATGAGTACCTTCCGCAACTATTGAGACGTCAAAAGTGGCATCAGGAAGTCAAGCCGTTGCAGCCGGGCCAACTAGTTATAATTTGCGATCCAAGTTTGCCACGGAGTCAGTGGCAGACGGGACGCGTTCTTGACGTTATCACCGCCAAAGACGGGCAAGCAAGAAGTGCCAACGTACGAACCAGTCATGGAGTGCTCCGACGTCCAGCCAGTAAGCTAGCCGCACTCGAGTTTGTGAATCCCCCTCAGGATCCACCAGGGGGTGGGATGTAAGAAAACTAACCGGCAACACCGACCAAAAATGCGACCCTGCAATTCTCTTTATTTTCTTTGCTTGTGGCTGCTTTCCTCAGAGCGAGAGAAAGCACCAACGAAGTAACGCGCGCACACATAAGATTCGCGCTCTGTTGTAAAATTCAAATAAATTCAAATAAAATCAATAAATCGCTCTTTTACCAACAACAATTAGTATTCAGGCAAATAGAAGCAGCAAAGAAATTGTGCGTTCGTGACAGCTTGTTCAGCTCATAGTGAAATTAATAAAGTGTGCCAGATAGCAGGAACTCTCTCTTCATCGTACACTTATTTTCTGACAGTTATTGTCATTATGCTCAAAAATGTCAGAGTTCATAACCCGTCTGTGCTGTATGAAAAAATTTCAAATTTGTTTTTTGAAAATTCGTTCTGCACCAAAACCGACCCAAAAACGCAATTACATGCCAGGAAAAACGTGCTATCTCTGCAAAAAGCGACCGGCAATGCAGTTTCTATGTTTTTCTAACATAAAATGCATTACGAAAATATATATTTCTGGAGTACTGAAAGTCAATTTTAAATTTTGTGCTATTTTAGCGCCAACAAAAATAAAGGTTAATCGAACTAACACAAATAAATTGACACTTTGACAATTGCTACTCAGAGAAATAAGTGTACGTCATCTACCTGGTACACTTTATTGATTTCACTATGGTTCAGCTGTTTCTTTCTTTAACCCTCCTGTTAACATCCTTTTTTTTTGTGTACTGTAAATGTCCCTATGAAAGTAAAAAACTTGCAAGTTTTTAACAATTTCTGTTTGTTTTCTTTTTTGGATAGCTTAATTTTTATTTTATTTATTATTATTTAATTAATTCATTTATTTAGTTACATATTTATTTATTTATTTATTTAATTTATTCATTTATTGATTATATAATTATTTATTTTTAATTTATTTATTTATTTAATTTATTTATTTATTTATGTATTTATTCATTTACTGATTTATTTATTTATTTATTTATTTACTTATTTATTTTACTTATTTATTTATTGATTTTTTTTTTGGAAAGTTTCATTTTTATTTTATTTACTATTAATTAGTTTATTTATTTATTTACTTACTTCTTTATTTATTTATTTATTTATTTGTATTTGTACAAGTAAAACTGAGTCTTTTGTAGTAAATTGGTTTAAATTAATTAAATGTGAATAATAACAATTGTAGCTTAATTTAATATAATTCCAAACCAAATATGTAAAGCTAAAGTTTATGCTCATAAATTCAAAGTAAAGTGTATAGATAGATGTAAAGATGAAAAGACACATAATCACAAGAGGGTTAATACAGAAGGAGAAAATCGGAATTAGGAGAAAAAAAGAGCATAAGTCGGCTTACTCTTCTGATTCTATTTCGGGCAAATTTTTCAGTGCGAGTTTAACTCAGTTTCTAGTTTAAACGCAAAATAGAATTTTTCGGTCAAACTTGACTGAAGTTTAAACTCAACAGCTTCTGACATTTGATTTATTTTGGAAATTTGAAAATCTTCCTCCTGTTTTGTACTGCTCTTGCCTGTTGTGAGCAAAATTCCTTTTTGCACTATTTTTTAGATTTTTATACTTTGTGCGCAACGTTTTCGCGCACCGGAAGTTATCAACAAATTTTGAATTGCATTGTCCTCAATTTCTTTCCATTTGGTTTGTTTTTTTCTCGGCACTCACGCGGTCTGTCTTCTTGCATTCGAGCACTTCTTTATTTTTTTACACAAGTGCAAGAAGACATTCGATTTCCCGAGAAAAATTTGCGCTCCGTTTGCTTATTTTGAATTTTTTGATTAAATACATTATTTGAGCGCAAAGAATTTATTTACGAATGACAATCAAAACAAAGAAAAACTATTATCTAGATAAAAATATTGCCAGTATTGCCACACTCAAATGGCAAATATTTGCTCCAGTTAAACCAGCACTGAAAAACTGCTTTCTCGTTTAAACTGCGTTTATATTTAAACCAAGTTCAAGCAAACTACGTTTGAACTGCGTTTAAACTCGTAATGAAAAATTGGCCCTTAGTGGATAATTTTTACTGGAAATGTTCCGAAAATCTATTCAGCTTCATTAAAAGTTCGAAGTGGCAGCAGCTTTGAGACCGAAGCTTTGCCACCTGTTTGAGAAGAGCCAAAGTAGGACGGAACAAGTTCCACTTGAAGCTCTTTTGCAAGTAGGACGCACGTTTTTCAACTTAACCTAACCTAACCTAACTTAACCTAATCTAACCCCCCACTATGCATTTTACTCGCTCTTTATCAGCTTTTACAAACATTGTTCAATAATTCTGACTAAAGAAAGCTTCAAGTGCGCCCAAATCTTGCCAGCTATGCTTCCTTATCAATCAAATTTACTATATATGTATTAATTTACTATATATTACATATGTTCTTGAATTACTCACCAAATCAGTATTAGGAATACTCAGCAGCTAATGTCAAAACAATTGCGCACAACGCGTGCTGCTTGTTTACTGCTCGCCTTCGGTCGCGCACCAGTTCCACACAACAGTTCGCGTAGAGCTTCAGCTCAAGCCGGCTTATGGGTTCGACTCGTGGCCAGCGTACAAGTGCGCAGCGCATCTCTAATGCGAGCGGTATCACTTCCTTGCTGCGTGATTTTGCAATACTGCAGGCAGACGACAGTCAACAGTCGACACACGCAATCGGCACAATGTGGAAATTTCATTTGATTTAAGAACAACAACAACAAACTATTAACCGCATTTTACAATTTTCCACGCCACCAATACGCCAACGATTACAGGGAAACCCTGGGCGTTGGGCGGGTCGTTATGCCGTCGCGTAAACACAAAATGAAACGAGCGCGAAACTAGTCAATAAATAAAAAAAAATACTGCAATCGTTGCAAAAAACAAAACACAAACAATAACAACAACAACGAAAACTGCAAAAATAGCAATTTGTTGGTAAACAAAGTTTTATTTCCACTTCATCTCATTTGAATTTTATTTTTTAATAAATAGTTGAGACAGAAATTGATAGCATTTTGCTGTCGAGCGCAACAATGCAATTGACCTGAATCGCTGGACGCAATGCGCTGTTAGGCCGGCATTGATGGGTCATAAGTAGTCGACACCGGAGATAATTGTCTCTGTTTGGAACCTTTGGAAACGAATTTAAAAATTTCGAATTAGTTAATGTCAGAATTGAATACTTGAGTTTGAATATGGAATATTCAATTGACAGGCGGTTTGGCGGAAAGATAATAGATCCTGTTAGGGGAAATCAAATATTTCAGATAGTTTAAAACTAACTAAAAACATCAAAAGCACTATCGCCTTTCTGGCAGTGCAAAGGTGTCTTTGGAAAAATGTGGCATCTTTTCCCTGGATCTATTGGGATATGATAAGACCCATCATCTCCTACGCATGGGTGGCAGACTCTCTCTAGCAGGGGTCAGGAGAACCTTGTCCAAACTGCAGCGTACTGTGGCAATATATTGTACGGGAGTTTTTCCCGACTACTTTAGGCCCGTCGCTAGATGCCATGGTGAAGCTGCCTCCACTTGATGTTTTCGTCCAAGGAGAGGCCCTCAAGGATATCCGAAGACTAACACATAGCGGCCAATGATATGGGGCTGGTCCGGCACTGGATAATACAAGGTGCAACCCAAAGTAAACAGGACTTTTATAAAATAAAGAAAACGGATGATTATTTTTGTATAATTCTTTTTATTTATTCAAAATACTCTCCTTCTGCTTCGATACAACGTTTTGCACGGTCCAAAAGCATTTGGAATGAGTGTTTTAGGTCATCGGCCGGCATCGCCTTCAGAATGTTGGTACAAGCCTTTTGGATGTCCTCAACGTCCTTATAACGGTTTCCTTTCATCGGCAAATGCAACTGACCGAATAAGTAGAAGTCACAGGGAGCCATATCAGGCGAATACGGTGAATGATTGATGGTAAAAATGCGATTTTTGGTCAAATAATCGGTCGTAACTAGGGCTCTGTGAGCCGGTGCATTATCATGCAATAAACGCCAACTTCCTTCCTCGCGATATTCTGGCCGAATACGACGAATGCGATGCACCAAACGCTTCAAAACTCCAACATAAAGCAAAGCGTTAATTGTTTTTCCCGGTGGAACAAACTCTCGATGAATTATTCCCTTTGAATCGTAGAAACAAATGAGATGAGTTTTGATTTTTGACTTCTCACGGCAGGTTTTTTTCGGATTTGGCTCATCTGGGTGCTTCCATTCGGCACTTTGACGCTTTGTTTCGGGATCATATTGAAAGCACCACGTTTCGTCACCGGTTACGATGTTGAACAAGAAATTTGGATCACGTCTGGCTTCCCGAACGATGTCTTTTGCGTGCTCAATTCTCTGCGCTTTTTGGTCGTCGGTTAAAGTGTGCGGAATGAAGCGAGAACACACTTTACGGAGACCCAAATGTTCGGTTAAAATGCGATCAATTGATGTTTTGGAGATGTTCAATTCCATTTCCATCAATTCCAATGATGATTTTGGCTGCATTTTGATAAAATCACGCACAGTTTTGATGGCATCGTCAGTAATCACAAATTTCGACTGGCCGACGTGTTCGTCGTCATTCAAGTCTTCACGACCATTCTTGAATCGATTCAACCACTCATTAACACGGCCACGGGATAAACAATCATCACCATAAACTTGCTTTAACAATTTAAACGTTTCGGTAAAAGTTTTACCAAGTTTAAAACAGAACTTAATATTAGCTCTTTGTTCGATCGACATTCTCGTACCAAAGTTAAAAACATACTGTCACATTGAGCGGGATATTTCGGCGTCTACTAGACCAAATGTCATGAAATTTAGACAGTATGTGAATGAAAGATGTACCTTTCCTCACACATAGATGGCGCCACCAGAAACGTCCCTATTGCAAAAGTCCTGTTTACTTTGGGACGCACCTTGTAGTACTGGCACCTACATCAACTCTTCGGTTCGTCCTGACTCCATATCTTCAACCGTCATGCTAAAAAATCGGTATACGGTATTGCTGCCTGAGGCTCACTCTTGGTCTTGGTCTTGGGCAAGCATCTGTGCTTCAGGCAGAGGTGCATTCCATACTTGAGGCATTGAACTTTATTGTAGAGAGCAGGTGGAGAGGCAGATCTATCTTTGTCTTAAGCGACAGCCAGGCTGCGCTCATGGCCTTGGACAGCCCTCTCGATAGTTATGTCCTGCAAATCCAGGCTAAACTATGTTGGCTGTAGATGGACGAAGCCTTTGCTTCCTGTCATCTCAGGCAAATGCAAAACTGTAGGCAAATGGTTGGCTTGCTGACGGGCCATTTTCTATGGGAAAAGCACATGTCCTGCCTGTGGGGAGGACGATGAGACGGCGTACCACTTTTTGTGTGTTTGTGAATCAGGCTTGAGACGTTTGGCACTGATGTGTTGAGAAGCGACCACCTTAGCTCCTTGGCACCCCAGGATCTATTCAGATTTCTCCAGAGGTCGGGTAAATTCAAAACACATTAACATGAAACATCAAGTCCTAGTTTAATGGATGTATTTAATGTTTGAGTGGTGCGCTTGCTAGACTGTTCCGACAAGAAAAAAGAGCTTATAACTAGGAACAAGGTACATTAGAACGTAAAAAATGTGGATTCGAATCGGTATCATGGATGGTTTAGAGTAAAAAAGTGTAGTAAATTAGAGTAGGGAATAAGTTGAATGTTACTTCTAATGATTAGAATCACATTTTTAGATTCGTTTGAGATCTTTGTTATAAGATTCTAATCTCTTCAAGGAGCTTATTTGTTCTTTCTCAACAGTCCTTTTTTGTAGAAATCTTATTAAAATTAGAAGAATATTGATAAATAACAGTAGATAGCAGTAGATAACCTCTCCGGCTAGCTGGACAACCTCAAGGCACCACAAAAGAAGGATTAGAGCTACCAAGTGGATGAGCTCGCTAAAAGAGGATTGGAACTTAACCCTCTAACGAGTAAGACCGTCTCAAGACGGCCTTCGATTTCTGGCCTCCAGGGTCAAATCAGAATTTTGTTTTTCTTCAAAATAGCAAAAGTTCTCTCTCACTAGTTTGCTCGACATTTTGATAAACAAACGAAAACACTCCGACCACGCCTTTGAGTGCAATTATCAGTGCAGTCTGAGAAGCTAACGAACAAGCATCAAAAATTATTGCGCAACAATTTTCTTTTTCAAGTGTCAAAATAATATATTTGGAAACAAGTGATCGAATTCATAATTTTATGGTAAGTATGATAGTTAGAACATTATATTTGAAATATATTATATACTTGAAGTGAAAAAAAATCTAAGTGTGCATTGGAAACAAAATATTGAAGACCGTCTCCAGACGGTCTTGCCGGTTTGCGCGTAAAAATATGTTTCACTGTTTTTTCTATTATTCTATAATTTTCGCCCTTTTATGTAATTTTTGTGTATTAGATGATTTGTTCTAAGTTTACTTATAAAAAAAATTCAATTTGAATAAATTGACTGATGATGAATTGCTCGAGTTCATCGATTCAGTAGAAAGTGAAGATGAAATTTATAGTAGTGATGATAGTCTCGCTGACCCGGACTATGTTGTCGCCGACATCGATCCTGATAGCCCAGGCGACCTATCAGAGAATGATAAAGGAGCAATTGAGGCATGTATCCAGGAAATGAATGAGGCTGAGACCACTGATGCATTTGTGCAGGCTATGAATTTGTCATTGAATATCACTGACATCGAGCAGCCAGCAGCTTCTTCAACATTTGTTCACGATGTTACGGCGGTCGAAGCAGTTGAGGCCCAAAAGAAAGATTTGAGAAAGCAAATAATTCCAGCAATTCGTCTGAAAATGAACAGCTTCTACAGCTACCACAATTCCGTGAGGGAATAGCTGCTGGACTTGTTTCCTTCAAGGAAAAACGACCTGTAGGTCGACCATCAATAAATCTAAGTGTTGATTGGACAATAACACCACCGTCTGGAACATCAGGTATTGGAAAAAGAGCTATTCATCCAGTTGCTGATGTTCGGTTCGATGGTGTAGATCATTTTCCAATTTGTGTTGATAGAAAAGGCAAAGAGAAGTGCAAGCATTGTAAAAAGTCGGATACCGGATACTCAAGCCGTTTGTTCTAAATGTAATCTTCATTTATGTGGTACAGTCGATAGAAATTGTTTCTGGGACTACCACCATAGAAAATAATATGATTTATACCCTTTTCCTTCTTCTTCTCAATAAAACTTGTTTGGTAGAAAAATATATACCTGTATTATTTTTTACGTTTAAACTGGTAAGACCGTCTTGAGACGGTCTTAACTATTTCTCACCTGGCGGTCGTTCCAGAGAAAAATTTGATTTAAATACTTAAACTTAAGGACCTTTTGGGCATATTTACTTGGAAAAAAAATATCAGCTTGATCCGACCATTTTTACGATTTTGCCCGTTAGAGGGTTAAAATAAAACTCCTTTGTGGTTCAAAGAGCAAGTAAAATGTCATAAAATGCTCGAAGGACAAGTGCGATCCCATCTATAAAATCTGTATCAGAGAACTATTTGCTATACATTTATGAGTATCGAAGGAATCTAGTTGCAAAAGTTAGCTTCTGATCAAGATTTGCTCTCTGAGGCATCTGTATCTGTTGTGCATCACAGCTTTGAAGTCCTTAATCAGGTGTAGTAATGTTTCCCAACTATCTGCATGAGTCCCATAGAAACTACATAAAGCTAGATCCATGTTGAACATCTACAATTATCCATTCAAATGTCTGTAGAAAGAAAAAGCAAATTACTCAAGTGAGTGCTTCTTCTCGTAAAGTGGGCAAATTAATTAATTACGTTTTCTGCCTCTTCCGCATTCATGAAACTCCTGCAGAAATCACTGGAATGCAGTCACAGCCTATTTGCATGGATGGCTATAGGAGACTGACTCGCCCCAACACCAATCACGGACTAATGCACTTCAATCTAATCTAACTTACAAATTTGATCACTTGCCAGAACACTCGACTGCCACTGGACGGCCAATCCACACTGCTTTGTAAATGTTTGGAATACCCATGTCGCAGCGCAAATCTCCTCACCCATTTATCATTTTCAATTACAGGCAATCGGTGTCGCCTTTTACCGGCAGACCCCGCCATGGCGATTGTTGGACTAACGCCTCCGAAAGCTTATGCAAACCTCAGATGGTGTAACCCAATTGCTGTGGCCATCTAATGGCTGGCGCCTGCAAGTCGGACATGTCACTCAAAGCTACTCTAATTTTAGCATTGGCGAAGTAAACAACTGCGGCCAGCCTCACCGCCAGCTGTGCCCCTTCGCTGTTGTGGTACAATGTTGTGTTTTTTTTCGCAAATGCACATCTGCTGTGTGTGACTGGTGCGCTGCGGCTGCGTAAAGCCAGTCAAAGACTGGCAACAACGGCACAAGCCAAGACAGGCTAAGCTACGCTTCGGCTTCGGCTTCGCTTCAGCGCAGCTCAACGTTTGCGCGATAAGCAAATGTTGTGGCGCTTCATATGGCATCAGCCGCCTGAAGCGCCATCGGTAGCTGCGTAAACAACAACAAGCGCGGTCCGTGCGCTGACTTAGACTGTGAGCGGTGTGCTGGGCCCGGTGGCGGCCAGCGGAGACGCAGACAATGGGCGTTGTGTCGCATGTCCGCAGACAGTGGTCGGTGCAGTGCGGCGGGATCGAGAGCGACGACAAGGATTGCGCGCTATAAATAGTTGGCGCGCTAGTCGCCGGTGTTGTTATTTTTAATTGAAACTGGCACATGCACCAGTTCGCCAACAATAACGGCCGCACATGCGCACGCGCCGAACGCCGAGAGTTGGCTGGCCAATGGCTGATTGCGCGGCGTCCAGCAGTCAATAGTCAGCAGCCAGCAGTGGCAGTCGTTCTTTATTGTTTTTTTAAATTTATTTTTAGTCGCATCATCTTGAGCTGAGGATTTTGTTTTTGTTGTTGCGATTATGGTTGTCACGATGAGTGCGTCTACTTTGCTTGCGATTCTTTTATAAATTGTATAAATATGTTTTGTATTTATTTGTCTGTTGGTTTTTGTTGTTGTTGTTGTGGTTTTATGTGAGCAATCTCATCAATGCATTGTTGATGCGTTTGGGGAGGTCAAAGCTTGATGAATCGATGTCAATTTCTGACAGCGAAAACAACATTGTACAATGTTGTCACACACAGCCAGACAGACAGACAGGAAGGCAGGCGGACCAATGGTCTGACAAATGTATAAATGTATGTATGTACTATATGTTCCTAGAAAGATAGGTTGTTGTGCTGATTTATAGTACCTACATCTACCTCGTGGAAGATTGTCTGGCGGGAGTAAGCTATTTTTAGTCACATGCAGTTCGTCCGGGTCTATTGGCTCGAACAGGATTTCTGTCAACTAGACAATAGTCGTGGGCGTGCAGTTGTAGAGGCTATATGACGACATTGTACCAACTAATATTGGATTATATTTTATTTGTGTTAATTATGTTTTGATAGCTGTTATGTTATGTTATGATATTTATAGGTGAAAAGGCGCGAGAGCAGATTTCGAAAAGAAGAAGCCAGAGTTTCTTGTTTCACTGGAGACAAGGAAGTGTAGACTCATCGAAGGATTCATTATAGCTATGAAAATTTCTTTGTCTTTCGTCTTTGATTTCGTGTTCCGCCGTGTTGTTGACTGTCCCGTACTTCCCGAGAGGATTTTCCTTAATATTCCAGCCGGATCTCTTCGTTACTCAAAATTCTTCCATGTTGGTCTTTTTAGGGCTCTGTATGCTCGAGATGCACCTATCTCCAGAGCCTTAATTGAGTTTAATAGAATCTCCAAATTTGTCGAGATTGATTTTTCATTTTCAAAAAAATCGATTCAAGTATACTTTAAATCTGGGCAAATGCAACCAGGTAAAGATCCTCTGGGTTCCAGGACACAGAGGTATCGAAGGAAACGAGGAAGCGGACAGCCTCGCTAGAACCGCGGCAGCCACGCCCCCCCTAGGACCTGAACCCTTTATTGGGCTGGGCAAAAGCGCCATAACGGAGTCACTGAGACTGGAGGAAAGGACCAGGAACACAGAACACTGGACTAGCGCCTCTGGTCTCAGGCAATCGAAAATCTTCATCAAAGATTACAACCCCAAATGGAGTGAAGAATGCCTCAAACTAAGGAGAAACCAGCTTAGACAGGTCACAGGTCTTCTAACTGGGCATTGCAGATTGAGGAAACACATGCATACAATCGGAATAGAACAGGTAAGCGTCTGTAGACTCTGCAAAACAGCAGAGGAGACTCCCGAACACATCATATTGCACTGTAATGCGGCTTGTCGCAGCAGGTTGCGTTACCTGGGCCAGTTTTGGCTTGCAGAACAGGACGTCAAACACCTAGACCCCCGCGAGTTACTAAGTTTCATTAGGGCGGTAGGCCTAGGGGATGTACTCTAACATTTGTAGGGGGCACAATAGATCAATCCTGGTCTCAGTGCAATTTACCCTAATCAATTCTATTCTATTCTATACTTTAAATCTTTTTTATAAGTAGCATAGCTTATGTTTTCTCCAATTCTTACGTATGTACATTTAAAATGTATTCAACTTAGTCTATAAGAATTTTTATTGTATTCATTGGTTAAATTAAATAAATAAAATATAAAAAATTACAGTTACGATACAATCTCTCTGTCAGTCTTATGCGAAGAATGATGATGCTATTTGAAGCCTGAACAGCATACAAATGTTCGGCTTATGTAGATATGCAGTATCTATCTAGACTTGTTCGTCGATCGGTTAGTTTCAGCAAAAAAAAACAACATTTACGGCATTTTGAACCTTTTCTAGCCAGCTGATTCCTTTCATTGCCGCTCAAGATGTCACAGAGAGCAGAAATGAACAGATTATACATTGTTTCAACGCCAAAACAAAAGTCTAATTTAACTCCTTTACTGGTTTGAAATTTCTTGGCGAGTCCTTACTGTCAAGAAAATAGTTGATATCCATAGTTTGGCCTAAATCCTTTAGTATTTCCAATAAGCCTTTAAGTAAATAGCGCATCGCCTTGCCTGGATTTATTTTCGAATTCTTTTCTAACATTCCTGGATTTCAAAAGTTGGCATATAAATGCCTGAACCTAAGTTTCCACTAATTTTTAATCTATTCATAAATAGACAAATGTGAGTTTGGAGTTCAAATGCACTGAGACCTAGAGACTAGAGAACATCCCTTAGTCCCACTGAACTAATAAAATTTAGTAACTCACTTGGGTTTAAGTGTGTGATGTCCTTGTGTAACCCAATACTGGTACCGATTCCTGCTGCTGAGCTCGGGAGTCTCCTATGCTTTTCCGCAGAGTCTACACACGCTTACCTATTCCAGACCCATTGTATATATCTTTCCTCAGCCTGCAGTGATTTATCATAGCTTATTTTTTTCTCAGTCTAAGGCATCCATTCCATTTGCCGTTAAAACCTTTGATGTAGATTTTGAAATACCTGAGACCCGAGACAACAGACCAGTTAATCAGGTTCTTTCCTCAAGTCTTAGTAACTGTGATAATGTTCCAATGTTCTATGTATTTCACTTTTTTCCTGAATAGATCAACGATTTCTTAAAGGAAACCTGACATTCAATATTCAATGAACACTTTGACGTGCTTTAAGCAAATCTGTTTTTAACACATTGACCTCGCTTTGCCTAGATTTATTTGGCCATAAGTTCGAAAGTTCACGATCACTTGATTAACCCGCTCAGGTTGGTCTTAAAGATACAACTTTTCACAAAATAATTGGACTAGTTCAATATTTGCAGCTCATTTTAAAGTTCTGAATTATCTCCCTGTTTCATAGACCTCTTATGGATATTTTTGGTCATATAGTTTTAAGCTGATACCGCTAGATTCCTTTAGAATGACTGCCAATTTTAAGATGGCATCTTACACAAAATAATTCGACTAATTCATGGCTTGCCACCACACTTTAAAGTACTGAAATCTCTCCTTATTTCATTGATCTCGCTTGGATTTCTTTGGTCTTAACCCTTTCGGTACAGCTTTTTACTGGGGAAAGTTAAAATTTTAAATTTTACGTTTTAGGCTTCTATGTGGTTATGTTAGCAACATTCCATAAGAAATTTTGAAATTTTTATACTCGGACCCTGTATTTTGGAGTGTTTTTCTATGAGAGCAACCACATCGTTGTGGCTGTAATAATTACTTAAACATAAAACTTTTTATGCATAACGAAAATTTGAATATTTCTTCATATACTTCAGGCAAAATTTTTTTAAAAAAAGTATCTAAATTGAAAGAAAACGTCAAATTAAAAAAGTTATCTAATTTTGTCTGCTTCTTCTTCCTTCACTATCTCAAGATATACCATTAAAAAAACGTGTATACTTCTCTTCTCTCAACTTTATTATTCAGTTTATTAATTTCGTATTTTTCCTAAAACTTCAAACTATTCTAAGGAACAACAAAAATATAGTATCCACAAGTCTTTTTACCTAAAACAGGCACTGAAAAGAGACTATGCCATATGGCATAGAATAACCGAAAGGGTTAATAAGACTACATAAGACGTCAAACTGAAATAGCTGGATTTAATTCGCCTGAGCGCCACCTTAAAAATTAAACTGTTCCAGAATGATTCGACTTAAGTATTCAATATTTGTCAGCTCATCTTAAAGTACTGAAGTCTCTTCGTATTTCATTGACCTCGCTTGGATTTCTTTGGTCATAAGATTTCAAACTAAAATGGCTAGATTAACTTCGCCGTCTTAGAAATGAAACTTTTCACAGAATGATTCGACTTATTCAACATTTGTCAGCACAACTTAAAGTACTGAAATCTCTCCTTATTTCATAGACCTTGTCTAGATTTTTTTGGTCATATAGTTTAAAGCTGAATTCGCTAGATCCCTTTAGAATGTGTGCCGTCTTTAAGATGGCACACAAAACTGTCCATTGCTTGCCACCACCCTTTAAAGTACTGAAGTCTCTTCTTATTTCATAGACCTCGCCTAGATTTCGTTGGCCATACGATTTCAAACTGAAATCGCTAGATTTACTTAGTCTAAGTGCCGTCTTAGAAATGAAACTTTTCACAGAATGATTCGACTTATTCAATATTTGTCAGCACAACTTAAAGTACTGAAATCTCTCCCTAACTGTTAAAGCACAATTTAAAATACTGAAATCTCTCCATTTTTCATTGACCTCGCCTGGATTCCTTTGATCATAAGATTTCAAACTGAAATCGCTGGATTCACTTAGCCTGAGTGCCGTCTTTAAGATGACATCTTGTACAAAACGATTTGACAAATTCATTACCTCAAGTCTTCATTATTCAAATCCCTACTTATTTAATTGACCTCACTTGGATTTCTTTGTTCATAGGATTTAAAGCTGATACTGCCGAATTCACTTTGCCATTTTTAAACCGACATCGTTCGCAAAGCCATACATCTAACTTAACAATTGCCAGCTGATCTCAAAGTTCTTCAACTCAAAGTCTTCAAATCGTTTCGTATCAAGACGTGCGACTTATTTCTGTTCAACGCGGACTGCGACCAATTATGAGCATTAACAAATTTCAGTACAAACATTATTTTTTCTAAATTGTCATGCAATCTGTAACCTTGACTACTGAAAGGTCTCCTAAACGCCATTGTTGGCAGTAAATGTCTTTTGAAATTGCAAAACAAACAAACAATCAACCAGCCAGCGCCCCCGAACCGATCAATGACTCTAATTTGTGAAGATTTCTAATGCGAACAACGAATGCCGCCAAAAAGTGCGCATATCAGTGATACTCTGACCCATTCATGAAGACAGCCACGTCGCATGATAAAGCACGACGAACCGTAGGCGGCATTGTGGATTTTGAACGCCAAATCACCCACCACTAATTTATTTTTGTTAATAATCATACAAAATTTAGTACAAAAAAACATAACACGAAAGCAACTACACGCACACACACAAACACAAGCAAAAATAAAGGAATGGCGTAAAAATAATAAAATTTGTTTTTCATGGGTTTTTCAACAGAATTCGAGTCGAGTTGAGTTGAGTTGAGTCGAGTCGAGTCGAGTCGAGTCGAGTCGAGTCGAGTCGAGTCGAGTCGAGTCGAGTCGAGTCGATTCGAGTCGAGTTCAGTTATCAACGACATGTGACGCGGACATGGGCACAGCTCACAGACATTGGACGAGAACTTCCAAGTGGCAATGCGCAGCGAGCCGCAGGCACGACTGAGTCGATAAAATGCTCGTACGGGTATTTACGGGCATTTCGAAAACAAGCCGACATTTGTAAACATGCAATCGGCTTGTTTTGGTGTTCTCGATTAAGCGACCGCCATCCGCATATTATTTCGGAAACAATGAGTTGAGTTATAAAAAGGAATCTCGAACGAAGACAAATGATAAGAAGAAGAGGAATAAATGCGAAATCCAGTCAATACAATAACAAAAATTGAACCCTGCCCAAAAGTGCAATCAACTGCCGATTTTTGGTCCAGTGCGATAGGAAAGTCTGTTCTAGACAGTATAGAGCCAGAGTAAGAAGAAGAAGCATAGTCGAGGCTACAGCCTGGCTGCAAGAATAGCGAACTTGGGTGGCAAGGAAATTGCAAGCTCGAGTACAGTGAGACAGTAGCGGTGATGCACACAAGATGTCATTGCGGGGGAAAGATGTTGCGTACAAAATTGTTGACCCCAAATTATATTTGACCCCAAAATGTTTGTAACAAAATGTTTGTATGTAGAATAGAATAGAATTGATTAGACTAAATTGTACTGAGACCAGGATTGATCTATTGTGCCCCGTACAAATGTTAGAGTACATCCCCTAGACCTACCGCCCTAATGAAACTTAGTAACTCGCGGGGGTCTAGGTGTTTGACGTCCTCTTCTGCAAGCCAAAACTGGCCCAGGTAACGCAACCTGCTGCGACAAGCCGCATGTTTGTATGTATGTTTGCATTCCAAAAATTTGTAACAGTTTATTTATTTTTATTTGGGTTCTTATTTATTTTTAGTTTTATTTATTTATTTGGGGTGTTGAACCCCCAGAGCTCTTTTAAAATGCTTTTTGATTGAAAACGATGTGTCCTTTTTGACACAAATGTTCTTTTTGCTATAGCACACTTGATCACTCAAGTGTGTTGGTTAGTGCGTTGGACCGCGAGTCGCAGGCAGCAACCTCAGGTTCAAATACTGCCTGTAATAACACCTTTAAAAAAAAATAACGGGAAAACTCGTTTTCTCTTTCGGTGGCTGTCCTCTCAGCTGGAAATGGCAAACCTCTGAGAGCAAAAATTGCTTATGAAAAAGCTTCCAACCTGCCGTTCGGAACCGGCATAAAACTGTAGGTCCCTTCAACCCGCGTACAAATTCACACGCACAACACGGGTAGTTGCGGGAAGCTAGGCCGTAGTCTCGCGTAAGCGGGCTGTCGTGCCAGTCAATTATTATTCAAATTACCCTTGATCACTTCATATATACTTTTGAAATTACTTAAATGTTGAAATATTGCAGATCTGAAAGTTGGTTTCCCAAGTAAAGTAAAGTAACCAGCCGATCCTCTAAAAGGAAATGGACCTTGATTATTCTTAGCCAATTTTGATTGTTATTTATTTATTTTTTATATTAATTACAAAAATAATATGTAACCCAGATTTTTAACCCTTAATAGTTATTGCCCGATTGGCTAGAATTAATATATTAATTTGTTTTTAAATTTTTTTAGGTTAATAAAAAATCTGGAAAAAATACATATTAACAAAGCTTATGTCATAAAGTAACATAACTTAAAAAATAAAATAAAAATTCTGTTTAAAAATTACGATTTATTTATTTTTTAACCATCACGTAGGTGGGCAAAAAATTTGGAAAAATATATATGTATTATAAAACACTATACGAGGAATATATAAAATAATTTTTGTGATTGTACCAAAATTTGCAAAAATAACAATTTGCAAAGATAGTAAATAAGGACTCTATAGTCAGTCTTTATTGATTATCCTGTGAAGTATACTTTTAAAGTGGAAATTTTGCAAATAAGAAAGTGAATTTTCCACATACACATATAGTACATACATACATATATATGTAGTTACCAGATGCTATGGTAAAAGAGGACACTAAAGATTAAATGTCTTTCTTTCTGGGAATAAATATAGTTCTTCTAAATATCCAGATATATATTTTTATATCTTTCTTTCTGACGAATAAATATCTTTCTTTCTGACACAAATCTGTTTACATTAAAATCCTTTTTTATGACATAAATATTCTCGTTTTCATATTTGAAAATTTCACTAAATATTTTTCAAGTTAAAATGTTGCAGGCTTGAAATTTGGCTTTCTGCCTTCCTTCGCCACAGTGTTGCCAGATCAGGAGATTTAGGAGATTCTTGGCCTTTTAGGAGAATTTTTGGGGGAAGAATTGTTTAGGAGAAAGTTTAGGAGATTTATAGGAGATTTTTGGATAACGAAGTATGATGTATTGGAAACACTGGCTACAAAACATATTTTGACAACTGTTTTAATAGTCAAAGCGCCCTATTGTGTTAAAAATTTGTAAGCTTATTTGTAAGCAATGAAAACCCGCCAAAAATGGCACTTTTTGTTTAATTCATTTTTTATATGTTTGGTTTTTGTTAAGTTTTTGTTCTTAAGCTGAAGATGAATAAAACAAAGGCTGCAGTACCAAAATTATATTTATATATTTTTATTTTTTTATGAGAAGTTTAATTCCTTTAAAATTACGCAAATTTAAGAAAGAATTAGGAGATTTTTTTAACTTTTGGAAGGAAATTTCAATATTTTTTAAAGATTTGGGAGAAAGTCATTTCAGGTATCTGGCAACACTGCTTCCCCAACGAAAGGACGTGTTCTCTTTTTCATTAAGAATAAAAAGCAATTCTTTTTAACGCAACTATCCTTCTTTTTCATAATATCAATTTTCAATTCTTCGATGAAGCCGAGAAAATGGGCCCACGGAAGCTCCATTCCTCAAGCACTCAAGCTTAGGAACACACTGTTCTTTATCCACTTCTTTTATTGAAGTTTAAATGTTCTAGCATTGATAAGTCTGCTTCCCAAGTAGGGCATTGCAAATAAAATATTCTCTCTCATTCAAAATTTTCGCCTAAGAAAAAAGATCGTATTCGTTTCAGAAGTGAAGATGGTATAGGCACATACAGTGAAACCCGCTTAAGTATCTCCTCTCTTAAGTACCTGCACCACTTAAGTAACCAACATTTGTGGACACTACACGCTTAAGTACTTCAAAAAGTACTTAAGAGTAGTACTTAACTACTTAAAAAGTTCTTAATTTAAAGGTGAGCTACTTAAGAGGGTTTACTGTATTAGGAATTGGAAGATATATCTAGATCTAGATTTCTATAAAACTCTAACTGACTTCTGCCACGTTGTAAGTGTTCACCCAAAAGTATTTTACAAACTCATCTAATCATGGGTCCCACAAAATCATAAACATATCCAAATCCCAGATAATGTGACTTTCGATCCGAAAGAAGCCAACTTGAGAACAATTTTACAATTTCGCGCCTAAAACTCATAGAACTGAAGCTGTCAGCGACATCAATTGACGAGACTTTCGTAAGCGGCCGCGTCGTCCAGGTTCCAAAGTCAACGAGTGTTGCTGCTGGTTTTTGCGCTGACGACTCATACACGCTATGTATGTACATATATAGTATTTGCTCAATTGCCGATTTACTGTGCAGTCTCATTTCCGAGTGATTACCAAATCTGTAGTGTAAACAACAGCAACGCCCGCCGATTCGCAGGCCAAATTTTATGGGCGAATTGATTGTAACGCACTCTGGGGCGGTGACTTAAGTAAAACGCTTGGACATGCCGTAAATATATATATACAGACGTGTTCAAATTGAGAGCTTTGCCCTCTGTACCTCAGTCAACAAACTGTATGTAAAAACAATAACACTTGAGAACAAACAGATTGGCAGACTTTTGCCGAGATTGTGTTGTTGTATGGTATATATGCTTATATGTATGTACATGTTTATTACATATCAATTGCATTGTCAACAAGATGTCTGCAGAATTTCATTATCGTGTGGGAAGTTCGTGTTGATTCCTTTTTATGAAAACGTTGCACTTATTTCTGGCATTTTTATAAACAGGTTGTTTACTTTACTGCGGCGTTAAAAATAGTATAATATATGCAAGTGTAAGTGTAAAAGGAGCTTGAAGGTTTGAAATGCCACACCCTTGTAGCGAAATTCCTTTTCATTTTTTTTGCTGGGAACATCTATACACTAATAAATGGAATAGAACAGTTAATACGCAAAGTTTTGTATATGGCACAGTTATTGCTATATGGCAACCCTGCTTAAAAGTTACCAAATCATGCCCATATGAGTATCAGTTCTTAGCCGATACTGCAGCAGTAGGCGTGTCGAATTTCATATCGATATATTTTTTATTGTGCGAACCAGCAAGCAGACAGACGGACAGGCGGACTACATTGCATAGTTTTTTGATTTGAATAGTTTTTTTGACCACACTTCCTTCTGGATGTTGCACATTCCTGGTCGAAGTCTAGGTTTCTCAGCATCTCAAAGCTGTTTACAAAAAGTAGTCGATTTGGATTGAAAGAAGAAACATTTAATTTTATTGAAAAATCACAACATACGGTATTCTCCTTCAAAATGTCACTTGTCACAATCACTTACGCCTTCTTGGGCCCATGTGCGCTTCTCCTTTTAGCTGTCACCCTAACCTAACTTAAATTAAGCTAACGTAACGCAAGCTAGATGATAGATGTGAGGGGAACCGTGAAAATAAACCATGGGAGGTCCATACCTCAAGCACTCAGGCTAGGTGGCCCATTGTATTTAAAACCCAAGCTAACTTAACCTAACCTTATTTGACACACTAACTTATAAATAAGCAGCATTTTAACTATAAAATAAAAAAGCATACATTTTTAATTAAAAAAACAGAACATTTATGTCGGAAAGAAAGCATCAATTTTAAATTAAAAAATCCGAACATTTATGTCAGAAAGGAGAACAAACAATATTCAAATGAAGAAGAACAGTTCGCATTTAGGAGTCCGTCTAGTAACTCATATTGGAAAGCAAACTTTCCAGTTCAAAACGTTTTATCAAAAGTGGGGAGAAATTTTAAATATAAATATCGAATTTAAATGTTAAGTAAAACTTATAAATCCCTTAGGAAAGTATCTGCTAGGAAAAAGACTAGGATCCCCTGGGATTTAAGCCTACAAAGGAAATCAACTTTCTAGTCTATAATATTTCAGATTCAAAAGCAAAGAGTTAAGTTACTTAAGATATAAAAAAGAGAACATTTTTGTAAAAAAGAAGAAAACTTCACTTTTAATGAAAAAGAGGAACACGGAAAGAGAACATGAAAATAAGAACATAACTAGAAAAACCCACTCTCAAGCCTAGAACGACGTTTGCCACAGTTGGTTACTTTTAACCAAAATAGGCTAAAAACTTCTTCATATGAAGAAATTACGAAATTTCGTTTTTTATTTTATATGGTTACATTTTTGGTATTTTTCTAAAAAAATCGTATTAACAAAATTTTGGCCGAGTGGCAACAATGCTTAGAATTCGCTTAAAAAGTATAAAGTGAAAAGTTAAAATGTTAAAAAGGAAAACATTTGATTCAAAAAGATTAAATAAAAGAGAAAAAACTTACAAGAAGAACTTACAAAAAAAATTATTTTTCGAAGTGCTTCGAGGATTGGAAAAAACATTGGCGGAAATGTATAATATCTGATGGGGATTATTTTGAAGGAGACAAAATAGATATTAATGAATAAATAAATAATTATTGAAAAAACACAAAATTCGCAATACTTTTTGAACAGAGCTCGTATAACACCGTGCGACAAAAATCAAAACATTTTAAAACATGAAAAAATCGATATACTCGCGAAACTAGGGGCCAAATGTAGCAAAACTGTGTTTTTATTTTTTCTCTCTGACGTTAGGAATTTTTTTTTAAGAACTTTGAAATTTCAAGGATATGTTTATTTGAAAAAATTATGTTAAAAATTTAGCGCATTGTAGAATAACAATATGGGTATCAAATGAAAGCGAAAAATCCTTAAAATCATAGAAAATTTAATGTTTTGGTGCAAAAGGACGAAGAGGTATTGCAAATGTCTTTTCAAAACGTTATCCTTGAATATCATTACACATTTCCAATCTTTTCTTTTGAAAAAAATATGTCTTAAGGACTAATATGTACACTACCACATCCTTGAATTTCGTCATTCCAACTAATTGAACTCTGGTAACCCAACTTAAGAGCTCAACTTTTAAGTCTGCACCTTCACTTTAACTTCAAAAGTGTAGTGTGAAAATTTTAAATACTAAAAAGAAGCATATTTGAGTCAGAGAATCTAGGACACTAAAAGAAGAACCGTTCGACTTTAGCACTAGAAAGACTGCAAGTTTTCCATATCTAAAAAGACTACATGTTATATCCGTTGATATCTCGAAAAGTACACATCGGATTTGGCTAATTGTAATTGTAGAACCCTAATTACAATACAAAATAAAAGTCCTCAAAGCAAAAGTTGATACAAATACTAAAGAAAATACAAATATTTAAAAATGAAAAACAGTCAAAATTACCGCAACTAACTTAACTTGACTAATAAGCCAACTATCAAGTCTGCGACAATTAATTACACTTCAAAAGTATTTGCTAAACATTTTAAATAAGTCTAAGGTGGACATTCCTATCAACAAGAAATGCATTTAATTTTTATCGAATAAAGAGGATATGTGCTTTCGTTAGGTAACTGTCTCGAAACTCTGTTTCGAATGCCAACTTTCAAATGTGATACTTTTCAGTTTCAGTTTGGAAAGTAGATATAGAGTTAAGATTTGCATATAAAAAGGGGGTAATGGAAACAAATGTGTTGCATACACTTTCTCCTAAATCTTAAAAAAAAAACTGAAATTTCCTCCAAAAAATTTTAAAATCTTCGAATTTTGTTTTATAATTTTTGTCATTAGAAACTAAGGAATAAAACTTCTCATACAAAAATTAAAATATATTTATATATTTATTCAGCTTCAGCTTAACAAGAACAACTTAACACAAACAAAACGTATAGAAAAAATAGATCGGTATAAAACTCGCTTTTGTCAACTTTCTTTATTCATTGCAAAAATTATGCAAAATTGTATGCTTCAATAGAATTTAATTAAATTAAATTAGACACTTTAGCTTTCAATATTCAAGGCTAATATTCATCAGTGAATGATGTCAAATGTATCATCATTAAAATCTTCTAAAATTCTTCTTCTTTCTCTTAAACCATTCTTCCTTCTAAAAATTCTCCTAAATTTCATGGTATGTAATTCATGGTTTGTGTTCATTTATCCCATAAGCAGACAGATTTTTCTAGATTGTTTCTATGTTAACAACTTCTAGGGGAACTTATCAAGGTTCCTTAACCTTCACAAATTATTTCTTCAATATTCTATTCCCCCTAAGTGAACAGTATATGTCCATCTAAATAGAAAAAACACAAAGCTGGCACTCGATTAGGCGCAATCACTGGTCATGGTGTCTGAACTTTGCTTTATAGATATTCAAGCAAGTTGCTCTGAGTGCCAACTTTTCCAAGGTTATACAAAACAATGTTCACAATATCCCGAACCGCCCACAATGACTGATCAGATGTTGTGCTAAAACTTGTCGTTAATCAGTCATCAACATTAAACTTAAGGGAAGGCTCCCCTGGATTTGGGCAAAAATAAGGCAAAGTTTGTAATTTTTTTGTGGGATAATGAAAAGGCGTACAAACTTCCGGTTTTGACTATTAAATTCGTCTATTATTTAGGAGTTTAAAAAGTTAAAAAACTTGATGAAATTCAAAATGGCGGCTACAAAATGGCGATTTCCGTAGGCCTCTGCGCGCCAAACATCGCTCGAGAACTGTAATCCTGCAGCCTCTTGTAGTGGACTGAAATCAAAAAGCATTGTCATTACTTAAAGACAACAAAATTGTCTATGCATTGAACTAGACTCAAAAAATTTAAACGAAAAATTCTTGCACAATGAATATTTGAAGTAAAAAGTTAAATTTTTTGCAACTTTTTTTAATTTCAACCACATTTAAAAATTAAAAATAAATAACTATTTATGCAAATTGTTGGTTCAAGGCATACAGAAAATCAAATACATTCGAGCAGTTTTTAGATGAAGAAAATCGGATCATTAGATCAAGTCCAGGGATTTCAGTTAGATTGGAAAAAATGGTTTCGAGATACACGCGTTTGAAGTTTTTAGAAAGTCAAGTTTATCAAGTTTTTTAACTTTTTAAACTCCTAAATAATAGACGAATTTAATAGTCAAAACCGGAAGTTTGTACACCTTTTCATTATCCCACAAAAAAATTACAAACTTTGCCTTATTTTTTGCCCAAATCCAGGGGAGCCTTCCCTTAAGGCACACAAACAAGTAGAAAGTGCAAAACATTAAGTTATTGAATGTGTAACTGAATTTCGGAAAACAAATGCTAACAATACAATATGTACATATTTGGTTATTTGTTGAATTTGATAAGCAACACTATACACACAAACAAACATAACAAATTTTCTGTTAAAGATGAACTTTGGACTTATTTATTATTCCATGTGAACTGACAAATTTGAATTTCCAATTTGGCAAAACATCAACACCTGACACATCCGTTTACAACAACATCCGTTTAAGTATTGGTGAGGAAAGGGGTGAGATGTTGCACTTAAGCAATTACTGGGCATTGCCAATGAGGAGATTCGATTAAGGATTTTATGCTCATATTTGTTCTGTGAAATTTTGTTGCTGGGTAGCTTGAGAGGAAGCAAGATTTTTAATTTGTTTTAATTGATATGGAACTGTTCGATCGGTTAAAAAATCCTTTCAATAGTCATCAATCTATTAAAAACCGTTCAACATTCATCAATGAACATTGAATGAAGCACTCGACTATCGGACTTTTAGTATTTTAAATCAATTTAAAATTGTCATAATACACAAACAAACAGATGCAAAAGAGCCCCCAAAAAAGGCGTCCATGTATTTTCACAAGTCAAAAGCTTCTACTTAACTTATTAGTGCCCCTGAACTAAACCAAACATTCTATTAAATATATGTATGAATGTATATACAAAAAGATGGATTTTTTGTTCTAATTCCGTTTGACCATCAGCGCTGAAAAACAAATGACAAAACACACACCATACATACAAACAAATAATATTAAGTACACACAGAAATAGCTGCTGTAATAGCATTCGAACTCGAAATCATTTAACAGCGCAAAGCATGTGACATTTATTTATGGGGGCAGGGCGGTGGCTAATAATACAAGTACAACAAAAATCTAGACTTTGTTTTTGAGAAAAAAAGGAACACACATGCACACAATATAGTATATATGAATGAATGAAAAACATTATTCAGCTATTCGGTAGACTAATATGAGCGATAATTCCGAGCGAATTGTTATGACAAACAGATGATTAAAATTTACAAAAATTGAATGCTTCGGTTGTTATGTGGATGAATAATGTATGGATGGACAATTTATGGTGCTGGCAAAAAAGTATTGCGACGAAAAAGCAAACAAAGCAATGTATGAGATCGGTTTGGTGGAGTGTCAGAGTGCCTGCTTCCCATACGGTACCAATGGAGCCTAGTGGTGGGATTTTTTGAGGGCTATAAACACAATGGAAGGCTACACTCCCCGGAATGCCAGTTCACTGAGGCATCGTTACACAGCCAGTTCGAATTGTCTATAGAAATTAAAATAGTATTTGCTGAGAAGGGAGTTTCCTCGTTCAATTTCAGAAGAGTCGAAATTTCTTCTAGGAGTTGACTCTCCACGCATAGTTTCGACCCATAGTGAAATAGACCCACCTATCGGTTTGACTAGTTTAGACTTTTTGAGGTGACATCTCATTTGTTTTATAAATTAGTTTTCAATTCAACGTAAAATTCGTAGCTTTCTTGTAGCCTTTTTTTAAATTTTCAAACTAGCATTTTTAATAAATTTTATTCTAGTTGTTTTATTTATTTATTTTTAACAAATTTCTAGTTGTTTTAATAATTTTTTTTATTAATTTTTTTCCGTTAAAAATGCATTTCAATTGGTGAATTCAAAAATGTTTATTAAATATTTTCTCATATATATTATCATGCGAGTTAATAGAAAAATTAAGGTTTATTAAAAAAACTTTTTGGTACGGTTTATTCAATAACTTAAAATAAAATACATTGGAAATATTTATTTGTAGTTTTAAACAGTTTCAAGTCATTTTACACACAAAAATAAGCGCAACCGCAACGCTTATTTTTGCAGATATTTTTTAGGCATCCGCAGCAGACAAGCTCTGTTTTATTTTGACCTTGACATTTTATCACAATAAGCTTTTTTGCGTTCGGATTCTAGAAGCATTTTGTCGATTAATTTGTAATTACGATAAGTTTAAAAAAGATTAACAGATAACCTCAAATTGCATTCAAATTGCACTTTTCTCAGAGGCAGTCAATTGTAAACGTGTGCTCATAGACAGTCAAGTGTTCTTTTTTCTTGGATGATAGCTCTCAAATTTCCTAGCTTCCACTTGCACAGAATAAAGCTTAACACTAGAAAGACCGCAAGTTTTCCATACCTACAAAGACTACTACGACTATCATATCTGCTCATGTCTCGAAAAGTACACATCGGATTTGGCAAATTTTCCGCCAAAAAAAGTACAAAAAAATATTAAATTTACCAAGATAAACAAATAAAAGACACCAAAGCAAAAGTTGACGGAAATACTAAAGAAAATACAGACATTTAAATATAAAAAATCGTCAAAATGACCGCAATGGTATTTCTAGTGTTAAGAAGCAAAACGCTGCGATTTTAGATACTTTTTGGCTACTAGAGGGTTAATAGACAAATTTAAGCCGCCGTGGCTCAGTTGGTTAGTGCGTTGGACCGCGAGTCGAAGGCAGCAACCCCAGGTTCAATACTGCCTGTAATAACACCTAAAAAAATAACGGGAAAACTCGTTTTCTCTTTCGGTGACTGTCCTCTCAGCTGGAAATGGCAAACCTATGAGAGTAAAAATTGCCTATGAAAAAGCTCCCAACTCGCCGTTCGGAACCGGCATAAAACTGTAGGTCCCTTCCACCCGCGTACAAATTCACATGCACAACGCGGGTGGTTGCGGGAAGCTAGGCCTTAGTCTCGCGTAAGCGGGCTGTCGTGCCAGTCAATTATTAATTAATTATTAGAAACAAATTTATAAGCTGCTCTAATTTTTAGCTGAAAAGGACCTTTTACTTTTGAACATTGGAAAATTGAGTAATTTTTGGGATGTTTTTTAAGTATCAAAATCCTGGGAATTAAACCCGCAATACATTAATGTGTAATCAAACAGCCAAGAGACCCCCTGAAGATCAATTTAAGGACATAAATGGAGTCCTTCAATGTGTTGAAGGGGAGTTTTTGGCCCTGCATTTAGGTATTTGTTTTGAATAGTTAATCAAGACAATTTTCGGGATTTCACGATTGTAATTTTTATTTATTTATTTATTATTATTTTATTTATTTCATTTATGGGATTTCATGGCCAAGGTAGGCCATGAAATCCCAAGCGCCTAAGTGTTTAATAAAAGTTCATAAAAATCCCCCTAAGGTTCAGTTTAGCCCCACAATAATGGTACTCAGAGATTTTGTAGGCAGTTTTTTGGACCCCGTATTGAGGCCGCTTGACTTATGTCAGCGGTATATAGCAGTATATAACATACTAATCTGTTATTAGTCTGTAAGATACTTAAAGTACATTACACTTAAATAAATAAATAAATAAGTAAATGTTTTGAAAACGTCCAAACAAGTTGGGGATTTCGGGATTGTAATTTTGAAAGCCCCAAATGCTGGGCATAAAATCTAAAATTATTATTATGTAATAAAACATACAACAGACTTCCTAAAGTTCAGTTTAACACTGCTGCTGCTCTTAATGTTGTTGTTTTTTGTTGTTGTATGTTGTTTACGTTAATTTTAGTCCAAAAATAACAAAAACAGCCTATCAGCTGTTTGTCAGCTGGTGGGTTTGCATTTAGTCCGCATAGCTGCTTGCACAGCCGCTGCCTTCCCGCTCGCACATATGTACGCCCCCCTGTACGTGGCTGCTCCGCTGCATGCAACTTGCTGTCTGCCTGCGCTGCGTGTGTGCCTTTCCACGCGTACCGGGTTTCCGCTGGTGTGCGTGCGCGCCGGGGCGTTGTTTGCCTGCGGGCGAGCGGAACTCAATACCCGAAATTTCCCTAATTTTTACAACAGCTGCTCGAACATTTCAACCCACTTTCAAATGGCTGAAGAATCCAAAAGGCCGGCTTTCTAGTGTGCTTCGGCTTTGAGTCGAAACATGAAGCATGAGTGAAATTGAGTCGAGTGCTCGACTTATAACGGCGAGCAGCAAAAGCAACGCCCGCACCGTGGATTGAGCGCTGCCAGCCGACCGCCGAAGCCGTTAGTGATAGCAATAGCAACAACCACAATGTTATCAAGCAACATTCGGGCGCTGGCAGCATTTGCTGCTCGGCGCGTGTTTGTTTTCAATTTGTTTTCAAATCGAAAGCAAATTCAAAACAAAAAAATTCGAGAGCTAATCATGCGACAACAACAATAGCGCCATGGAAGTGGTCGCCGTGAGTTCAGTTGTTAAGTGACTCTTTTGCAATTTGACTGTGAGACAACGAGCTGGCAACAAGCGAAACGCGCTCGCGACACACACAAATTCAAGACGCGAAAAGATACTTGAAATCAAGAAAAAATTTGGTTATTGGCAAATCACGACACGCACTGGCACGGGAAATCCTTTCAAGTTAATTAATAAGCCAACAGTTGGACGACAACAAGTGTGGCCGTGTAGCCTTCAGTGCAAGTCGGAGAAAAATTCGAACGATCCATCAAGTGTCAAAAACGTGCATGAATAAGTGCCGCGTTCGACAAACAACATACAAATAAACAACAAACAAACAGCAACACAAACATAAACAAAATAATAAGTGAACAAAAAAAAATCGGCAAACCCCCACAAACAAGCGCCAACAGCTGCAACTGTGGCAACGCCTGGCGCCGTTCCGTGCCGTGTTGTGTTGTGCTGTGTTGTTGACGGACATTACGTTGGCGGAACGGCTGTAGGAAGCATCTAACTATAGCACGGCGCTGTCTAAAAATAGTCTCGCAACAGACTTTCGAAAGAAACACACAAGCGGCGCCGCGGAATACCAGTAGGCCGTGTGGCGCTGACGCTGGCGTAGCCGGTCGAACATTCGCTGTGCGCGTGCCGTGGCCTCTTGCGGCTGTGGCTGCCGTTTCGGTAGTGTTGCCGCTGCCGCTGTGCTGTGCTGTACAGGCCCACAACACCGCACCGCACTAACCAACCAACCAACCAACGCCGAGCCACCTATCGTAGTTATCGCCGTATAACGTGTAATAAATCGCTACAAGAACAGCAACAACAATAAGCAAATACCAACAGACATTTAATAACAACACCGGGCGCGCTCCCATCTACAGCCGCAGCAACAACATTGTCAACACAAGCCTTGCTGCGTGGTGCAAGGCTGTGGCGCTGAATTCCGCCAGCCGCCATTTGTGCGCGAACAGCGACCAGCGCGATGCCGTACTTAAAACGCAGCGGTGCGCTGCAATGCGCGCCACACCATCGCCATCGCTGAGCGGTGTGTTGAGCAACATTCTTGCCGTCGCCATTGACTGAGTGCAACGCGAACGAAATCGCCACACTCGGCTGCAAAATTTACGCAAACACTCGACGCGCAAGAATTGCTTGCCGCAGAGTCTGCTTGCCGCCGTTGCCGTCGCGTTTGTTGCTGATTGTGATTGTGCTGTATGATCGACCAATAGTGAAATAGCATTAAGAGAGCCATTCAATTAATTGCTAATTAATTGCTTGTGTCAAACTTACTTACTCAAAGTTCCTTGAAATGACGTGATTTCCCTAAACGCACAAAATACCCGAAACTGGCCGAAAAATATCGAAACTACTTGTGAAATTATTTTGCAAAATATAAATTAAAAAAAAACGCGCAGTTCTAATGCAAACATTTCTCAAAATTATTACGAAAACCAACACATCACAACAGACATTTGAAACGCAAACTGTCAGAACAATTGTCAACGTCGCTGGATCAGCAGCAAGGATCCTTCATTTGGTGCACTCGCGTTCGCAAAATAATGTTTAACAGCCACTCCTACGTATTCGATAGTCATTTCAATAGAAGAATACAACAGAAAAGTGAGTAAAACCCAAAGAAATATTTGGCAATGAAAGAATGCTTTTAGATGTTTTTAAGTTGTATAACATTTTTCAAAGTTCATAAATCTTTGTGAGTCTGTAGTTTAGTGACTATTTTGTGATTCTATTCATATTCTCGTATTCTTACACGTAGCTAAAGCTCTCAAAAAACCAAATCTGAAAAATTTAATGTTCTTAAACCCGTAATGATAATTTTAGATAGCATTTAAGATAATCTAACCCAAGAAACTGAAGCAACATTATTGTGAGTCTGTATTTTAGTGGCTATACTCTAATTCTTTACGCCGATGAATATATAAAATTTTCAGAAAATAGAAAAGTTTGTAAAATTGATGTAATAATTAACATATATAGTCCTTAGTCCTCAAGAAACAATGATATTCTTCAATATGTTTTACTATTTTCGATAAATAACTAAAGCTCTCAGTAAAAAAGAGTAAAGTGAGTACTCAGAAAAGTGAGTAAAATCCAAGTCTGTTTATAGCCCTCAGTGCTCAAGAAAATATTATATTCTTCAATACGTTTAATTATTTTCCATGTCTGTATATAGTCCTCAAGAAATAATTATATTCTTCAATAATTTTAACTATTTTCGATACATGACTATAACTCTCAGTAAAAAAGAGTAAAGTGAGTAGTCAGAAAAGTAGTCCTCAGTCCTCAAGAAATAATTAGATTCTTCAATACGTTTAAGACAGCACAGGTTAACGAAAAAATTAAAAAGTGTAGTAAGAAGATATCAACTTTTTCTACCTTAAATTGAAGGCTTTATTTAGCATACTTGGAATGATCCGATTTAAGTCAAAAACGCTCCGTTCTCATGTCTCTATGTACTCTCTCATGGAAACCCTTGTTTCTATGGGTAAAAAACAATACCAAACCATCCTCCACTAACTTTGTACTTGCCCTGCTTTTTGCAGGATACGTATGTTAGTTAGTGTGTGTGCAGTTAGTCCGTTATGTTGGCTGATCTGAGGTCGTCCAAGTTGTCGAAGGACCTAAGGTGGAACCTAAGGCTTTTCACCTTCGTATAGAGAGAGCCGGGCAGGATACGTAAAAAACACTTAGGGTCTTATCACACAGCCAGTCTCGCCGACATATCGCACGTCGACACTAAAGGCCTAGTACGATTTATAAATTGTACAGGATGGTTTGAGACCAAATAGACCCCGCTCTCGTTGGGGAGCCACCATATATATCTACCTATGGGCACAAAACGTTGATTTTTATAAGCTTCTCTTGAGACACATTTTTCGTCAGCAAAGGCATGCGTCATAAGACAGGAAGAGGATTACCACCTGTTGGTGGTAGGTCCAGACTATAAGGTGTATTCATAAGAACCTCTCAACCAGGCTTTCGGAGGATCTTCTAGCGTTGTCCTCATGGAACACAAGTCCTCTCCTAATGGCCAAAGCTACTCGTAGTTGCTTCCTTGCGATTGTTTCCTTCAGTTGGTTCAATTGCTGACATTACAGCTCCGAAATAAAAGTTTGACCGTAAGGAAGCAACTCATAGTTTGATTCCCTGTCAATACCACCAATCACATAACAAAACAAGAAAAAGTATCACCAATCGTCAATCCTGGCTTGAACGCAATTCCATCACGGCTGTTTTCGCTTGACGTTGCCCTAAGTGCCACACTTTTCATCGCCAGTCACCATCATTATATTAATTTATTTAAGCCAAATGATAAAAAAAATCTACAGTCTAAAAATTATAATAAGAATCAACACTTAAAATTAAAGAAAAAAACAAGAAAGTTTCGTTTTTAAAAAATTTCTGGCGATTTGGAGATGAAGATGGAAACTCGGTCCATAAAGTTTCTCTGTGTTAGCTCGTGTGAAACTCGTACATCGACCTTGTTTTTGTATCCAGTCTTATTCAAGTGGTTCCAAAGTTTTTTTTCCCAAGTTAAGCTAAGCCTGGGCAATCGAAACAGTGCTCACATGACACTCGAAATCAACAATTTCG
This sequence comes from Melieria crassipennis, assembly GCA_963668005.1. Lineage (NCBI taxonomy): Eukaryota > Metazoa > Arthropoda > Insecta > Diptera > Ulidiidae > Melieria > Melieria crassipennis. The sequence continues at coordinate 48,928,333 of OY764962.1, forward strand.
ATGATTTTATTCGAATATTTTATTCAACAATTGGCCTTCCACAGGAATAGATTAATCCATAAGGGCGCGTGATTGGCTGTTGTCAATATTTTCATATTTTCAGCTACAAAAATCTGAGTTAAGCAATCACTAAACTTGGCCGAACACATTGAAGACGACAGCGACACAAGACTACAAGATGGGATCGCTTTCAACTTGATTTGACGTGACGACAAAATATAAATATTTCTAAGGTTGACAATAGCGACACCTGCTTCGGTGGTCGTGTAGCCGTACACTCGTCAAAATAATCGTCTCCTTAGGAACACTCTGGCTATATACTTTAACAGATGTGGTCATGTTTCTGCCGTCTGATATGTGTTCGGGGTAACTGTCTGAGAAGTTTTACTTTCTTAGTACGAAATCTTTTCTGTCTAACACTTATTCAAGATTATCTTGAACTTATTTTTAAAGCCATCTACTACACCTAATATAGCCCCCTGAGTGTGCACTAAATATCGTTAAACCTCATTGTGGAGTTTAAACTTGGGCTACCATGAACTTCAATCATCGGCCGGTCATGAGGACAATGGTCAAGGGAAAACGTCATGGGGAAGATTAGATACCCCTTCAATATACTGGAGAAGGATATTTGTTGGTTATTTTTATGATTTTTTAAGAGAAACTACAATTTTGTTTCTATTATACATGTTTAATGTGTCTCTATGTTTATTTTTATGTATATTTGAACCGTAAATAATTCTCTATAAACTTTAATCATTTGTAATTGGTTGTGTTTTTTTTTATTTCTTATTTAGTTAATGTTTAATATTTTTGATTATTTTTTCTTACAAAATATTCCCTCACAATTGCGTGAAACAAATACCATTTAAATGTACAAATATTATTCATCAAATATATATATTTGTTGAAAGCAATAAACTCTCTGGGAAGCAAAGTTTTTGACCTCAATCGTTCATACTTATTTGTGTCAATGACTGAACTCTTTGCATGTTTTTCCTTCGTTATCATTCTTAAATTTAGTATTTAAATGCTTGAACAAAAAAATAAGCCTAGTGAAAATTATTATCATATTAAATATATAAATATATATATATATGTATATACATATATTTAATTTGTAAGTATTGGGCTTTGTGATTTGGAAATCGGCGAATGAGTCACCCTTGAATGGTTGGCAGGAGTATGTGAGACAATAATTTATGCATTTCTGGGCATGAAACCAACTAACTAAATTACTAATAATTTGTGACAATAGATTAACAAATCATATAGAATTACTGTTTAATAATTGTATTTTTTTAAATAAACCCCTTCTTTTACTAAAAGCATAAATTAACAAATAATTAGTGCACTGTTTTAATAAATCCTTTCTTTTATAAGGGTTTGCTTGTCTAATAAATAAATAATGAACATTTAAGAAATACTTAGATAAAAATGAAAACTCTTAAGGAAACCACATAAATCAAAATTATTATTTCAATGATTTTAAGGGGTTAAGTATTTAATTAGTGTACTTTTTTTATGAAATCCTTGTTTTTTATAAAAATATAAATGTGGGTTTGCTTGTTTCTAATACATTTTTTACAATTATTATAACATTTTTATGGAAAATAACATTTAAAGAAACATCAATAAAAATAAAAATTGTTTAAGCAAAACATAAATCAAAAATATTATTTCAATGAGTTTAAGGGGTTAAGTATTTAATTAGTGAATATAAATGTGGGCTTGCTTGTTTTTAATAAATTTTTTACAATTATTATAAAATTTTTGATGAAAAATAATGAACATTTAAAGAAACACATAAATAAAAAATTTAAGCAAAACATATAAAAAAAATATTATTTCAATGATTTTTAGGGTTCAGTATTTAATTAGTACACTTTTTTATGAAATATTTTTTTTGCCTATTAAATTTCTTTAAAATTAATATAAAATTTTTAATGAAAAAAAAGAACATTTAAAGAAACACATAAATAAAAATAGTTTAGCAAAACACATAAATAAAAATACTTATTTAAATGATTTTTAGGGTTCAGTATTTAATTAGTGTACTTTTTTATTAAATCCTTTTTTTAACAAAACAAATAAATAGGTGGGTTTGCTTGTTTCTAAATAAATTTTTACAATTAATATAAACGTTTTAATGAAAAATAAACGTTTTAATGAAAAATTTTTAAACACATTAAAAAGAATAAAAATTTGTAAGCAAAACACATAAATAAAAAATATTAAGTATTTTAAGTATTAAGTTAAGTATTTAATTAGTGTACTTTGTTTTATCAAATCCTTCTTTTATAAAAATATAAATGTGGGTTTGCTTGTGTCTAATAATTTTCTGCCTTTTAGAACAACCATCTTTGTTGTCAGAACTCAATCAATCGATTAATCACAATGAATAAAGAAACGTGGTTGCCGAAGCTTGGGAATAGATTCTGTGTGCATAGTTCTGCAGTTCTCATCTCAACTTTAGCCATTTGATACAGGCAAATTTTAATGTAACACTTCACCTGATGGTATTCAAGAAACGTCAAAACGTAGCGAACAAGTTTTATGGTTAATAAAACTTGAAGTTCTATTCATTTGTCAGCTGAAAATATCGCCGCAATATAGATTAAGAAGTGATATGGTAATTTTCGCTTTTAACTTTTTCTCAAAATTTGTAAAGCTGGGGCTTCTACATCCTTAATACCACTCCTTGTAATTTTGTCCTGCCATTGTATGGAGCCGAATCACTGTGCGTTGGCGTGAACTTAATCCATTCAGCGTCTGTTCAGTAATCGCTCACATCTCTCATGTGCTTGTCCCGTGGCAGCACCTCACGCGCTCTGCTGTTGTATAACTTCCGTGATATGAAAATACAATTAAATTAGATTTATAGCATTAAAGATAAGAAATAAGAGTGACAATTTTATTATGCACGCCAGTGTGACACTTGACTAAGGTTGCTCCAAGCGAACAGACTGAGTCATCCACTACAGCTGCCTTGCGGAGAAGCGCAAATTCGGCTGCGGATTTGTGGTCAGCAAGAGACTTTGCCACCACGTTTATCGGTTCACTCCGGGCAACGAACGACCTCGATTCGTATCGAGGTTTAATACTTTAGCATCAGACGGAAGAGAAACACGATGCGACCAAAGATGGCTTCTATGTGAAGCTCGAGGGCGTCTACGACCCGTCTCAAAATCGTCCTCGGGGACTCAAATGCAAAGGTTGGGCTAGAAAGTATATTTGGCCCTACAGTTGGGCAGTTAGCCTCCAGGCGACCAGAGACGGAAGAGAAGCGTCCTTCTTTGCGACCAAAGATGTCTTCTAAGCAAAGCTCGAGGACGTCTACGACGGATGCTCGGCCTATTACGTCAAAATCGTCCTCGAGAACATCAATGCAAAGGTCGGGCGAGAAGGTATATTTGGTTAAACAGTCGGGCAGTTCAGCGTCCATGCGATCATTTCGAACAATGGTTTGAGGCTGATTGATTTCGGAGCTACACGAAACATAGTATTTAGTAGCTCCAGATTCCAGAACCTCGACATCCATTTAAGAACTTTGTCATCAGAAGCATTCATTAATAACTGCAACTTTTGCTTTCTTTCATAACTCTTTTAGAGGCAATTTTCAATAACTTCTGAACTCGCCATAACAACCCGTTACTGGGTTACGGTTTGCCGCAAAAGTTTTCCCCAGGTGCCTCTGTCTTGGGAACACCAAGAGATGATAGAGCGTCCTTTCACCAGAGACACGGCCTTGCTCTTCGTCGTCGACCTCCTTTTCCGCCGGAACTTCATCGTTCATACGGAAAACATGGCCAAGCAAGTGAGGTGCTCTATGTTAATTCGGTGTGCTACGACCATGTCTTCAAATAGTTCATACAGCTCATTGTTTTCTAACACATTGGGCTATTTAGATCCTCCATCAAACTGGAAGAATAAACCGAAAAGTAATGATATATCAGACATCTTTTGCATTTCATTTTCATGAGAAAGTGAAATCAGTTAACTTGAAAATCTAATGTGAGCTAATTTCACTTTCACATGAAAATTAAATGCAGAAGATGTCTATATATCATCGTTTAGAAGTATTTCCATCAGACTGCTTATTGGAGTCATTGCAGGACATTGTGTCATAGGGCTTTAGCTCATAGAATGGCACCGCTCGCCCGGTAATGACTGCTAAAGCTGTGGTAACGAAGAATCAACAGGAAGAGAAATCTCTCGAACACTTCTTGCGTCACTGTGTGAAAGTGTGGGAAAGATAAAGCTTTGGAGAGATTAGAATATTTCTAATCTCAAGACAACGCTTGGCAATCTTAAGGGCTCACGAGCTCACGAAACTAAAAAAATTGGCGACGCAAAGTAGGTGTGAAGCGTTTGCTGAAGTTTGCCAAAAGCACTCGAATTCTCAGATCACTATTACAACTCATAAACGAATCTCCATCTGGTATCGCTAAGGACTCAATAAGAGTCTATGTGAGTCAGTTATACCTACCTAGCTAAGTATGCCACTGCTCAGGTCGGCAGGGACGTCGTTTGTATGGTTTTTTGGTGTCTCAAGGTTCTGTTTAGTCTGGGCAACACAGAAACTGAACTATAGGATAATTAACTTAATCAAGAAGTCGGATGAGAGACAGTTGAATCCTGCTCTAACTACTTGAAGGAACTAACAATAGGGGTATTCACACCCAGCTCCTTACTTTGTTAGTCCAGGACGAGGTAATTTTGTATGTGTATCTTGTTTTTGCAAAAGAATCGAATAAAAACAAAATACACGTACAACACTACCGAGTACCGAACTAACAAAGTAACGAGCTGGGTGTGGCTCGTTCTCGTTCTGGCTCCTGAAGAAGAAGTGCGGCTTTAACTGCACATACGCTTTGTAACCTAACCTAAAATAACAACCTAACGTTAGAATAACGTTAGAATAACGTTAGGTTGTTATTTTAACTAACTAAAACATAGCAACCTAACAATTATGTTGTTCAGGCAATGTGGTAACAGTTTTAAAATCTGAAATCTTAAACGATACACAAAGTTTAGAAAATTAGTATTTTAAAAAATAGTAACGAAAGATTAATTGTGGATGTAGGTTGTGGATGTTCTAAATGTCGTTGAGTTCCCAACCGGATTGTTGGGAAACTGGTTGTTTCCTGGGCTCTTATGTCAATTGTTAAGTGAATGGAATGTTTCTCCCAGCCAAAGTGAGTGAAAGCAAGTGACTGCAGGTCACCCACTTTTAAGGAAAACATTTTGAATTGTTTGTCTTTTAATGACTTGGATGATCTTAAATTAGTAAGAATTATATATTTGGATTCACGCAGAAATCAAGTAAACTTGAAAAAAGCCGCTCCATATGTCTTCATCAAGCAAATCTTAGTGAGAACAGTCTCTGGGTTTTTTTAGACTGCTGAATTGAAGCAAGGGGCGACACTATATGCTTGAATTAGATCTTAAAAATCACGATCCATCACCCAATATTTCAACAGAAATTGAAATAAAAAATATATGATTGTTTCATGGGTTTTGCAATGTGATCACAACTTACACTCACACACAATTGTAATGATTTCGTAAATTATTTGTTCATAGTTTGTTGTTTATTGCATGTTTTATTATTGTTAATGTTTAATTTATTTGTACACTCTTGACTAGTATGAAAATAGATTAACTGTGCGTTATTTTTAACCATACAAACTCAACATATGTACGAGCATCAGCAGCAACAAAATTCAATAACAACATTCATAACAGTAACAAACAACAATTTCATGTCCTATTTGATAAGCCACTGTGTTTATTTTTAAGCATTGAAGTTTATGTAAACATACTCGCATTTAATGTGCGATTATTAAGAACCTACAAACAAAAAAACATAAATAAAAACAAACAAAATATATGTGAAACACACAGACACACACACACACTCACATGTAAACATGAAAAAGGCACAATAATATTTGAGTTTGATAAGCGTAACGTCATGGAGCCGAGATTATGTATGAGTGTCTTGTAGGAATGATAATGTTGGGATCTCGGGATTTCGGGATTTATTTATTAAAAACTGGATTACGAGGTTTTTGAAAGTTGTAAAATTCATAACTAAAATTTAATAAAAAACATAAAGAAAAGTAAAATAAAATAAAATAAAATAAAATTAAATTAAATTAAATAAAATTAAATAAAATTAAATTAAATAAATTAAATAAATCAAATAAAATAAATAAAATAAAATTAAATTAAATTAAATAAATTAAATAAATTAAATAAATAAAATAAATAAAATAAATAAAATAAATAAAATAAATAAAATAAATAAAATAAATAAAATAAATAAAATACATAAAATAAATAAAAGAAATAAAATAAATAAAATTAAATTAAATTAAATTAAATAAAACAGAATAAAATAAAATAAAATAAAATAAAATAAAATAAAATAAAATAAAATAAAATAAAATAAAAAAAATAAAATTAAATAAAATATATAAATTCAAATAATAAATAACTCTAAAAGTTTTAAACAATTTTTAAATATTTCAAAACAATAAAAAAATATTATTAGATCTTATTTCTCAGTTCTTTCAGCGAAGGTTAGTTATTACTTAATATTTAACCTGTGAGACAATATCCAATGTTTAACCTCTGACGTGACCTCCTAACTTGTTTAACTTGTCTACAAAGGTCTGAATCTGCCTTTTGAAGTTGACCTTTTTCCCAAGTTTTTTTTTACTGTTGTATAGTTCATAGTGTGAAGAATGATTGGAAAATATCCAGCAGGATGGGCAGAAAGCTAGCTTTAGAAGAGGAAAATGGACTGCATGTCCCCAAGGTGGACGAAAATTAGAAGTTTTTTCATCTTAAAATCGCTTAAAATTCTCAAATTTGTCATGAAAAGTTTAAAATTGTATAATCATGGCTTGTAAGAATTGTATTCAAAGACTGAAATTATATAAATAAATAGATAAACAATCGACATAAATAAGCAATAATTATTACAAATTTTTCTTAGGATTTTTAAGTATTTGAGTTAAATTTCTTTATGTTTAGTTCCTTCCTACTTTTAGAAAGTTAGCTAGTTAAGTAGTTATGAAATTAGTTACGATGCATTTGAGTGAAATTCTTTTGAAAGTTTAGTTCTTTCTAACCTAACATAAACCAACTAATAATCAACATAACCAAACTTTCAACTCTACTTAATTTTATTATTTAGAGGGCGTCTAAAGAAAGGCTAGCACTCTACTAAGGTCCTCTACAAGGGCTCTTATATTTATAGATCTGTACGGTTACTCTTAATTTTAAGTATGTCCATCTGGTAAAGCTGCGGACGCGAGTGGAATCCAGTCAGTGTAACCTAACCTTACCTAACCTTCCTATGGTTTTAAGTATTTGAGCGAAAGTTTAGTTCCTTTTTAACTACTCGTAACCTTACTTTTAGAAACGTCTAGGAAGTATTTAAAGTTTAGTTCTTTGTAACATAACATAACCTAACTTTTAGAAACATTCAGCACAACAATTTAATTTGAATGTATTTTATAAAGTTTGATTCCTTTTAACCTAACCTTTAAAAACAACTTCGATAGGAATTATTTTACATTTTTATTAACTAATTAAATGTTATCTTCGGCATAACAAATAAATTCCAATGTATTTTAGAAATTTCGATTTCCTCTAACCTAATGTAACCCAACTTCTAGAAATATCTTGGATATGTTTTTTTACGTTATTATCAGTTAAATATTACCTTCGGCATAACAAATTAATTCTAATGTATTTTGTAAAGTTTAATTCTTTCTATAATAACATAACCTAACTTTTAGAAACATCTTAGAAATGAATTATTTTGTATTATTATTGAATAAATGTTTACTTTCAGCACAACAACTTATTTTATTGAAATTTATTTAATGTATTGTTACGAAAATGACTAGTTCGTATCTGATTGTGCTTGAAAATAAAACTACTTCAGTTATTCAGCGCAAACGCAGACAAAAATCAACAATTGCTTTATTCACAAATTTCACACTTTGCTTGTATTTACACTTGTTTCTACTTTGCTTGCTCAGCTCAGACTCGACTCGTTGCGCCGCGCACCGCTGCTTATATACCAGTTTTCTTATCGCGCCGAAGTTTCTTGCAACTTCCAATTGGAAAACGCTCGACCATTCTCGCACAGTCCATTCGTTCGTGAACCATCCTTGCCATATCTTCATAACACCAAGCGAATTATATAACACCAAGCGAATTTGCCGTGCTTCAAAGTGCATGCCTAAAAGTATGCTTGGAAAAGCATTCAGCATTCATAGTACAGTGTGGGCCAACACAAAATGCCTCCTCGTAGCACTGCCCACCACTTAGACTTGTTCGTCCCGAACAAGTGCCGAGGCTCCGCCGGGGGAAGATGCCAGGCGCTCCAAATGGACTACTTTCAACCTGGCGTTTCTGTTGCAGCAGCGTTGAATCCTGTACACCACGTCATTAATCCTGGTCACGACCTTGTACGGTCCTTCCCATGACGTTTGAAGTTTTGGAGACAAACCTTTCCTCCGCTGCGGGTTGTAAAGCATTACCAGATCGCCTTTTTGGAACCCCTCCGTGTTTGCCCGTAAATCATATCTGGCTTTCATCTTATCGCTGACCAGTTGGATACGGTTCCTTATAAATTGGTGGATTTCTTCCAGCTCCGACCGCTTATTGACTGCGTAAGCAGTCTTAGCGCCTTCCGTCGTGCTGACCACTCCGAACTTCAAGTCAGCAGGCAACCTCAGCTCCGTGCCGAACACTGCTCGGGCTGGAGTGAGTGATGTCGTATCGTGCGGGGCTGACCTATACGCCATCAAGAACAGCGGAATATGCGTGTCCCAATCCTTTTGATTTCTGCCTACTACTTTCCGCAGATATTCTTCCAGCGTCCGATTGAATCGTTCTACCATGCCGTCGGACTGGGGATGCAATGGACAGGTGCGGGTTTTCCTTATTCCTAGTAGCTTACACACTTCCTTGAATACCACAGACTCGAAATTTCGGCCTTGATCCGAGTGCAACTCCAGCGGAACGCCAAATCTGGCCACCCAGTTGTTTACCAGCATTTCCGCGACCGTGGTGGCCTCCTGGTTAGGAATAGCATACACTTCGGGCCATTTGCTAAAATAGTCCATTACCACCAGCACATATTTGTTGCCTTGAGTGCTAAGTGGGAATGGCCCGGCGACGTCCATGGCAATTCGCTCGAAGGGCGCTCCCACGTTGTACTGCTGCATGCGGCCCCGAGATCTTCTTGTCGGCCCTTTCGCAGCCGCACATCGTTCACAGCTTTTAATCCAATCGGCTACAGACTCCTGGCATCCTACCCAGTAGAATCGTCTTTTAATTTTGGCGACAGTTTTTGTGATGCCTAGGTGCCCTCCGCTGGAGTCGTTGTGGTATGCTTCGATCACCTCGTTGATCCTGCATTTCGGGACTACAATTAGAGAATTGCTGGTCCGGCCATCCTCGCTCTCCCACTCGCGGTATAGGCAGCCATCAGACAGCCGCAGACTTTGCCACTGTGCCCAGTAAGCCTTCGCGATCGGGCTCTCACCGGCCATCTGCTGCCAGTCTGGACGTGCGCCCAGCTCCTTGCCTTCAATGATTTTTGCAATATCCGTATCCTCGCGCTGGTCCTTTTGTATCCTCTCCGCCGACCACTCTTCCTCTGGCATAACGCTTACCAATCGGACGTCCACTATCTGCTCTTTGCTTTCGGCTCGTGAACAATGCCTGCATTCGGTTTTGCACGGACGGCGTGACAAGGCATCGGCATTTCCATGGCTGCTACCCTTGCGATGCTCTACCGTGTAGTCGTAGCTCTGCAGCCGCTCGATCCACCGCGCCAGTTGGCCTTCAGGATCTCTAAAGTTCAGTAGCCATTTCAATGCAGCATGATCTGTGCGCAGGCGAAACTTTTGCCCATACAGGTATTTGTGGAAGTGTTTCACGCATTCCAATACTGCCAGCAACTCTCTTCGTGTCACACAGTAGTTACGTTCAGGCTTTGACAAAATTTTGCTGTAGTATGCTATCACTTGTTCTTGGCCATCTATTATCTGTGATAGCACACCACCAATACTATGCCCACTTGCATCTGTATCCAGCACAAACATCTCTCCAGGCACGGGGAAGGCCAGAATTGGAGCAGTGCACAGTTTTTCCTTCAATCGTGCAAAAGCTTGCTCCTGCTCTTCGCCCCACGTGAAGGCTTGATTCTTTTTCGTCAGGTTGTGCAAGCTGCCAGCTATGTTCGCAAATCCAGGAACGAATCTTCGGTAGTAAGTGCACAGGCCTAGGAAACTGCGGAGTTCGTGTAGATTGCGTGGTCGGGGCCACTCTTTCACCGCTGTGATTTTGCCTTCATCCGTTTGTACTCCGCGGGCGGAAACCGTGTGACCTAGATACTTGACCTCCTTTTGAAACAGCGAGCACTTCTTTGGGTTTAGTTTAAGGCCGGCGTTTTGTATTCGCCCAAATACCTCCCTCAGCTTTTCCAGGTGGTCGTCGAAGCTCTTGCCCATCACGATTATGTCGTCGAGGTATACCAGACACGTCCGCCAATGCAGCCCTTTTAGCACACGTTCCATTAGCCGCTCGAATGTTGCTGGTGCGTTGCAGAGTCCAAACGGCATGACGGTGAACTGCCACAAACCGTCGCCAACACTAAAAGCCGTTTTCTCCTTGTCCTTGTCTGCAAGCTCCACCTGCCAATAGCCGCTGCGTAAGTCGAGTGTGGAAAACCACTGTGTGCCTGACAGTGTGTCCAGGGTGTCATCGATCCGAGGTAGTGGATAGCTGTCCTTCTTGGTCACGTCATTGAGCTTTCGATAGTCTACACAAAATCGGGTACTGCCATCCTTTTTCTTGACTAGCACGACCGGCGAACACCAAGGGCCTGACGAAGGCTCTATGACCTTTTCTTTACCCATGTTTTCTATCAAAGTGGTGACCTCTTCCCTCTTGGCCAGAGGAACTCGTCTTGGCTGTTGGCGGATCGGTTTCGCACTTCCGGTGTCGATGTTGTGCTTCACTATGGCTGTTCTTCCGCCAGCTTCTGCTGCAAATATTGACCCATAGTGCTGTAGGAGTGACCGCGCCTTCTGTTTCTGTTCGGCTGTCAATTCGCTGCTCCACTGGTTCTCCTGCGGTATGGCGTCCATGTTAGAACCACGTTTCCTACATCCTCCGGGTGGACTGCTTTCGCAATTGACAACTGCTTCAGCCTCTCTACACTCGCCAATGACCGCATCTTTTCCGACAAATTTGGGTGTGTTCAGTGGGTTGAGTATCCTGACTGGTATTTTGCCATTTTTGGGTTCCACTAATGTACGTCCGATAATTATGTTGTCGTATCCTTGTTTTGGCGCTTCTACAACCCACAGCCGACTTGCCCCATCGTCCTCGTCCACCTTTGCCCACACAATCGCCTCGGAATTCGCTGGTATCTTCTGGTGTTGACACGAGACGACTTTTCTTACCGCCACGCTCCGCTCATAGCCGGTGTGCAGGGGGAATTCAACGTTGGCATACCTCAGCACATTTTCTTTCAGGTCCAGCGTAAAACCGTGCCTAATCATGAAATCCACGCCGATAATCACGTCGTCCATTATATCCGCGACGATGAACTCATGTTCCAGGCTGCTGGTGCCGATAGCAATTGTTTTTGTTACTTTCCCTTTTACCGGCGCACGCTCGCCAGTCGCAGTCCTCAGCTGTATGCCATGCAGTGGTTCCCAGTTCTTCAGAAGCTTTCTTTTCATGATCGAATATGACGCTCCAGTATCCAGTGTCAACACGAACATCTTTCCATCTATCTCTCCTTCAATCGTCAAGCTGCTGGGTTGTCGTTTCAACTGCGAGACAAGGACGGTGGGGCAGCAGGTTGTGGGGATCAGCTCACGCCCCTTTGGGCTGACCCGTTTTAGTTTAACGACTCCTCGTCCTCAGCCCTGCGCTTGTTGGCTGAGCCGCGATTGTCAGTGTTCCTCGCTTCAGGCGATTGCGATCGAGAACGGGAACGCCTCTTTCGTTGACGACAGTCTCTTGATATGTGACCCTGCTTGCCGCATGTCCAGCAAACAATCTTAGAGGAAGCCAACCGTGGTCTGACCTGTGTCTCAGAGCTTATGGCCTGGATCGGAATGTCGCTGTCGGGCTGGATTTGACGTATCCTTGCAGGTGCATACCGAGTGCCTCCAACCCATGTCGCCTCATATGTCATCGCGCTGGTCACCGTCTCCTTAAATGTCGGCTTGCCCATCATCAACGCACTGCGACGTGTCTCCGGATCATGAAGTCCTTCAATAAACGACTCAATCTTCATCCTCTCGAGATCATCAGCGCCGAATTTCGGGTAGCACAACTGTACGAGCCGCTCAATGTCTGCTGCATATGTCTGCAGCGCCTCGTTTGCTCTTTGCCTGCGGTTCTTCAGCTCACAGTAGTACAGCGTATGGTTGTGCTCGTTGCTGTACTTCGCTGCCAACGCTCTCATGATGGCTTCGTAATCGCTTCTTTCACATTCTGGAACCGACTTAATTACCTCCGCCGCAGCACCTTTTAGCGCCAGCGCCAATCTGCGACCCTTCCTGATATCAGTCCACTGATTTTCCAAAGCAGCCAAGTCGAATTGCAGTTTAAATGTATCGAACGGCGTAGCACCATCATAAGTAGGCACTTCTGTTCGGGTGCCAAAATTTTCCGGGACCGGCGGCAAACATTCTCGTGGCTGTACCTCTCTAAGCCGCTCGTCGATTTTTCTGTTCACCGAATCCTCCAGACCGTCAACTCGCCTGTCTAAATGTTCTACTCGCGTCTCCAGGTTCTCGACTTTCACATTAATCCTGTCTGAAAATTCTTCCACTTTCTGCTCCAAGCGCGCACAATTTTCCTGAAGCTTGCTGGACAACTCTCGATTTGCATTTTCAAATTTTTCCGCATTTTCCTGGAGTTTGGATTCCATTCGCTCTGCTATTTGCGCCGAAAGTTCCTGATTTGTGGTTTCCAGTTTCGCTGCCATTTCTCGGTTCGCAGTTTCGACTTTGGCCGAAATTTCCTGATTTGTAGTTTCCAGTTTCGCTGCCATTTGCGCTGACATTTCGCGATTTTCACGGTTGGCATTCTCAATTTTCGCAGAAGTTTCCTGAAACATGCCTCTCATTGCAACCATTAGCTGGCTCATGTCCAATGCTTGTGGTGGCGCAGCCGCTGCAGCCGTACTTTGCATCGTCGCAGCACCAGCAGGCGATTCCTCCACCTTGGCCGACGCCTCTTGCTCCTGCGTTCCGAACTCGTGTGCGGCCCAATCGATGCCTCGTGATTCACACGCCTCTCGCAAGCGCAGCTGCAACTCCACCTTTCCGCCAGCAGTCGGCAAATTCCAGGCGGCCAGCTCCTTCTTCAGCTGCTCCACCTTCAGCTGCTCGAGTTTAACCATGTCTGCGTTTTACAATTTTAATTTATTTCCAGTAGCACAATCCCACTTCTGACACCAAATGTTACGAAAATGACTAGTTCGTATCTGATTGTGCTTGAAAATAAAACTACTTCAGTTATTCAGCGCAAACGCAGACAAAAATCAACAATTGCTTTATTCACAAATTTCACACTTTGCTTGTATTTACACTTGTTTCTACTTTGCTTGCTCAGCTCAGACTCGACTCGTTGCGCCGCGCACCGCTGCTTATATACCAGTTTTCTTATCGCGCCGAAGTTTCTTGCAACTTCCAATTGGAAAACGCTCGACCATTCTCGCACAGTCCATTCGTTCGTGAACCATCCTTGCCATATCTTCATAACACCAAGCGAATTATATAACACCAAGCGAATTTGCCGTGCTTCAAAGTGCATGCCTAAAAGTATGCTTGGAAAAGCATTCAGCATTCATAGTACAGTGTGGGCCAACACAAAATGCCTCCTCGTAGCAGTATTTTAGAAAATTTGATTACTTCTAACCTAACAAAAGCTAACTTTTAGAAACATCTTCTAAACTAACATAACCTAATTGTTAGAAAATATTCGATATGATTTATTTAACATCATTATTAATTAAATTTTACCACAACAACTTATTTTCAATGTTTTTTAGAAAGTGTGATTACTTCTAACCTAACAAAACCTTACTTTTCTAAGCATCTTCGATATGATATTATATTAGTTTAATTTTATTTCAGCACAACAGCTTAATTCTAATGTATTATAGATAGTTTGATTCCTTCTAACCTAACATCATCTAAAGTTTAGACACATTTTAGAAACACAACAACTTATTTCCAATGTATTTTAGAAAGTGTGATTACTTCTAACCTAACTTCGAACCTAAAACATTAAACATTTTCGAAATGAATTCTTTTGCATTATTATTAATTAAATGTTACTTTCAGCACAACAACGTAATTCTAATGTATTTAGAAAGTTTTTATCCTTCTGACCTAACATAACCTAACTTTAAAAACAACTTCGAAATGAATTATTTTGCATTATTATTGAAAGTAACATTTAACTTTCAGCACAAAAACTTATTTGTAATGTATTTTAGAAAGTTTCATTCCTTCCGACCTAACATAACCTAACTTTTCTAAACAGATGTTTATATGATAGGATATGATTTTTGTTTTTATTATTTAAATTAAATTAAATTATTTTTGCAATATTATAAGTTAAATGTTAACAACTCAATCCCAATGCATGCTTGCTTAAGTTCTGTTCCTTCTAAACTAACCTAACTTTTAACACTTTTACTTTAATGTCTATGAAGTAAAATATTTTATATTATTTATTGTATAATATCACCGCCAGTTCAACAATTTGATTCTGTTTAATATTAAAATCAAAAAATATTAAAATTTATTTGCATTTTTGCTCGTCTTGCAGATGGTGTTCCCCCAGCGCATTGCCAGATGGCCGAATTTCCTCTGCATCGGCTGCATGGTCAGCGTGGTGCTGTGCGTGGCATTGGCGCCGCAGTGCACGCAGGCCGTGCCGGTGACGGCCAATGGCGCTAACATCGAATACAAACGCTACTGCAGCAACACGCTCTCGGACGCTATTCGCCTGATCTGCGGCGGCCGCTACAACTCGCTGGCGCGCAAATTTCGTAAGTTGCCAATTGCCATTCGTTTCCACACGCAGCACTAACTGTTTGGTTTCTTTGCAGCTGACAGCGTGGGCATGGGCGCGTTTCGATCGCTGCGACGATTGGCCAACGACGATGGCGTCTTCTACCGTCCGCTCTACAGTGGCCCCATACACGAATGCTGCCGGCGACCGTGCGGCTACTCGGAACTGAAAATGTACTGCGCGCCCGACTAGACTAGCGAACACGCAGTGGCGGCACGCACGCGCCGACAGCTGTCACAGTCACATGACATACACTCATCCAACCCCAATCACAGTCCCCGCAAATATGGCGCTCGCACGAGTGCCGCACGAATTTATCTCTTACAACGTGTAGGCTAAGCACAGGACGCAGGAGCCAGCAAGCCACAACTGGACTTGCGGACGTCATGATAAATCGAACCATGTGATATACATATGTACGTGATTAAAAATTATTTATGCGAACGAATGGACGGACGGTGTTGGCGACAGCAGGCTGCGGCTGCGCAGTGGTCAAGCAGGTAGCCAAGCGGAGCTTGCAACTTTGGAAATGTGAAATCGGTTTTACGTTGCGCCGTGTTAATGACATCTGGGCTCCAAAGCGCTCACTGTGGAGCGAGCAACCACCACTAGAGAGAAAATTCAGCTAGCGCAGACCTGCCACAATGTCAACTGCTCACACATGTTTCAGAATGTTGTCGCTGTTGCACCCACAATAAGCAAATAATTTGTGTCTCAAACGTGAACGAATTTAAACAAATTAAATCTATCTAATTAATTCGCAATAAGGAGGCATTTTGGTTGCTCAGCTGCACTCATCATTCATTCACTGTCGACCATGTGGCGACCAAAGTGAACTCGGACAAGCGAAATTGTGAAAACCACATCTTCATGCACATACAGTGATTTGCTTAACTAGTTAGTTAATTATTCATCAACAGATTTTTATCTCATCTCCATTCATTGCGCATTGCTAGAGAGTTTTATTTAAATTACACTTAATTATCTTATTTGTATGTATGTATGTAGCTTACGTTAATTACGTTAATAACTATGTAATGTATCATAAAACTAGGCTAATTAAATTCAATAAAATTGTAAAGTTCAGTTGTGTATGGAACATCGATGGTGTCATTGTATTTTGATTTCTTTGATGAACAATTTTGAAAGGAATAAAATCTGAAAACATTGTAAATGTGCTTGCAGTGTTTTTGCCGAAATAGTTCAATGAAAGCAAAAATTCAAATAAATTTAAATCTTTCAGAAAATATAACTTAAACAAATACTTAGCTATGGTCACCGTATACAGTAGACCAGATTTTGACACGGCTTCATATTTCTTAAAAAATGTAAAAAACTAGTGTCCGGCCGAAACCACTTTTTTGGGCCGAAACCGAAACTTTCTAGTTAAAATAAAAATCACCACATCAAGCATCAAAATCACAATTTTTCAACAAACGAATTTTACTTTAAATAAATAAAGAACAAACGTAACATAAATAAAGAAATACTTATTAACAAAAACAATTCATTCATTTTTTAAAAACATAAACATAAAAAATCACCCTTTCGTACCTTACTCGCTAATATTCAAAATTAAATAATTCAATATTATATTCTAAAAAAAAAGTTTATTTACATTGGTGGCATCTAAATTCTCCTTTTCATCCATTCACTATATATCTGATCGGCTGCACTAAACAACTGTTCACTCGCTACACAATAAAAAATATTCTAGAATGTTTCGGTTTCGGCAGTTCGGGCATTTTTTGGCCGAAACTGAAACCGAAACTACTTATTTGGGCCGAACCGAAATCGAATATTTGTTCGCACATTAAAAAAAACACGACAAATATTTTATCCAAAAGTTTCTCAATTGCATTAACCCAACATCCCTCAAATCGCTCTCTCATTAATTGAAGTGCAGCCCACACTCTCGCTACTTTTTTGCGAGCATTTAACACATTTTTTTTCAAGATTTGCTGCTGTCAATACAGCAACGAATTCGATTACTTTTTTGCGGGCATTTAAAAAAATTTTAATTCTATCTTTGCTGCTGTAAATACAGCAACGATTTTCTAGAATATTCTTGTTATTTAAATTTTTCTTTGAAACCCCACCAAGTTTGAAACAATTGCGTATTATTCAGGGTTAATTTTTTTGACGAATAATTTTTCTAATTTTTCTCTTTTTTAAATGCAAAACAGAGAATGTCATTCTACCTGGTTCATTTGTATAATTTCACTATGGTCTTGGCTATAAAATGTCTCCCCAAATCGGGTCAAATAAATGTCTTTCAGTTTTAGTGAGAGAATAAGTCAACCGAGTACAGTCGAGTCCGTTTAACTGCAAATCAATTTTCCGGGCGTTTTAGTTGCAGTTATTCGGTGTTTTCAGGTAAGCGAATTCGTTTAAGTGAAATTCTTTGCAATTAAGCGTTCTTCGAAAAAGAAAATACATTCTAATTCCGAAAATGTCTAATGTCGTTGCAATTTAAAAAGCCAACTGCGCCAACTAACGAAATCAGCTGATTCACTTATCAGGGACGAATAATATGGCCAATTAATAGCACGAAAGTACAAAATTTTTCAATTATGACATGTGGCACAAAATAGTGTAAATTGATGTTTTGGATCCAAAATATTTTTTCACTAAGACGATTTTGAGTTATGCAAAGTTTCAGTTAAGCAACCTAATTTTCAGGAAAAATACCAAGTAAAAAAGGGACCTAGATTTTTCAGTTAAGCGACTTGCAGGTTTTGACTGTAACCTAAAATACTTCAATAATCCAAATGCAAATGGCGGCTGGCAACCGATGATTTCTACGAAGATGAGTATGCAGTTGAATCAATCGAGCACCAGCTGTGTTCTCTAAAGTAACGACGGCTCCGGACTCTTGGAGCCTAGAAATCCCCTAAGGATCAAAGGCCATCAACAAATCTTCTTCACTTCTGGCAATCGTTTGCCATGGATCTGGCACTTTGCCATTTCATCTCAAAACTTTTCAACTCCGACTTCAAATTCGACTTGTCTACGCCTGATGTGTGCTGACCTTCTTCTGTCTGTTTTATCCTTGTGCGTTCTAAATAGGGTGGAACGACCTGAACGTTTGTTTTACCTTATTGATGCGGTTGTCAATGTCTGCGGAAGATCTTCGACGCCTGGTTTACACGCATCCTAGACAGCAAAAGGTGAAAGCATCTTCTAGTGTCTCGTTATTAACCGTGAAAGGCTATGAGTTCTTCGTTTTTCCAGCGTTGATCTTTATTCCAATAGCTGCTGCTCGCTCAGCCACCAATTAGAGCTTCTTTGTCCTGTCGCTGTGACTGTAGACAAATGTCGTCAATCTTCATGAAATTTCTCCGCCATGTCCAGGTTTTTCGATGGATTTGCGGAAATAGCTAATGCACAGTTTACTGATCTACGCTATTTTCTTACCAAGACCAAATGGTTTCCAAAAGAAATGACAGAGTTCCCGTCTGGCTCTACAGGGAACCCAACAGATAGGCAAGGATACTGAATTAAAAATTAAGAGAATCACAATGGAAACAACAATTTCTCCGAGTGGAAGGTGTCCTTCTTATGTAACCTAACCTAACCTAAGAAAAGAAAAAACAGTCATCAGAAGACAAATTCAAGTTATGATTAATAATCATATTATATGTATTATTAATAAATTTTTAATGATCACATAATACTAATGAATTACAAAACATGTGAAGTGTAAATAAAATAGTATTTCGAGTAATAATATTTAAAAAAATTATTTTTAAATCATTATAAATTACACTAAAATATGAACAAATAATTCAAAATAAATAGAATAGTGATAACGTTAACTTTCGAAAATAAAAATAAATAAATTTGAGTAAATAAATAAATTAAAACAAAAAAGAAATTAAATATAAATTAAATGCACATATATTTATTGACTTAAACTATATAATTAACTATAATATGTAATCGAAATTTAAAAAAAATTTTAATCAAAATAAATAACACAATATTTGGTTTACAAAAATATGAAAGTAACAAAAGGAAAGAAGAAAAATATTTATTAAAAAATAATAAATGCATAAATACACTACAAGCGTATTTCAATTCTTAATTTTCAAATAAATCATTAACTTAAAAAAATTTTAAATAAACAGAAATTATATAAGTTACCACAAAATTTGGCTTACAAAAATTTGAAAGTCAAAAAGAAAAGAAACAATATTAAAACAAGAATAATAATATTAATATTACAAGCTATTTTCATTGTTAATAATAAACTAATAAATAAATACTGAAATAATACAAATAATAATAATATAATAATAAACTAATAATAATAATAAACTAATAAACAAATCTAAAAATATAATAAAAAAATAAACAATTCAATTTAACAAATTAAATCAATATATAAATTAATTTAAATTACAAAAATGCATTAAAAAAAATAATTACAGTGGTGCCTGGATATAGTGAACTAATTATTGCAAGGCCTGTTCACAATATTGAGGTTGTTCACTATATCAAGGTTAACATTTTTGTTCAAAAACTCGTTTTATTTTCTCAAAAAACACTGTTTGTGTTTTGCTTAAAAATTTGTTTCCCATATTTAGAGGCTCGATGTCAAAATTTGGGTGTTCACGAGGTCTAGGTGTTCACTATATAGGGGGTTCACTATACCCAGACACGACTGTATTATTAAATTAAATTAAATTAATTATTAAATTAAATATTAAAAAAGACAGCAATAATAACACAAAATAAATGTAATTGTGCACGTTGAAAATAAAATAACGATTAAATTAATTAATTAAAGTTAAAATAATAAAATAAAAAGTAATTAAAAAGTATTTAAATTACAAAAATTAATTGATTATTCATTGCAAAAATTCGTTAAAAAAAAAGAATTATGATTCAATTAAACTTCAAGCTACACAATGCTAATGAAACAATTTAATTAATTATGAAATTAAATAACCCAAAAACTGAAATAATAACACAAAATAAAAAATTTAACTGTGCACGATAAAAAAATTAAAACTAAACGAAAAATTAAAATAATAAAATAAAAAGTAATTAAAAAAGTATTTGAATTTCAAAATTAATTGATTATTCCTTGCAAAAATTCATTAAAAAAAACTAATTATTCAATTAACATACAAGTTACACAATGCAAATGAAACAATTGAATTAATTATGAAATTAAATAATAAAACAGGCTGCAATAATAACAAAATAAATGTAACTGTGCACGTTAAAAAAAAAATTTTTAAAGAAACAAAAAATTAAAACAATAAACTAAAAAGTAATTAAAAAAGTATTTGAATTACAAAATTAATTGACTATTCATAGCGAAAATTCATTAAAAATAATTATTATTCAATTAAACTTCAAGTTACACAATGCAAATGAAGCAATTTAATTAATTACGAAATTAAATAACAAAAAAACAGCAATAATAAAATAAATTAAAAAATTTACATGTGCACGTTAAAAACTTAAAAATAAACGAAAATTAAAATAATAAAATAAAAAGTAATAAACAAATTTTTGAATTACAAAATTAATTGATTATTCATGTCAAATATTTATTTAAAAAAATAGTTATGATTCAATTAAACTTCAAGCTACCAACGCAAACGAAACAATTTATTTAATTATGAAATTTAATAACAAAAAAACAGCAATAATAAAATAAAACTTAAATATACGCAAATTAATATAAAATTAAAAAACCGATAAATTAAAAATAAACGAAAAATTCAAATAAAAAAATAAAAAGTAATAAATGTAATACACAACGCAAATGAAATAATTCAATTAATTAATAAACCAAATAGCAAAAACCAAAGCTATAATAATATAAAAATTTAAATTTACCTACACAAATGAATATAAAATGCAAAAAATAAATTAAAAAAACGAAAAAATAAAAATAATCGAAAAATTAAAATAATAAAATAAGAAGTAATAAATGTGATACACAACGCAAATGAGACAATAATGCAAAACAGCAATAATGAAATAAAATAAAAAATCCACACGTGCACAAATTAATATAAAATTCAAAAGTATAAAAAAAATTAAAAAAAAATCGAAAAATTATTATATTAAAATACAAAGTAATAAAAAAGTAAAAAGGAGCGCAACTTCCAACTCGTCACATTGTTAGCAGAGCAAGGTTTCGATCCTCGGACCTCTGGGTTATGGGCCCAGCACGCTTCCACTGCGCCACTCTGCTTCTTAAGTAAATGCTGCCAAATGACGCATACATACTTATAACGAATAGACGTGCATGCACACGAAGTGTGCCGACAAAGTCTGAGCAAGTGGGAGAGCGAAATTTTGACATTTAATTGAAAAACACGACGCAGCACGATGTAGGCTGATGAAAATCATCAAGCAATGAAATGTATGAAATGAAGTTATTTGAAAAAGAAATCAACAGTAATGATATAGTCCTGAATTTCTATATTCAGACCAACACCGCCATACTGATGGCACTGGATTTCTCCTCACTCTACGACTCCATTGATCGGTTCGCTTGAATTTCGGAGCTGCCCTTATCTCAACGTCTTTTCTTAACTTACTATACATCCGCCGGTTGATTCAAAGATCCAACTTCAAGCACTGCTTATCAATGTCCGCATTCACACTTTGCCGCCGCAACCTTACTTCGCTGCCTAACCAACTAACTACTTCAAGTGGCGTTTCACATACTTTTTCGCAAAGTTCGCTTTGCTGTCGCAACTTTACATCGCAAAGCAGTTTCAATTTTCTTTTTAACTTTTTTTATTTTTGTCGACTTTGTTGTACGCGCTACTCACATTCTTGTTGCGTGCGGCTCATAGCAGCCGAAGCGTACATCGAACGCGGCCGCAGGTAACGGCAACCGTGGCCGCTGGCCGCCAGCCGTTGCCTATGCAGCGCAAAGTAGGCGAGTGGAAGCGAGACAGCTGCACGTCACCACTGGCTGCTAATAGCAGCAGCACAACAAACAGCTGCGGCGCGTACTCGATACGCGCGTCAATTCAGTTTGCGTTTTGTTTCTCTGGTGTCAGTGTCGCGTCAAAGTTGACTTGCCGCAAAACCAACGAATATTGAACCTGAATTTTCCCGGATAGTGTAAACAGCAGCGCAGCATGAAGAAGAATCGCAAGTCAGACGGTGGTGACGGCGAAAAAGCGGGCAAGTCCGACTTTGGCCTCAAGATAAATTCGATGCGATTGTTGCGGCTGGTGCGCAGCCAAGAGGTGCTCTACAACAGCGAAGCCGATGGGTACCTGGACAAAAGCCACAAGGACGCCGTCTGGGAGTCCATCTACCGGGCCATGTTTCCACAGTACGACAGCATGGATCAGAGCCTCAAGGATTGCATTGGTGAGTGGCAGACGGTGTGCGTGTTTTCTGCGAGCCTCTGCGGGCGGCAGCAGCGTGCACAAGCAGCTGACGGTCGAGCGCAGTGCAAGCAGCACCGCGGCCAACAACGGCAGGGTTGTTATACTACGAACCCAACCATTTTCTGCTGGTGTTGCCAGACGGTGCAATACTGAAGGCAATTTTTATGTTTAGCGAGTTAATGAAAACTTTGACAGAATGTTTGGAATGACATGGATTCATTCGTTGTAAAGAATGAAAATAAGAATGTTTGTAGGAAGTGATCAAATTGGAGTATGGAATTTGTTGAATTATTGGCGAAATACTTAAATTTAAAGTGCGCTCCCAAGTCTGAATAGTAACCAATCTCTTTGAGTCATATGTTTTTTTGACACTGAGATTTTTGCGCTCAAAAGACCGTCAACTGACCGTCAGTCAGTATTACATACACGCGGAATTATAGCGTAATAAACAAAACGAGACCAAAATTAACTTTTGTTCTTTCAAACGTCAACATTTCATAATATAAATGACAGTTGTTAACGGCGGAAAAAACGAAAAAAAAGACTAAAACCGATGACATTAGAAATGGCGATTTTTATGAGAGGAACATCAATCCATCATATTGTTTACACTATTCGAGGAATGAAACTCTGCTTTAATTGAAAATTATTTTTAATTACATTTTTAAATGAAGAACCTTACTTAGTCATTCCACTGGAGACGCAGTATCCCTCTTCGATGGCGACCTCCAACTAGCGCATCCTCCAACCTCCAACTTGTTCCTTGGGATCATCATCGTCCATACGGAAGACATTGCCAAGTCGCTGGATATTAATTCGCTTTACTACGTCCATATCTTTAAACAGCTCATACAGGTCGTTGTTGGTTCGTATTCGATAGTCGTTGCCAATACGAATAGGGACGACGATTTTTCGAAGTACTTTCCTCTCGAACAGTTTAAGGACCGATATGTCGTATCGCGTCCATGTCCATGCCTTTGTACAGAATAAGCGTCCTATACAGTTCAAGTTTTGATGGTCGAGAAAGGTCTCTGCAACCGATCGAGTCGCACCTATTGTCAGTAGTAATCCTCCGCTTTATCTCCAGGCTGACATCTTTACTGCGGTTTACGGCGGTGCCAAAGTAGACGAATTCCTTGACAACTTTAAAAGTATACCTGTCGGCCACGACGTGAGATCCTAAGCGCTGCGAGATCCTTCGTCTTGCCCTCATCTACCATCAGACCCATTTTGGCAGATTCTCTTTCGATTTCCGCAAAGACAACGGAGACATCTCGTTTGTTAACGTTAATGTCATCGGCGTACGCCAGGAGCTCGACAATCTTGTTGAAGATCGTATCACTACGATGTACACCGGAGTGTTCTCCCCATGGTGAAGTTGAAGAGGTCGCATGACAGCGAATCTGTCTGAAGCCTCGAACAGTATCGAATGGGTCTGAGAGGCCATTTCCCTTATGAAGTACATAAAAAACAAAAAAGACGCAACTCCTCATCTACCCTTTCGTAAGTAGTTTTTCTTTACTTTCTCTTGGATTGAACGCCATGCATCATGCAAATTGGACAAAAAGTTCGTGACCGGATAATTCTGACGATTTCCGTCGTTATACAGAAGGGTTTTTCTCGGAGGAGGTGGGAAATCTTCGATTGATACAGCCGAACCTGTGTACGACTGTATGCCGGATTCTTACCGACTAGAAACCACCCCCTATCTCCAACTCGTGATCTCGACGGAAATGTCACTGAGCGGAATTGTCGTGTTGACGGGCGGGTTTTCAGCCTTGGTAGTTCGGCTCGTAGCTGTTACTTGGGCCTTCTACCCTACGCGCTTGCTCCAGTCGTCGCTGCACTTCCCAGTTCTCCGCCGTTTCGAGTATTTGCTACACAAGGTTCTGCTCACTGATATTGTTGCCTAAGATTGATTGCAGCGTCTGTACCTCGTACCGAAGACATCTTAGGAGGATGTGCTCCGCATCCTCCACCTCACCAACACACATGGTGCAGTTTGGTGGTCGAAGCGATGTAAATACGGCTTGAAGCAGCTGTGACCGGCGTCAGGTAGGGGATTACCTTGCCTTGCTTGCGATTCAGCCAGTTGTTGAGAGCTGGTATCAGGCGGTGGGTCCATCTCTCCTTGGATGAGCTATCCCAGCAGTTCTGCCAGTTGCCCTGACTTTGCTGCCTGGAGTTGCTTTGGTTGTTGCTATCGCGCGCTATATAGCAGAGTAGTAGTAGCTTTATGCCACTCTTGACAGGAGCATCCTCGTTGCTTGCTTTTGGGCCAACGCTCGCTCGTGGCTCCGTTGCGTGCTGTAGGTGCCTAGGTATCTTGCGCTTTTTGAAGTGACTTTGTGGTTACTTACGCTTACATGTGCCTGTTATACTTTCGTCCTACTTGATATAAGGAACCTTTCGGTCTTTTGTTCGGCCAGCTGTCAACCAATCGCAGTTAGCCAGTGATGCACCTTCGCCACCGTGTCGTTGCAGATCGTCTCAATTGTTGTGGGTGTACTTTCCTCTGACCATTAATACAATATCGTCCGCAAAGCCGATGATTTTCTCTGCAGTACGCCATAAGATTCCACATCATTGGGTCCAGCACTGATCTTTGCGGAACACATCCTGTCAGTAGATTCAGCGTTTGTCCGTCGTCAGTACCGTGCAGCAGCTCCAATTCACCGTCAAATTTGGCCGAAAAATCATCTTTCTTAAGGAGACACATTTTCATTTCGGACAAGGTCGAGCAATATAGAGTCATGATTACCGACCTTTGAGCTGAACTTGTGGTATCATAATGGGCCATTTACAGGCCTAAGTGTTTTTCAGACAGAGGCAGCCACCTAACCTAACCATTTGTGGTCTGAAACTGGAAATAAGAACCTAAACAATCTTTGGTTTTCGCCATATGGCCCCTAACAAACAACCAATTCTTTGCGCACTAAGTTCGGTAATCTATTTCTCAATGGTCACATGGAGGCTTTGATTTGATTCCGCTAGATTTTTTGTTAAGGTGCAGTTGTTTGTATCGATTCAGACTTTCAAGCCGTGTATCGTTCTAGACATTTTTGAGAAAGAGCCAGTAACTGCTAACAAGAACTCTTAATTTGAAAGTTGTATGGATTTTTACCCATTGCTGCCTAATGGGTAAAAATTTACCCATGAAAATTGACTTTTTAAAAAAAATCACAGAAAAGTTCGTGGTAGAGATATCTCAAAATCATTGATAGGGATGGTTGGGTTAAAGATGGAACTACCTTAATCTAGTGGAGGTCACCCTAAAATTCCACCATCTAGCGAGAGTTACCAGACTCCAAAAATTGTTAATTTTCCGAAGGTGGAAAATGTGGCGAAACGTAGTGGCCTTAGAACTTCACAAAAATCTGCCTCCTAACTCACCTGTAAACAATACAACTTTTGTTCACGTGTTTAGCTGGTAATGGGTAAAAAATACCCAATGAATATCTCAGCAACGTGCAGAGATAGAAAGCTGAAATTTTGTTTCTGATTATTTCAATTCCAGCTCGTGTATGAAATTTTATCAAAATCGTATGGGCGGAACTGGTACCCGGCTTTAATGGGTTAAATACCAAAAGAAATTGAGTTTTGTTATTTTAGAATTTATTTCCGAAAGGATTTATACTTTTATATGGATCACCTTGTATACGAAGAGCTGATAACAGATATCATGTCTGAAAGTGCAGCCCGTCCAGTTCGCTTTATAGGTTCAAACCAGAGCCGTGGAACAAAAACTTTGGTTGGGGAAGAGGTACTGCTGCTCTTAAAGCTATTCTCCCGAGCAACATGACCCTCGAAAATTCCGTGGCTGAGTAAACCTCCGTGCCCTCACCTTCACTCTTCTATCAGAATCGGTTGCTCGAAAATTCTGAGGCCGTTTAGAATCTTCGCGACTTTCTCCTACCCATCAGGATCCGGTTCAAACCCTCAAGAATCAAGATTCTCTTCCTCTTAAAGCCAACCTGCTATAAAGTGTCATATGTATAACTATAAATAGTGAATAATTCTAGACCCTTCCAAATCACGGAGCCGACTAAACCTTCAAGCTCTCCAAAATCTCTCAATTGTCTGAGACACATCTTTAATTGTTTGCAAAAATTCTTGTTCGTAGAGAGATTAATGTGTTATATATTTTTACAGGAGTCAATGTAAAACGCCGCTGGAAAACGCTGCGCGATGCCATAGCACGCGAAGTCAGAAAGAATGCCACGCTTGAGAATTATTGTCGCAAGAAAGAGAGTCCCGTCATAGCCGAGCTGGAGTTTCTTATACCGCACATCAAAAGTACACACTGCCTCAGGTAAGCAATGTTTGAATCAAACTTAACTCTCTTTTTATTAACAAACATTTCGCACTGACATTCACAGACTGGCCGACGAAATGGGACTGCGTACGGACTCGTACTGCACGGCCGAGATGGAGGAGCAGGACGAAGATGACAGTTCCAACGATCTAATCGACCTGACCGAAGACTACGACATAAAGCCCATGATCATAAAGGTCGATCCTGATCAGAGCTACGCCGAGGGCGACAGCTCGAGTGACTCGTTGCCGCGCGCCCTCTTCATTCCCATGGAGCATACGCAGCACAGCGATGGCACGAACAACGGTACCACCAGCAGCGATGCGGCCATTAACATCAACACCACCAGCAGCGATGCAGCCATTAACATCAACTGGAGTCGCGAGTACTGCACGGTGGCCGAGTTCAAGGGCGGCGAATTCATCAATCCGACCGTGCTCGAACAGGACAATTTCGTCAGTCCGCCCGAGGAGGAGAAATCCAATTCGCCTGTCGAGTGCCGAAAGCGATCGCGCACCGAGATCGAAGAATCATCGGAGCGGCAGACGAAATTCTTCCAAATGCTAAGCAGTCTGGATTGGCGCGACCGCGGCGAAGCGCGCGCCGAGCAGGAATCGATCGATGGCGATCGCATGTTTCTGCTGTCGCTGGTGTCCGATTTGAGGCGAGTGCCGGCTGCCAAAAAGATGCAGGTCAAGGCGGAGATTGCCAACGCGATAGCGCGCGCCAATCAGTAGGCCAACGGCCCATTTTAAGTGGTGTTGAAGCTTTTGTCTACGATATTTTATAGTTTTAAGAATTGCAGCATTACTGTTTAACTTATGTTTTTTAAGTTCTTTGCTAAGTTACCGTGAGAAGACACGTCGTTGAATATTAAATAA
The DNA here is from genome assembly GCA_963668005.1 of Melieria crassipennis. Classification (NCBI taxonomy): domain Eukaryota; kingdom Metazoa; phylum Arthropoda; class Insecta; order Diptera; family Ulidiidae; genus Melieria; species Melieria crassipennis. The sequence continues at coordinate 48,956,046 of OY764962.1, forward strand.
ACAACTGACTGACTGAAGTATGCCTACGTTGAGCGTTAATATTATGCCAATTGCTTTATTTATGAAACGGTCGTGGCTTGAAGAAAGGGAAATTGAAGATTTTTTGAACGCCTAAAGAAGAAGTAAGCTACAACCAAGTGGGTCATATTTTTTAATTGTTTTATTAAACCATTTTTTTATTTAATGAAAGAAATATTTGTCATATGTTACAGTTGTGGTTTTGTTTGTTTATACAATCAATATGATATGTTGGCCATGTGGCCCATTCTTCTGTTGGTTCTTTCGACACATTCGTGTTGTCCATATTGTGTTGTCTATGTTTCATTTAAGCTTTTGAAAAGCATATTTTAAACAAGCAGACAACGCCAAACGTTGAATAGCAGAGACATATTCTGGCCTAAAACTGACCCATTGTCTTGATGGTCTTTTTCGCTTGAGTTCCTTTAAGATGCGTAAGCAAGAATGCTCCAAACAGATTAGAAAAGTTTCTGGAGAAGTGAAGAGGTTAAATATTGTTGAACCACAAGTCATATGAGCTGCGCAGCGTATTAACCAGTTAATAATTGAACTTGGCTTAGACATGCAATCCAAATATTGATGTAGTAGTTGTAGGGCAGCAATAAATAGGAAGAATGTGTCTTCATTGAAAAGATTATGTGGAGAAACCCCTATCATATCTTGTTGCAACTAGTTGAAGAAGACGCGAAGCATTTTGTTGTGGTGGTTCGCTTTTTAAGTAATTAGGAGGATCGCAAGGAGAATGTCAGAGTCCATGTGAGAATCCTCTTAGGCCGCAGTGCCTCATTCCCCTATTTTTATATCTACTTTACAAGAGCTGCAATTCTTGTTTTTGTTTCATGCGACATTGAGCGGTTTTTAAAAAATGTTTGACAAAGGAATCTTGGGAACTTGCTTGGGAATTAGAGTGTGAAGCGATCAGAAAATTTAACCTATAATAACAAAGTTATGTCACGTAAAAAAGTTTGTTATGATATCATGGAAAGAGGCCGAAGGCTGTTTCTCTAATATTTTTAATAAGGTTCTTCTGCAAGCCAGACAGATAGCTGAGCGCACTTCTGCAGGTTGGTTATATTGACCGCACTGAGGTCATCCAAATCTTGGAAGAGGCTACATCCGTGGGTTTTTCGTTTGAAGAGGATGATGCAGTGCAGAGTAAGTGAGTAAGTTTCCCTCTTTCATTGTGGCAGGTATGACTACGCTCGAAGGATGCTCCCTAAGGCCTAAGGTTGTGAAACTCAAGTTGCACTGTCGCAGCTGCGGCTGGATAGAGGAAGAGACCGGAAAGGACTTTGTCAGCTTGGGGCACCTTTTTCCAGTTGACAGGGTAGCCCAGCGTTGAGTCCACTAGGTTCCCAAGCCCAGAGGTTGTGGGTTTGATTTCTACTTAAGGCTAGGCTCCGCAACTTTCTCAACTTTCACTTCTATCCAACTGTTACCCATCCCATAAACATTTCGCAGGCAAATCCTTAGTCGTGGGACAAGTTCCTATCCTTCCCTAAAAACTTCCTATTCCATAAAAGTTTCTCAGTCAAAACATTTGTCTTGAGACAAGTTCCTATCCTTCCCAATCTATTTGAGTTGATGGTTTCCCATCCCACACACGTTTCTCAGTCGAATTCTTATCCTTAGAACTGGTTCCTATCCTTCCGAATCCATTCCATCTAATTGTATCACATCCCATACACGTTTAACTGTTCAATTCTTCTCTCCTATTCTTCCCATTCTATTCAGATTCTCTAGTGTCTGTACGGACTAACCGTAAAGGTAGGCAGCGCTTATAGAAAGCACCAACTGTCTACGTAGTCCACCTGCAACATTTTTAGCAATGGACGCGCAAAGGGCGTCAAAAACTTTCACCATATGAAGGTGTCTCTCCTAGGGGACTATAGATGGCAGCTCCATCATCTAGAACTGCGACACGCTTCCTTCCTATGAAGATCTGCCGCACTGATAACATAACCAATACAAGGCATTAGCTTTGTTGAGGCCCTATGTTCTCTAGAGAAGTGAATAAAGAACCCAAGACGCCCTTCTAAGCGTATTAATGGTACCTTGGTTGTGCGAAAAACATTCATATCCTCATTGAGGTCGGAGCAGATGTCAAGCACCTTCGTCTGAAAGACGCTGCAATAATGTGGAAAGCAGATGCAGATAGGCAACTGTACGCCTTTCCTACCCTTTTGCCTAAATTAAAGCCGTCTGTTGGGAAACAGCAGGTAAAGGTAGCAGACAGTAAGCGTCCTTTCTCCCGTTCGTTCAACTCAAGGCGAATTGATACAGGTGATAGCGTAAGGGCAACAACAAAATTTCAATGTATTTTGTTTTTGTTTTCTGGGTTTAGATTGTCAAAATCAGCCAATCAGAACAAAGCTTGCTTTTTTCATTTTTAAACTGTCAAAGTTTTACACAGGCATTTTGACAATCGAGACCTTTTCCACCAGAAAAAAATCAATTCGCCTCATCCAACGAGGTCACCTGTATTAATTCGCCTTGGTTCAACTTGGTTCCATCTGTCAGCAGGTAATGAAGTGATTATGCTGTCGTGTCAGTTCAACTTAAACTATCAACAGTTGCCTGGAAGGTTCCTATGCTCAGGTACCCCTATGCTCTAGTGTATTTGTATTGATTGCGGGTTTATAATCTCATTGATGAACAGTCTAAGCTACAATTAAGACTTTATTCAGGGTCAAAAGAGCGGCTGGAATGTTCCAGAAAATGTTTAAAATTGCCTTGCCTGTATTTTGTTTCTCTTAAGACTTTCCGCTTCTTGGATAGCGCCTTGTAAGACATTTCAATGTTCTGGAAGTAGAAATTCTCTAAATTGCTGAAGTAGTTTTCAGCCATCCTTGTTAATAAGGTACATTGGAAAGTGATACGCCTGGCTGTCAGTTCAATTTTTCGTTAAAGCATACTTTAGGTTAGGTAAGACAAGCAGCTTGCTGGTTACTTAGCATGTACACTCAGAGGCCTGAAAGGCCCATTGTGATACCCGATGAATAGATTAAGCTATCAATCAGTCTTTTGTCGGCCTCGATAGCTCAGCGGGTAGCGCGCTGGCTTCTCATACCGAGTGCCCCGGGTTCGATTCCTGGCTTGGGCTGGAAAAAACACTCATCTACTTCTGTCGCTATCCACATGAAGGGAATGAGAATTACAAGAATCGCACAAGTGCGCTCTTGGCAGGCAATGGCAAAACCTCCAAGTGTGAACGAAAAACTGCCCATCGCCGTTCGGATTCGGCGTTAAACTGTAGGTCCGCTCCCCTCCCTTTCCCCATCCGTTTGAAATGTGTGGTGTATCACATGTTGAAAAAACAGTGTTGCATACGCATTTCAAACGGGTGGAATCTGTGGTATCACAACGGGCCCATTAAGAGGCCTAAGTGTGTCTCATACAGAGGCAGCCACCTCAACCTAACCTAAATCAGTCTTTTTGTCTCCAAGAAGAAGAAACCATCAGTTTTTTGCAGTATCAATTCGACATCTTCACGGTTAGGTCATAGGTAGGTTTCGTAGGGTTAGAATTGGTGGGTGGAATCGGTTTAAAAAGAGTGCACCTAGAGCTCCATAGGCTTGTTTTGAGAGCATACAACAAACAGGAGACACCATTATGTAAAGTACACCCTGGGTAACGTTTGAAAGTCATTGGATTTAATTGGCAAAACTATCAAGAAACGGTGCGACTAGAGTTCAACTTCTCACTTAGGTACATAGGTGTGGCTTGTCCAAGATTAGCACACTAAGGCCATGACGGACCATTGTGATTCTGCATTCGGTCAACCAAGAACCGCTCACTCATTGAACCATTATTATTATTAAAGTGTAGAGAGCGTCCAGAAACGCGGGCGCGTAGGCAAAGGTCTGCGCTTTGTGCCCTGGCTTGCGCTCCCTCCTTGCGAGCAAGTAATGGACCCACTTCCGTTGCCGACTCTCATCGCAAAGCCAGAAGAGGCCATTTCTGAGAAATACTCAACTGCGCCCCCGTTTGCCGGTCACAAGACAGAACCTGTCTCCAGTGACCTATTGCATTCAGGTTTACGGTCGCCCTAAGAAGGTTCCCATAAGCTCTGGATTTCAGTTAGACGGAGCGTTGCTTTAGCAAAGCTGAGCACGTCCGACAACTTACTCATTGAACCAATTGGAGCTTCTTACGAACCTTAATAGACACCCAGTGGTCTTACCAGCTAGATTCCCTAGACTATCGAATGAGAAGTTGCCTTGAATGGTCATGGTTCTTCTGGATGAAGCTGGACAAGTGCATAGTAGGTGAGGTATATTTTCTCCCTCTTCCTCGTCCATGCAGCTGCGACAGAAGTCGTTTGAAAACAGCCACAGCCTTTTTGCGTGGATGCCAAGTGAGCAGTGACCTGTTAGAACACCGATCATGATTCTGATTTGGGCTCTGTTTAGTGAGAGGAGTTTTTGAAAACGTCGAAGCTTTAAGGTTGGCCAAGGCAAGGGAACTTGTATTCCCTTCAGCCTATCTTAAATTACCGCCGTGTATAGAGCTCGTATGGGTACGAAGCTTACAAGTTAAGAGAAGGACATGAAGCGCTGTCATGTCTTGAGATAACTTCTCAGTTGTATCACGCCAAGCGAGCTCGTCTGCCCTATAGTTCCTTGAAAATATCCCTTTGACCCGGGACTCATCTCATTGAGATATTTTTCTGCAGTTGAGGACAGTGTTTAATTTTATTATGACCGCATATCAATTCTGACCTTTGCTCTTGGAGCACAAATGAGTGCTTAGCTTCCTGGACAAACCATACAGGTCTTCGTGAGGCAAAAAGATTAATAAATCCTTTCTCCTACGGCATGTCAGTCATCAACCTCAGGAGAGATGATATCAAGAAACTTCATGGGTTTCTTTCAGGTCACTATGGACTGAGATATCATCTACAAAAAATTCATCTTTTAGAAGAAAGCGAGTGCGGGCTGTGCCTAGAAGAAGATGAAACAACGAGTACATTCTCTGCGAATGCGTTGCGCTGGGCAGAAGTAGGAGGCAGATTCTCGGCAGTGACATAGTGACCACCGAAGACATCAAGCTGGTCCCGGTAGCAGACGTACTGGCTTTCATTAAGAAAGCTGTTGGTTGGTTGTAGTGGCTGCCTCGGTATGACCCGTTGTGATACCACAAATTCCACCCGTTTGAAATGTGTATGCAACACTGTTTGTTTCCAACATGTGATACAACACACATTTAAAACGGATGGGGAAAGGGAGGGGGGAGGGGACCTACAGTTTAACGCCGAATCCGAACGGCGGTTGGCAGTTTTTCATTCACACTTGGAGATTTTGCCATTGCCTGCCAAGAGCGCACTTGTGCGATTCTTGTAATTCTCATCTTCTTCATGTGGATAGCGATAGAAGTAGATGAGCGTTTTACCAGCCCGAGCCCGGAATAGAACCTGGGGCCACGGTATGAGAAGCCAGCGCGCTACCCGCTGGACTATCGAGGCCGAGGAAAGCTGTAATCTTGCTGTTTTAAAAATACGTAGGAAGACACAAAAGATCTCATAGGTCGCAGTGTCGGACATATGGTCCTCTCTACTCACCATATCTATCTCCAGAGCCCAAAGAGTGGATTGGCTGTCCGATAGTATCAGGATATGTCTTGCCGATGTCTCGTTTACCAGTACCCTGAGCCAGTCAGAGGCTACGCAGATTGTTGTGGCCTTGGATTGGAAGACACTGCAGTAATCTGTCAGTCGAAGGTTTAGATTTAATTCTTCGGAGTAGATACCACAACCCACCCACCCGACCAAGCAGTTTCAATCCATCCATACTGTGGCGCACACCAGGGGGTGTTTTGGGGCTTCAAACCGTGCAACGCTTCGTTCGTATATACATATACTATATGTACATCATCTTCAAAGGGTATTAAATCTCACTTTTCGTTAATGAATTTATATTCATAGCGGTGCTTTGGCAACTGAGTGTCAAATTAATTGTCTAATTTTGCATGGTTTTGAATTGAATGTTCCTTGCGCCCACAACTGCGCTCAACGCCCACAACTGCACTGTGATTATAAACTAATGACGGCATATTGTTTCTGATTTGCATACACACACACGCGCACACACCTCGATAATCGAACGCGGAAATTATTAGCGAGCGTGACGTCGTCGATATGCCTCTACGCCGCGCCTATCTGGGCAGAAGCAACTATGACGAGCTCGTACGTCAGATGCCTTAAATCCGCTTACAGGCTCAGCTCGCTGAGAGTCTGCTGCGCCTTTAGATCTGTCTCGGACGAGGCAGCAGACGTGATTGCCAGCACTTGGCCAATCGATATACTGGCCAGAGAGGCAGCAATAATCTGGCGAGAGTGCAAAGACACTTCGGTCTCTCGATCTGCAGTGATGGAGGCGGTGCGGCGTAAAAGCTTAGCAGAATGGCAGCAACGATGGGATGCATCGTCGAAAGGCCGGTGGACATGGCGGATGATCCCAAACATTGAAGCGTGGTGCAACAGAAAACACGGCGAGGTCAATTACTTCTTGACTCAAATGCTCTCAGGACATGGATGCTTCCAGGAGTATCTGCACAAATGTCAGCACGCAGACGACCCGTTCTGCCCAGCATGCGCCGGGAAAGCAGAAAACGCAGAGCACGTCTTGCTGGAATGCAACCGCTTTGTCGACGAGAGACGGTCCTTAGAATCCCTTCTCAATGAGCCGATCTCTCCTTCAGCAGTTACACACTGCATGCTGAGCTCGCCCGATGCATGGGAAGCCTGCAGCCGAATCATAACACTTATGATGTGTCGAGTGAGATGTGACGAGCAGAACGCCCGGCATCGGCCACAAACGACCGCAGCACAGCTTCAACACATGGAAAATTAGCGCGGTTATTCTGTACCGCCTGCGACAACACAGTGGCGTTGAACGCATGGCAACACTTGCCATAACACGGACGACAGACTGACAAACGAACGATAGAGCGGTAACGCTCACGACGGCCTCCTGACGTAATACTTCACGGTGGTCCCAGGAGGGCAAACCGTCCGGACGAGAGGAGGGTTTAGCGGTTTGAAGTCCCGCACTACCTGAGGCTTTCGATGCTTCCCTCCTCGTTAAAAAAAAAAAAAAAAAAAAAAAAAAAAACCTCGATAATCGACCTCCTACTTCCTGCTGCCCACTTCCCACGCCCACTGTACTCCAGCTACAGTGGCTGCAATTTATTTTTACACACTACCGGCGCAGTCCACAGTTCGACAATGGACAGTTAGTCCATTGTCGGCGCGAATGCCAGCCAGGGATTTAACGGCATTTGTGCGGCTGGTCAGTGGCCAGGCTGGAGTGTGGCGGCGATGGCGTTATGGACGGGCCCCACTATTCGATGTGGAGATTATTCGGTGTCGGTATTTTTAGATGTCCCTTTTGCGAATGTCAAGTTTTCTGTACAACTTTGCCATGCGACTTGCGGCCGTTGTTGTTGATGCTGCTGACTGCGATGTGCTCATATCGCCGCTTGTCTGCGCGCCCGATGACGCAATTTATGGTGGCGTGTGCACGACTGCACATTAGTACGTCAGTTTGTGACGTCACCGCGCACCTGACTGGAGGCGCTACGGCGCCATTTGTTGACGCGCTTGTAAACAATGTGAGCGGACAAACACACGATTCACTGGACTTGTGTGACATTGTATGTGGGAAGAATTAACTAAAAGCGATTTGGGTTTGTAGAACGTTTAGATGTTTTGACAACTGCGTAAATAACACAGGTCGACAAGATGTTTGGAGTGATTTTTTGCGTGAAAATGCGCATCTTGCTTCAGATTTGATGCACCATGTCGGAATTTTGATTTATTTGAGGTTAAATAATCCTTCAAACGAATAGCCTTTAAAAATGGTTGCCTTTTTATGTTCGTTGCATATTTTGGTCTAAAATTTTCTTCGAGTGGGTTCTTGAAAATGTATTTTCGATTCGTGGACACTTTCTGGTGCTGGAAGATTTGGAATTGTATCGCTCTGCCAAGTCAGATTGTATTGATTGTATAACTGAAAAATTTGTTGTTGATGTAAAAAAAATCAATTGTTGTTTGGTTCAAACAATATTTCAGAATCATAGAAGTCAGTGGTGGATTCAGGGGTTTTGGGGGTTGAAACCCCCTGAAATATTAGGATCGACTTTAAAACTACATAAAAATTAAAAATTAATTATTAAAAAATGTTTGGGCATTTTATGAATATTAAAGAAGTACTTTTTGAAACCCCCCAAAATATTCTGAACCCGCCCCCAATAGAAATAATAATCGGTGGGTTTTATAGTGAAAAACAAACATTTTAAAACGTTTCTTTTCTCTTCAATAAAATTTTCTCACAGAATTTTCAGCGCGTTTTTCTCGAAATCACTTTCGACTGAACAGATTACAAACTGACTGAACAGATTACTTGAACATTTTTGAATAGATCGACAGCTTTCTTTTTTTAAATATATAAGTTCACAAGTTTTGGTTTTGCTAAATACCAGAAAAATGGCCGAAAATTTGTTACAGTTTCGATTTGGCTCCAAAAAGTTTGTTTCGACCTGACATTAATTGGAAGATTTTCCAATCCAAAATATAAAAAAATACTAAATTTTTTGTATATAAAAATACAAAATTTTTTGAATATAAATATTAAATTGTTTGTATTTTACTAAAAATACTAAATTTTTTACTATCCAAATAAAGCAGAGTTATATACTAAATATAAGAATACTATTTTTTATAAAATATAAAAAAGACAATTTTTTTTTAAATACTATTTTGTATATTTTTATATTTTTTTATATTTTTACATTTTATATTCTACTATTGAAATAATGTGCAAATTTATATATTTTTTATATTTTTGTTTAATCTTTGATGTAATTGTTTCTTACTGGTATTTCAATTACTCAACCAATTCGACTTCTTGATGGTGTCTAGCAACTTTGTTAGTTCGATAACTTACGTCTCCGTTACTCGGACCCAGTGGCACACCCATTGTGAGGTTTCGGGGTTCAAACCCCCCAAATACAAAACTTGCTGGTGCAAAATATGGATTCAAATGGCATAGGGCTCAAAAGTTGTCAGCGAAAGTCATCCTGCCCAAAATGAAATCCTGTGTACGCCACTGCTCAGACCAATCTGGAACCTAGTTGGATCTGAAGAAGTCTAACGTCAGACGAACTCACCCGACCTTTTATCATTCTGCGGGGTGATAATTTGGTGCATAGAGAAACTGATGAGTAAGAACAAAAGACAAAATGATCTTCGTTGGAATGATCACATCTTCAGAGTGTAGAAAGAAGCAGCCAAGTGTCCCGGCGTTCTAAAGTGGAGTAACAAATACTTCACTCCATCTGATCTGCGGCTGATCTGTAGATCATCAACAAATGGCAAAGCGATCTTCGTTGAAAGATGTGAATCTTAGGAGTGTCGGCTTTCTAAAGCTGTGTAAGAAATACTTCATCCATCTGATCTGTAGATTATCAACAAAAGACAAAGATCTTCGTTGGAATGAACACCTCATTAGAGTATAGAAAGAAAAAGCCAAGTGGCCCAGGGTCCTAAAGTCAAGTAACAAATACTTCACTTGGTTTGATCTACGCCTGATACTCTACTTATAGTCACCTTAAAATGAAGTTCAATGCTCACTTGTGGACAGAAGGCTTACAAACTCATTTAGAACTCCTTGAAGCGCCGTGTTTGGATTCCTGCTACAAATCTTAAAGGAAACAGTAGGGTCTCCAGCTCTGTTGACTCGTTGAAACATTATTTTAGTGTAGAAGTTTTACAACTTTCTACTTACTTACTTACTTAACTGGCCATAACAACCCGTTATCGGGTTCAGGCCTGCCGCAAAACTTCTCTCCAGGCGCCTCTGCTTTCAGTTGGTTCAGTTCAGTTCAGTTCAGTTCAGTTTTCCAGTTGGTCACACCAAGAGATACCAGGGCCTCTTCAACTTGGTCCTTCTACCGGAGACACGGCCTCCCTCTTCGCCGTCGACCTCCAACCATCGCATCGAACACCTTTTTCGCCGGAGCTTTGTCGTCCATACGGCAGACATGACCGAGCCAGCGTAGCCGCTGCTACGTCCATGTCCTTATACAGCTCATACAGCTCGTTATTGGTTCGTATACGATAGTCGTCACCAACACGAACAGGGCCGAAGATTTTGCGAAGTACCTTCCTCTCGAACACTCCAAGGACCGTTATGTCGTTTCGTGTCATTGTCCATGCTTCAGCGCCATAGAGGAGCACGCGCAAGATAAGCGTCCTATAGAGTGCAAGTTTTGTCGGTTGAGAGAGGTCTCTACTTCTGAATTACCTACCGAGACCGTAGTAGCACCTGTTGGCAAGAGTAATCCTTCGCTTTATCTCCAGGCTGACATCATTGCTGCTGTTGATGGCGGTGCCAAGGTAGACGAATTCAACAACAACTTGACAACTTCAAAGGTATACCTGTCGGCCACGACGTGAGACCCTAGTCGCTGCGAGTCCCTGCATGTAGACAGCATATACTTCGTCTTGCCCTCATTTACCACCAGACCCATTTTGGCAGATTCTCTGTCGATAGCAGCAAATGCAGCGGTGACATCTCGCTTGTTACGCCCGATGACATCAATGTCATCAGCGTAGGCAAGGAGCTGGACACTTTTATTGAAAATTGTGCCATTACGATGTACACCGGCTTTGCGCAGAACACTCTCCATGGTGAAGTTGAAGAGGTCGCAGGACAAAGGATCGCCCTGTCTGAATCCTCGAACGGTATCAAATGGGTCGGAGAGGTCACTTCCAACCTTAACGGAGCTGCGCGTATTGCTCAACGTCGCTCTGCAAAGTCTCACCTGCTTTGCAGGGATACCAAGTTCAGACAATGCGGCATATAGGCGATCCCTTATCGGGCTATCGAATGCTGCCTTGTAATCGATGAAGAGATGGTGTGTATCGATTTGATTCTGATGGGTCTTCTCCAGGATTTGGCGTAGAGTGAATATCTAGTCGATAGTGGACTTACCAGGTCTAAAGCCGTACTGATAGGGTCCAAGCAGCGCCTTGGCGAGTGGCTTTAATCTTTCACATAGTACGCTCGTCAGGACGCTTGTATACAATGGGAAGTAGGCTGATACCCCTATAGTTGGCGCATATTGTTGGGTCACCTTTCTTCAGAACAGGGCAAAGGGCACTGAGGTTCCAATCGTTGGGCAATCGTTCCTCCAGCCATATTTTGTAGATGAGCTGATGCATGCACCCAATCAGCTCACCGTCGCCGGCCTTGAATAGCGACACGGCCCTCGTCAGGCTGGGCGGTGGCACATCCACACCGTCGTCGTCGATTGGTGCCGTCTGGACATCTTCACCACTGGCGGTATTGTTCCCTTCGTGCACCCTGCGCATCTGTAACCAGATCCCCGTTTTCGTCCCTGCAAGAAGATGCCCCCGGCTTAAATCCTTCCATGAGGCGCTTAACTTTTTGGAAGAATTTTCGGGCGTCATTCCTGCTCCTGCACTCCTCGATTTCCTCACGCATTTCGGTATTTTTCTGTCACGGCTCGCGTGGCAGCCGACTGGAGGGTCTTCTTGTAGGCAGCATTCTTCACTGCAGTGGCTGCGCGACACTCTTCATCGTACCATTGGTTTTTTAGTGGGCGTCGAAAACCAAGCGCATTTTCTGCGGCGGCGCGCATAGAGTGGGATAAGTGAGCCCATAATCCGCCGATGTCCTCAGTTGGAGAGGGGGAGCGACCGAGCTGGTTGGAGAGTTGAGCGGAGTAGGCTTCGGCTACCCCTTGTCATCGCAGCTTACTGATGTCTAGCTTTCTTCGCAAACTAGGTTGCGTGGTCTTCGCTGCCCAAAGACGCATGCGTACCTTGGCTGCAACCTTGTCCTGTCCATCGCATTTCCTGGATGGCGGTGATGTCAGCTTTACATTTCGTGAGGGCTTCCGCCAGTTGGATAGAGGCACCTTCCCTATAGAGGGTCCGAACATTCCAGGTGCATATCCTCAAATCGTGGTCCTTAAATCGTTTGCTGTGGTCGTCAAGATTGTGGGTTCCTTCCGAGGCTTGCTTTTTGGCTTTCATTGGTAGATGATTTTACGTGGCGGGCACCAAACCCTGCGCACAACCCAAATTTCAAGTCCTGGTAATTGGACACGCTGCACACATTAGTTCACTATTTAGCGGGTGCCAAATAGATATCCAGAAGGGCCGCGCGGAGGCTGTGCATCAGCTTGGATTAGACAGGGACAAGGATCGTTCTGGCGTTCGCCAGGTTGAACGCAAACAGAGACTTTACCTTGTATGTTCGCTCCCTTCCTTGCAACTTTCTATTGTCATTTATTTCTAAGGTAGAAGATCGGCTGAAATGAGTAAATTTATCACTCCGATGCCCAACAAGGTCCGTAGGGACCTATGTCGTTTTTAAAAGCAATTATTTTGTATTTTATACGTTTTTGCCATCTGTCTGTAGTAAAAAATACATAATACAAACACATCTACACGCATTATGTAACATTACAATATACAATTACAAGCCTTATATGCAATATTACAATAGAGGTCCCTGGGGACCTTGTTGGGCTTAGGTAGGTAGGTAGATGTGGCGGCCCTTACGAGAGCGCACGTAGGCCAAAAAAGGCCCATTGTGATGCCACTGGATCGTTGTCCCCTTCATCTTAGTAGGTCTCAAACCAACCTGAACAGTTAATGAAGCGTATTAGGCCTTTGGTGTCGACATTTGATATATCGGCTAGGTTGGCGGTGTAGTAAAAACCTAAGTGTTTTTTGCGAGTCCTGCAAAGAGCAGGACAGATGCAAAGGAAGTGTAGGATGGTTTCTTCCTCTTCTACGTCTCTGCAGCTACGGCAGAAATCGTTGGCTAGATGGCCCAGCCCTAGCCTTCTTGCGTGGCTACCGAGGATGCAGTGCCCAGTGATTACCCCGACAACAGCCCTGAGCGCGCCCCCTTTTGAGGTTTAGCAGACTTCTGGTGCGCATCCAGTCCAACTTTGGCCAGATTTGTTGCGCTGTCTTGCCTGTCTCCGAGGCCGCCCAGGCGATGTTGGCGGCCTTAGTCACGGCCTCCTCTAGCATCAGCTTGGAAGTGCTTAGTGGGACACCCAAGCCAGCAAATTCTGCGGATAGCCTTTTAGTTGTGCCTAGTCTGGCCAGTTCGTCCGCCCTACAGTTCCCCGGGATGTCTCTGTGACCTGGGACCCATAGTAGGTGTATTTTAAGCTGCTCAGCCATCTCGTCAAGAGATCTGCGGCAGCTGATCACTGTTTTTGATGTTAGGACATGAGACCCTAGGGCCCTGATAGCCGCTTGGCTGTCAGAGAGTATGCTAACATCTCGTACTGAGATGTTGCGCTCGTTGATCAGCTTCAGGGCGGCTTCAATGGCCGTCACTTCTGCCTGGAACACACTGCAGTGGTCCGGTAGTCTAAAGGAGTAGTCTATACCCAATGAGTCCGAAAAGACGCCTCCGCCGACCGCTCCATTTAGCTTGGAGCCGTCGGTGAAGACCTGACATGAGCTACCTGTTAGTGGTGTTGAGCCGTCCTCCCAGCTGCTTCTATCTGGGATGGTACAGAGGAACTTCTTGTTGAAGAGAAGTTGAGGAGGAGAGTAATCGAGTTCTCCAGTTTGTCCTAAGAGAGAGAGAATCCTGCTATGACCCGTATTTGATTCCGACCAATGGCCGAAAGCACGAAGTCTTCGGCTTGTAATTGCCGCCGACTTTTTGCAATGGAGGTCTAGTGGGATGAGGTGAAGTAAAGCTTCTAAGGCTGAGGTTGGGGTAGTTCTTAGAGCGCCTGAGATAATGACACAGGCTGCCCTTTGAACTTTCTGAAGGTGTTGGAGAAGTGTGACCTTTTCCAAGGCTTCCCACCAAACCAAACACCCATACGTTAGGATAGGCCTGACTACGGCGGTATAGACCCAGTATGTTAGATTTGGTCTTAGACCCCAGGTTTTACCCAGTGCCTTCTTGCAGGTGTATAAGGCAACCCTTGCCTTTTCAACCCTATGGAGGATATTTGGTTTCCAACTTAATTTCTTGTCGAGAATGACTCCTAAGAAACGAGCCTCATTCTTATATGGGATTGTTGTGTTGTTAAGTTTTAGAGGGGGTATGGAAGGTGGCTTGTACCTCCTCGTAAAGAGGACCACTTCTGTTTTCCCGGGGTTGATGCCTAGCCCACGACAGGTTGCCCAGTCGTTGACCTTGTTTAGCAGTGCTTGCATGAGGTCTCTGATCGAGTGAGGAAACTTTCCTGAGACGGCGAGAACTATATCGTCGGCGTAAGCAGTCACCTTGCATCCACCCCCTCCTAAGGACTGAAGTAGTTCATTGACCACAAGGTTCCAAAGGAGAGGGGAGAGGACCCCACCCTGTGGGGTACCCCTACTCACCGCTCTTGAGATGGACGATTCACCCAGTTCAGCGCAGATAACTCTGCTACGCAGACGCTTATCCACCCAGTTCACCAGCCACGCTCCACCCCAAGCCCGGCGAGTGCGCCAGTGATAGCCAACGGTTCGACGTTATTAAAAGCTCCCTCTATATCCAGGAAAGTTGCTAACGTGTATTCTTTGTAATCAAGAGATTTCTGGATCGTCTGAGTCAGAGAGTGTAGAGCAGTGTCTACGGATTTACCCTTGATGCATGCTGGTTGTTTGAGATGAGGTCATGCCTTATAGTTAGACGTAGGTGTAGATCCAGTAGTCTTTCCAGTGTTTTCAATAGAAAAGAGGAAAGACTAATGGGTCTGAAGTCCTTAGGATTAGTGTGAGAGTTCTTACCCGCTTTCGGGATGAATACCACCCGAACTCTGCGCCAGTTTGCTGGAATGTAGTTCAAGCTTATACTGGCTGAGAATATTAAATTGAGGAGCCTAAAGGTTGACGGTCCAGCCCTTTGTAGCTGTGCTGGGAATATGCCATCTGGTCCCGGTGATTTAAATGGAAGGAACCCTGTGATAGCCCATTTTATTTTGTCCTCCGATATGAGGTTGTCTACATTAGCGACCCTATTCGTGTCTATCTGGTCTTCTGCCAGCGAGTTGAGGCTGGTCGGAAAGTGAGTATTTGTGAGAAGCTCGAGTGCTTCAGCTTCTGAAGATGTCCAAGAGCCATCTGGTTTTTGTAAAGCACTTGGAACAAATGGTGATGAGGCTAGTATTTTCCTAAGCCTAGAAGTCTCGGAGACACTTTCAATGTTACCACAAAAGTCACTCCAAGAGCTTCTCTTAGCATCCCTAAGACATTTCTTGTAGGACCTGAGGGAGTCTTTGTAAAGGTCCCAATCTGTTGCAGTTTTGGTCCTCCTCGCTCTGTTGAAGAGTTTCCTGGAGGTTTTTCTGAGCCCCCCAAGTTCTTGGTTCCACCAGGGGGTTTGAATTTGCCCCTTGGAACAAACAAGGGGCAGGCAAGGTTTTGTGCCTTTGAAAAGGCCGATGTTAAGTGATCAACAGCCGTCTCTAACATCGCGTGACTGTTGATTTCAGTGATTTGAGTCGCATTGATGTGTCTGTCTACTGTGCGAACGAACAGATCCCAGTTCGTTTTTCTAGGGTTGAGGACAGGTTTGGTCCTCTGAGCGTTGCTTCCCAGAGCAAATTCAATGTACCTATGGTCAGAAAAGGAGTGTTCACTAGACACTCTCCAATTCCTAACCCTATCGGCTATAGTAACAGAGGCAAGGGTGAGATCTAGGACCTCTTCTCTGTTTCTAGTAACGAAGGTTGGTGTACGCCCTATATTGCATACTAAAAGGTTGGTGGTAGATAAGTATTCAAAAAGAGACTCACCTCTATCGTTAGTATCCGTGCTGAGCCATATGCTATGGTGAGCGTTTGCGTCGCATCCAATAATCAGATCGATGCTGGATTTTGCGGCTTCTTTTGCCAGCTCCTTGAGAGGATTTGGCGGTGGAGGCTCTGGGTCGTCGTGAGCCATGTAGCAGGAAGCGATCCAGTGGCACTTGCCCTTTAGTACCAGGGAGATGGAGACGAGATCATCGTTACTGAAATTTGGGAGCAGATATGCATTTAGTGATTTTTTCACAAGGATACAGGATCTGGGTCTACCTGCATTATGAGCATGGACCAGCCTGTAGTTGGTCGCTCCCAATCCACAAACCTTGTTGGCTACAAGCCAGGGTTCTTGGATGAGAGCGATGTCGTCGCCCCCCTTAGAGAGGCGTAGGAGTAGTGCGGCCGAAGCCGCTTTAGAGTGGTGGAGGTTTACTTGAACTACTCGGACCATGGTCTTTTTCGCTCAGCTTCGCTTCCACCACAGTGGCGTCAAGATCGTCATCGGTTTCGAGAAGCTCGGACTCTCTCCAGAAATTCCCAAAAGCCGTGGCCATTTCCGATCCCGAAGAGGAGATCGAAACTGTTCGGGACAGGCGACGTAACGGCTTAGGGGAAGATGGCTGGTCGTCCATTGCCTCTTCTGTGCTGTTTGTACTGGCCGGCAGCCCCTGCAGGCCACCTTCGCCGGAAATGTTCGTGGCAAGTAACCCCTGTGGGCCGCTTTCGCCAGAGTCGGTGCTTCCGTTGGTCTCGGTTTGCTCGTCCTTCTTGTACACTTTTAGTTTAATGTGTCCAAACCCGAAGGCCACAACACCATTGGACTTCGCTAGGTGCTCGAGGGATTCTTTGTTCACAATAATGGTGGCACAACGAGATCCCCTGAGCTCCTCCAGTTTGGCGATTTTCCAATTGTGCGTGGGAAGTGCCGGGTTGGACAACTGTAGTGTCTCGAGGACTCTTGCCGGATCCGCAGGTTTCATTGGGATCCAGGCTCTGGTCCTAGGTCTGCTGGGGATAGATTCCCTGGGCACCACTTCAAGTTTGGCACCCGGCCAGATTTCTCCCGTCCTGGAGATTGCCAAGCAAAAGAGATCCAGAGCCCTTTTGTCTGCGCACGCGACCAGTTTTACGTGGCCTTGATGCCACCCGCACATTTGGTACTTGGGCGCAGGGCCTGGATGCTCCTTTATGACATCCAGGAAGATATCGGCTAGGAAATCCTCCACCAGCTTCCAGTTGGTAGGGGATATGCTACCGTTGGGGTCAGAGCGGTCAACGACCGCCATGACGAGACTGTCCTTAAGGATTTCGCTGTAGGACGCTGTCGTTCTATGTGAACTGCGCACCTTCTTGGCGTGTGGGGCCTCCTCATCTGTGGATCGCTGTCATTTGGTTGCGGTCTCGATGCTCGAGGCATTTTCGAGCTCCTCTAACCTGGCAGCAGCCCAGATGAAGGAGGCTTTTTCGCGCTGAGTCCTGCGGTTTTCCGGGATACTTTGTATCCGTTCAATTACACGCTTGGCACTCTGGCGCTCTCTATAGCGGATTTTTGAGTCCTTTATGTGTCGCGTGCCCTCTGTACCCATAGCTTCACCGTGTTTGTTGCTCTTGCTGGACGAAGGTCCGGCTTTGGCAACCATGGCGTTGCTGCGGTCAGGTGTGGCACTTGTGTCAGTTTTTAAATTTGCGGGCGCAGAGCTTTGGCATTGGATCTTCTGATCAACCAAGGATGCATCCTTATTGGCGGTGGGCGCTGGCTTACTTGCTTCACCCATCCCCGGCTTTTTAAGAGGGCCGGCCTCTGGTTCCGTCTTTCTGTATACGTCAGTTTGTTTTGTTGTTTTTGTTATTGATTTGTCCATATTTGAGTCCCACGAGTGGCGGAGAAGGGGTGGTCCACCTGTGCAGAGATCCGCAATGCACAGGCAAGGCTATGTAATCCGGAGGGCGCCCGGTATCCGGATACTCCGTTCGCGACTGGGCTATTTGTGAGGGCCCCCAGCCAGGCTGACCATCGGCACGGGTCGTATTACATCTTGGCCCGGCCCCCTACCTCGATCCTATGGAAGGAGCCACAACTCATGCGTCCTCACTATTGAAGAGTGAGGTCACACGAGCGAGACTCAACCCTTGGCTGGCTATCACTAAAGTGAGCTAAAGTGAACTGTTTAGCCATTACCGGCCGGCACCCACGTGGAGGGTTTGGAGGAGGAATTTTTGCCAGCCAAAGGGCTTTGGCCGTTTAAAAAGTTGTTGGGCATCCGAGTGTTATGCAACAAACGCGTGCTTTGATCACGGTTGCCACTTTGTTTTATTTGGACCAAAAGTGGGACACTTTGTTTCTCTTGGGCCTTTGGGGAGATTTTGTTCAATTTGGTACTTCTTTATGATAAACAAAGGTGTGTAAGAGCTTTAAAACACTGTTTGAATATTGCTGTTGCTGTTGAATGCTGTTTAGAAATCAGAAGAATTTCAATATAAAAGTTATGTTTGGTTTTTGTTTTAACTATTTAATAATTTGTAATGTAATGTAATGTAATGTAATGTAATGATAATGGGTAGGGACAATGCCCTTGCGCACTGCAACCTAGTAGGTTTATTGTGCCCCTTGAATCATCTGGTGTTTTATGTGCTCAGGTATTGAATCAGACCTTTCTGCGATATTTGCATCAGGTCCTCATCACCGAGAATATGTTTCCCTAGAAACTTTGCACGTCTGTGTGCCAGGGCTGGGCAGTTTATGATAACGTGTTCCATTGTTTCATCGACCTCATTGCAGTATCTGCATGTTTTGTCGATGACCAAGCCAAGTTTGTGGAGGTGGTAGTTACAAGAATAGTGGCCGGTAACTTGTTAAAAACGGACGTCCCATTTTCGACCTTTTTTAGAAGCATTTGGTATACAGTCCATTTCATAACTATATCACCGTCTTATTTTTGCAAGTGTTTAGTAAAAGAAATCATTTCCAGTAAAATTGCCTATTGTGTTTTATTAGTTATCTGAAATTACATATATGTAAAATTAAAAAAAAAAAAAACAAGGCTGTTACATAGATAATTATTGACAAGTTTATTTTTCTACTATTTCATAACAATATCACCACTTGCAATATTTGATTTTAATTAAGAGTAAACAATTAACGAACTGCAAAGTTGTTAACTCAGTAGCTGGTTGGGCCACCCCTGTTTTCCAGTAACGCGGCCAGTCTATTTGGCATGCTGTCGACCAGCTTCTGGAGCGTTTCCTGTGGAATATCAACCCAAGCAATTTCTATTGCAGCTTGTAGATCTTGCACGTTACTAAACTGCCGGTTATTAGCATAAACCTTCCGTACTAATATTCCCCAGAGGTTTTCCATTGGGTTTTGATCTGGTGAACATGCAGGCCAGTCAAGAACATCAATTTCGCGGTCAGAAAACCACTCCCTTGATACTCTGCTCACGTGAATAGCGGCGTTATCCTGCTGGAAAACCCATTCCCCCTCACTGCGGCTCTCTAAAAAGGGCAGGAGATTATTCGCAAGCACTCCGACGTACTCTTCACTGTTCATCCTAGTTGACGGAAAGGCTAATGGCAGTGTTGCACACGATGAAAACCCACCCCACACCATTAAACTTCCTCCGCCAAAATTCCGTTTCGAGAAGTATAGTGGATCCTTGCGAAGATCTCGCCAGTAGAACTGGAAACCATCTGGACCATCCAAATTAAATTTTTTCTCATCTGAAAAAATTACCTGAAAGAAAGCGGTGATAAAATTACACGAAATTAAGAACATGTTTCTCGATTACGTACCTTGTTCCAGTTACGGGTCAAGTTTCTTCGTGCAAATCCTAGACGAGCGTCGATATGACGTTTGGTGAGTCTTGGCGTGCTCTTCATTTTTTCATTTTGAAGGTGCGGGCACCTTTGAAGTGCGCGAAAAACCGTGGGCAGTGACACATTTAACTTCAATTCATTCCGCAACTGTCTTAAGCTTTTGGTGGAATTGCTTGCTGCTCTGGCAATTCGACGCTCGTCTCGTGGTAATAATTTTTTTTTGGGGCCGCCCGTTTTCTTTGTGCCATAACTATCGGTATTTTTCAAAAAATTTGCGATTGTCACGTGATTACGCCCCAATTCGCGTCCAATTTCGCGTAAGGATAACCCAACTTCACGAAATGCCTTAATTTTGCCAATTTCCTCGACCGTTAAATATTTTCCGCGCGGCATTTCGTGTAACGAATGAATAAGTATAATTTACAGCATTACAATGTCGAAAATAATTGTTTTGACAGCAAGAAAAATGAGTATTTGATTAGTGGTGATATAGTTATGAAAAAGTAAAAAAAATATTTTGTTGGCATTTATGTGAAACAATAGTAGTTTTTTTATTTAAAAAATTACAAATATACGTTACTTTTAATAACAAACAAAAAACAATTGGCAAATTTTTTGCAAGTGCTTCCTTTTGCAAAGGAGTTATAAAAATAAGATGGTGATATAGTTATGAAATGGACTGTATAAAATTTTAATTGATGCATGCGTGCATCAAGTGCCTCTTTGTTCTAACCACAACATTCTACAGAAAGAGTTCGTTTCTCAGTCGACCGCGCAGTTATTGATTTGGCTACCAGCAGAAATTTTCTCAGATACTAAGGTTAGTATTTGGGAAAATGTGATATGACGGTAGACACTGACATGAACATAGATATAGGTTAGGTAAGCTGGCTGGCCAGCTGGACCCCGCATAGATCCTGTTGGGTTCCTAGCGGTACCAGTTAGAGCTCCTTAGTGTCCTAGTGTTGTCCTTACACGGTCACGGCGGGCCTGCCGTCAATTTGAAGGAGTGTATCGGCTCGCAGCGTTAAGGGTCATAAGCGCCTTCAAGACCACTTCAGAGGATGCTGCGCTCCTACTGGCTAGAGTGACTCCGATCGGCATCATCGCGGACGAGTGCAGCCGAATTCACGCCAGAAAGAAGTAAGGCGAGCACGGCGAGAGGGTGAATTGGGAGGAGAAGGAAGAGTCGATACGGCGGTGGCAGCACCGCTGGGAGTCCTCCTCCAAAGGCAGATGGACCCGCACGCTGATACCGGACATAAAAAGATGGGTGAATCGAAAGCATGGCGAGCTCAATTTCCATCTGACGCAGTTCCTGACGAGCCATGGCGTATTCAAGAGCTACCTGCACCGCTTCGGGCACGAGAGCTTACCCCTATGCCCCCGTTGCAGTATCGCAGAAAATGCGAAACACGTCCTGTTTCTTTGCCTCAGGTTGGAGGTAGCTAAAAACCACATTGCGGTAGCCACAGAGGTGACGCCATCACCGCACAATCTGATTGAGCTGAAGCTGAACGCCGGGGATGCCTGGGGGGTATCGGGGTAAGCGGGCCAAACCAGCTGAGGTGGACAGACGCTACTATTACGCGGACATACGAACGGGTCGTAAATCCAAGGAGGGGTGGTTGACACGCCGTACAGGAAGGGTCCTTTTTATCACTTACGGTGGGGAGCCTAGTAAGCGCAACTAGCGACTAACTGCACTGACACCAAAACGATACTGTGAACCAATACCTTTTTTTCCGCCCTTGTCGGAACGATCTAGCAAGCGCAGCACTCAGACAATTATATGGCCATTGTACTACGACTTGTTGTTCTCTGTTAATGTGCTTCCAGACTTCCGGAGAAATCTTGATAGATCCTGGGGTGCCAAGGAGCCAAGGTGGTCGCTTCTTAGCACATCAGTGCCATACGTCTCAAACCTCAAACCCGCCGTCTCAACGTCCTCCCCGCAGGCAGGACATAGGGCAGTGTCAGATATGCATACCATTTCCATGTGCTTTGCCCATAGAAAATGGCCCGTCATTAACCCGACTATTTGCCTGCAGTCCCTTCTGGCCGCTCTCAGCCTGCCATGCTCGCTGGGTCATAGTGACCCATTCGTTAACAGTGGCTTTGATGGCCGCAGATGGGAGTGGCAGAACAGGCTCACGTCCGACAAAAGCAGCCTCAGAGCCCATTCTAGCTAAGGACTCCGAGGTCTCGTTACCCATTAGCCAATACTTACTCTGACGTAATACTTAACGGTAGTTGAATCCCCTGGAGGGGATTCCGGTCTGTGACATGAGGATGTTTAGTGTGTTAAAGTCACACACTGACGGGGTTAGGCTTTAGATGCTTTCTCCTCGTTTAAATGTAAAAGAAAAAACCTTGAGTGTTGGTCTAAACATTAAAAAAAAATGGATGGACCAGCGACTGAACGAAGGGATTTTATTAAAATATAATGAGCTTATTTTACATAAGGACAATGGTACAAAAGGACTAGAATGATAATGCTCACAGGATTTGTTAATCTTAACCTTAGCTGCACGTTTGCTGAAGACAACAAAAAAATATATTGAATATCTTAAGACGAGAAGAGGAAAATCTGATATCGAAACGGCTGTAACTTTTAAAAGGAAACTAACTATGTAAAACCCAGCTAGACCTTTGTTACTCTATGTCAGTACTACTAATTAGTTCTGACCAATGCGAGGTTAGATTCCATGACCCCAAAATTGTTGCACAGTATAATCATTTCAATTGACTTAAGTACACAAAGTTTTACTTTTTATTTTTGAAGTAAAATGTCAGAAATCTATCTTAATGACAACAACAATACGGATGAACACTGAACAGAAGTCAAAGCTTGTTGATACATTTCCATTTCTCTACACTGTCCAACTTTCACTGTCTGCCTGCAAAGATGCATCGCGACAATTGCACGCTGTACGTCCGTTGGTTGTTTGTCTATTCATTTTGATGTCTGTCCATTCGTCTGTTGGCTAGTCTTTTCGTCGGTACGTCATTTGTCCACACGTTAGTTCATTCTTTTCCTACGTCAGTCCACTTTTTTAACTGTCCATGCGCTGTTCTTCCCCTTTTTCCCAACGCAACGTTGTGCCATGTTGACGGTTTCGTTTTACTTTAATCGACCGATTTCTGTCATAAAATACGTTGGCGCAGTGGGAACATTTTAGGTGGCCGCATTGTGTGCGAGTAGTGCGCGGCGGCCAGAAGTTATGAAGCGCCATGCAGTTTGAACGTTCGTAGTCTCGGTACGTTTTTCGCAATGTGCTGCATGTTGGAGCCCTTCTGTCGCCTTATGTGTGACAATTTAAAAATACATGCATGGCGAAAGAAAATGGCAACAACAAAATTAAATAAAAAATCAACCCAACACCACATCGACGAGTCCTTCGACGTGCACGCCCACTGTAGGCCGCACTGACGCTATCGCACAATATGTAAAGAAGTATAATGTAAATGTGTATTTACACATACACACACACGTACACGCGGACAGGACACAAAGGCTGCGCTGTCGCTGAAAGCAGCTCGAGCTGGCTTGCGTGGCGTTTGCCGGGTTTTTGACGAGGGTTGCCTGCGGCCCGAGCAAATGTTGTGCGAATGAGGCTGACGCTGCGTTGTGGCGTCGGCGTCGGAAGGAAGAACGAACAAACGAATGTATGAATGTCGATGCGAGCCCAAGCCGGCCCGTTGGCGAAGCTGAAAAGAAAAACGCTTTGGAATTTACTGCAAGCACTCACGGCTGCTTATGTACAGACACACATAGTCGCACGCAAAGCATTCGCCTTTATTGAAATACAATGTCGGTGCGGCGCGCATTAGCATTAGCGGGACATCGAGTGGCCTTCGGTGGTATTTCGGTGTTGTGCGTTTATTGTTGGCGCGGCTGCTTATCGGCCAAAGGGTTTCGATTTCCTGGGTGGGTGACGCGCCATTTTTCCGGCCCTCCTCGCCTGCACGAACAATGCCGGTGCGTTGTATGGTCCGTTGAATTGTGAACAATAATTGTTGTTTATGCGGCGCTTGTATTTCCTCATTGTTGTTGTTGTTGTTGTTGCAATTGCTACTTGTAACGCAGCATTGTAATTATGCGCTTCGGTTTGAGTGGCTGACATGTGATGACGCCGACGCGTTGCCACACTAAGCCAACGATTGCCAATGAGATTAATGTATGAAAAATTAATGTGCGCGATTTTTCATTGCAGGTGACGTATGTTTTTTATTTATTTGTTGCTATTAGTCGCTTGTGTAAAGTTAATTTGGAAATGCAAATATTGTACAAAGAGAAATAATTAAGGTTTGTTGTTTGTTGTGAGGTGAGCTGAATTTCTGCGCATTGAAAATTTCACCCTTAATGTTTGTATTGAAAGGTATTATTAAAATGTGCTTAATATGGTTTTAAAGAATTTATGACTTAATCTTTTAAAGAATTTATGACAATGATTTCATGAATTATAGTTCAAGGCAAAACTGTCCTTCAGGCGCCTACGAATCGCATACGTTACGTGCCTTTAGTCTCATCATGAAATGTAAGTTGATTTTTTGGAGAGCCGGTTTTCTGCTTTGTTGTTGTTTCTTTAGTTGTATCAAGAAATACTATTTAATTTTTTTTTTTTAAATCTGTTTGTTTTTCGTTGTTATTTCTTTAATGACATCAAGAAATATTGCTCAATTTTATCAAAGAGTTGGGTTTCTTCTTCGTTGATAAGCTTAAACATAAAGTTTTACGTAGAAAATCTAGGGGATTCGATAGTCTCCTAAGATTTTGGGGCTTCATAGCCAAAACCGACCTACCTACGCAGTGTTGCCAAAATTATACCTCGTTAATCTAAAAAAACTGAAATTTACTTCCAAAAATTTAAAAAATCTCTTAAAATTTTGTTTAATATTTTTGTCATTATACAGTCGTGTCTGGATATAGTGAACTAATTATTGCAAGGCCTGTCCACAGTATTGAGGTTGTTCACTATATCAAGGTTAACATTTTTGTTCAAAAACTCGTTTTATTTGCTCAAATTACACTTTTTGTTTTTTGCTTGAAATTGCTTCAAAATGTTGTTCAATATTTAGAGGCTCCATGTAAAATTTGGGTGTTCACTATATAGGTTGTTCACTATGCCCAGACACGACTGTACTTATACTTCTCATAAAAAAGAAACAATATTTAGTTCTTTTATTGCAGCTTTTTTATTCATTAAGCTTCGGCTGCTGTAACTTAATAAAAAACAAAACATATAAAAAATGAGATCGGTATGAAATTAGCTTTTCTAAACTTCCTTCATTCATTGCATAAATTATACACTTTGAAGCATAACATTTAATTAAATTAAATTTAGACACTTTAGCTTTTAATATCCAATGCTTCAGTGGCACTGAACTTTCTCTTAAACAATTCTTCCTCCGAAAAATTCTCCTTAATGTCAAAGAAACACTGTACCTACGAAAGCTAAACTACCACGTCGAGCATTCTTTGCATCAGAGATTCGATTAGCCAAAATTGTCTAGGGAGTTGAAAATCTTCTTCTTCTAGTTACCGAAGAGGAACCAGCGGCCATTGGTATTCCGCTTTTCTCTACCTAGGATTTTTCCAATTACCTAGTGGTTTCCTTTTCGATCTGTCATATGTTTCTCTAAAGCGTTTAATTAACCACTTGATAACCTTTTTATATTCAGGATTCTTGTTACAATTCTGCTTTACTGATCCTTGGATCGACTCAAACTGCGTGCAAATCTGAGTAGACTACAGATTTCTAAGGAAAGTAATTCACGTCTCAATTGATATGATCACTGACGACTCTAAGCCGGAAGCTGCGACTTGGAGTTTGCCCAGTACTAGAACGTCTTTAAGACAGGTAGTGATGTCCATATAGAAGGTAGGTATCGGTATAGCTCGAAATATGATTTTATTTTCTCAAAGATTAAACCAAAATTGAGGCCTTAAACGAACGTAGGAAAAATTATAAATAACTCAATGAAGTCAAACTTGTCTGACTGACTTAATGACTACTTTATGTTCTTGTGTCGACTACACAGTCAATACTGGATGGAGCCAAGAAGACGGGTGGCCCAATTTTCAAGTACTCAGACTTAGTAGCCCATTGAACTATAAGCTCGAGGAAGAAGATGGCAGGAGAGAAAGAAATGGGAGCTGCAAGAAAGTGAACACACATTCATGTTACTTTGAATTTTTGTGCCAAAAAAATCATTAAATCTTACGAATTTTTTAGCACCAAGCCTTTAACAAATTGAGCCCCAAAAATGTCTGCTTTAAAGTGATCCAAACCTTTTCAAGTGATCTGAATTTTTAGTCGCTTTAAGTTTGAACTTTGCTAACCTTGAATTAAGCAACATAAATGATTTTTTGGCCGCCGCTTTTTTAACATATTTCATGGGCAATACATATTTCACTTATATTGTGTAACAAGTCTCTTAATAACCACTTATGGGCAGCCTTATTTATGTGTAAAAGTTGTGGCTTTTTTGTTTTTGTTTTTCATGGGACATTATTATGCTTAAATTAACTTTTAATCGACATGCTGAAATCGACACGCTTTACATACAATCAACAAATCATGCAAATTTCAAGGAAATTATATGTACACATTAAAGCGGCTAAAGAGAAAGAACAGGTTAAGAGGGCCAGTTAATAAGACCGTGAGAGAGAGCGAGAGTTGTTTAACTAAGAGCACACATACAAAGGCATTTTGTGCCAGTGTGAGTGAGCGGCATGAAATGTTGCGTTCGAAAGCGTGAGAAAAATGTAAATGAGCCAATGCCGAAACAGCTTCGGAGGAGGCGCCGCACGAGAGCGCATGGAGCGCACTTGTCAAAAGTTGACAGCTGTTGTTTCGGTTAGGCCTTAAAGTGACTTAATGCGGCATTAAGCAATAAGTAAAATTTGGTGTTGTTGTTGCTGGTGCTGCACACAGGTAGTTAATGTATGCTAATGAGTGTCTTTGGGGCAGATTTTTGTAAAAGACTAAAAAGCGAAAAAATAAAAATTTCACAAATTTGCCAAACAAAGTGAAGAACTGCTGCGTGCTTCTGCCATTATGAACAAATGTCACTTTACGCTTGTTGAACCGATAAGGTGTGCCTACTATACATTTTTACTTCAAAGGTTAGAAATTTTAGGATTGCGTGGCTGCCAAAATGCAATCTGCGCGCCGCCTTTCGTCAGTGCATTAACATCTGCGCCCCGCTCGCCGCGTGTTAATGTACGCGTGAGAATTTTTTTCGTACAACTTGTCGATTAAATATGGAGATTTTCTTGAATACCGTTACGGCATTAACGCCTATTAAATGCACCACAACCGACTGCGACGCAGCAATGATTTTAACAGACGCTCTCTCTCACACGCTTTCGCTCTGCAAACACTCTGTCTTTCTATTTTGTTCTGACTCTCTCTTTTGCTCTCTTTTTCGCTCTCGCTGTTGCTGCGTGCACTTCGAACCGGCTCGACCGCTGTTTGGCGTCGCCGTTAACGGCAATGTTGGGAAATTACGTCGTCAGTCGGTCGCTCGTCGGCCAATGGACGGCATTGCTGCTGCAGCGGTGTCTGTCACAAAATGGTGGCTGGCCCTTGGCTACGCGACGCTTATGGCGCGCGCACAAAACGCACGCGGCCCACGAGAAATGACTACAAAGTTGACGTGCGTCTTTGTTGGCCCCTTTGCCGCGTTTATTTTCGTTGCTATTGTTGTGGTTGTGTTTGTCCTATCTTATTGTTGTTGGCTAGTTTCGATATTCGCATTTCGGTATCTTTCGGTTGTATCTTTTACTTGATGGGGTTTTTGCGTTTTTTGCATTCGCAATGAATTGACTGACTGAGGGGCTGCGTGAACTGTCGGAGAGCGCGCACACTAATTCGCTCACTTGGCGCTGTTCGCTGCTGATTCTGGGTCCGTTTTGTTGATGACCGCGTTTGTTGCTGGTCGTTGGTCGGTTAAATGCCGCACAGCCAGTGGCTCGCACTGCTTGCGTTTGCTTTTCTTGTTGCTATTGCTGTTGTTATTTAAGTATGTATTTCCCGCCGCTCGTCGTCGGGTCACTGCCACTTTTATTTTTTTTGCTGCGCATTTTTTGCTTTTTGTTTTGTTTTCTCTGATTTGTAATTTTGTTGCTTTCATTTTGTTGTTGTTGTTGCGTTTTTGTATGCGCTGCCAGCTGCTGCGACATTGGTGCGAGAATTTGATTATGTAAATTAATTGATACACGATATGAGCTGCAATTTGTGAAATACATCCGAAATGTGAGACAATTCGGCGAAGCGTTGTTGGCGAACGGCGGCAATTAATAATCGGGACTGGCTAATGACGGAGTGTCAATGCGGTGGTTGCCTTTTGTGAGGTTAGAATTTATGACATTTTCATTTCTGCGTCCTCGATTCGTTGAACACTTTTGAGGGAAGGAAAAGTATTGGGTTGTAGTATTGAGGGGAAAGAACAATGATAAAGGTGCACCAAAAGATAGAGAAGAAAGAAATGAGAGAAGGATGTAAGGAGTTCAGAACGAAAGGACGTAAGAAGGTAAGGAAGTAAGAAAATAATTAAGAAAAGAAGAAAGTAATGAAGGAAGTAAAGATTTAAAAAAGTAATAATGTAAAGAAGATGAAAGAAAACAAGGAATTGACGAAGTAAAGAAGTGAGGAAGTAAGGAATAGGAATAAGGAAGTAAAAAATAATGAAGTAAAGAAGAAGAAAGAAGAAAGAAATAAGGAAGTAAAGTAGTAAGGAACCAAGGCGAATTCATACAGGTGATAGCGTAAGGGCAGCAACAAAATTTCAATGTACAGTGGACGTCCAGTATAACGAACTTTCCATTTAACGAATTTTCGATTTAACGTACGACCAAATTTTTTCCATTGATGGTTCTATATTACGAACAAAAGTAAAATTTGCTATTCGATATAACGAATATTTATGTTGTTTTTCACCATTCGAATTGTTTTTATTTGAGCATTCACATTCTTTACAATAACAATGAATGTTTGGTTTCGTCAAGTGAACGGTACGTCAATTGTTTTTGTTACGTTAAAACTTTCGAATTTACGTCAAGTTACCAACATTTTCAAATTCTGTTTGTATGCATTGCTGATAATTTTCACAGGGTTTGTGTTGCGTTCGGTCGCCTTATTGCTTTTAAAAATTAAAATTCAAGAAAAATTGCCATACAGAAAAGTTTACTTGCGGTAAAGAGGCAATCGCGCATCGAAGACTTCTTCACTTTCTTTTTCATAAAACAAGATATTTGTTAAAACTTCTCTCTGTACTTTGCTCAAAATTGCGTTCGCTGTCCTTTGGGGTCAGGATGACCCCAATCAAACGGTTATATAATTTACTGACAAAACATGAAGAAATGTTACACATAAATCACAAAAGAAAAGGGAAAGCCCCGAAAAGTGTTTTTCTCGATTTGTTATTGGGTTGTAAGCGCGATTAACACTAAATAACAGAAGTAGACGAGTGCACAAAACCGCTCAACCGTTTTTCTAATTCCGCCTGGGGTCAAATAAACCCCTAGGGGCAGGCAAAAGCTTAAAAACTGAGTATGTGAGACTTATTTCTTTAAGAAAGATGGTTTAAAACAAACAAAAAATTTCGATCGATTCAACGAATTTTTCGATTTAACGAATTGGGGATACAACGTAAGATTCGTTATATTGGACGTCCACTGCACTTTGTTTTTATTTTCTGGGTTTAGATTGTCAAGCTCAGCCAATCAAAACAAAGCTTGATTTTTTCATTTTTAAATTGTCACGTTTGTACACAGGCATTTTGACAATCTAGACCTTTTCCACCACAAAAAAAAAACAAATCAGGTGATTCAACGAGGTCACCTGTATTAATTCGCCTTGTAAGGAACTGAAAAATTTAAGAAGGATGTAAGAAAGTGAGGAAGTAAGGAAGTAAGAATGTAAAAAATAAGCAATCAAAAGGAAATAAGAAAGTAAAGAAAAAAGGTAATAAGAAAGTAAGAAAATAAGGGAGTAAACAAGGAAGTAAGGAAGTGAGAAAGAATACAGTAAAAAGGTAAGAAAATAACTGATTAAAAAGGAAAGTGGCGATGTAAAAAAGCCAGAAGAAACGAAAATATAAAAAGGTAAAAAAGGAAGTAAGGAAGTAAGAAAATAATGAAGTGAGAAAGTAAGAAAATAATGAAATAAAGAAGTAAAGAAGTAAAACAAGAACTGAAGAAGTATGAAACTGAGAAAGTAAAGACCGATGTAAAGAAGTTAAGAAATAAGGATGTAAGAAAGTAAGAGAAGTAGAAAATAAGTAAGTATAGAAAGAAATAAGAAAATGAAAATGTAAGCAAGTAAAAAATAATGAAGTAAATAAGGTAAGGAACAAGTAAGAAACTGAGAAAGTAAAAAGTTATGTGAGAAAGTTAGAAAGTAAGGAGCTTCGAAAGTAAGAAAATAAGGAAGTAAAGAAAGAATTAATAAAGTAAAAGAGTCAGAAAGTAAAAAATAAGTAAGTAAAGAAGTAAATAAGAAAGTGAGGTTAAAAAAAGTGAGACAGAAAGAAAGTAATAAAGGATGTAAGGAAGTACAGAAGTAAGGAGTTAAGAAAAAAAGTAAAGAAGGAAGTGAGGTTATAAAAAAACAGGAGGTAAGAAAGTAAAGAACGATGTAAGGAAGTTAAGAAGTAAGGAGGTAAGTAAGTAAAAAACTACTGAAGTAAAGAAAGAAAGAAATAAGGAACTGAAGAAATAAGAAAGTAAGAAAATTTGAAAGAAAAAAAGTAAGGAAGTGAGGAAGTTAGAAAATCATGAATTTACGAAGAAAAAAAACTGAAGATGCAACAAACTAAGAATGTAAAGAAGGATGTAAGGAAGTTAGGTAATAAGAAGGTAAGAAAATAAGGAAATAAAGAAGGAAGTAAGGATTTAAGGATGTAGATAAGAAGAAGGAAGTAAAGAAGTAAGAAAATAATGAAGAAATGAAGTAAATAAAGAAGTGAAGAAATGAAGTAAATAAAGAAGTGAAGAAAGAGGGAAGTACGAAAGTGAAAAGTAAGGAGTTAAAAAGTAAAAATATAAGTAAATAAGGAAATAAGGAAGGAAATAAGAAAGTGAGGTAATAAAAAACCAGAAAATAAGAAATAGGAAAAGGAATAAGGACAAGGAAAAAATAAGGAAATAAGGAAGTAAGAATGTGAGAAAATAAGGAAGTAAGAAAGTAAGGAACTAGGAAATTAATGAAATAAAGAAGTAAAAAAGGAAGTACGGAAGTGAGGAAGTAAGGCGGTAAGAAAGTAAGAAGGCAAAGAAGGATGTAAGGAAGTTAGGAAGTAAGAAAGTAAGGAAAAAAGTTAGTAAGGATGGAAGTAATTAAAGAAGGAAGTGAAAAAGTCAGAGAGTAAGAAAATAAAAACGTAAAGAAGTGAGGAAATAAAAAAATAATGAAGCAAAGAAGTATAAAGGAAGTGAGGAAGTAAGGAAGTAAGGAGGTAAGAAAGTGAAAAGTTAAAGAAGAATGTAAGGAAGCCAGAAAGTTGGAGGTAAAATTGTAAGAAAACCAGTAAGTGAGGAAGGAAGTAAGTAGAGAAGGAAGTGAGAAAGTCAGAGAGTAAGAAAATAAAAAAGTAAAGAAGTGATGAAGTAAAAAATTAACGAAGTAAAGAAATAAACAAGAAAGGCAAGCAGTGAGGAACTAAGAAGATAAAGAAGGATGAAATAATGTAAGAAAATAATAAAGTAAAAAACGGGAAGAACTTTTACCAAACCAGAAACCCAGAGAATAGTTTAAAATCAACTGAATCTAAATTTTTAATTTTTAATAAAAATTTTGTTTTTTCAATTTAGTCTTGATAAATCTGTATGTATGTATTTCCTTCAACTTCAACACACAGTTCAAGTGTTTTCTTGCAAGTTATGCCAGAAAATGTAAAGAAATACGACTATTGTATTACATATTCTTTGATTACATGGCCGGTCAAGCTTTGTGGGCGCCAAAAAATCAATTTAATATTTTAGAGTGTTGTCATAATTCACAAAATTACATTAATCGTTAATAAATTATAACGTCCTGTTGAATAATTTTGCACATTTGTGGCAGACAAACACACACACACACATTTCATAAATAAAGAGGTTTTGGACACGAGCATGCGCCACCACTCAAAAGGCGGATAATCATAAACAGACACACAGCCACAAACATACACACACACACACACATGCACGCGGACTGACTGTTAAAAAGCCAGGCAGTGCGCACCCTTCGTGCAGGTTTCCAGACGTTCCATTTGGGTTTTGCTGCATTGAGGAAGAGAGAAACACACCCACACACACACTGCACGCACACGTACACAAATTGTATACAATTTCAGTGCCATTTCAATTTCCCCCCAGGGGCATTAGGGTTCGCCTGAAATTGCCAACACCAACGCCAGCAACAACAACAACAACAACAACTATAACAATAATAAAAACAACAACAAAAGTGGGTAACAACGGCAAACAAACAAATTCAGCGCGCCGCGTTTGAGCGGCTTTGCTTCAGCTTCATTTGCAGCAAGCGACAAGCTACCAACCGACAAGTCACGTACACCGAAAGCCTCGTGCGCCAGCAGCCGAACACTCAAGCAACCAACCAACCAACCAAGCAAACAAACACACACAAGACAGACAGACGGACAGACAGACATTCAGACAGACGGACAAATAAAACCCAAAAGCAGCCAACGCGAAAAAGGCATAAAAAACGCAAGTAAACAAAAAACAAAAACAACAATTTAGAAAAGCAAAGCTGCGAACAATGGGTGTGCGGTGAAGGAAGAAGGAAGCCAGGGCTCACGTATGCGCGGACATATGGGCCGACAGGCCAAGAGCCCAAGACACCGAATGGCAGCGGTGGGAGGACCAGACGTAGTCTAGCAGACTGTCAGACGTTGTTGTCGCTGTTGTTGTTTTTGTAGCTTCTGCGCACATAAATCCAGACGCCGTACACACTTTGCGGCTGACTGCAGCCAAGTGCGGCTTGATGCCAAAGTCCGCAACGCAACGCCACGAGAATATGCCATAAAACAAGAAATAAGCCCAAAGTGCCAATGCGTCGGCACAAGTCAGCTGCGACACGCGGGTTCGAAGGACCAGCGCACAGCAGCCAACAAATGCAATTAAGCAGTGCATTTTTAATTAGAATGAAATTCTTTCAATTCGAACAAATAATAAAACACCTGAAAATTGACAAAAAGGAGCAACAAAAAGTTGTGAAGCCTGGCCCATGGGGGGATCGAACCCACGACCTTCGCGTTATTAGCACGACGCTCTAACCAGCTGAGCTAATGGGCCACTCAAACGTTGACGGCCAGCCGAACAATCCAAACGGTCGAGCGACACGAAAGCAGTGCGCTGGCAGCTTTCGGACGTTGGCGCATAGCTAAGAATCGGCGGGGCAGGCGATAAGCGTTGAAGCTATTTTTAAACGCCGACAGTGGAACGTTTTTAGTTCAAAGACGCGCAAATGTGCACTGTGATTTATAGAAGAAATTGTTGCAGAATTCTAAGCGATTATGACCGATAAGAAACGGAGAGTGTTGCTAGAGAAGCAGATTTATGAGACGAAAATACATGGAAACTAAAACTTCAAAACAAAAAAAAAAGTATGTTCTTAGTCAATAAAAAGCTGCAATGAGATAAATATTAACCAGGGACTTAACTATTATAAGTTTTTTAAGAAATTAATTGCAATGCAACTATTACAATGCAACATAAATTTTATTTGTTGATTATAATTATTATTAGCGACAATTAATTTTTACGTTGCATAATAACTGTTATGAGAAATATTTTTTTCATTCTGGATAATTATTATTTTGGGATTTTTTTTGTTTACGTTGCATCATAACTTTTATTTATGACTTTTTTTATTTACGTTACCGATAACTGTTATTTTGAGAACATTTTTTTTACGTTGCTTAATAAGTTTTATTTATGATTTTTATTTATTTACGTTACCGATAACTATTATTTGCCTCATAACTTTTATGAAAGAAATTTGTTTATTTACGTTGCCTTACCACATTTTGAGTATGAATTGATTTTTAATTGTTTAGTTGTTGGTGGAAACAAGGTTTCTGCATTTAATTTATGTTTGTTAATTGAAAACAATTAAAAATGAATTTATATCCAAAATGTAGTAATTCAACGTAAAAAATTTTGTCTTTAAAATAATAGTTATCGGCAACGTAAATGAAAAAAAATCATAAATAAAAGTTATGAAGCAACGTAAAAAAAATGTCTCAAAAAATAGTTATCGGTAACGTAAACTAAAACAGTCATAAATAAAAGTTATGATGCAACGTAAAGAAAAAAATCCCAAAATAATAATTATGGACAACGAAAAATATACTTGTTACTTATAACAGTTATTATGCAACTCAAAAATATTTATTACATGATAATAGTTATAGGCGACGTAAAAAATTTCTCATTGGGAATAATTATTATAAAACAATAATTATAGAAATTTCTTAAATTAGGGCAATTTTTTCATTCCCAAAAATATGGATAATAATTATTTTAGGTCTCTGATATTAACACTAGAATACCCAAGTAAGTCAAAATGACTCCAAACAGATCTTCTATTATAAACAACTTTTATGGCATTGCTTTTTGTAAGAAAATCTTTCCTGATTATAACTAAGTTTTAATGATAAATCAAACAAAAAAAGACAACTTTGTTAAGAAAACTGATATCTTCACTGTAAGATTTAAAAAAAAAATGGTAACATTTTTGTTTACATAATTGAACGATTTTATCAACAAACACTAATTTTTCTTACGTACGTCATTATAACAGCATTTTCTTTGTAAATAGCGAAAAAATGTACAAAAAGCAAAAAAGATTTATATTTAAAAAAGATTTAAATTTAAGTTCTAGTATAAAGAATAGCATTTTTTTTTTCAATAAATAATTTAAATAATCTGTACGTCGCGTTGTACAAGTTAGAAAAAAACAATTTCGTGCTATAAAAACTTCTCAGACAGTTTTGTTATTGCCTGACTTAGTTTTGCTTGATCGTGAATCAAAGATGGACACAAGCAAAAAGAAAATATGCCAGATTTTAAATTTTTTCTTGGATATACGTATATTTTTTAAACTCTTGATTTAAGGTTACACAGGTTCATTATGGCAAATGTCAGTGCAAAAAAAAAACAAAGTAATCATTATAGACTTTGAGAAATTATTATGAACTAACATCTGGGATAGTAGCAAAACGAATGCTAGATATTTTTCTTTAAATCGAACGATTTTCTTGAACTATCATGGATCAAAAATGTCTTAGTTTGTCTTCACTTTCCATAGGTCGAAGTATTTTAGTTTTTCCTTACTTTCCATAGCTCAAAAGTGTCTTAATTTTCCTTACTTTTCATAGCTCGAAAGCGTCTTAGCTTTCCTTTACTTTCCATACGTCGAAGTGTCTTAGTTTTTCCTTACTTTCCATAGGTCGAAGTGTCTTATTTCCCCTTCCTTTCCATAGATCAAAAGTGTCTTATTTTTTTTATTACTTTTTAGCTTCACTTTACTTTCCATAGGTTAAAAGTGCTTTAGTTTCCTTTACTTTCCATAGGCCAAAGACCTTTTCCTTTACTTTCGATAGATCAAAAGTGTCTAATTTTTCAATTTTTATTCTTACTTTTTTAGCTTCTCTTTACTTTCTTGTGTCTTAGTTTTCTTTACTTTCCATAGATAAAAGTGTCTTAGTTTTCTTTACTTTCCATAGGTCGAAGTGTCTCAATTGTCTCTTCCTTTCCATAGATCAAAAGTGTCTTAGTTTCCTTTACTTTCCAAAGGTCGAAGTGTCTTAGTTTATCCTTACTTTCCATAGGTCGAAGTGTCTTAATTTTTCCTTACTTTTTAAGATCAAAAGTGTCTCATTTTTTTATTTTTTATTCTTATTTTTTTAGCTTCTCTTTACTTTCTTGTGTCCTAGGTTTCTTTACTTTCCATAGGTCAAAGACCTAAGTTTTCCTTTACTTTCCAGAGATCAAAAGTGTCTTAGTTTTCTTTACTTTCCATAGGTCGAAGTGTCTTAATTTTTCCTTCCTTTCCATAGATAAAAAGTGTCTTAATTTCCAATTACTTTCCATAGGTAAACATTTTCTTAGTTTCTCTTACTTTCCATAGGTCGAAGTGTCTTAGTTTCTCTCTACTTGCCATAACCCAAAGACCTAAGTTTCCCTTTACTTTCCATAGATCAAAAGTGTTTTAGTTTTACCCTACTTTCCATAGGTTGAAGTGTCTTAGCTTTCTGTTACTTTGCATAGATAAAAATCTTTTAGTTCCCCTTTATTTTCCATATCTCAAAAGTATCTTAGTTTCCTTTTACTTTCCATATCTCAAAAGTCTCTTAGTTTCTCTCTACTTTCCGTAAGAATACTTGTATGAAAGAACATGTATGAATACTTAGTATTATCTGCATTAGTTGTCATTCGAAAGAAAAATGTAAATAGATAAAAAAATTATTAACTTGGCCCATGGGGGGATCGAACCCACGACCTTCGCGTTATTAGCACGACGCTCTAACCAGCTGAGCTAATGGGCCGCTTATGATATCCGGCTGAACACTGCAATGCAAATGGAGGCTAAATAATAACAACAATCTATGACAAATTTTTCATTTGACTGTTATAAATATTCTTATTTGAAATTTGTGTCTTTATAATAAATAAATATTTGTTATTTATAATAAATATAAACAATGTCTAAATTTAAACTTAATTAAAACAAAACAATAAAATTAAATATAACAAATTATAACAAAAAATTATACATAACTATATATAAAAATATAAATAATAATAATAATAAAATAAAATAATAATGTATAGCAAATATTATATAAATAAATACCGAAGAGTCGATGACAAAGTTTTTAAAAGACGTCTACAAATGAATTCTATGGTATTATTAAAAATCAAGTTTTTTGTTAAACAAATAAACATAACCTTTTAAATTTTTTTTAAATTTTGTATATTTTAATTGTAGTTTCCAAAAGTTCAGAAAATTGTATATTAAAAAATGGTTTGAACGAATATTCTGACTTTCGATTTTGTCCAGGAAAGAGTATGGTAGGTACTTGAAAAAGAAAGAAAGAAAGCTTCTTGAAATGAAGCCCGTCTATGAACGAATTCCATTCAAACCTATTTTAAAAAATGTTTTTCAATGATAGAATCATGTTTTTTTTTGTTAAATTAATAAACATAAACTTTTCGATTTGATTTTTATTTTTTATATTTTGATTGTAGTTTTCAAGCGAATATTTTACTTTCGATTTTGTCCAGAAAGAGTAATTGAAAAAAATCTTGGAAAGAAGCCCGTCTCCCAAAAATTCCATTCAAACATTTAAAAAAGATTTCTTTCAATGATAGAATCATATTTTTTTGTTAATAAATAAACATAACCTTTTATATGTTTTTTTAATGACATTTTAATTGCAAATTTAAAAAATTCAGACAATTTTATATCGTAAAATTTGTAGACAAACTTTTGTTTGGGAACAATTAAAAAAATGTAACTGTAAAAAAATGTAAATGTAAATGTAAATGTAAAAAGTAACTTCATTGAGTTTTCAATGTAAATAATTTTCAGAAAAGTATTTAACGTACATATGTATAAGTTTATATAAAAAATGTATCCACATTATAGATATATAAATTATATTATATATATATACAATATATATCTTGACTGCCTATGTCTATGTCTGAATGCCTTAAGGAGGTGTTCCCGGGTAGAAGTTTGAAAAAATCGATTTTTTTTTTTGGCGTTTTATTGTACCTTATACTATATACTATCACCCCCCAAAGTCGTTTTTCAATCCGCAAACTCAGTACCCACTTTTTTGCATGTTAATTGAAGTAATCTCAGCTCTTTTTGCTCTCTTTTTGAAACTTTAAACGCGTTTTTCTCGAAACCACATTTTTTGTACTGGCCGATAACTTTTCTCAGCAACTATGAGAGGTATCGACTTGAAATTTTGGGAAAATGTTCTAGATAGTTTTCATTGGATGCTAAACCAAAGTTTTCATCAAAAAATTATTGTTAAATATATTTTCAAGCACTCTAAAGGTAAAAAAAGGTGGCAAAACTGGACAATTTTTTTTCATATGGCCGCCATTTTGTTTCTAATCAACATTTTGACTAAAACTGTGGTTTAGCATCCGCGGAATTTATTGCAGATTAATAATTGCATACCCATTTCTGTTTCAGATTACTGGTTCCCGAAATTTCTTATCGGCCAGCAGTGAAAACAAGGTCACATTGACCACTGAAAATTTGTACTTAGAAAATAAAATTTTTTGACACAAATATGAGTTTCTGTTCTCCAAATAATAAGGAACAACAAGCAAAAAACCAGAATATTGCATGTTGCCTTGTAGCTCCAAAATAAAAAAAATAAAAAAAAAACAGCCTAAAATCGGCATTCTAGACGGGAACACTCCCTTAACTGCCAGATGTCACTTTAAATCAGTGATGGCCATTCTGCTACTCGCGAGTAGCAGAAATGCCAATGCTCGCATATGTTCGTTTACGTCCGTTGGCGTTGCTGTTACTCACGAGTAGCAAAATGACCATCCTTGCTTTAAAATTTTCCACTTGCGACTGTCTTTTCGCCTTCGGAAAAGTGCTGTTAAAAAAAACTTATAAAAAACCGAAACGTAAAAGGCTGCCTGTCAATTTTTTTGGGGCACTTTTACAAGTGGCCATTGCGCTGACACATGGCCAACACGCCAATAAACCAAATAATGTTATTAGCCACAAAATGCATGTAAATCGTACGCGCAAGTGTCACTTTATGACAGCTGCGGCGGCTGCCAATGACTGCAAGCGTTGTTGCTTTCCTTGCTCTATTGTTTTGTTGTTGTTGCAATGGCTGGTATTGCCAATGGGTATTTTTGCTTACTACTGCTTTCTGCCACACATACAGGGTTCTCCATATCGATTGATAGTGAACGTTCTTGAGAGAACTTTGCATTATTTTTCTTAATCGATTTCCACTTCAGGATCCATTCAGTCTTGCGAGCCACCTCATTTTCTTCTGTTGAGAATTTCGTCGAAATTCCATATCTATTTCCTATTAATTAATGACTCAAGAACCCAAGACTCTTCATTCAGCCAGTTAATTTTCTTCTGTTGAGAAGCTCGTCGAAATTCCATATCTACAAAAGTGAGAACCTAAAAATATACTACGACCAAGGTGTGTTTTGGGATTCTTACTTCTATAGAATTGCAATTTCGACTTATTGAAGTATCAACCAAATGAAAACTGAGCCTCATCGATGAAGAAAATTTGAGTGAAATTTCAGCGTCTATAGTCTGGCACCCAAACGGCAAATCTTGTATGCATTACATGGTCAACAGGCTTCAATTCTTGCCTGAGTTGAACTTTATAACCTAACTCAACTTAACATAACCTAAAAGGTGGTAAGATTGTAAAGTTCTACTAATCTACAAGTTTTTAGTAAAGTCATAAAGTTCAACTGACTTAAGAATCCTTAAAAGTCTTGTGACCAATGTGTAGAAAATACTAATAAAATATAAACGTTATATTAAATGAGGTTTAAATGGCTGTCTTGGCACGGCAAACACACACGTTGGCCACAAAAGGACCCAATGTGAGGAAGCAGTAATGTGTATATACTACAAAGAGAGTTTAAGTCAGTCACTAGAGAGTTGAAGTCCAAGTTTAAAATTCCCTGTACGATAATCTTAAATGGTGAGCAATGCTATAGACTTTTAAAAGTTACTCTGACTGACTGTAACTAGTAAACATTTTCAACAGAGCTATCAATAATGCATCCGTATACAGTGGACGTCCAGTATAACGAACTTCCCATTTAACGAATTTTCGATTTAACGTACGGCCAAATTTTTTCCATTGATGGTTCTATATTACGAACGAATGTGAAATTTGCTGTTCGATATAACGTATATTTTTGGTGTTTTTCATCCTTCGAATTGCTTTTATTTGAGCATTCACATTCTTTACAATAACAATGAATGTTTGGTTTCGTCAAGTGAACAGTACCGCAATGGTTTTTGTTTTTGTTACGTTAAAACTTTCAAATACGTCAAGTTAAGAACATTTTCAAATTCTGTTTTATGCATTGCTGATAATTTTCACAGAATTTGTTTTGCGTTCAGTCGGCTTTTTTATTTTAAAAAATAAAAATTTCAGTAATAAAATCAAAAGAAATTCGCCATACAGAAAAGTTTACTTGCGGTAAAGTGGCGATCGCGCATCGAAGACTTTTTCACTGCACATACACACATAGCCATATGTGTATTTTGAATAAAACAAGATATATGTTTAAAAACTGAATATGTCAGACTTATTTCTTTAACCCTTTCGCCATTTTGTTGCCATATGGCAACATGCTACTTTGTGAACGTCTGCATCCTCTATGGTTGCAAGAATACATTTTTTTTGTTGGTCTTTAGAATAGTTTGAAGTTTTAGGAAAAATACGAAATTAATAAATTGAATATTTAAGTTTAAAAAAGAGAAGTATACATGTTTTTGTAATGACATAGTAAAGGAAGAAAAAGCAGAAAAAATGAGAGAATTTTTTAATTTGTCTTTTTCTTTCAATTTAGATACTTTTTTTTTAATTTTGGCTGAAGTAAATGAAGAAATATTCAAATTTTCGTTATGCGTAAAAAGTTTTATGTTTAAGTAATTATTACAGCCACAGCGATGTGGCACTCTAAAATACAGGGTCCGAGTATAAAAATTAAAAAATGTCTTATGGAATATTGCTAAAATAACCACATAGAAGCCTAAGACGTAAAATTTTAAATTTTAACTTTCCCCAGTAAAAACCTGTAGCGAAAGGGTTAAGAAGGATGGTTTCAAACGAAAAAAATTTCTATCGATTTAACGAATTTTTCGATTTAACAAATTTGGGGTACAACATAAGATTCGTTATATTGGACGTCAACTGTACTTCATATAATTCAAATATTTTATTTTAGTTGCTGTGTTGCCGAGACCCTATTTCTATGTAGGTAAGTACGTTATGGTAGCTGTCTCTGTATGAGACCCATTTACGCCTATATATGGTCCCTTGTGATATACGGTAAATAATTGTTCAATCAGTCCGAGCGAGGAATCGAACCTAGAGTCTCTGGTTTGGAAAGCCAACGAGCTGTTCGACTATCGAGGTCTTCCTTTCATAAAGTACTAAAAACGGAAAAAAATGGAAATAAAAAATGACATGAAATTCTTAAGGACCAGCAAAAACTTTGAGTCGGTAAATATCTTCCTGAGCTGCTTCACCCTTTAGTCAGAACAGCTACGAACGTAGGTATCAGAAGTTGTATGGATTCGTTTTCATTTTAATGCAATCTGAAGTTATTAACCCTGCCATTACTATCGTTGGGGTGGAATCCACCCTGTGAGTTCAATTTCTGAGTAAAATGTAGATTTTTTAACC
Organism: Melieria crassipennis; assembly: GCA_963668005.1. Taxonomy (NCBI): domain Eukaryota; kingdom Metazoa; phylum Arthropoda; class Insecta; order Diptera; family Ulidiidae; genus Melieria; species Melieria crassipennis. Next base: position 48,997,140 of record OY764962.1, read on the forward strand.
AAAACCAACATAAAGTTATAATGTAATCCACATTTGCATATTTCGGAAGGTTTTAGAGTACATTGCATTTGTATAAAGAAAGCAATTGTTTTTTTATAATTGTTTTCAAAAGTAATTGGGTGTATTACACCCACGATAGTAGTCGCGTTATAACATTGCTGGGTGCTTAACACCGATTGTTAGTAAGAAGTTGTATTTTTTATAAAATACATTTACATATTTTTATTCACTTTTTGGCGACAATTTTTTTAAATAACATATAGACCATTTACTTGGTAGTAAATCCTTACAAATTATGCTCTAGGATAAGTAACAACATTTTGTTTTATGACTTTTTTGAAGATATTTTAATTTAATAATTACCGAATTATTTTAAATTATGTCAATTTTGCTGATCGTTTTTTCATGTTATGACAATTTTGCAAAATTTAAAAATGATTAATGACAATTAAAAAGTCGGAAGAAAAATTTTGAAAATACGAACTTAATTAATTTATTTGAAAATATAAACTAAAATTGTCACAACTTTACTTAGAATTAATTCCAACAACGATTTATTTCGTCAAAAGTTTCACAATTTGAATCAGGACTCTTTTGCATTGAGCTGCAGCGATCAAATAGCATCAAACTTCTCGACACAACTAAAAATAAGTCACTATATGTAGCTATGAAAAAGATAGAAAAACAAAAACAATATGCTGAAAATGTGAACAATATATGTTTGCAAAATCTACAGTAACCCACTCTGCACCTGTATCTAGGAATCAATCAATTCAATATTGCCAGAAGTGAACGCAAGCTATGACGACATGTTTGATTACCTTAAAAAGTAGCAGGTATATTGTTAATTTTTGTTTGAGTTTTTACGCAAAATTTTACCTCGGTCCGAAAAAAATATTAAATATTTACACAGCACAACAAAAAAAAAACTTGTTTTCTTTTGCATGGAGTTTTTCTACTGTTTCTTACTAATTTGGGTGCGCTGATTTCGAATCTATCAGATTTTTTCTAGCAGCTCTAGTTAGTGAGATATAGGTACCATGTCATTTTTTCCTCTACTTTTTCCATATTTTTGATCGTAAAAACCAAAAAACCGATTGACATGATTTTCACCTTATCGCATTAACAACACCGCACGGCTTCTTTTCCGATGCAACTTATTTTTATAAGCTTTAAAATGCCGCGGTAATTGGGCCTCAAAGTCGGAAAAAATTGGATTTTAAGGCGTTTTCTTTGATGGCCAAAAACATACACAATTTTCGTAGATCAATTAACGAGTTAGGTGTATAATGAAAGCCGACATATCAAGCAATACAACACAGCCAAATTATTTGGCGGAATACACATTCGCATCGAAGTAGTTAATAGCAAAAATATACCATAGCCATTTTCATCACTTTTCATACTTTTTCCTTAAAAAAATAGGAGCCTAAAAATATGCAACATTTTTAATTTTTTTTTGTTCCGAGCAGTTCAACATTTTTTGTTTTTTGCTTGTATTTCAGACTATAAATGGAACATATAAAAGAGCATAGTTTGAGGTCCCTAATTTTTTAAGGAAAAAGTATGAAATGTGATGAAAATGGCTATGGTATATTTTTGCTATTATTTCGATGCGAATGTGTATTCCGCCAAATAATTTGGATGTGTTGTATTGCTTGATGTTTCTTCTTAAGATATTCCTATACTTCGTAACTTGATTTATCAAACATCTGTACAATTTTCGCCATCAGAAAAAACGCCTTGAAATTCAATATTTTCCTACTTTCAAACCTTATTATTGTACAACGCCAATTTAGAACGCAGAAAATTGATTAATGCCAAAAAAGATGGCGTGAGATGTTGTTAGTGCAACTATATAAAAACTATATCACGTCGATAGGATTATTGGTTCAGAAATTACAGTCGAAAACGAGAAAAAAGCCGAGGAAAGTTCGAAAAAGTGACACGCCCATTTTTTGCGAAAACTAGAGCTGTTACATAAAAACGGAGTATGGTTTTGAAACGCTGTTTTCGGAAAAACGATTCAGATTCATGTAAAAAACTCCATGCAACAGACATGCTGTTGTGCAGTGTTATTTATTACTTATTTTTTAGCTTTCTAAATCAATCAAGCCCAAGAAACATAGCTTAAATATTGTGCAAGATGTGGCTATTTTCCCAATACAACCTTTTTATTTCATCTTTTTTTTCTTGAAATGAGATGCACATAAACAAATGTTTATATTAAATAAATGAATTAACAAAATTATACAATTTAATTTTGTTTTTACATGCTGTGATGTTCTGATTATGAAAAAATGTGTTTTTGTTTATTTTATCTCAATGGATAAGTAAAACGGATAATAAAGAGTTGTGGGTGGATTACACCCATAGTTAGTAATGGAGTTAGTGTAATAGACGATAGTAATGCAGGGTTGAACGATGCCGAAATGGCACTTTTATTTACATTTATCTTTGACAATTTTCAAAAGGCTGAGTTGTAATTTCAAACGAAATGTAGAACCCTGTATACACACAACTACAAACACCTATCGAACGGGCTTACAAAAAGTGAATGCAAGCAAGAAACAACGTAAATCGACCCCAAAGAGTTTTGTCGACTTTTATTTTATTGTTTAATCGAAGCGTTTAAGCGATGCTTAGATAACAGCCGACGAAACTCAATGTCAACGACGCGCACAAATGTCCGAGCTGGCAGCAGTCGGGGAAAAAAGGTCACAATTGAGCAATTTAATGATTGAAACGTGACCCATTCGCCTAAAAAACATGAAAGAATGGAGTCAAACAGCACCTACAGTACCCTACAATAGGCAGTTGCTTGGGTTCCAGTTGAGGTATGGGTTTGATTTTTTTGCGTGGCATTAAGATGTGACAGTAATAAATGAGCTCATTGGCAGCGCTCATTTGACTACTTCAAAACTGTGTCATTGTTGCGCATTTAGTGCTGTTTGTTCAAAGTGCAAGTGGGAAACACTGGTCGGTACTTTGAGGCGCACATTGCGTTTTCCTCGCACAACACTTTACCGGCGATAATTTTCCTAGCTGTCACTTGCAGGAAAGTGTTGACTGCTGCTTTCCGGCCTGGTAACACTGCCACTAACTAACTGCTTTAATGCACAGCGTTGACCTTTTCTCTCCCCCACCCACCTGACTGCGCGTTTCAGTGTTTTATTTTATGCGCATTTGTTCGTTTTTTTGCGCATTGCATGTCACACAAATAATGGAATTTGTGGAAAAATTTTTTTGTCTGACAACACACAGCTGTGCTTTCCTGGATTTTGCGTTTGTCGAGTGATTTTCTGAGATGCGAAATGACCTTTACGCCTGCGAGGGAAAACGGCCAATGGGGCACAAGGAAAAGGCATTCTTTGGCGTATTTTGAGGTTGATTAATTTTACTTTATGTCTCTTGATTTTATTGTATTCGGGGAACACCGATTTTTAGTGAATTACTCAAGTGTCCAGTAGGCGAATGCGTATTGAGTGCGTTTATATATACAGATTTTTTACGATATTATCACAGCGACTGATTGAGCATTTTGATTGATATAAATGATGATATGGACTGATTGATGCCAAGTTCAGCCGAACAAAATCTGCTTTTCGATTAGAAAGTGGCGCACAGATGCCCAGTGAGTGTTGACAATTTGTCATATTTTCCAAGTGACTGAAACGCCTCCAGCTTCCTTAATTAATAAACAAGCCTAGAACTGTCAGCGTCCATACTCAACTGTCAGTTGTTGTTAAGTGTTGCCAAGCGATTTCTAGCGTGGAATTTTACTCTTTATGCCATGACTAAACATTTTGAATGCACAGCAAGTGAAAAATCTCCAAAAGGTAGACAAATTAAGAGCCGCCAAATGTGTCTGGCTCGATGGAGATGCTGACTGCTATATACATACATACATATGTATGGTATGTACATACATACATACATAAGCCTTGCGAACGCGTCCAGTTGGTTGCAGCTGTACAAACCAGCACAACCACAACCCATGAATACGTTGTTGTCGCATTTGTCGGAAGCGTGGAGCAGCGCGTACGTGCTGCGCATCACGAAGCCGGTGCGCATCACGCAGCCGCTGCGCACGTTGCGGCCATTGTCAGATGATAATGTTGCATGATTTGTAGCGCACCGATAGACGCCAATGTCTGCTTAAATGCTGCAGCTTTGGGCAGCGTTTGCATTTGTCGCTATGGCGCGTTGATTGTGATTGACTTTGATTAATTAGCAGCGGCCGCATTTGCTAGAAGCCGCACCATCGTCGGCGGTCGTTCGTTGAAGTGATGGAAATTCAATTGAATGGAATTGTTGGCGGAGATTATAAGTAAACGATACAATGTCGAATGTAGTGGCGAGGTTCATTAAATTCAAATTGAATGATGTACAGATCTTACATTATTAGTTTTTTAACAAAATGTGTCATGCATGATTTAACGTCAAAGAGAAACCGATGCATGTGTGTTGAATAGTGGTGTGAGAAAGTTTTTAATGTGAAGGCTTTTGTAGAGCATGAAACACATTATTGGAATTTTTCATACACTGCACCAAAGTGTCTGGAAGTATTGAGTTTGAAGTGGAGATTGTAGCGAGCAGAAGAATATCTGATTGATAAAGAAATTTGTGTATATTTTTGAACAAAATCAGCTGGACATATCTGCTTCTCTCGCAGCCGTTTCTTTTTTTAACATAGAAGATGAAAATGTTTGTAGAAACTGGTAGACCCAACCCGCCGGATTCACTTCACCGATTGCTTGCAACCCCTCTGCGGGCATCGCAATTGGCTTCTAAATCTACTAGAGCGATGGGCCTGGCAGATTAGATTCGACTTTATACAGAAAGTCTAATCTAATCTAATTTATACAGAAAGTCTAATCTAACCTAACCTTAACCAGTCTGGGTCCCATTTTGCTCCCATGAGGCTTGTGCCTAGTCATCCTGAAGTCATCATTTGTCTTTCTTATAAGAAACCAGTTGAAACATACTCTTGCTTTCAGAAGTGATGAGGTTAGGTAAAGGAGCTCAAAAGAGCCCAGTTCCCAGTAAAGCTTAGGTTTATCCAGTATAATTATTATATATCAAACAACTTTTTGGAGTTCAAAATAACTAATAATTTAGATTATAGCAGACTAATAGCGAAACCCCCCTAAAAATTTTGGGTATCTGTTCGTATTGGCAACAACTATCGCAAACGATCGAACAACGAACTGTATGAGCTGTTTAAAGACATAGACGTAGTACAGCGAATTAGGGTGGGTTAGGTTTGGTTAGGTAAAGGAAGGGAAATGTGCGGCATTCAATTCCATTTCGAGACCCTTTGGGTTCACTTTAAATCCCTTCTTTCTTGACTCCGGCGTCTTTCCCTTGGCCTTGGCGAGGAAATTGTGTAGATTAGTAATCTGTGCATCAGCTATTTCCGTAGGTCTATCGAAGAACCTGACCCCCTTGTTTCCCAGCTTCGGCATAAATCGTCGGTAGCCAGTCGCCACTTGTATAGCAGTGTTCGGCGCAGTAGGTGGAGGTCGAAGCTGAAAAGGGAGACCGTGTCTCTGGTGGAAGGGCCGAGTTGATCTTTCTAAGTGTTAAGCAGAGAGAAAGAACTTTTACAGCAAGCCGTAACCCCGTTACGAGTTTTTATGGCCAGCTAAGTAGGTTAGGTTAGGTTGGAGTGGCAGCCTCCTACGTAAAAAGCTCACTTAAGCACATCTTGTGGCACATTGTGATACCACTGTCGATGGTGCGACTCCCCTTACAGCGCTGAGAACCAAGAAGATTCCGTTATGAACCTGGCTATATCCCTGATATTCAGAGGCGATAGTTCGGTTAGACTAGTAAAGATAGCTGAGCCGAGAGATTTAAGTCTTCTTCTGACTAATGAAGCACACTGACACAACAGGTGGAGAACGGTCTCCCCCTCCTCCTCGGACCCACATCGTCGACAGTAGTCGTTGGATTGCAGTCCCAGTCTCTCCGCATGCTTACCCATAAGACAGTGACTCGTGAGCACCGAGACCGTTGTGCTTATTGAGTGACGGCTAAGGTTAAGCAGCTGGTTAGTCCGTTTCATGTTATAGGAAGGCCAGCTTAGTCGAGAGATACTGCATGTCTGTTCGTCAGACCACTGGCACCCAGAGTAATGAGACGTTGGAGCGTCTAGCTAAGTTGATCAAGAATTTTTGGCAGTCCAAAACCAGCCTGGATGAGGTGGTCGCCCCGCGGCCAGTTAAGTAAGTAAGTAAGCAGTGGCGCACACAGGATTTTATTTGGGGAGGGTGGTTTGCGTACAATTTTTGTGCCGAATACCTACCATTCGAAACCATATCTTGTATCAGCAATTTTTGTGATTAGGGGGTTCGAAACCCTGTAAGTAAGTAATCTCTTTAATCTTAGAACCGTCTTTGAGATGCTGACTTAGTTAAGGTTTTCTGGTACTCAGTGAAGTTTGGGTTTATCCAGTAACTATTATTAAATTTGGAACAGGTTTTTTGCCTTGAAAGTGGTTAATAAATCGGGTCAAGTCAAACCTTGGACTTACCAAGATCGACTCATACCTAAAAAGGGATTTAGTCTCCTCCGAGTTAAATCAAAACCCCTAACATGTAAAGTACAGCACGTCTTCTCTCTCTCTTCAATTCATCCTCAACTCTGGCCGTAATCATCAAAGAGGAAATTGAGTCTCTGAACGTGTCTACTAGCAACTCAATGCCCTCTTAGCACCCAAAATTTTTAATCAAATTTGCTGCATTCAAGCTTAAAAGTTAGTTGGTTTTATTACACCTAAACGAAGACGGAGATTCCCTGGCGTTTCTGTTGAATTCCTTCTTTATCCAGAGTCTGGACACTAACTCAAAACGAACGCATTTGAAGCATGGGGTTGCAGTCAGGTTGATGCCCTTTGTGAAAAGTCCTTTTAACCAAATAACCATCGATACTCCAATGACCGTTGGCCCATCAAAGATGAACTCCCACTTGCTCCGATAGGTTTTTGAGCAAGAAAAGACATTTCAAAATCCAAATCAAAATCTTGTAGACCTCAGTTAATGTTTACATTGCTGTTTCACTGTCCCACTGGAAAGAAATCCTATATTATGAACTCATAGCCTTTCGAATGCCCACAGATGTGACCAGAACTTGAGTTTGGAATACACTTCATAATTAGGAAGACAATGTTTAACACAGAATACAACGTAACTAACCACATTGGAGGTAAATTGGCTAGCGGGTTTTTGAGGAAGAAAAGACACTCAACAAACAACTTCAATTAGTTGTGGACTTCAATAAGTGATTACATTACTGTTTCACTGTTCAAGTAGAAAGACCGCCTGTGAGTTCCCATATTATGAACTCATAGATTTTCGAATGACCAGGTCTTGGAATACACTAAATTATTAGGAAGACACAGTTTAACACAGAAGGCATCGCAGCCTAAAGGTTAACTTTTGCCTGTAGTTTTAAATAGTAGTTGGAACTTAACACTAATTTTTGGAAAGATGAATGGATTTTAAATTCACAAAAGGGGCGTGGTGATATTATAGAGTTTAAATAACTCACTCAAGTACAACTGTAAGACCCACTGGTCTAATATTATTGAATTTGATGGCCGAAAATTGCCGCAATATTAATTCATGTTATGGGAAATTGCTTCGAATATTGTAGTAAATTATAAATTATAATTAAATTTAGTGATTTTATTTGTATTATCGCAAACAAAAAACGAAATTGACCGCACAACGCTGAGGGTCGCACAACGGTCGGCGTACAACAGCCGCCACAGACAAACGTCGAGAGATGAACCGACGAATAATGGCGATAATTTCCCCCTACTGATATGAACCGCAACAACAACATCATCATATCAAGCAACAACAACAATAAACAAACCAGCAATAACAATAAAAACAACAACCTAATGGGCATATGGACAAAACCGTCGACCAACGTTTGAAAGCCAGCGACCGAAGGAGCTGTCGGTCGGCGGTCGTAAAAGAATGAAGCGAAGCAGTCAACTGGGCATTAACAGTTAGATCTCGCAGGTTAATAGCCTGCGAATGCGAGGCTACAAGGCTAAAGGCAAATATATATGTAAGTGTGTGTGTGTTTGTATGTATTTAGTTTGGTATGGTTGGCTGTTTTGTAGCGACGCATGTGAGCGGCCATCGAATTGTGGTGAATAGTAAATGCGAAAACAGATCTGAAAAAAATAAAAAAAGAGAAAAGCACACAAAATGTGCTCATAGGTTTCTCTTTCGGAGTTGGTCTTTGTGTTGTTGATTCAAAGGCAGAACGCATGAAGGCAGGACAATATTATCGCCGCTGATTGCGAAGCAGCATTTCCTGGAACCGTACTGGCGCTAAATATATGGAAAGGGAAAGGATGTGACTGAATTTATGACGGTGCTACGGTCCCTGACGGAAATAGTTAACATTTGACTGCTGGTGATGTCGCTGCAATGACACTTGAGGTGAGTATGGAGGCACTTTGGTCAAGGGAATATGAGAGAGAGAGAGAAGGGCTTTGTTGACTTGGTATTAAGATTAAATTAAGATTAAATTTCACAAGAATTGAACCTCAAAAAAGAATAAAAGTTGTTTTTTCTAAGGTAATAAACAAAGTGTTTTACTCTCAGCTGTTTGGTGTTTCCTTCTGGAAGGAAATCCGATTATAAGGTACAAAACACTGAAATTCCTTAGGGAAGGAAAGAAGTCTAAGGATAATCAGGAAATTCAACTTTAATTACAAGCCATCACTTCTATGCCTTTCCATCTCGTTCCTTTCATTTAATTTCCTTTCCTAACCTCACATAACCAATTCTATCCTATCCTATCCAACTATTCCATACTTTGCTTCCCTGTCCGCTGTAAAATTGGTTTACGTTGCGGTTATTAGCATCAACAATTATTCCATTGTTTTATAGCATACTTTCAGGCGTAATCTTTTAATTGGCCACCTCGACTGTAATTCGGATGTTCCAGTTCCGTGCAACATCAGTAACTGTCCAATGGTAACTTATATGCTAATAAGTTTACTTAAGCACTAATAACCTTGAAACTTATTTCCGACTTATTTTTTCCTTCTTTTCTGCTTATCTTTTTGTGCTATTCGCAAAATTTCCGTTACTCCGAAACAAACGCCAGCTAATCGCTATTCTTTGCCATAATTTACTACCGTTAAAAAACACTCTGGAAGTCCTTTGCCATTTGGGGCTGTTGGCATCAACTTAATTAAAATACATGCAGCCGCGACTAAATCTTCAATGCCCGGCAGCATAACTTGAATTAATCCAATTCAAGTGCAGGCATTTTTAAAGGAATTGTTGCTACTGCTACTTTTTCCCCATTTTTGTTGTTTTTATTGCTTTTAATTAATTCGCATTAAATGAAATTGAAACACCTGTGAACAAACAACTGAGAAACGTGTGGTAAAATATTAACTGTGCAGTTAATGCACAACAACAACAACAGCAACATGGACGGCAACCAATACTGCCTCTAACAAGTACAGCAACAATATGGAGTACGGAAAAAGAAGGTAATGCTGCACACTGGGACAAGAGTGGCTGTTTACCAAACAAATTGTAATGTCAATGTGCCTGTATTCTCTCTTGTCAATGTCTTTTTACAGGGAGCCAACTTGGATCCGAGGTCATCTCTCCAATATCCATTCGAGTCAACTCATCTCCGAGCTCGTCTCTCCAATATTCATTCTAGCCAACTTGTCTCCGAGCTCGTCTCTCCAATATCCATTCTTGCCAACTCGTCTCCGAGCTCGTCTCTCCAATATCCATTCTTGCCAACTCGTCTCCGAGCTCGTCTCTCCAATATCCATTCTTGCCAACTCGTCTCCGAGCTCGTTTCTCCAATATCCATTCTAGCCAACTTGTCTCCGAGCTCGTCTCTCCAATATTCATTCTAGCCAACTTGTCTCCGAGCTCGTCTCTCCAATATCCATTCTTGCCAACTCGTCTCTCCAATATCCATTGTAGCCAGCTCATTTCCGAGCTCGTCTGTTCAATATCTATTCTAGCCAACTCGTCCCTGAGCTCGTCTCTCCAATATCCATTTCAGCTAACTGGTCTCCGAGGTTGTCTCTCCAATATCCATTCTAGCCATCTCATCTCCGAGCTCGTTTCTCCAATATCCATTCTAGCCAACTTGTCTCCGAGCTCGTCTCTCCAATATTCATTCTTGCCAACTTGTCTCCGAGCTCGTCTCTCCAATATCCATTCTTGCCAACTCGTCTCTGAGCTCGTTTCTCCAATATCAATTTCAGCCAACTGGTCTCCGAGGTTGTCTCTCCGATATCCATTCGAGTTAACTCATCTCCGAGCTCGTCTCTCCAATATTCATTCTAGCCAACTCATCTCCCAGCTCGTCTTTCCAATATTCATTCTAGCCAACTCCTCTCCGAGCTCGTCCCTCCAATATTCATTCTAGCCAACCCATCTCCGAGCTCGTCTCTCCAATATTCATTATAGCCAACTTGTCTCCGAGCTCGTCTCACCAATATCCATTCTAGCCAACTCATCTCCGAGCTCGTCTCCTCAATACCCATTTTAGCCAAATTGTCTCCGAGCTCGTTTCTCCAATATCGATTCTAGCCAACTCGTCTCCGAGCTTGCCTCTCCAATATTCACTCTCGCCAACTCATTTCCGAGCTCGTCTCTCCAATATTCATTCTAGCCAACTCGTCTCCGAGCTCGTCTCTCCAATATACATTCTCGCCAACTCATCTCCGAGCTCGTCTCTCCAATATTCATTCTAGCCAACTAGTCTCCGAGCTCGTCTCTCTAATATTCATTCTAGCCAACCCATCTCCGAGCTCGTCTCTCCAATATCCATTCTAGCCAACTTTTCTCCGAGCTCGTCTCTCCAATAACCATTCCAGCCAACTCGTCTCCGAGACACAGTCTGGATGATTCAATGGAAGCTAAACCTTCGTCTTGCCATCAAATTTGTATGTACATACATAACTGACACGTTTGCGTGTAGTAAGGGAAGCGGGACGCTCTGTTTCCTCCTTCTAGAGCAGTGAAGACGAATATAAGGCGTCGAATTGTCATCACTGCCTTAAAGTAAAATCCTTTCTCGAACCCCTTTTCGTCATTGCTTTATGAAGTGCCGATTCGTTCCACTGTGAATCGTACGACGACAATGAAATGCCAAATTACCATTATGTGCGGCACAGCGAACCACAGCAGCAGCAAGAATAACAACAAAAACAAAAAGCAAAAATATATCAACTCAATTCCCATAATGCGTAGCAACAGACATATTTAATTTCCACAAACCCAACACCAACAGCAACAACCAACGCATCAGCGTCGGCACGGTGGCCCTTCGCAGCACAGCGCCGCACAATGGCCACATTAGCAGCCCCTGTTGCGCGGCCGCTACACGCGACGCCCATTTCAAGGGTTGCTGTGCGCAACGAACGCACAAAAAACTGAACTGAACCGAACCGAACGGAACTGAAATGAAATGAAATGAACCCAATCCTTTCGCTCAGTTTTCCCTCATTAACTGCATTAGGCGGCGCTCAGCTGTGTTGAGCCGTTTTTTGTTGTTGTTGTTGTTGCGCTGATATTGAGGCCTTAACCTTGTGGGCTGCGTGCCGAAACAAAAAGTGTGTGTGTGGGCGACAGTGGAGTTGGCGTTGCTTTGAGTGATGGAGATGCTCACCTCAGCCTTTTTGACTATTCAACCGGCTGTTGTGTGCGTTTATTTAATTTCGTTCAATTAATTTTGTATTAACTACTCGAAAGCGATGAAACGGTAATAGTTTTTTTTCGGCGCCTAATCCTTTTTATTGGTTTGTGTCGAGTGTGCACTGTCAATTGGGCGCACTGTCAAATTGCACACAATAGCGAAATTCTTTTGTGGGCCGTTGTTCAGTTGTCGAACGGTTAATTCGCTGTGCGGTGATTGAAATTCGGTTGCAAGTTTTTGCGAAATTTCAATGAGTTCCAGGTAAGTGAGACGAAGCGAAGTAGATGAAAAAGTAGAAGAAAAGGGGACAGAAGATAAAGAAATAAAAGTAGATGAAGGAGAACAGCTTAAAAATGCACAAATACAGTTGGAACAGGCGCGGATCCAGAAAAATATTTCGGGGGGGATTTTAAAAAGTAATTCTTTAATATTTATAAAATGTATTTTAATTTGTATGTAGTTTTATAGTCGATCCACATATTTCGGGGGGATTTCAACCCCCAAAACCCCCTCCCCCCCTGGATCCGCCACTGAGTTGGAAAATGAGAAGGCCAAACTTTTGCCAGCAAAAACAGCGAATGCAAACAACGAAAAGGGTAAGGAAACAATGTGGCGCGGCGGACGAGCGAGTGGGGCCGCATGGCGAGTGGCGGCGAGTGCGGGTGACGAGTGGGAGTAGCGAAAAGTGTGTTGCCCAAACACCGTTTAATCCTTTGTTTTTCACATTGCGGCTAAATGCGCCAATACAACAACAAGAACAACAATGCAGCATGAGCTGCGAGCATCACACAAATACAGCGAGTACGCTGCAAACAGCCGAAGCGATTTAGTGCGCTAACGGATGCAATGTAAAGCGAGGGAAAGACAAACAGTGGTGAGTTGGAGCGGCGGAGCGCGATGTGTGGGCTTCGACCGGGATAAAGTTGAGCCTGCAACTGCGTTGGTACTGTGATCGTTGTTGTTGTTGTTTTTGGTTGTTGCAGCTGAAGTGTGATGCCCTCAATGCAGTTCAGCGCCATCAATTCTGCCGCCGCAATGCATAGCAGCAACTGATGGGGCAGCGAGCCGAGGCGCAAAGGCGTCGCGCAGGCTGACAAAGAAGCAGAGCAGAGCAGCGCCGCGCCGCAACAACAACAAAATGCAAACAATGCAACATAAAATTGCATTGCAGTAAAAGTAAAAATGATGAATGGTCGGAAGTGAAATACAAAATGAGAACAAAAACAAGAACAAGAGCAACAACAACAACAACAAAACAGCGAAAGCCATTTGCAGAAAAAGAACTGCAATTAGAATATCAAAGCAGAAGCTCATGAAATTAAAAACAAAACACAACAATAACAAAAAACAACAACGACAACAAAAAATAACAACACACAAAACAAAACCAAAACATCGACAATAAAAGCAGCGCGCAGAAAATGTAAAAGAATGCAAAATAAAAAAAATGAAAACGCAACGTGATGAATTGAAAATGAAAATAGCGAAAATGTGAAAATGTGGAAATGCGCGCAAAGTGAAATGAAATGAAAAGGGAAAAGGGACGACAACATTCAGTGCTGCCACTTAGGCAGTCAGCGCGTCGGCGTCTGTCAGGCAGCTTATGAGTTGTTGCTGTAGCTGGTTGTTGTATTCTTTTGTTATTGTTGTTCTTCTTGTTGTTGCAATGCCTGTTATCATTCGCTGCACTGACAGCGGCGAAAGTGGGTCTTCTCGTCCTCGGTGTCGCATGCAGCAGACGTGTTGCATTCAAATTCGCTCGCTGCCTGTGACCAGCTGCCGCAATTGCTGCTGGCGGTCTCGTTGCAACAATTGCAGCAAACGTATCACTGCTGTCTGCTTTGTGGCCATATTGTTGCACTTATCGTTGCTGTCGTTGTTCCTGTTGTTGTTGTTGTTGCAGCCATTGTTGGCATCGGCCTGTTGCCGCATTGTCGTGCACGTTGCCGGCGCACTGTGCCACTTCGAGCGGTGCCATTGTTCTGGCCGTATTGCAGTTGTTGCATTTTTGATTTACTTTATTTGCAGCGGCAGCGTTGCCATTGCAGTGCTGCAGCCATCAGCCACCAGCCAGCAGCGTCTGCCTGCCTGGAAAACCACCGAGATTTATGTGTATTGCCGTTGTTACGATTCGGCTACAGAACCGACCAGGCAGCGTTGTGATATGATGCATGTAGTTGTAGTTGTTGTTGTATTTGTTGCAACTTGCAATCATCTCTAACGCCGCAAAGACAGTAACGAAGAGCGGCAAAAATCAAAATGGGCGCAATTGTACGTGTCGCAAAGTGTATGCGCAACAGAGAACGAACATGCAGCAACAAAAATATCACAACAACTCAAAGAGTATCTACTATATACGACTTAAAGAATTCAGCATTTTCAGTTTAAATTAAGCGTGTTTTGGGTACTTTTGTTCAACTTTTCTACTTGCGTTGTTGCCAGTGTAGAACCGATACCCATTAGATCTGTAAGAGGGTTTCTTCTTAGGTGAGATGACTTTTCTTTTGGGAGTAGCTCAGTGGATTTCGTGGGCACGTTGCTCTATACCAGCCTAACTGGTTTTTAACTCAAACTCCAGACATCTGGGAGATAGCAAAGTTCATATTGGAATCCTTGTGGTTCCCAGGACGTTTAAAGGAAGAGTTATCCTATCATCATAGATAATTTCTTTATGTTTAAGTGAGCTTATCAATAGAAAACTGTCCTACAACAGCATAATGATTTCTACCTATCAGATAGGAAAGATTCGACACTTCTTCTTTTTTAAGTGGTTTCCAACCCGTTGGGGATCATCGCCGGAACGATTGCAGATCCTGATTAAGTTCCTTCCAGTTTGTGGAATCTAACAATCAGGTGCTGCAGATGATCAATCAATCTCGCAAAGATTCAGTGTGCCTTTTCTATTCAATCCTAAGACCTTCGTTTCGAGGATCCGTTTGATTAGGGTGCTTTTTTCCATTCTATCGAGGAGTTCCAGCCATACTTATATATTACATTATGTTTTCAACAGCTGCATCTAGGCGTTCCATATAAGGGAGGTCTAAGAACTAATTTGGTATCCTTTTAGCATCAACAGCTCTAATTAATTTTTTTTAAGTACAAGTCTAAGATCTTCTTTGGTATCAAAAGCTAATTCGCATAACGTTTTCAAGCTATTTTGATTTATATTCTCCTTGTTAACCTTAGAAAGGTCATTGCGGTAATTTGACCGGTTTTTGATTTTTGTATCTATATTTTTTTTAGTATTTCTACCAACTTTTACTTTTCGAGAGATACACGGATATAATATGTAGTCTTTGTAGGTATGGAAAACTTGCGGTCTTTCTAATGCTAAGCGGTTTCCAAACCTCCTCAAAGTCATCTTTTTAACCATTGTAGCCTTTCATTTTCCATTTTTCTGAGCAAGTTTCTTCTAGTTTGTAAATCTTTACAACTTATGACGTCAGTAATCAGCTGAAAAAGATCAATCGATTTCTCAAAGGTTCAGTCTGTATTTTCTATTTTCCATTCGCTCGAGGTGTGCGAGCCAATGCAACCACTGGACCGTCACCTGGATGAATGGATGGATGTTGAACTTCTTCACCAACAACTACTTTCAGTCCTGGGGGTCCATCATCTTAATTGGTATCAAAAAAGGAGGTTGGCTAAACCGACCTTAAACCCCTTAAAATTAATCTTCACCTAATTAACCGCTCTAATTAATTTGTTAAAAATATGGAAGTCTGTGCACTAAGATTCTCTTTGGTACAACCAAGAAATTTCAATATCGAGATGAAGTTTGATTCTGAATGAATCAGGATAGATTTCATTGGCTCTTTGAACTCTAGTTGAACCTTTTGTAATAGCAAATAAAAACTCAAATCTTTGCTGCAAGAACCAACTAACACTGTTGGTAAATTATTAAATTACTATATTGCAGGGACTTAACTATTATAAGTTTTTTAAGAAAATAATTGCAACGTAACTATTACTATGCAACATAAATTTTTTTTTTGTTGATTTTAATTATTATTTGCAACAATTAATTTTTACGTTGCGTAATAACTGTTATGGAAAAAAAAAATTTTTTTCGTCCTCGACAATTATTATTTTGCGATTTTTTTTCGATTTGTTTTATTTACGTTACCGATAATTATTATTTTAAGAAATTTTTTTTTTACGTTGCTTCATAACTTTTATTTTCGATTTTTTTTTTACGTTGCTTCATAACTTTTATTTTCGATTTTTTTTTTTTACGTTGCCGATAACTATTATTTACCAAAAATTTTTTTTTTACGTTGCTCCATAACTTTTATTAAAGAAAAATTTTTTTTTACGTTGCCTTGCCACATTTTGAGTTCAAATTGATTTTTAATTGTTCCAATACATTTATTTGTAGTACAACAAATTGACAAACGCAAATTTATTGCAGAAAACCAATTTACACCAACAACTAAAGTGCATTTTAATTTTTGTGCACATGAAAATCGTATATGGATGTTTTGAGGTGTTTGTAATTTAATTTAAATAAACAAAACCCTTATTTATAAAAAAAAAATTATTCGGACGGTTGGATTTGAACCTACAACCTTCGGAATTGAAGCTTGCGTACACTACTGTGAAGCCACAACCTGACTTACATCAAGTTAGAAAAAACAGAAGATAGAAATGTAGCCAAGCGGAAATTAGTTCTATCAATATTATCACGTGTTATTAAGTAGCAATCGTAAATAACAGTTATAACGTGTTATCAACAAAATCATTACTATGCATTGTACGTGTACGCGAAGGAATACGAAATCTATATAACTCTATATAATAAGAAATCGTCATAACTCAAAAAAATTTTTTTTTCAGTTTATGGCAACTCTGTGTGCATCTGCATATGATCTTTTATCTGTCAAAACCACTTTGTAAAATATTCAATACTTTGCTCACAAGACGACATGAAACATTTTTTGCTACCTTGAACTGCCTGCATTGGTAAACTTTAAAATTGAATTTTCTCGGAATGATGTAGTTTTGAGTTATGACGTTCTTGCAGCGAAGGAGCGATATGTACATATAATTGTTTGTCCTGACTAACTGACTGATTAATCACCGCCCAACCCAAAGCTACAAATATGAAATTTGAACTGTAGGTACATATTGAAAAATGAGGACGCTAAGACGGGATTTTTTGAAAATCGAGTTCTAAAGAGGCAAAACAGGTGTTAAGGTGTTGTATGAAGAAACTTGATATAATAAGCCTATTGATTTCAAATATGGTGAAAAAATTCAAATGAGAAGTAATGAGATAAGAATTTTTTCATAAAAATCTGATGGGATCAACAAAAGTTTAAGAAGAACTTGATTTATTGGCTTTAAACTTGCGTGCAAAGCCGCGGGGTCCTGCTAGTAGTGTTATAAAATGTAAAGACAGTTCTTGAATTTTTTTATTCATTTTCTGAGTAATTTAGTTTCACAAACATAATGTGCGCCAACTTTTCATCCGATAGGTTGCATCTTTGATCACGTAATGTGAGTCGTAGAGCTGAGAACGCCCTTTCCATTGTCACTTGGGTAGCTGGTACAGCGTGTACTATATGTGCCAGTTGTCGCAAAAAAGGAAAGGAACACTTTTTCTCCTCCCAGTACGTGAGTAGGTCTGCTTCAATATCTAGACGCTGTGGTTTAAAATTATCAATTTCGGTATACGCAGCCAAAATTTCGCGCGATGACCCATTGCTAACGTCATCATCTGAATACGAATCGACTTCTAGTTCCCTCAGAGCATTTTTGAGCAGAGACGTGGTACTGTGACTGCTAGATTCATCGATATTCAAATTATGAGGAGTATTAGGAAGCACAGGAGGAGAGCTGGGTAATGAAATGCTTGGCTAAAAATGGTTTTAAAAAAAGTTTATGTTCATTACTATTTTTAAATTCCTGAAAACATACCATAATAGCTTTACTCGGAAAATACACAGAAATATTATGTGTTATTAAGAAATACGAACCTGTTTAAGCGCAATTAATTGCCGGGAAAGCTTCTTTAAATGCTGTTTTGCATCTTCTTTCTGCACTGCATTAAGTGTACGGTAAAAACGGGGATCCAAAAAGAGCGCAGCATTCATAACAACGTTGTTTAAAACTTGAGGTTCTCTATTTGACACAAACGTTAAGAGTGCTGTTGCCGTAGGTGACTGATTCGATTTGAGAATCACTTTTAAGGTGAACCATTCTCTAAAGAAATCACCGAATACAAGCTGCTCTTTTTGGAGTTTGATGGTGATTTCATGAATTGGTTTCAAAGTTGTTACCAATTCTAAAATGTCGGCCCATTCCTCATCCGTCAATGGATTTTTCAAGTGCTCCGAGCAAAAATCTTTAAATTTCGGAAGCCGTTCCAACATTTTATATGTGGAGCTCCATCTTGTTGGAACGTCAAGTTGAGGTTTTCCTAAATTCAACATTTTTAATGTATGCCTATAAGTATACAAAAAAAGTTAATTGAGAAAAAAGAAAGACGAAAATTTAAACGTAGTCTCAAATATTTGGTCTATTAACCTTTCTTTACACGTCTATTCGTCTGTGAGACCGGAAAGTTCATATTTTACTTTCATTGCTCAACTAACTAAATAAAAATTGAAATATTTCGAATATCTTGAAAAATCTATCTCCTTCTCCTTGCATCAAATCAAGCTCCTCGTCATCTGCACAATCGTCTGAATCATCCTCCTCGCTTAACGCAGCCAACAAATCAACTGCTTTAACCATATTTCTTCCGTTATCGGTGGTTATTGCGTAGATCTGGCTATGTGTTAATTCGAAGTCTTGCAGTACTTTGTTTAGTTCTCGCTTCAAATTTTCGCCAGTTTGCCGGATGCAAATTTCTTTCATAGAAAGTGTATAAAAAACGAGCTTCTTGTTTTGGACGAATTGCACATTTATTCCCAAAACGGACCTATCGTGCCGAGTTGCAGAATCCATTTTTATGCACACCATTCTCTGCTTCATCGATTGGACGATGTGCGTTTTTATTTTGGTGTAACGCTCATCGACTAAATCGCAAATATTTCCAGCATTGACAGGCTCCATTTCTAAACCTTTGAAGGTCTGAGCCGAAATCGTCTTGAACGCCTTCGAATCAAAAAAAGATAAAGGCTGGGATTGCACCGTCACAAATTCAATGCAAGCATCAACAACTTCTTTTTTGGAACGTTCCGACGAAAATTTAACTTTTTTTTATCTTCGTCCATTTCGGTTTGCGATTCCAGCTATAGATATAGACAGATAACACGTGATAACATTGGCATAACTTATTTCCGCGTGGCTAAAAATAGGATTTTTTTATGCGTGCCAACAAAATCCAATTTTCCTAATTTTGCTAAATTGTTGTAAGTCTGCTTGTAGCTTCACAGTAATGAAGCTACAAGCTTCAATTCCGAAGGTTGTAGGTTCAAATCCAACCGTTCGAATAATTTTTTTTTTTATAAATAAGGGTTTTGCTTATTTAAATTAAATGACAAACACCTCAAAACAGCCATATACGATTTGCATGTGCACAAATAAATGTATTGGAACAATTAAAAATCAATTTGAACTCAAAATGTGGCAAGGCAACGTAAAAAAAAAATTGTTCTTTAATAAAAGTTATGAAACAACGTAAAAAAAAATTTTTTGGTAAATAATAGTTATCGGCAACGTAAAAAAAAAACTCCAAAATAAAAGTTATGAAGCAACGTAAAAAAAAAAAATCTTAAAATAAAAGTTATCGGTAACGTAAATAAAAAAATCGAAAATAAACGTTATGAAGCAACGTAAAAAAAAAAATCGCTAAATAATAATTATCGAGGACGAAAAAAAATTTTTTTTTCCATAACAGTTATTACGCAACGTAAAAATATTTATTACATGATAATAGTTACAGGCCATGTACAAAAATTTGTATTGGAAATAATTATTATAAAGCAATATTTATAAAAATATCTTAAATAAGGGCAATTTTTTTATTTCCAAAAATATTGATAATAATTATTTTAGGTCTCTGCTATATTGAAATTAGAATAGTAAGGTGAACAAAAAAAGCTAAAACAGATTTAGCTGGATTCTTTTATATTAAATGATACTTACACTTTACCTTCAAGATGGATTGCGAAGTGGGTTCTATTCGCAGTCCTTAAATTTAACGAAATTCTTTCACCTGGCTTTCTTAGAGCCAGGTAAGGCTCTGCTCTGCTACAGAAGTCTTTGTGCTACCAAAGACGACTTTGATTCTTCATTAGAGAACTTTGTGACAAGGACAAATGAAAAAATAATAATATTTAGTCTTGTATCGATTGTAGAGCGGAAATTTATGGTTTAAGTTCATTGGGTGTTCAAGGACAAGTGTGCATGTTTGAAAGGTTGAAGGTTTAAAAGTACAGTGTGTTTCTATTTTATATGTTTTCAAAGGGAACACAAAATAGCGCGGAACAATCTTTGAAAAGCAAAGAAAGTACCTATGAAAGAAAACGAGTGAAAGAGTTGTTGACGCAAGTGTTATCAACTCCAGAGTCTCTAACTAGGGACTCTTAACAGTCTTCAACGGACTATTGGACAAATTCTCAGTGGTTGAATGAACGTTGGCACAGATTTTGCCACCACAACTTGTCTTGGTTCGCAAAATCGTTGGCTACATTCCTGATCTGAGAGTCTATGAAAGAAAACTCACAGCTGAGAATGAAACGTATGCCACACATTGATCCACCAAAGACCGATGAAAGCTAGTGCGGTCCTAATTTTTATCAAACCATAATTCGTATCCATAATCACTCACATATCGCCTTTGAGAATAGTCAATTCTTACAATATTTCACTCTCTTCAAAGCAATCGCCAGCAAGTCATTTACCTTAAAATTGTCGACAAGTTCGGCAATCAGCTGCAGCTGCTTGCATATTCATTGCTTTTTGAGTGCGGCAGTCGAAATCAAATTAACCAAAAATCCAATCCCATAAAGTGCAGCACATGCAACGAGCGATACTGTTGCAAATTCAATTAGCCAAATTGAACAAACACCAACGACACTAATGCAATTACGAGTGCATGTTGCTGCTGCTGTTGTCGTTGTCGTGGTCATCGACATTGTCATATGTGGAAAATTTAAATTACAATTAAAACTAATGCTAACCACCCACACAAACACACAAACACGCATACATACAAATGGCTGCGTCAAAGGCGCTGCAACAGCAGTCATGACAGCAGCAATCGACCAACCAAGCAAGCAATTTCAAAAATAAATTAGCCTGCGAACAATAACAAATGTGCACACAATTTTGTGTCTATGTGTGTGTGAGTGTGTATGTATTTGCTGTAACCTCTGTGCGCATATTTATTGTGCCGAAGTTTATCACTGCCAACACAGCAACGATGTCATTGCAGTCAATGCAGTTTAGTCGTTTGCAGTTGTTGAACCGAGTGGCAACGCTCATGAATGCATTCTGCGCCATTAACTCACAGACAATAATTAAAGTCCGCTTTGGCAGAAGTGCTCCCCTCGACATTCACCCAACGAGTAAAGTGGATTCCTTGTTCAGACGCTGTGCGTGTGAATGCCGATAATGTCAGTTTTTGTAATTGAAGCGCTCAAATTTTTAGTCTCTAAGGTGCAGGTTAATGCTTGAGTCGGCGTAAATTTCAGACTTCTATGAGCTCTGGACTTTATTCTGTGGCCGTGCATTCGTCGTATTCAAATGTACTACTACACAAAATTCTATGGCTTTTGCTCATAAAATGAATGTTTTACGCCCAAAAGTCTAAAATTTATCTAGTGTAATCTTAAGCAAATTAAAAAAATTAAAAGTGCTCTCCTGAAAACTTCATAAAATCTACTTTGGCTACTACTTATGGCCACAGTATTTTTGTTTGTAGGTTTTGGCCTTCATAACCCGGTTTCTCAGTATTTATCCTAACTTCGAGTACTTTGTTTTGGTCAACTTCTCTAGCACGACATAGCTTTTGTTAATTGAGTAAACTTTAGAGATGAATACAATTTTTTGTTGCCCAAATTTATTAAAGAAAAACCTTTATTGAAGTCCTTAGAAGACTGCCAGGCTTTCAGTATGGAATATGTTATCTCCAAGAACAAATTGAGAAACGATATCTTTCTCTCTATGTTAAAATACTTTTATTTGCTTGGCATTTTCTACATAAGTATGTAGATACCACAACAGTAATAGCTGCAATTGAATGGAACGAAGACCTTTCGAGGCTTTTGCAATTCCACCTGGTGACACTGAGACCTGGTGATCCTTCAACTGATCTACGTTAGATTAGGTTAAAGAAGGTGTGCTGCATGCACTGCCATCCGGAGACGCCATTGGCTCCATTGTGAATCCTTTCATTCTGAAAAATACCGGTGTCCTTCCCTATCCGTTGGGATCTCTGTAGATCCAGACGGAATCTTTTGGGGAACCACTCAGTCTTGGCGAGGAAATTGTGTAGATCGGTAATCCGTGCATCAGCTATTTCTGTAAGCCCATCGAAGAACCCGCCTTCAAGGGTCCGAAGCCGCCGTTCCTGCAGTGATGGACAGTGGCATAACAGGTGCTTGATTGATTCCACTGCATGCTGCACAGCTTCTGCATAAATCGTCGGTTGCCAGTCGCCACTTGCATAGCTAAACTGATCTAAGACAGCATCAATGATACACAAATGCTTACAGTTGGCATACTCGTAGGTGAATTAAGGTTGAACGAGATCTTCAATATACTAATAGAAGACGAACTCTTATACAAGAGGTGTGAGGAGAAGGATATTAGTATTTTTGCGGATAGATCTCTCATGGATGGCAGGACAGGAGCCGGCAACGTTTTGAACCGAATGAACCCTAGGTGCACTCTGCATCTCGGAGGTTATGTAACGATTTACCAAGCAGAAATACTGCGATGAGTCACATACATTGGAGCACCTAAGTGAGAGTCAGGTGTTGAATAAGGTCATCCTTATAGCGCTGAACAATTAAGGGGTAATTAAATGAACACAGCAGTTGGCGATACGCTCAAAACTGGCTCTTGAATGTTCCCCAAAACTCAATAGATGCGCCTCAAATAACAAGCTACCTCTAATGTGGGTGAGAGGAGATGTCTGTACCTATCAAACTGAGTTGACAGATGGTCCAGTTCAGATTTTGTGGATTCGAGCCAAGTATTGGACTAAGGAATTTAAGATTTAAGGGTATGGTTGGCACTTGGGTGACCTCAGTGCATTGTCACCGTTGGAATAAGATGAAAAACTGCTGCAAGTTTGATAGCGGGACACAGTAACTTCAGGAGTAGCCTTAAGATGCTAATAGATAACGAAACCTAAAGAGTTCTTAGTCGTGATTGGAGAGTTCTTTGAAGACTGCTTACATTGATAATGCGACACAGTGGTTAAAGAGAAGTGTCAGCTGCACTGTGATAGCAATAAGATAAACAAGTGTTGGCAGTCCAGGACAGCCTTAAGAGAGTCAGTAGGCAAGTAAGCGGTAAGAGTTTTTGATCTAGATTGAAGGATCTTTGATGGCTGACTGCAGTAAAAATGCGACACAGTAACTTCAAAAAGCACCTGGCTCAACTGGGCAAACCAAAGTGCCAGATGCATTGCGACAGTTGGAATAAGATAATCAACTGTAGGCAGTCCAACGCAGTCTTAAGAGAGTCAATGGGCAGGAAAACCGTAGGAGTTCTGGATCTAGATTGAGGGATCTTTGATGACTGACTGCATTGATAATGCGATACAGTACCTTTCGAGGGCAACTGGAACGGTTAAACCAAAGCTATAGAAAACTTGTAGTAATATCTTTGGCTAAACCTAGCCGAGGTAGTTACCCATAGACTGTGCTTCGAAGATGACAAAACAACTGAGTACATTGTGTACGAGTGTTCGGGACAACAGTTCATAAAAAAGAACGAGTTATGGACCATTGGGGACAGAAATTTACTAAAGATAATGCGTGACAATGGAGGCGTTAGAGGGAGGTCAATGAATGTCCGGCTCTGAGAGAGTTGAAGAAAGATGTGCATTCTGGGACCATTTAAAAAAGAGAAGCAGTTGCAGATCATTGGTGACGGAAATCTGCTAAACATAACACGTAACATAGTGATTATTCGCAGGAGGAAGGTCAATCATTAAGGCAGACTTTTAAATGACTAAGCCCAAACTTCATCTTCGACTATGTGGTCCCCCCATAGGGGAGAATCCAGCAAGCTGGTTTATGCGGATCTACCGGCCCATTGTGATGCCATATACAGTTTCAGCTAACTAGGTTCCTGCTCAAGCCATCTGGACGACGTTACGAACCTAAGAAGGTTTTTGACACCTATGCAGGATGTTTCTGTTAGGTTTGAGAGAAACGGTTGTCCTAGGATGCGTAGCCTACTTCTGCAAAGTGCTGGGCAGTGACAGAGAAGATGGTGTACGCTTTCTTCCTCTTCAGCACAGTCGCAGCTTCTACAGAAGTCTCTTGCATTGACGCCTAGTCTGATGGCGTGTGATCCAATCAACCAGTGTCCTGTGAGGGTTCTTGTTAAAATGGATATCTCCGTCCTTTTGAGGTCCAGGATGTTCACAGTCCGCTTTCTGTCGTATGCCGGCCATGTGAGCCTGGCTGTTGCATATTAGGAGAGATTATGCCAACGCTCCTGAGCTGTTCGGATTGCATACGTTCTGGCGCGAAGTCTGAATGTGGCCAGTGGCATACCTACCGTCTCCTTGTCTTGAAGGATATGGGTGGTCGTGCCTTTCCTGGCCAGCTTGTCCGCTTTGCAGTTACCTTCAATGTTACGGTGTCCAGGCACCCAGATTAGGTGAATACTGTAGTGCTTGCCCATCTCGTTTAGAGATCTGCGGCACTCAGTGAGACACTTTGTGTTGTCCACGCACGAGTCCAGAGCTTTCAGCGCAGCTTGGCTGCCAGAGAAGATGAAGACTTGCTTCCTTCTGTTAGGCGTTGGGTTCAGGTGCAGAGTGGCCTCCTGGATGGCGATCATCTCCGCCTGATATACACTGCAGTGATCCGGGAGTCGGAAAGAGATTTCAACCTCCAATCCTCCAACCTTCCCGTCCAGCCTAGATCCGTCAGTGAAAAAGCTGATCGCATCTCGTATCTTCGGAGGTCGATCGAGCCACTCCTGTCTGTTTGGTATGGAGACATCATATTCTTTGTCAAAGGCCAAAGCAGGTACCTATACAGTAATCTGTATTTTGGGGTATTGATATAGGAGCCTGCGTTCCTAGGATAAGGGCACTTCCCATGTGCCAAGACCTAGACTCCCCAAGTCTTAGCGCGCAAGCCAGTGCGATCTCCTGAGCTACAATGTCAAGAGGAGGCAAGTGAAGAATCGTGTTTAGAGCATCAGTGGGGATAGAACAAAGTGCTCCACTAATGCATATCTCCGCACTTCTTTGCACCCTGTGCAACTGCTTCAGCGTCGTTGACTTCTTAGTTGCTGGCCACCATGCAATTACCCCGTAGAGTAGAATTGGTCGTACGATGGCTGTATATATCCAGTAGGTGATTTTGGGGGAGAAACCCCATGCTGTGCCTATTGCTTTTTTGCAAGTAAATAGCGCTGTAGTCGCTTTCTTGATGCGCTCCATTACGTTTTCATTCCAGAGCAACTTCTTATCAAGAATGACACCCAGGTATCTTTCCTTGTCACTAAGGGCGACAAGGCATTACCCCTCCAAATTGGGAGGGGTAATGAAAGGAGTCTTATATCGTCTAGTGAAAAGTACTAGCTCAGTCTTAGCTGGGTTTACAGCGAGTCCACAGCCGCTCGACCAGGTTGAGAGGGTGTGAAGGGCTGATTCCATGATATCGGCCAGCGTTTGAGGGAATTTCCCTTGGACAATTACTGCAACGTCGTTCGCATAAGCGATAACCTTGTAACCCTCCGCTTCCATGCACTGCAAAAGCTGGTTGACCGTTGCAACCCACAGGAACGGAGAGAGTACCGCTCCCCCCGGAGAGAGTACCCCTCCTTGTGGAGTACCTCTATTAACAAACCTGCGAATCGCGGCACCCCCTAGCTCCGAGTTAACCGCCCTGCAGGTGAGCAATTGGCGGATGAACCGATCCAGGGACTCATCGACTCGCAGGCTCGTTAGGGACGAAGTGATAGCCTCTGGGAGGACATTATTAAAAGCCAATGATATATCAAGGAATGCTACCAGAGCGTGCTCCTTGAGTTCTAGGGACTTTTCAATGTAAAAAATCAGGGAATGAAGGGCCGTTTCCGTGGACTTGCCTTTGCTATGTGCATGCTGTGAGCTAGATAGCTATGAAGAATTGACTGTTTGTTTGATGTAGATTTCTATAAGTCTCCCCAGGGTTTTCAGGAGAAACGAAGATAGACTAATTGGCCTGAAATCGTTCGGGATGCTTTCCCTGCCTTAGGAATAAAGACGACTTTTACTTCCCTCCAGCTTAACGGGATATAGTTACATAAGTCTTATGCAGCTAGCAAATATAATTTGCAGCCAGAACTTGGTGATGTCAATAGTGGATTGCGGCGATTTGTACGGTTTGAAGGTAGACAGAGCCCAAGCTATTTTCTTTTAATTTACTATATCCAAGTATAGTCGAGGTTCGACCAATATCGACTCCATTGGATAAGTGGGGAGTGAGGTGCAGCCTGGAAAGTGAGTATCCATAAGGAGTTGTATCGTTTCCAGACTAGAGGCTGTCCACGATCCGTGCTCCTTCTGGATGAAACTAGGCGAGCTTGGTGCTTTAGCCAGCACTTTCCTAAGCCGAGAAGCATCTGAGGTAGTTTCTATTTGATTGCAGAAATCTGCCAAGGATGTACGTTTGGATTTCCTGATGGCCTTATAATAAGTGCTCAAGACGTTCCTATAGCTAGCCCAGGAAGATTCTTGGCCCTCTCGCTTGGCGGCAATGAAAGCTTTCCTGCACTCCTTTCGGAGCCGGTTCCGCTCAGAGGACCACCAAGGAGGTGTGTACGCATCGTTATATTTCCTTCTGGGGCAAGCCTTATTTAAAGCTGCTGAACAGCAGCCTATAAATTGTTGAACTAAATTGTCTATCTCTATCCTAGTTTTTAGTGTGTAGGGTGGTTCGTAGGATAGATTTTTAGAAACAAGTTTGGAGTAGTATCCCCAATTAGTTTTCCTCACATTTTGTAGGATTTTTGGGGCAGGAGGCGAGCCAGAAAAAGTGAACTCTACATACCGGTGGTCTGAGAACGAATGTTCTCAGACCACCGGTTGGGAGCTTTTTCATAAGCAATTTTTACTCTCAGAGGTTTGCCATTTCCAGCTGAGAGGACAGCCACCGAAAGAGAAAACGAGTTTTCCCGTTATTTTTTTTTTAGGTGTTATTACAGGCAGTATTTGAACCTGAGGTTGCTGCCTGCGACTCGCCGTCCAACGCACTAACCAACTGAGCCACGGCGGCTCAGTAAAATTTTTTACTAAATAATATTTGCACCTTTTGGTTTGACTTTCACACTAGGCGAAACTGCTCTCAAAAACAACAACGAGAATAAACTAAACATTAAAAAGAACAACAAAAACATTGCAACTACAGCCGCCTTAAACTGCATCAAACAGTCAACTTTTGCGCTGATAATTATGCAAAATTTACAAAATCGCTTTGAACGTTTTGGCGTGAAAGTTGAAGTGCGAGAAAGAACTTTTCTATTTTGCATTAATTCGCAGCTAAAGTAGCGAAAATTGTGCCAGTGAGAGCTGATAAGAACGGCCAAACATAAACGCGCAACAACACACAAACACAAACACTAACCCACGCTAGCACACACACACACACTCACACAGACGGATGCCAACGTCCACCATACAATGACACACCCAGTGGCTCTTCTATGAAACTTTGTCACTTTGCCAATCAAATTAAATGAAGCATCCTCGTTCACATTCACACACACACACAAACACATATACTCATACACACTCATACTAAAGCCGACTGGCAGCCAGCAAACTTTCGCCATGCCAGCGTCATAAAATTCGATTAACTATGCAGGCCGCGCACGGCAGCAGCAGTCAGTAGCCCGATCGAGTTGCCGCCACCCTCACTGTCAAAGCCGCGCGAATCACAGCCCGCTGCCCACTGCCGTCAGCCCTTGAGCCCTGCGTTGAGCATTGTTGGCAGCGGCCGTGTAGGCCGTACAGTATTTATGAATTGAGCGCAGCGCGGAAAAGAATCGCAAACTACTCGCAACTAGTGTAGGGTTGCCACAAGTAGTCGAATTTGACATATTGTTGAAAGAAAAGCTTTTAGGAAATTCGCTCAAAATGATTTATAAATTTTATGGTCAGTATGCTTGGATCTTATCAAAAAACCGCCACGATTCTTATTCCAAATTGATCTTTTTGAGGTAATTTTCAGTGAATTTTTAGCACATTTCGTCTGTTATTTGGGCCATGAACTTGGAAATGTTGATTTTTCAACACCAGAATTCCTAAATGTAAATTTTTTAAATATTTAAGAAAAAGAATTGTCTGCATAAGTAAAAGGATCCTTTGTGTAGTGCAGGAAAAGAGATCGAAACGTAACAAAATGACACAACAACTCTTGAACTCACATGTCTTGAAAATTTCTCAGACAATAGAGCCGAAATGGGTCCTATCGTCTAGTTTGGGGCACTATCACATATTCTCCAGTTCCACTTCTTCAATTTCAGGTGCAAAGAAATTGGTTAGCAAAGATAAATTAAGTAATTTTTTGTAAAAATAAAGACCATCAATCTAAAAGGCACAATTGGCCAGTCCTGACAAGTTTTGGTCAACTGTTTGTGATACCACAATAGGTCTTCATAACCTAAGTGGACACCGCCTTAGAACAGTCTCTTCTACCTCCCTACCTACATATGGATGTGTTTTAGGAGAAAGAGCCCAAATGTCCCTGCACCTGACAGTCCTTCTTCGAGGCCTCCACTAAATCACTTTTTGGTCTTCACTTTTCCAGATACTTTTGTCTACATTTATGTTTGACAGCTGTCAAATAGCAATGTTGTTGGCACTATTGAAGGTACCAGATGAGTATAACTGCAGCTGCAAGTGACAAAGTGGGGAAAAAAGACCTTTGTAGAGTTTAGGACAAAGCGCTTGAAAGCAAAATATGTTTTGCAAAACTGCTACATATGGCAACCCTAATCTAGCAAGAGGGCGTTTGTGTCCAAACGGATAGGCGCCGAGCGATATTTTCATGCAGTTCGTTGCAGTTTTTGTCCATTTCCATTTTCTATATTTTGTCGTTGTCGCTGTTGTTGTTATTGTTGTTGTTGTTGTAGGTTTCCATTTGCATTATACTGTTGGTGTTGTTGTAATTGCTATACTCGTTTTATTGTTGTTGTTGTCGTGCTTTTATGCTTGCAGGAAATGAATATAAAAGTGGCACAATGAGTTTGTAGTTTTTTGCCATTACAGCGCGCTTCTTTTGTTGTTGTTGTTGTTGTGCGGCCAACTTGATTTTTATTCGTGCAGCTTTGAGTTCGCTCATCGGCGCTCCACTGAATATTATCGCTGAAAAATGCAATTACGTTTAAATGGAGAGGTCGCTGCAGCAGATTGAGCTCGCCCCGACGGCAGTGGGGGCCGATTTCAACCTTAAAGCGATTGTTCGGGTCATGAGCGCTCACATGAAGTAAGCAAATTGAACTCGTTGCCGGGAAGGGGGTGTCGGTTTTTTCGGCAGTTTTTAGTTCTCCACTGCAGCAAAGAAGAATCAAGTAAATTGCAATGGATGAAGGATGCAGAAAATTGATTGTTGTTCAGAACGGAAAAAAATTCTGCTTGAAGTTTTTATTCATTGGAAAATTTACATACGTTCAGGTTTAACACGCCATTCTGAATGATTGAATCAGAAATTGTGAAAGCGATTCGGTGAAAAAATCGCAAATTTGTTATACATAAATAAATTAAATTTATCGCATATATCACAGCAGTTATCAGCTTGTGGCCACTAAAAAAGATGGACTTCATCAGATTTAGTGTTGTATCCTTTGTGTGGCAGGATATGCACTTGCAGTGTCGCAAGTGCTTCGTTTTTTGCTTCGAGCTTATATTATTTGACATTTACACTGTGAAAATTTGATCGTCAGACTAGGAGCTGGCGCCATTCGTGCGAAAAGTTTTCTTTTCGAGAAAATTTGGCTATTACTGAATTGTACAATTTCTTTAAAGTAGTAAAAGATGCTGTTCGATCATTGCTAGTAAAAACTGTTTACTTTGCAAATTGTTGCCTGATCGGGCAAGTCGCCTTCAATTCTTGCAGACAAATTTAAATCTCATGAAACACTTAGCAGCCACTGGCGCCAAAGATTTGATTTTTAATTCAATTCCATTGTAACAAAGGTGAATTCCTATAGAGTATAAAGTACCCAGCAAAGTTCTTCTCTACCTAAATCCAATGTCTTTCGGACCTTGAAAGAAGATATTTAGGGGAAGAAGTTTAGGGGAGCAAGAATCCTTAGCTCCATCCATATGGTTCTATCTCCCCTCTTTTCTCCTTTTTCTAGCTTTCCTCTAGCCATAACACAATGATTCTAATGACTGAGTGGTATTCCACAATGACCCTCAGGTGACAATCAATAAAGTATAAAGTACCCAACAAAGCTTATATTCTACCTACACCTAATGGCTTTATGTTCCTGAAGAAAGAATTTTAGTGGGAGTTTCAGAGAAAGGAAAGTCTTTCGTCAATCCAGAAGCATGTACATGTCCCACCCTTCTCTCTCCTTTTCCTTTCCTTCTGGACATAATACATAACTATCTTTCGTCTGGCCATAACACAATGGACCCAGCAATATTTGTAAAAGCTGTGGTGATAAAGAACAAACATGGACGATAGAACACTTCTTTAGGAAGTTCTCTACTGCTTCTTGGAATTTGGGTTCCTAAGTATTCTAAGTTGTCTGAGCAACACAACAATAGCTGAACTATTGTCAAGTAGACAGTCTACTTAGTCTGTTGATTGAAGTTGTTAATGAGAGACAGTTGGATATTCTTCCAAAGAAAGGAACTCACTATAAACATTCCCTTAGGCCTTCGAGCTTAGTTTGGAGTGCATACCTTTCCTGGAACGAGCTCACTTAAGTACAAAGTTGATTAGAAAGACCTAAGAATCCTAAGCTCAGGCTTCGTTTTCTATCTGACTCAAATATATCTTTGATTCTGAAGAATACAGCTGAGAAAAAACCTGGCTTTAGTTGGGAAGAACTAAGGATCCCGAGTTCAGACTTCGGTTTCTATCTAACTGAATCATCTCTTTGATTCTCGGGAATACAGCTGAGAAAGGTCCTGGCTTTAGCTAGAAAGATCTAAGAGTCCCGAGCTCAGGCTTCGTTTTTTATGTGACTGAAATATATCTTTGATTCTGGGAAATACAGCTGAGAAAGGTCCTGGCTTTAGCTAGAAAGAACTAAGAATCCCGAGTTCAGATTTCGGTTTCTATCTGACTGAAACATCTCTTTGATTCTCTGATTCGGGAATACAGCTGAGATGGTTCCTGGCTTTAGCTAGAAATACCTAAGAGTCTCGTGCTCAGGCTTCGGTTGCTATCTGACTGAAACATCTCTCTGATTGTTAAGAATACGGCTGAGAAAGGACCCGGCTTTTGGTAGGAAGACCTAAGATTCCACAGCTCAGGTTTTGTTTTCTATCTGACTGAAATATCTCTCTGATTCTTGGGAATACGGCTAAGCATCCACAGCTCAGGCTTTGTTTTCTATCTGACTCAAATATCTCTCTGATTCTTGGGAATACGGCTAAGCATCCACAGCTCAGGCTTTGTTTTCTATCTGACTCAAATATCTCTCTGATTCTCAGGAATACAGCTGAGAAAGGACCTGTAAAAGGTCATGTTTTTTTCTATCTAACTGAAATATCTTTCTGATTACCAAGAATACTGTTAAATGCATTTCGTTATGAAATAAATTTCTTGAACGACAATTTAACCAAGTTTGGGACACAAGTGTCTCATATGCTATCAAAAGTAGCCATCGAAATTAATTATAGACTTAAAAAACCATTATGAAAACAGTTGATATCAGTCTGAAGATGGCAAAGGGTTTCAGTTACTCGTTGCAACTCGATTTGTCTGTCCCAAACGAGATAATGCCACACATTTGAAAGGATAAGAATTTGGCATGCACACAACATTCGAACACACAGTCATTTAAATTTGAATTCACACCCACCCCATCCCACACACCTCCCCCTCCCGCCCCCACAACTGCCATACAACTGAACTGAACGATAGTGAATATGCGCCAAGTGGCAACGCCGGCATGGCGCCGACAAAAGTTGCGCTGAGCGAAATTATTTTCAGTTTTACGCTGAATGTTTGCGTTTTTATTTTTGTAATTTTTAGCTTATTTTTAA
This sequence comes from Melieria crassipennis, assembly GCA_963668005.1. Taxonomy (NCBI): domain Eukaryota; kingdom Metazoa; phylum Arthropoda; class Insecta; order Diptera; family Ulidiidae; genus Melieria; species Melieria crassipennis. The sequence continues at coordinate 49,029,202 of OY764962.1, forward strand.
TAGAAGCACAAATACACAACAATAACAAAAACAACAACAAAACTCTAACAAACAACTACCCACCCACTACAACACCCACACTCACAGTTTGTCGCTGGTGCTTTTGTGCAAGCGGCTGGCAACGTCAGCCTTGGCAGCCGGCGACGCTGCAATAAAACTTTTCCCATTTCCACATTCACCGAACAATGGAGCACGCGGACTGCATGCAATCAGCCAACCAGCGCCTCCGCTCGCTCGCTGGCCGCATCTGCAACGTCCAACAGTGCCACTTATGACAGCCACAAAAAGGCGAAAAACAACAACAACAACAATCAACGCAGCGCCAGTGGCTACGAGTGTGGCAGCATTGGCTGCTGTTGCGGCAGGATATTTCTGCATTATCCTTAAAATGTGCGCGCAACTAATGTGTGGGCGAGCAGTGGCGGCCATTGTTTCGAGTCACTCCAGTGCCGCTGCCATCGGCTCCACTCCACGTCGGCAACATTTCAAAGCTGCCATTGCAGGCTTCCTCACTCGCACACCCCGACGCTGTGTGGGCGCTTTTTGTTCGCCTCAAATCTGGCCACCACAACGACCAACGCGCAGTCAGGCGCGCCACCTGCAAATATCACAGCCGCAACATGTGTCGCGCCGCCCACAGTCGCCCGAATGCCAGTGCACGCCACGTGTGGGCTTTGACATTTGCACTGCAACACAATAAATCCAAATGCTGCACTTGCTCGGTGATATTTAGTGCACGCGCTGCAGTTCGAGCAGATTGTAGGTGGCTGTTGGATTTTGTGCTGACCAAACACTGGACGATATGACCTTTGCGAAGTCACTTAGAAGCTGGACTGATCGACGAAGTTGAAGTAGCTTCAAGTGTTATCTGGGTTGCAATGGGCTTCAGAGACCGCCGAGTATACCAGTGGAGCGATCGGCTAGCTGCTTGTCTAAGCTAACCTCTAACCTATTCGGATTATAAGACTGCCCCATGTTTCTAGGATATTGATGAGTTTTCGTTTACCCTAGAAAGGTAATCTTCGTCGATTCGACGAACACCACACACATTTCTTTAAATTTCTCCTTATTTTCTGATCTGCTTAGTTTCTCTTTTCGTGTGATCTCAGTTGGCGATGTGCTTTCGCGATATACAAGGTTTTACAGCACGAGCGCAGCGTTACTTTTCTTTTTTTTATAGAAAAACAAAACTAGGCTTCGTCGAAACGACGAAGAATACCTTTAACGTGACTTTTTGCAACTGAATACGAGTACTTTACATTGCATTTCAGTATTTCAAAATGTCTCGGAATTCGGGGTTATCGAAAGAATTAATTGACAAATTTTTTGGAATTAGTTAGTTAATTAGTGTGCAAGTAAGTTAGTTAATAGTTAATTAGAATTGTAAAAAATTAGTTATATTTTTGATTTTTTTTGCTTTTTATTTGTTTTTAAGGAATTATAATTGTGTTTCTGTCTTCGTAAAGAAGTTATGTATTTTTCTTTACTTTATTTTAATTTTAATTATTTTTTTAACTTCTGATACTCATTCCGATCTCAAAAATAAATGTACCTCAAAGCAAATTACTGAAAAATACACAAATAATTTTTAAAAATATGTACGGTGCAAATTATTTACACAAAAATGTCTAACCATAATTATAAAATTAAGTTGGAGTTTATACGATTTCTAATACTTCCAAAAATTGGAATCGAATACGACTTCGTCGATTCGACGAAGATTACCAACAACGTATGTAAAATATGATTACCCTTCTAGGGTTAAGGATGTTGAGTCTTCTAAGTTCGTTCTTCTAAATGCAAACAATCTCTGGGTGTAGGTGTACAGGGTTGCTAGAAAAATCCAACCATCACTAAACTTAAGACCATCTACACAGCTACTGGCCCAAATTCCATCAGTTCAGCGATTGCTGCGCTGACCCCACTTTCGTTGAGTAGTCATCGGAATTGCCTCTTGTTTTGTGGTGACCAGGTTTGTCTGTCAATGCTGCAAGAGTTTTCTTCCGCGAAGAAAAACAAACATTAAAGTATAAGTAGAACACTGAATGATTCCCTTTTGGAGCCTTTATGCCTCAAGAAGCGAGCTCAAACAGCTCGACGTACTGGTCGTAGATGCGCAGAAATGCATTGAGCGTTGACTTTGGAATGCAGTGTAGATGTTCAGTGACATCATCCAGAGCGTTGTGCCATAGTAGGTGAGTGCGTACGGCATCATCAGCAACCCATCCGACGAGAAATTAAGGCCGAGCCAGCACTATCCGGCAAGCGCAACAAACGTCATTAAGTAGAGAACCAGCGGCGTGACGGCTCCAAATAGCAGCCAGCGATATTGGCGCCTTTAACATGTGAAGGTCCGCTTCTACTCGTCGAAGGCGCAGATGTTAAGGCAGGCGAGTGTGGCGACGTAGCGCAGCAGGTGCAGCGGTCACATTGTGGCACTGAGTGCCCACAATACGTCCACCCATACAGACGAGCGAGTGACATACTTTGACGTTGCAACTTAATGGGCGGTGCTTCAAATAAAGTACCACTAAGTACGTTATAAGGTTCGCGCATAACCGTTTACAACGTTCGCGTACAAGCGATTGAAGGAGCCTTGACCGCACTGGCGCGGAGTCGTTGCGCTTGGTTAGTTGTCCTACTTGCTTTTCAACGAAACAGTTACTGCAGATGTTTAACATTTGAAGAGAGACTCGATGTCCCTTAAAAACTCCGAGGAGGTACGACTTGTTTAGAATTAGACATGTTTTAGTGCGCCATGTCTTGATTTGCCTATATTTTGAAACCCCTTTATTGTGCAAAGTTAGATGGGTACCACAGTACTCCCATTTGACTTACATGACCGCGACATAATTTGACACGCAGCACCTTTAATAACCTCAACGTACTAACCCCTTTATTAGCAGCATAACGGGCATCAACCCTTATTGCCATTCAGCTTCAAATGCGCATATGGTGAGTCCCGGAACGTAGGGATATTCCAGGAAACTGTAGAGCAGACTAGCTCGCTCGGCATGGTACTACTTAACAAGTTTGTCAAGACTTGGCAGCGCTTGGTGTCCCTCTCTAAACCTGCAAGTTTCGTACCCATACGTGCTCTATACACGACTCTAATTTAAGATGGGCTGATGGAAACATAAGCTTCCTTACGCGCCAGATTTGGCCAAGCTTAAACCTTCGATGTTCTAAAGAACTCCTCTCACTAAACAAAGCCCAAATCAGAATCATGATCGGTGTTCTAACGGGTCATTGCTTAATTGGAATTCATGCAAAACGGCTGTGACTGTTTTCAAACGACTTCTGCCGCAGCTGCATGGACGAAGAAGAGGATGAAAATATACCTCACCTACTATGCACCTGTCCTGCTTTATCCAGAAGAAGGATAACCTGTTTAGGAAACTTCTTCTTCGATAAGCTAGGAGATCTAGCGGTTAAGACCATTCGCTGTCTAATAAGCTTCATAAGAAGCTCTAATTGGTTCAATGAGTGAGCGGTTTTGGCTTGACCGCATGTGGTATCACAAAGGCCCATCATGACCTAAGTGTGCTCCTCTTAGGGGAAGCCACTCCTACCTACCTACAAATACGACAAAACGTATTATTGAGTGTCGTTTGTTTATCTTAACTTTAGTCTTTACTAAACTCTGTACTACTATACTATACTTCGAAAAAATACGCACAGGACAGGGATAGTGCTACCTTTCATACAACTCAAAGGTTAATTTTGATATAGCTGTGAAGATCACTTACAATAGTAAAAAAACTGGGTACGAAATGGCATTTAGTCATATCTTTATTTCTATCAGATGCTTCTAAGGCAGTGATGACCATTCTGCTACCCGCTAGGTAGCTTCCAAGACAGTGGGGACCATACTGTTAGTCGCGAGGTAGTTTCTCAGACAGTGATAACCATTCTGCTACCCGCGAAGTAGCTTCTAAGGCAGTGGGGACCACTCTGCTACCCGGGAGGTAGCATCTAAGGCAGTGATGACCACTCTGCTACTCGGGAGGTAGTTTCCAAGGCAGTGATGACCATTCTGCTAATCGCGAAGTAGCTTCTAAGGTAGTGATGATCGTTTAGCTACTCATAAGGTAGCTTGTAAGACAGTGATGACCATTCTGCTACTTGCTAGGTAGCGTCTAAGGTAGTGATGACCACTCTGCTACACGCGGGGTAGCTTCTAAGGTAGTGATGACCAGTTAGCAACTCATAAGGTAGCTTGTAAGGCAGTGAAGACAATTCTGGTACTTGCTGGGTAGCTTCTAAGGTAGTGATGACCACTCTGCTACTCGGGATGTAAGTCAGCTTGTGGCTTCACAGTAGTGTACGCAAGCTTCAATTCCGAAGGTTGTAGGTTCAAATCCAACCGTTCGAATAATTTTTTTTTTATAAATAAGGGTTTTGTTTATTTAAATTAAATGACAAACACCTCAAAACAGCCATATACGATTTGCATGTGCACAAATAAATGTATTGGAACAATTAAAAATCAATTTGAACTCAAAATGTGGCAAGGCAACGTAAAAAAAAAATTTTCTTTAATAAAAGTTATGAAGCAACGTAAAAAAAAAATTTTTCGTAAATAATAGTTATCGGCAACGTAAAAAAAAAAAATCGAAAATAAAAGTTATGAAGCAACGTAAAAAAAAAAAATCTTAAAATAAAAGTTATCGGTAACGTAAATAAAAAAAATCGAAAATAAAAGTTATGAAGCAACGTAAAAAAAAAAAATCGCAAAATAATAATTATCGAGGACGAAAAAAATTTTTTTTTTCCATAACAGTTATTACGCGACGTAAAAATATTTATTACATGATAATAGTTACAGGCCATGTAAAAAAATTTGTATTGGAAATAATTATTATAAAGCAATATTTATAAAAATATCTTAAATAAGGGCAATTTTTTTATTTCCAAAAATATTGATAATAATTATTTTAGGTCTCTGTATAATACAAATTATTATCTTTGGTTGAATAGTGTTATTAATTTAGACGTCTTGGTTGTGCGCTCATTGCTGCTGTCGCTGTCTTATCAAAGTGTGTGCGCTTTAAGGACGTGCGTAAATGCAACTGTGAGTGTGTATATGTGAGTGTCAGTGTGTGTCTGTGTTTGTGCTCTATTTTGAGAAATTAATATAAGCAATTCCCTTTATGTGGCTCGCACGCAGCAAATGAACATTTGCCAGTGTTATTTGATGCTTATTTAATTTGCAACTCCATTGACGACAACAAGAAAGACTGTAGAAACAAAAACAACAACAACAACAACACCAACAAGTTGCTGACTATCACGCACACGAAAGATTGGCGACAAAAACGTGCAGCAACAAAACGGGAGGAAAATGAACAACGTTTGCGAATGAGGCAGCGAATCCGTTTGGTTTGCTATCGGCTGCCATTGACACCCGGAGCCAGAGCTTTCGAATGGAGGACGACAAGGATGAATGGCAACAGATTTACTCAACATACACAAACACAAATCATTCATCATTGACAGCGGCAAAGCATTGCGTCGTTGCTCGTCGGTGATATCTAAATGCTTGTCGGCTATGAACGAGTGCGAAGGCGTCGAGACGTTGCACAGTGTTGCGAGTTCATATAGCGGAGTGACAAAAATAGAAGGAGTGGTCGTATATAAATGATATTTGGTATACAGTTATTGTATCAGTAATGAACTTACTGTGCAAAATTTTAGTGAAATCGCACCAAAACTTCGACCACCTCCCATACAAACGGATTTGAAAAAACTTCATATTAACAATGAAAATTATCTTAGCTCATAAAAGCTACATTCAAAATATTTTTTTTTAATATTAATTTATTTATAAATGTGTATATAGATAAAATGCGCTTTTTTCAAAAGTCATTGAAAATAAAATCTCGATAATTTACTCTACACCTGCTCAGAAGTTGCTCTTAGAGGGTTAAAATCGTAGACTGACCCCACTAATTTTTCTTCCTGAATATTTCTTTCGAGCATACCTACACCCTATCTCCAACCTTTAATGAGGCTCCCATACAAAATTACCGTTTTTTAAAAGTAGGCTCCCGCTGCTCTCAGGTTGGTCACAGACGTACCATATGTAAGACTGACCCCCATTTATTTTTCCTTCCGAATATTTTTTCTGTACACACCTAACCGCTACATTCAACTCTTAAGGTGGCTGCCATACAAAACTAGTAATTTTCAATGGAACTGGCTCCACACTTGTAAATGTAGTACAGTAAACGAAGAAACATCGTATCTGGCAAAGTACTGAACCGATTTGAATAATTTTTTCAACAATCGTCAACATTCCTAAATGCCAAAAATACCAAATGAATTCAATTTAAAAAATTCACCACCAGAAGGCACCTCCCATACAAATTAAGTAGTAAGGTTGTCAATTTTTGGTTCTGTACGAAAAAAAATCAAAGTCTACTGTCGAAACTCCATTAACCCCTCTTTTTCGAATATAATAGTAATCGTAATTAAATTTCCGAAGCTATCTTCAACAAATTTTTCCATCAGCAGCAGAGCATTATTTGACAGATTGCTATTGGCATTCAACCAAACGGTGAAAATATCGCGAATTTGCACTCAAGTCTTCACCGAAAAATGCCAATAACTTGCATTCGCGCAAATATGCGCAGCTAAAAATTGTACAGCATAATGTAGATACTTGCATAAACAAAATATCAAAAAATTTCAAAAGTGATATTTAAGGTTTTTTTTTTAAATCACTTTTAAAGTTTGAACTAACTTTTTATTCACTCGTTTTCTTTACTTAATTTTCATCATAACGGTACTGCTCAGAGGTGATAGTAATCAGCAAAATTTTTGTCTTGCTAGACCTAAATTATATGGAACTTACGACAATAGTAACTTTTAGGGACCTGCTCACAATTTATTTTGAAATATTCAACCTCAAAGTCAAAGCATAAAATTGCTGTTTGCACACAATTTTTTTTCAACGCTGGAAGAGCGTATTTTAAGAGCTCATAACTTCTATGTTATCCAATATTTTTTCATAAAACTTCGGATTTCTCTTAATTGAAGTATTTCCAACAAAACCTCATACTCAGATTTTTGTGGTTATAACATTGCATTTTGGCATTTTTGTCACTACTCGCAACACTGTGCGTTGCGGCGGCTGCATGAGGAGGCAAAGATTGCGGATTAGGCACACACACAACAATAAATGACAAACCGGATATGCAGAGCAGAGCATGTGGCTGAACTTACGGCTGCTGTTTGTGTGTGTGTGTGTGTTCCGTGCTGAAACACAATTCAGAACATTGAACAAGGTCGCGTATGCTGGCAGAGCGGCAGGAGGGGGCCTCTACGCAGGGAATATTGCAAAGGGTTCTTAAGTAATGATTTTTGCAGTGTTTTTGTCTTTAGTGTGACGTATTTATCCAGCAATGCAGCCATGTGTTAACGGCAGTAACGGTAACAATCGATTATTGCAGCGCTGCGTAAAAACTGAAACGTTGAAAACATGTCGTAAAGTATTTTGCAAGGACATTTTTGGCAATTCGAGAGAATCCCTTCTGTACTGAATGGGATTTGTTTCAAATCATTCTCCTTTTAGAGCAGAAATTTAAATTATAACCTCAAAATATTTACTATTTGGGGGCCTAAATAAATCGAAAAGACTTGGGACAAGGCGCATGCAGCTAAAATAAGATTTCCAGAGATTATTTGTCTCAACCCTCGTAAGTGTGCCAAGCACATCTTGTCTGCTAAGGGGAGACCCGATTAATGCGTTTCAACTGCCTGAACGCAGTGTGAATGCCAGCCAATCCGACTGAGCGTCGGAAAGCCGCACCGGAAGCGAGAAAACATTTTGCCCATTTGGCGTTTGCTGTCGCGTTGCAGGAAGTCGGCTGTGTGACGGTTTATTGTGCGCAGCATGAAAGGAAAAAATTAAACGGCAAACATGCAAACGGAATCTGGGGGAACAAATAAATGCTTCAGCATTAATAAAAATAAGTTACAACAACAACTACTCTTTGCATGTGTATTTGTGTGTGGCAAAAGTCCGCTTCAAGTCAGCTCAATTCAATTGCATTTCAAGTTCAATTGCAATGCTGAAATCAATTGCAAACATTTTAAATTGAATTTGCCACAAACCTGCAATACGCCACACACACTTCCCGTCTTAGGCAACCACAATCAACCGGCCCACTAAATGCCGACTGGCCATGGCGCACAGTGCGGCGCGTAATTACTGCACTCGGCTGTAACGTTTATCGTTTGTTGTTGTTGTTGCCATTGTTCGTGGCGCGTCTGAAGTGCGCTTGTGCCTTTGTTTGTTGTTGTGTGCGCCCCTTTGCACGCAGCACGACGGCAATACGCGCGCCACCCTTCGAACACGCTGTCGCGCCGCTATTGTCATTGTCGCTTCAACGTTTTGCTTACTTTTCATGTCATTTTGCTTTGCTCATTTTCTTTAATTTCACATCCTTCGCTAATACTTTGTGATTATGATTTCCATTTTGAACACACACACACACAGCCATAGAAGGACATGGACCAGCCATCCCGTCAGACAGTCACTGCTACTGTCGAACAGTAGCGTCGGTGCTTTGAAGCATTCACTGTTGGCTGTAGGCAACACTCTGAACACTCCAAAAAGCCGTTGACAGCATCAAGAAAACCAGCTACCATAGTCGGCAGCAGACAGTAGACAACAACAACAACAACGAAATGACAGTCGCCTTGCCGTCAACGGTTTTAAATATTGTTCGCCTCAGCGCACCGCATCTCAACGTCTCCAACCACTGCTGCAATCGCCGTTGTCAACCGTGGCACCAGCAGCTTCAGTTGCGTCTATTTCAAATTCATTTTCTCTCCCCCCGACCCCCTTGTGACGGCTTTTCATAATATAATTCCCGACAATCGATTTTTTATGTTTTCCTCCCACTTCCAATTGTTCTCCCTTGACTGTTCGGTGCAGTCTTTTTGCCGTTGGTGGCCACAATTGTTGTTGGAAAACTAAAGCATTGAACAATTTAAGGAAACTCGGTTCAAAGATATAGCAAGTTAACTTTATGTAGCCTCTAATTGTTCCAATAAAACACTAAAATGTTTGATGCCCATATCGTTTGACAGAAATACACCGTTCCGAAACCATATTTTGTATAAGCAATTTTTGTGTTTGGAGTGTTTGAACCCCCAAAACCCCCTGTGTGCGCCACTGATTCCGTTGGCCAGTTGTGTCATTATAGTGGGCATGATAGGTGGGCGTGGTCAATTTCATATGGGCTATGTTTTTCTCACTAAAAAGCTGAATTGATTGATACCCATAGTACCCCACAATAAGATACCAGGGCGTACTTTTTTACGGGGTTTAATGGATGCAACCCTTTTTATTTAGTCTTTGTTTATCACAATCCTTATCGCTTTACAGAAATAAAGCATGGCTTAGTGTACGTTAGCGTCGGTGGGTAGATGTCGAGACTCTTCAACGAAAGCGCACTTACGCTAAATTAGGCCCTTTGTGATGCCCCTGGTTCGCTGTACCCTTCGCGTTAGTGGGTCTCAAACCATCCTGTACATGAAGCGTATTAGGCCCGTGGGGGCGATTTCCAGTAAATCGCTCTAGTTTTTCCCTGGAGCTTTTCAATCCGGGACAATCCAGTTCCACTTCTTAATGAAGAAACCCAAAATGTCGCCTTTCATTGCGAAAACCAGTTTCATCAGGAAAATTGACCCCAAAGTATGGAATTGGCGTTTCTGCAAAGAAATTTTGGTATCGTTTCTACCTCTTTCGCATCTCCACAGCTTCTGAAAATATTGCTAGACCCAATAGCTTATTATGGATCCATTAGCTTATAATAAAGTGATGTCTTCAACGAGCTGCCGACTAAATAATTGACTCGGGAGAATGCAAAAATGAAGAGGAAAAATATACTAAGATAGTTTCTATGCCACTGCCTCGCGCTCTCTGGACGAAGATGGAAATCCCTAGGCTTTACCTTCTTCGACAACTTGAATAGTCTCAGTTCAGTCTACATTAAGGACCTGCTAGGGTCTATCCAAAATTCAAATTCGCTTGTATAGGTTCTTCGACTTGCAGTAGGATAGATCAATTTCTCCTTGTGGCAAGTCCCTTTCGACAAGTCCCATGCCCAAACAGCCATGTTAACCCAACCTAACCTAGGGACAGTGCAAATTGCGTTTTCCTCATGGACAGAGTGAGCGTCCATGAGGACTCTTCATATCGATTGAAAAACCTCAAAATATGGTTAAATATACGCGAAATTGAAGAAGTTTGCCACTTTCTTTTTGTTTCTGTACAGGAAATGAACGTTTTCCAGAACGTTCTTCCTGAACATTCGACTAACCATGCTTCCTACAACTTATCCAACTTTGTGTTGGACAAAGTGACCATCTTTCTTGCCATCTCATTTACTGCTTCGTTTCCTGACACTCCCCAGTAGCTCGAAACCCAGCAGAGAGTGACCCAGTGGTGTCTTATGCTTTGAAGGAAGATACAGCAACTCTAAACTTCCTTCAATTTCACTGCAGCTGTAAGGTCTTCCAGCGTAGCTCCAGCGAAAAAGGTGTTCGATGCGCTAGTTGGAGGTCGACAGTAAAAAGGAAGGCCGTGTCTCCGGTAGAAGGACCAAGTTGAGAAGGCCCTATCCTCTCTTGGTGTGATCAACTGCAGAAGGCGCAAGCAAAGCAGATACGCCTGGAGAGTGCATTTGCGGCAGGCCGTAACGGTAACCCGGTAACGGGTTGTTATGGCCAGTTAAGTAAGTAAGTAAGTGTAAGATCTTCCAATGTTCTAAGGTCTGGTTGTCTATTTACGAAAATTGAGACATCTTTGGGTAATAACCACTGTCACGAATTAGTTCAGCAGCTTTCCAGTCTGCAAAGGTCTTTGCTTGAACGATGCTATAGAGAAAGAAAGTCCATCGTAGCTTAGTTTTTTTAGTATAATGGGCCATAGAGAGATAATTCGTTTTATGCTCATATGGCGCAGTTATGAAATGATCTTCCTACGAAAATCTTCCGCAGCATTTGTGACTGGCAAAAGCTGTGAGGAAAAGAAATAAACGATACATCGCTTTATGTCAAGTTTACATAAACTCTTTCTTCAAAGTATTTTTTATTTAATAGAGCTGTAAAGCATTGAAGGCCTAAGTGTGAGACTTTTACCCAATAAAACCACCACCCTGCTGTTTGTTGTTCCTCCTGGAATCGCGGTTAGACAATTCTTCAGGAGACGGTCAAAGTGAAAAGCTTCAGCGTCTGTTAGAGGTCATTCACTGTCCATGGCCACAACTTAAAGTTCAGTTCGTTGTTGCAAGGAACCCTGCCTAGTAGTCACTGATAGTGCATTCGGTGGTTAGCTAGTCCTGACCGTGGAGGTTCTTTTAAACCCTGTCTCAGCGAAGCAAAAAACCTAAGCGTCTGTTAGAGGTCATTCACTGACCATGGCAACAACTTATAGTTCAGTCCGTGGTTGCAACGGACCCTGCCTAGTAGTCACTGATAGTGCATCATCCATGGTTAGCTAGTAACCACCTTGTCTTCTAGCATCTGCATTCTTCCAGAACCAACGCAATGCCGCACTGTACGAAGAAATACCCGCTGACCGCCAGGTCCTTTATTATATTTAAAAAAATTCCTAAATCATCGAAGATGAAGTAAACTAAGTGAGTCATAACAACCTAATGATACTGTTACGAAAATTACTTGTGCTGACCAACGCAGGAGTAGTTCGTATCACCGGATTATGCCCAAATAAAACAAATTGAATGTCTTTAACGTAGCTAAACACGATAGACATTTTATTTACAATTTTCCAATGTTACTTCGCTTCACTTTTCACCTAATGTTACATCGTTGTTTGTCAAAACCAAACTGACTGCGTTAAACCAGGCTGCCTTTTTTTACTTGTCTGCCGGGAGCGTCACTCGTTCTTGAACGTTTTAGCATAACCTCGAACCGTCTTCGCAATAATTCTCGCAAAATTACCATGTCGCCCAAAAGTATGCAATGCTGCTGTTGACGACAGATGACCTGTCAGTGCTGTCGTGTTGCCTATGTTAGGGGGCTCGCAGTTGCGCAGAGTAAACTCATTGTTTATAATGCAAAAAATGGAAAGTCTACTAGTCTTTGGGATCTTCAACTATTCTACACTCGAATTATTTGTCCAACTTTCAGTTCACTTCTGCATTTGTTTATCTGCTATCTACTAAATAGTCTGCTTTGGCCTATATCCCACTAGGAGAATAACAGAATGTGGGTTAAGTCAGTCAGCTAAAGATAGAAACCTGGGTCATGGGTATCTCAGAAGATTTCCCAATCCCATAAAAAACAATTAGTTCAAATTAGTTCAACAAAGTTCTCTTTCTAAAACTTCGCTGTTAAATTATGAAATTACCATTAAAGACAAATAAATGACTACTAACTAAATGACTATTCAAAAATTTCTTTGTTTAAAATGACTTGACAAACATTTTTTCAAATCACCAACGAGATCATTTAGTACTAAAAAAAGACACCAATGAGGCCAAATTACAATGCTAACTGTATCGACCTTTTTTTCTTTAGGGATGGCAGCGACACTCAGCGAGCTGTCACGGCGACACAAGCGGCACAATTGCTGAGTGGGTGGAGCGAGGCGGGGGCGCGATTTCAATAGCAAACTTGGGTGAATCTTTGCGTACGCATGACGAGATTTCAATTGATTTCAAAAGCGTTTTGAAGCCGAAACATTTGCCCAATCGGGGCGAGTGGACGGGGTGGGGGCATGGTGTGCGATATTTGAAGTGAATGAATTGTGTATGCGGCAGTCGACAAAGTACCGGCGGTTGGGATATTTTCGCATTTGAGTTGCGTTGTTGTCGTTGCTTTCACGCGCGGACACAAGCAGGCACAAGTCGATTGAGCGTCGGGAAAAGTACTGTAGGCATTGTTGTATTTGTTTTTCATATCATTGCTGTTGTTGTTGTTGTTGCTGTTGACATTGGCAAGAACTTTGCGCACAAAGGAAACGCAGCGCCCGCACTCAAGGGGTGATTTAGTTCAATTTATGAGCAACGCTTCCGTTAGCGAGCGTGTGCCGTATCCGTATGTATGCATGTATGTATGTAGCTGTGAGCATGCATGTGTGTGTGTGCTTGCTTTGGGTAGGTGTTTGTGCGTTCCGCAGACGCGGATGTGGCGTGTGTTAGACGGAAATCGTTGCTGCTTTTGTTGCTTGCCTGCGTTTCTCTTTTGTTGTTGCTCAACCAAGGCTGTATTTATAGTCTATTTGTTTATGTGTGCGGTTGAAAAATGCTTATGAGCGCACCCTGTATACACTATGCCTGCGTGTGTGTGTGTGTTTGCATGTGACTGGCCCGCATGTCGCTGGTAATTTATGACTGTTGTGTTTGTATTTTTGTTGCAATTATTAACTTGGCAATTTATTTAATGCGTTTGATGTGGATTATTTGTGGCAATGCGATTTTAAATCGCTGTGTGTGGTTGTGTAAGTGAAGGCGTGGTGAAATTATTTGATGCGAAATTATGCGTTTGTTATGATGTCGAGGGTTCGAATTGATTAATTGAATTGACAGTTACTGCTTCATGCTGTGGCCCATGTCAGCTGCATTTGTTGCTTCTGACTGGCTGACTGATTGACTGACAGATTCACCACTATGGAGCTCAATTGTTGAAGTGGAAGTAGAGTCTTCCACAGGAAAAAAAAACTGAAGATTTTTTGAAATCAATTGAATTAAAAAGTTGGAGCGTGCGGCCCTATTAAAATTTTGGGCAGACTTGCAGCACTAATGGAACAAAATTCTTTGCAATACACTTAGATTGCAAGAAAAAAATCTACAAGAACAATTGGGACTGAGATTATCTCATTAAAGATGTTCTTGAGGTTATAAAGATTTGTAGAAAATGTTTAGGCGTTTAGTCGAACAGGACTGAGATTTTCTCACTAAAGATATCCTTTAGAGGATTTGTAATGTTTAGGCTTTTAGTTGAACAGGACTGAGATTTTCTCACTAAAGATATCCTTGAGAGGATTTGTATTGTTTAGTCTTTTAGTTAAACAGGACAGAGATTTTCTCACTAAAGATGTTTCTTAGAGACAAAATCTCAGTCCTGTTTTTTGGTTTCTCACTAAAGATGTTCTCGTCTCAGTCCTGTTCGTCTAACAGCTTAAACATTTTCTACAAATCCTTATAACTTAATTGATCTCTAACCCTAAATTGTAAAAACAGGAATTTTTGTTAAAACTGAACACCAATTCTAAGATTTGTCATGTTCTTTATGAAAAAATCCATTAATAATCGGATCTGTTATGAGTTGGCAGCAATCAAGACGCAAATTGTGTTTCACTTGTACGCACAACTGTGACGCCTTTCGTAATTGGCATGAAATCATAACCTCAAATTTTCATTAATTTAAATCCTTTCATAGCTCGTGTGGTTCTGCCTGTACAATTACGCACCAGAACAACAACAAAACGAAGCGCGCACAATAGTAACCAAAGCAATTAGAAACGATATAGCGATATAGATTAAAGCGATAGCTATAAGCAAAAACAACAATAAAAATAAGAATATATTTTAATAAAACAATAACAAATAAAAAATTTACTACATTAGAAATATGCAATAGCAATAACAACAACAGTACCAGATTTGGGCAAAGAGAGAGGCAGGCAGAGACAGCCACAGTAGCAGAAATAACAACAACAACAGCAGCAGAAGGAGGTAGAATTTTGAACAACAACATCAATCATTCTGATAGCAGAAATATTAACTACAACAACAACAACAACATGAAGACATATAATTTAAAACAATAATAACAACAACAATAACAACAACAAAGTACTAGTCGCAAAGACAATAGCAATAGCAACAACAACAACAGCAGCGCCTTAAGGAAGCACTTTGAACAACAACAACATAACTAACAACATTTACAACAATAACAGCAACAACAAAAACAGTACTCGCGGCAGGGACACAAACAGTGGCAACAACAACAACAACAACAGCAGCAGTAGGTAGAATTTTTGAATAAGAACAAAATTACTAACAACAAAAATATTAACTACAACAACAACAGCAACATTGGAACACATCATTAACAACAATAATAACAACAACAATAACAGTACTAGCTGCAGCAACAGTAACAATAACAGCAACAACAGTACCAATAGCAACAACAACAACAGCAGCACCATTAGGAAGAACTTTAAACAACAACAACATTACTTATAGTACAGCAAAAATGTGAACCACAACAAAAACAGCAACATCTGTTTTGATCATTTACAACATTAACAACAACAACAATAACAGTACTAGCCGCAGCAACAGTAGCAATAGCAGTTACAACAACAACGACAGCATCACCATTAGGAAGAACTTTGAACAACAACAACAACATGCCTAACAACAAACATATTAACCACAACAACAACATCAAAACACATTATTTACAACAAGAACAACAACAACAACATCAAATACAGTAACGCACAAAACACTGACGTAGCAACAACACTAACAACACCCGAAGTAGCAAAAGCAACGACAACATTAAACACAACAAAAGCAACACCAACAGCATAACAAATTTGCAAAAACCAATTCAAAACATAAACACCAAAGCCCGAGGATTACGAGGACTTGAGGAAGCACAGCGCGTGACCGGCGAATTGGTGGTGGTGGCTGCAGCAAAACGGCAATTGCGAGTGCGACCAGAGAACGTGGGGGTGTTGCAAGTTGAAAGGCATACAAATTTCAAATAAAATCACATAAACAGCGCAAATAAAAGCTTAAGCAACAACTACATACAAGTACAACAAATCGCTACTGCAGCATGTGACATTTGCGACGTAATGTCGCCGGCCGATCGAATGAATGGGCACTGCAGCATCTGCAGGTCCTTTAGAATGTGTTGCCGTCCGTTCGCGGCGTCACACGTGCAGTCGTGTGCAGTGCTTCTGACGTGGGCGGGGGGGCGGGCCGGCGCATTGCAACGCCTGACGCGTGGCGACGAGCGGCGTACGACGTACGACAGCCGTAAAGCCAAGGCAACACAGGAATATGATTAGGAAAATAATTGCTGTGCCGCGCACAGCGGGCGATGGCGCGCACACACACAGACAAAACACTGCTTAATGCAGTCTCGAGAAAATTACAAAAGGGGATTATGGAAATTTTTATGAGCTGCAACAACAATGCCAACACAAACGGCAGCATAAAATCATAATCATAAGCACTTATAAGTTGCTTTGGCGTTTAGGTTCAGTTTTCGCAGCCAAGAAGGCTGAACTAGAAATTATAAGAACAAAAGCAAGACAGAAGCAATGCTAAATCGATTTGAGTGGAAAGGCATTAATTTTTCATTTAATATCAACAGCGTGTAATGTGAAAGAAATGTTTATACAAGTTTTCCATTCAAAGTTATAGCGGAATCCTTTATTATTTAATTACCAAAAAGCTTTCACGAAAAGAATGTGTGACTGTTACTGGTATCCTAAAAGGATATATTTGGCTTGAATCATACAATGGGTCAACTAATTTATTGGCAGTTGTTGTATTATGAAATCCTTACAACATTGAACAACCTAGTTGATGATCAGATGATTATGGCAGGCAATTCTAACCTCTAAACACACTTCACAGAAATCAAATCTGGGTCTAAGATGTGACTTAGAGGAAATCAACTGCTTTCAAAAAGCAGAAAACTATGTGGTTTAAAGTTTAGAAATAAGAAGGAGGATTAAGAAGGAAATTAGGAGGATTCTCAACCAATTTAGAGATTAGAAAAGATATGAAGAAAGAGGATTCCAAACTCTAAACTTGCTTTCGAATCTGTCCCGAAACTCAACTCTGGCTCAGTGCATCAGTGCGGGGATTCAGATATGTCTTAAGGGAAACGAAATACTTCCAGTAGGTGATTCTAACCTCTAAGCTTTCAAATGTGTTCAGAAACATAGTCTCAGTGAAATTAGTAACGATTTAGCTTCAAAATCTACTTTCTAATGCTTCAACTCTTATGGTGACTTATGGATAACCACATGTTTCCAACAGAAACCAGTGTTGAGGTTAGAAATGAGAAGAAGGTTTCTCAACCAGTTTAGAGGTTAGAAACGAGAAGTAAAAAGAAGATTCTTAACTCTAAACTTGCTTTTGAATCTGTTCAGAAACTCAACGCTGGCTCAGTGTGGGGATTCAGAAATACTTCCAGTAGGTGATTTTAACCTCTAAGCTGGCTTTCAAATGTGTTCACAAACATAAACTTAGTGTAACCAACTTCAAAATCTACATTTTAATGTGTCCAAAAAGTCAACTCTGATGGTGACTCATGTTTCCAGCAAAAGCCAGTGCTGAGGTTAGAAATGAGACCTCTACCAGAGTAGAGGTGCGATTAGGATTCTAAACTCTAAACCGACTTTTTAATGTGTTAAGAAACTCAACTCTGGCTCCATGATTCTGGAAACATTGATGTGTCTTAAGTCTAATGAAATACTTAGGTTAGAATTGAGGAAAATGATGATTATCAACCAATTTAGAGGTTAGAAAAGATAAGTAGAAAGAGGATTTTAAACTCTAAACGACTCTAAAGTCTAATGAAATATCTCCAGTAGGTAAGTCTTTGAAATGTTTCACAAACTTAACTCTTAATTCTGATGTGTCTTAAAAGCAGTAAAATTCTCTCAGCAAACGATTCTAACCTCTAAATTATATTGTGTCCAGAAAGTTAACTCTGTTAAGTTAACTTAGGAGTAACCTGTAAATTCTGATTGAGACTCTGCTGACTCTAATGTGACTTAACAGTAATCAAACGCTTACAACAGAAAGCCAGTTTAGAAGTTAGAACTGAGTAGGAGGAAGAGGATTCTAACCTAAGAACTGACTTTCGAATGTGTCCAAAAATTCAACTCTGCTTCTGACTCTGGGGACTTTGATGTGACTTATGGGTCTCCGAGCAGACGATTCTAACGTCTTAATTAGACTTTTATTGTGTCCAGAAAGTCAACTCTGATGTGACTTATGGGTATCAAATGTTGATTGATTTGATTGACTGATTGTGACCTAAGGATCATTAAATGCTTACAGCAGAAAACCATTTTAGAACTTAGAACTGAGTAGAAGATGAATTCTTAACCAGTTTAGAGGTTCGACAGGAGGAGGAGAAGGATTCTTTTAACTTGTTTTCGAATGTGTACAGAACTTCAACTCTGCTTCTGACTCTGGGGACTTTAATGTGACTTCTGATTATGTCCTTTATATCAACTTTCTTATGTGTCCCCTTCGATGTGAATTATGGGTACCAAATATTTCTTTTAAGCAATCTGCTGTAATAACCTGTCATTTCTGATAGGCACTCTAATGTAACTTAAAGGTAATTAAATGCTTACAGCAGAAAACCAGATTAGGGGGTTAGAAATGAGAAGCAATGGGAATTGGCAATCAGCTTAGAGGTTAGACGGGTGGAAGAGGAATGTTTTCAGAAACTAAACCTTACTGGCGACTCTTGCGATTCTGTGGTGCCTTAAGTGCAGTAAAATACTTTCAGCAGACGATTATAACCTACAAACTGGTTTTCAAATGTGCCCAGAAACTGAATTCTGATAAGTCTATAATGAATCTAATTTATCAAATGTGCCCAGAAACTCATCTTTGATGACGATTTTAATATGACAAAGGTAGACAAATGCTTCCAGCAGAGGATTCTCAAGCAGTTTGGAGTTTAGATAGGAGGAAGACGATTCTAACCTCTAAACTGGCTTTCGAATGTGTCCAGATACTTAACTTGTGACTCTGATGTGACTTTAATTGGTCTAAGTTTAGTTTGAGTACTACAATGTCTTAAAAATATGTCTAACAATTCATCTCTGAGAGCCACTTTGGTGACTTTGAAGTGTATTTGGGTAAAACGATTCCAACCTCTAAACAGGTTTTCAAATTTGTCATGAAGTTTAACTTTATTGGTGACTCTGTTGTAGCTTAACCCATTAAGCCCTGAGCGTTGCGTTTGCGCAACGTTTGGGAATTTCGCTATATTAAGTAATTCATAAAGACGTAAGACTTGAAAATGGGTAGAATTGGATTAGAATTGATCGTTTTAGATTCTGCCATACTCAAATTTCAAAATTATTTAAATATTCATACGTTTTTTTCGATCCAAAGTCAAAGGTTTTTTTGGGGGAATTTTTGAAAATCATTCAAAAATACTTATTCTTCAAACCTATCAAAGTCCCTTAGTGGGCTGCATTTTGCAATGCTAAACTATTTAAAAATAAGTTTTGAAAATTTTTTTTTTAATTTTTTAAACAAAAAAAATGCTTTAAGTTTTGTGTTGCGCGAATGCAACGTTGGGCCTAAACACTGCCAATTTTCATACAACGCAACGCGTGAAAATGTCAAAATCCAAGCAGCTGATATTTCATTGGCACATTTTATTTTCCGCAAATGTTTGATTTTGTTTATTTGTGTAATGTTTGCGAAAAACATGACAAAAAAAAACATGGTATGAATTTTTTATTTGATTTGATTGATTAGGTCAATTAATAAGATTGTGTAAAATTTTATAGAAATCGCACAAGCCTTTCTTAGGTTAGGTTTTAATGGGTTAAGGGATATGTTGGGTTTAAACAAAGAGAGATATCAGCTAAAAATGGGTCTGAAGAAGACTTTTAGAGACCTGAGCCAAAAAATGTATTAGCAATTCAGCGGTCGAATTCAAGAGAATGAGATAGGTGGGATTTTCAATTATAGACGATTCTATACTAGGACTCTTTAACCGGAAGCTAATCTTAGCTAAAATATTTAATAATGTTAGTAAATAATAATCCAGCTTTAAAGAAGCCATTGGATAGCGAAGTCAAGAGGCACTGACGGCTCTCACAACGAGGCATGAAAATGTCAAAGGACAGTAAGTAAGATTCATTCTTGTTGAGGAAGTAACCTATAGACTTAGTTGTAGGGGCATAATAGGGGAGTTCTGGTCTCAGTGCAATAAACCCCATCAAATTATATTCTAACCTATAGACTTTGTTTCGTCAGTAAGTATTTGACCTATTCAGGTAGAAGAATATCAATTTGAAGCTAACCTCTCATAAAAAGAGGGTACCTACTTTAGTAATATTATTATTATTGTTCTATATTGTCGAGAGTGTCCATGGACACAGGTACGTAGACATTGCTCCATTGTACCGGAGCTATTGCCTCCCCTTTTTGTTCTTTTTTTTTTGCCAAGTGCCCGGGCATGCAATTACTTGGAGTAAGATCTGGCCAACCCCAAGGATAGATGATTATGTGTCCTTCAATAGGCAACTTCTGACATCGAGTTTCCTAGAGGGTCTGGATCGCTTTTAGCCGTAAAGATCTCTTTTAGTTTTGAAGCAAAGGGTATTTGGCATCTCGAGTTCCAGGAGTTCATCCTTCATTAGAGTCATCTAAAGCACATAATACTTTAGTGATAGACCATCAAACACAAAGATCCCTTTGAGATAAAACATGACTTGGGAGCTCCAGTGACTTTTTCATATCTTTCTCAACTCGCTTTGGCTGCTAAGGTTGCATTCCCTGACTCGACAGTAACCACTTCTGTCTTACCTTTCTGCTCCTGTTTTCTTCTGCTCCTCTCCGCCTATCCACGTATAGACGAAAGTGTCCCCTGCGATTGGGGTCACGTCTTCCCGATACTCGTTTAGCCGTTGTGCAGTCTCCAAGGCAACAACAATTCGCAGCCATGGGCTGTGTCTGTATGACTGTCGCACCACAATGGCCCCCTCGCTTCTGCAACATTGCTCTTCTTCTTGTCAATGTGTGTTCATATATGTGTGTCGTATTACCCCGCTTGCCATATGGCAGCGCACCACTTGAAAAATCGCTTCGCATTTTTTACGCGTTAAATGCGCACGAAATACTACAAATTCGTATGCGTGCACCGTGGAACGTACTCCGCGAAGTCGGCAGTGAAGTGGGCGAAAAATTGTTGAAAAATTTCCGTACGCTTTCCTGATAACGAAGAGCATGTCGGCCCTAATTGGATTGTGCAATATGTGTTCGTGTGTAATTCGGTTGTTGCGGCGTTGTGCTTGCAGGCAAAGTGTCGTGCAGTGCGGTTTCCCTTTTAAAAGTTCTACTGGAATGGACAATTTGTTGGAAACATTTGCCACGTACAACAGAAACACCTTCAAGGAAAATATGTGGTTGAGTTCAAAATCGTTGAGTGTATTGGAAACTACAACTGTAAATGTCAAAATATTTGCTTTTGATGAGAGTGAAACAAATCAGATTTTTTCTGGAGTATTGGAAAATTTTTATAGGAGGGAAAGGTATGAAGGAAGGTAGAAAGGTATTGTAAATCAAAGGAAATGGCACATGTCTTATAATTATATTCCACTAGAAACCGAATATATAGAAGAAAGTAGAAATTTATGCAAGGAGTTTGGCATTTGATGGCTAGGAAAAGTATAGAGAAGGCTGATAGTGTAGATAGTAGTAATCCATTGCACAGCCATTGCACAGCAACAAGTGACACCAAATTAAGAATATTTTTCTAGTGGTATCTGATCTTTTAGCAGTCCATAGAAATGTGTTTTTTGAAGTTGGAACTGAGGACTAATCTGGAGTTTGTTTGTAACGCAGAAGGTGAAAATCTTTTTGTATACTAATGTAGGACCATTCGCCAGCTTGCTGGATTCTACTAGAAAAATAAAAATTAATAAAACTATTCTCTGATTGGGGGAGATTTGGTCAAATCTACGAGAAAATTTACTGATCTGGTACTATGGACTAAAATCATTCTTTGATTGGTAATTTCAAAACAATTATTGCTTCGAAAATTTCTTCTAAGAGAAAATCTGGGTCTATTGACTAAAATCATTCTCTGATTGGGGATTTTTGAACAATTTTTGCTTCTAAAATTTCTTCTACACGGGTAAAAATAATTGATAAAAATCTTGTGAACGGTGTTCATAAACCTTTATTTTGAACTTGTTATGAAAAATTCATAATTTTTTTGATTTTTTTCATAAAATTTATGAAATGGTTCATACATGTTTATGAACGCGTTCATAAAAATTGTGAAACTTCGTTCATAAATCGCTTCATAAAACCCGAATCTCACATTTTTTGTTCGGGTACGAGCCGAGCGGGCAGGCTATCTTTATTTTGAACTTTTTGTGAAAAATTCATAAACATTTTGATTTTTTTCATAAAATTTATGAAACGGTTCATACATGTTTATGAACGCGTTCATAAAGATTGTGAAACTTCGTTCATAAACCATTTCATAAAAGCCGAATCTCACATTTTTGGTTCGGGTACGAGCCGAGCGGGCAGGCTACCTTTATTTTGAACTTTTTATGAAACATTCATAAATTTTATGATTTTTTTTGATAAACTTTATGAATCAGTTTTTGAACACGTTCATAAAGTTTCTGTAATTCGTGCCTAAACCATTCGTTTGGCCACGCCGAATCCGAACGGCGATTGGCAGTTTTTTCTTTCACACTTGGAGGTTTTGCCATTGCCTGCCAAGAGCGCACTTGAGCGATTCTTGTAATTCTCATCTGCTTTATGTGGTTAGCGAAAGAAGTAGATCAGCGTTTTTACCAGCCCAAGCTAGGAATCCAACCTAGGGCATCGGTATGAGAAGCCAGCGCGCTACCCGAGACAGGTAAGTCGCATTCAATTAAATAAATTCTTTATATTATTTTATTTATTTTTAAATTATTTCACTGCTATTAATTGTCAATTTCTTTTTAGCAGTCAAAGATGCGGGTGGCGGCCATATACTGTTTATTATAAAACGAAAATTTATTGAATTTTTATATCGTTATTAAAAAATTAATTATTCATATTTATAATTAACTAGTAGGGCCCTGCGGCTTTGCACGCAAGCTTGAAGTCAATGGGCCCAATAAATCAAGTTTCTTCATACTACACTGTATGGGCGATGCCACGCCTCTTTTATGTAATGCCCAATCCATTCCTCCAGTCGAAGATGTGACCCGGTTTCATTGATATGCGACTTTCAGTTCCAAAGTTACGCGGAAAATTTCAGTCACAAAAAATATGCCGCGCCCCTTGTTCAACGTCCATAACATTTTGCCAGTAGAATGACACATCTATGGGACGATGGACTTCAAAACTTCAAAGCTTTCCAACTTATTGTTCCGAAGCTATTCCACATTAAAAATTTGGGTTCTATGGGCGGTGCCATGCCCTTCGTCCAATACCCACCCCACTCTCCCTGTCGAAGGGCACGTCTAAATCGTAAGTCTGCGCCAAATATCTTTGATGTGTGATTTGCAGTTCCAAAGTTATTCAAAACAATAGGGTCGTTAAAAAGTGCCACGCCCTCGTCCAACGCGAACGACACGTCTAAGCCATGATGCTGTATCAAATTTCAATACTGGCCGACTTATAATTCCGAAGATATTACACATTAAGAACTTGAGTTCTATGGGCGGTGCCATGCCCCTCGTCCGATACCCACCCTATTCCCCATGTCGAAGGGCACATCTAAATCGTAAGTTTGTGTCAAATCTCTTTGATGTGTGATTTGTAGTTCCAAAGTTATTGAAAACATTTGAGTTGCTTAAAAAGTGCCACGCCTCTTGTCCGACGCTTACAAAGTTTTACCAGTAAAACGGCATATCTAAACGGTGGCCCCGCACCAAATTTTAATGCTACCCCATTTCTCATTCCGAAAATATTGCAAATTGAAAATTTAAGTTGTATGGGCGGTGCCACGCCCCTTGTCAAAAACCCAACCCATTCCCGTTATCAAAAACACAACTAAATCGTACGTTTGTACCGAGTGTCATTGATGTTAACGCAGTTGTAGTTCCAAAGTTACACCGGCATTTAAAAACCACGCCCCTTGTTCAACGCCCATTAAATTTTACCAGTGATAGATAGATATTTGCTGCAAAGACTCACAAAATTTTTTTATATCCATATTGTTTTGCACAAATATACCACAGTTAATTTCTGTCATCATAATGGGCATTGCAAGAAGGCGTCAAAGGTGGGCGTGGTCAACCTTATATAGCCTATGTTTACCGCTATGAAACACAGAGTAATTTTACATCAACATTAATTTTCAGACATGCACCGTACTTCGTTTTGTTAGTTTAGTGGGCGCGGTAAGTGGGCGTGGCCGATTATATTGTAGCCTATGTTTGCCGCAATGACACGCTGAATCGTCTGATACCCATATTGCTGTGACAAATATACTATGGCTGATTTGTTATTATAGTGGGCGTGGCGGAAAGGCATATCATATGGGCGTGGTTAATCTCATATATATTCTGTGTCAACATCCATGAAACACGGAACCATTTGATATTAATACTGATTCACAGACATGGACCGTAGCTTCGTTTTGTTAGTTTAGTGGGCGCGGAAAGTGGGCGTGGCCAATTATATTATAGCCTATGTTTGCCGCAATGACACGCTGAATCGTCTGATACCCATATTGCTGTGACAAATATACCATGGCTGATTTGTTATTATAGTGGGCGTGGCGGAAAGGCATATCATATGGGCGTGGTTAATCTCATATATATTCTATGTCAACATCCATGAAACACGGAACCATTTGATATTAATACTGATTCACAGACATGGACCGTAGCTTCGTTTTGTTAGTTTAGTGGGCGCGGAAAGTGGGCGTGGCCAATTATATTATAGCCTATGTTTGCCACAATGACACGCTGAATCGTTTGATACCCATATTGCTGTGACAAATATACCATGGCTGATTTGTTATTATAGTGGGCGTGGCGGAAAGGCATATCATATGGGCGTGGTTAATCTCATATATATTCTATGTTAACATCCATGAAACACGGAATCATTTGATATTAATACTGATTCACAGACATGGACCGTAGCTTCGTTTTGTTAGTTTAGTGGGCGCGGAAAGTGGGCGTGGCCAATTATATTATAGCCTATGTTTGCCACAATGACACGCTGAATCGTTTGATACCCATATTGCCCTACAAAAGCATACCATAGATGAGTTTTGTTACCATAGTGGGCGTAAGAAGGGGGCGTGGTCATTTTCATATAGCCTATGTACCATTCCCCCAGCTAAAAATATGTTTGGTGCTTATTTCATCTAAATCGGTTCAGCGGTTTTTGCCTGATTGTGGCTCAAAAAAGCAACGTCAGAAAGCGCTTTATACAAGTATAATAGTATAGATAAACAAAATATACCAATGTTTTCAATTTTTAGGGATTTTGAATTTCAGGAATTTTTCTTATGAAAAAATCAAACATTTTATGAATATCGTTCATAAACGTTTGGGTTTCTGAACAAGGCTTATGAATGCGTTCATAGGGGTTATGAACGCATTCATGAGCGTTCGGGTCACCCGAAGGCTTATGAAAGCGTGTAAGAGACCAAGATTGGGCCAAATCTAGGAGAACATCTACTGAACTGGTATCACTGGCTCTTTCTTAGCTCTTAACTCTAGAATGCCTGGGCAGTAAAATCTTCATTAATTGTTCATATGGTTTTATTTTACAAAACACAGGAACACTGTTTTTATAATCAAAGTGACAAAAGACATTCTTTGAGAAAACTATGCAATAAAATGTTAGAAGACTTCAATGAAGTCATTTTGACATCCTTGGGCATTCTGGTATTAAACGGCTGGTCTTTTCGAGTCTAAAACTAATTCCAGTTTAAAGACATAGCTGCACTTGGGATGTTGGAGAGGAAGGTTCTTTCTTCTGGGACAATATGTCCCAGTAAATTTGAAACACGCATAACTTTTTACTGCTCAATGTATTAAAAAACCAAAGGCATCCCAATGATTGTTGAAAGAGGCAGAACAAAATTAGCTTTCACTATTCGTTGCATTAATGTGACTTTTATATTTGACAGATTTTTCATGTTCACTAATTTGCGGAAAATTATAAGCTCCCAGGATCAAGGACTTTGCTTGCATCCCAAACACGTTTTTTTTTAATACTGTTTCCAAAGTTCCTTAGAGTTAAAAAAACAAACCGTTTTTGAGATAAAACTCCGTCGCGAAAGGGTTAAGTAAGTTTAAAGACCTTAAGGTGAACTGTGCACTGCTAGAAATAGCCACTGAGTACTAACGAGTTCTCTGACGTTTGTTTCATTGTTTTCGTTTCCTATTTAGAATAACATTTACGCCTTCAAGTTGCATTATGATTCAATTATCTTATTTCATATTGAATTCGTAAGAAACTAAACTAGGCGTTGGTATTACAATCAGTTGAACAATGACATCACTTTTCCCCCAAAGCGGCAAATAAGTTGAATATTCGTGCACAGGTGTCACATGTCAGCGAGCACGACTTGCGTCGGCCCATGCGAATAGCTTTTAGTTGCCAAGAAACGATGGCATTAACCACACACACACACACACCCACATACGGTGTGGGAAGCAACACACACACAGCCGCACAACACTTCCTGCATTCCTCGAATTTCGCCACACGGCAACCTTTTCATCCTCGTTTCTTGGCCAATGGCCGCGCGCGTTAATGGAAAACTTGTATAACATTGTTGTTGCTGCTGTTGCTGGTGCGCAGCCATAGTTCGCTAATATTACTTATTGTATATCATTATTTAATTAAGTTTAAATAACGCAATATCATATTTCCAAAGTTTATGAATTTATTAAGTCGTTAGGACGAAAACGCCCCCCTTGGTGCGCATAAATTCCAATGAATAAAATGTTGGCAGCGGCAACACTGGCGCCTTGAAATACATACACATAACCATATGTATGAGAGTGTTTAATAGATGTTTGTATGTTTGTGTGTGTGTGTTTGCAGTCACGTATGTAGGTTTATGTAGCGAACCAAATGGTTGCCTAGCAGAAAATTCCTTTTCTAGCAAATCTAGCAAAGTCAATTTACACCAACACACAATCACAATCATACACATACATACATATACTTATGAGTGTATATATGCCTGCATGTATGTGCGTATGTGTGCCTATGTATCAATATGCATGCGCGCATTGGGCACATCGAACGCGTAAGCGGCAAATTACGACAAGAGAAACCACAATAAAATTGTCCTTGAACTCGATATTGAAGCTCGGCCATGACAACTAAACTAACCCAACAACAACAAAAAATACCAACCATGATGGCACCCAATGCGCCCACAATGCGTTGCGATGCCAACACGGTTTCGATAAGCACACATTGACACATGCGGCCCATGCCAATTCACGGCTGTTGCCAGTTGTTGCCTGACAAGTTCATCAACATTGGAAAGAACGTGATTCATCAGAATTTGGCTTTCACTTTAAAAAACTTGAGCTTCATTCATGTACATATAGGACGCATTCAGAAATGCGTCACGAGTGTAAAAACTTGCGCTTTGTATCCCTTCTCGCATAGCCGAAAGGAGTCCATTTTCGTTAGCGAGAATCATTGCCAAACCACCCCTACAGCTTGAAAGACCAGGGCTAAGTCCAGCCTCGTCTACAGTGATCTGTTGCTGTTAGGTTTGCAGCTAAGAAGATTTCCATAGGTTCTGCATCGCCCACATTCACCTCAGGCAAGATGAAGTTAATGTTCCCTACGGTGACCAAGCTGGGCCAGGAGTTCATCGAAGTGTTTGGTGCCTTGATAAAAAATATGACGAAGGATTCCGTGGTGGAGGTAAAGAAGTTGCTGGTGCGTTTCCCCACCGACATAATAGGCACATGCACCTTCGACATCGATTGCAACAGCCTAAAGGATCCCATGTGGGATTGCATTATGAACAGAACTGCACTGACGGATCAGCGATATGGCAAAATCGAGCTGGCACTTGTTAGTCGGAGCTAAGTATGCTCACTACGCTGACTTGTCCATATCTTCCATACAGACAATGAAGCTTCTGTAAAAAGGTGTTCGACACGGTAGTTGGAGGTCGATGGCTATGAGGGAGACCATGTACCCTGTTCGTATAGGCAAAGACTATCGAGTACGAACGAATATGGACGTGGCACAGCGACGATTGACGATGAAGTTTCGGCGAGAAAGGTTGTAGGTCGAAGGCATAACGAGGCACTGTGTCCGTGGCGCTCTTTCATCTCTTGGTGTTCCCAACTAGAGAAGGCACGCGCAAAGCAAAGACGCCTGAAGAGAATTTTTGCGGCAGACCATAACTCGTAACGGGTTCTTATGGCCAGTTAAGCAAGTAAGGAAGCGCTTTTGATAACTTAAGTTCCACCAGCTTTCTCTGCCAAAGGATCATACTATCTGTACCGCCTGAAAGCTGGGCACTCACATATGAAGTGTACCAAAGTTTCGTTGTCCTCAAGGCACTTGTTGCATAAAAACGAGTCTTCAACCCCAGTGAGGTACTAGTGAGGTACTCATTGAAACAAATGAAACCTGTAATGAGCCCTACGACAGTTCTTAAATCAATCTTTTCTAAATCCAATAGGCAACTCGTTTGTTGGGCCGAGGCCCAATTAATGCGCAAAGCAAAGGTTAGGAGAAAGGATAATGAATAAAAATTTATGGGCACTTGTCTTGAACCCATCAAGGTCATAGATGCTAGGAACAATATCCACAGAAGGCCATTCCACAATCGATTAGAAACACTCTCTCTCTCTCTGTAACGCATAATGCGCTGGAACATCGTATAGACGTGGAAGACATGAGCTTCAGTGTTTGAGCGGATTATTTCAGAAAATACCCAAAGTCATGAGTATGCTTGGATAAGCTGCAACCAATTGCTGGTTCAGGTCCCACGAAAGGGACCGTAGTTGCAGTTTTAGCGAGCTTGTCTGTATTTACGTTGTCCTGATCATTAGAATACCCAAGTACCCACAAACGTGTGACGTCATTTTCAGTGTCTAGCTCATTCAATCTGCCGGCAGCCTCCTGTACTATTTTGAATTTTGTTAGCTTTGACAGCCACTTGACGGTCGAAACAAATATATATGTTCTCTCTTCAATGGACTCTAAGACTCCGTCTACACAATTTCCGCAACGACGAAATGGTTTCCAAAAGATACCGTCTGAATCTACAGGAAATCCAACAGATAAGGAAGAATGCCGAATTTCTAAAATGAAAGTAACGTTTGACTCAACAGGGTCTTCGAGTAAGGAAGGATGGTCATGTCTCACACACTCCTTTTACATATAACCTAACCTAACCTAAGTCACACTCAGATCTTCCTTCCACTTAGATCTTATGGCAAATACTTCCACTTGAAAGATGAAAGTGTGACTGTGCCGAAAAGAAAAGTTAGATGTTATCAGTGTTCGAATAGATTCCAGCGCCTGTGCAGGAGTTCATCAGCTGTGTATATAACTACCGAGTCAGGCTTAAGGACCCTCCAGCAGGATAAAGGTTTGATATCTACGGCGAGGCGTAAATTCAGCAGATTGGACATCAACGCCTCTTCCTTAGGTGAACGAGTATTAAAAAGGGGTCTTCCGGGTTCCTTAGTTTCTCCTTTTTTCTATCGAATCAGGTCCTTCAAGCAGTTGTTTGTTCACTCCTATCGACCAGGGAGGACGGTTTGATATCTACGACGAAGCATACACTCAGCATATTGGACAACAACGGGAGAGACGTTGTTAGGTGGTAGAGTATTAAGAAGTTGTCAGGTGGTAGAGTATTAAGAAGGGCTCTTCCGGGTTCCTTAGTTTCTCCTTTTTTCTGCCGGTTCAGACTTAAAGCTCCTTCAGTAGTTGTTTGTGCACTCCTATTGATCACGGATGTTGGTTTGATATCTACCTTTGATATCTATCTTTGTTCACTCGTATCGATCAGTGATAATGGTTTGACACATTGGACATCAACGCCTCTCTCTCAGGGGGAAGAGTATTAAGAAGAGGTCTTCCGGGTTCCTTCCTTTCTCCAGCGCTGAGAACAAGTTTCCTACCAAGCAGCACTTCTTGGGTCATTCAAATCGATTAAGTAGGTAAGTAGGTAGGCTGTCTTAAAGCGCAACTCATTGAGGTTATAAAGAACCATTGGGATACCCCAAACAATCGAGCTGAAGTGTGCTCAGTTATTGAATCAGTTTGAGCTCTAGTGGACTGTGATGGTCTTTTTGGCCAGATTGCCCAGACTGTTGAAGAAGAAGTTACCCAGGTAATTAATGCTTCTTCTGGATAAAGCAGAACAAACACACAGAAGGTAAAGTGGGTTTTCTTTCTCTTTCCTTTAAGCGAGTTTCTGTTTCTTTTTAAACCAAATTATTGGAGAAATATCTTTAGGGCGCATTTATTTTTGTTGCAGAAGGTGGGATTCTCCACAAATATGCATGAACCAGTTTTCATTGGCATGCCGGATTTTTATGGACTAAAATCACCTAATTGATTCATTCTGTTCTTGAACTGGCCAATACAGAACAACTAGTGGAATCTTTTTGTGCCACTGTTCAAGTTTTGCTTTAAAATGTCGGCCTTACTAATCAATCTGGCTGCTATTAGCTTTGGCTCTCTCGAGTTGATTCTCTCTGGCAGATTCTTTTACCTCATTTTGCATAGGTCATTCTTTTCCACAGCACGCAATTACTTAGCCTCTTAGCATCTTTTTACGACCAACTTAGAGCCATTTGCCATTCCTCAAAATAATTCCTCACTACTTTTAGTCATCACCATTATTCGCCCTCGTCATTTGCCTTGCACTCAAATGGCAAATTTCAATTTACACCACAACAACAAACACTCACACTCACTAGAGTGCAGGGGTCAGTTGCCTGCGTAACTAAACTTTTTGTAAATAATTTAACTGACCAACTATTATGGCCGCATAATTAAAACATTCGCCCCAAGGCAAGGCGCCCCCACTCTACGAACGGCCATGTGGCCAAGCAAAGTGGATCCCTTGACACTAATTATTTTAGCGCGGCCAGCATTAGGCAACAGGAAACCGAAAACTTATGTTCGCAAACCATTGAGCGGGGCAAATTGTGTGCCAAGCGAAAGCCGCAGACGCAACGCGGCGAATTTGGCTTGGAAACGGCAACCGGTGACGGTGTAATTACGGGCAAACAACGGCACAATTTACTTAGACGGTCATTAAATGCGGCGCAGATGCGACGTAAGTGACGTTAGCACCCACTTGCCGTTGCGTTGATTTCGCCGCGCCTGATTGAACAGTGGGCGAATGTGTGGCACGTTGTGCATTTCGTTGTTGGGCGCTAAATAATTAGCCGCAATAAATTATTATGGCCAAGTTGTATGAGTTGAGAGCAGAGTGTGTGTTGAGTAAACTGAGTTGATAGGCGCAGCCACGCGTCAGTCATATCGTATCGCTGCTTCGCGCTGCTTTGCTGTGCTTTTTCTGTTTCGCTGTTTGTTGTTGCCTGCTTTGGTCATTTGTCGACGGCAGCATTTTGCTTTGTGGCGCACTGGCACGCACATCAGCTTATCCTTTGCATTGTCCTTTATCCTTTGTATATTCTCGGCGGATATGTAAACTAGGGCAAACAGCTGAAACAACAACTGCCTTATAACAACAACAACCAGGGCGAAATGGCACAAAAGTGAAGCTGAAATAATGGCAAAATAAAAAGGAGGCCAACTCAAGGAAATATTTTCGCATAGATGCGAACGTTCAGGAGCGTAGCCGAAAGGATAATGAGGGCTTAGGAGCATTTGTGTAGTTCAAGTAGCCTTTGGGGTTTTAGAAGATGGTTTTCTTGTTTACTTTTGCTTCATTTGTTGTGGATTTTATTTATTTTCTTTCCAGTTGACTTGCAGTAATTAATAAAAAAATTCATTTTTTCTTTTTTTAGTATCATAACTGTTTTTGTAGGCCTTAGTGTGTCCCATACGGAGGCAGCCAATCTAATTTAACCTAACCTAACTTATTCCGTAGTGTTGAAAGTTTTCTCCTTCTTAACTTAATTATAACTACGTACCTGTTTTTGTTTATATGTAACTATTATATATAAAACGTGTGTATGTATAATTTTATATAAGTAACGTCTTCTCGTTTTACGCAGCGCGCAACAATTTGTGTTTACTTAACTTTGAGGTCAAAGGTAAATTAGCTGGAAATGTGTGAGTTTAACTTTTGAGAATTTTTTGTTTGTGATTGACATTGACTTGGATATCTTCTAACTGCTGTTACAAATCATGCAATGCTGGAGTTCAGCAGATTTTTGCCATAAAGTTTAACTTGAATATAAAATTCTTCTTCATATATTTTTATTTTATGTTTCACATTAGGCATAAACTACATAAAAACCAAAACATTGGTGCCCTTTTGCATGTGGGATTCTTTCCAAAGAATACTATTTTCTGTTATTCTGCCGGGAAGATCATATAGTGGGTCCTTTTTCGCTCTGTTGAATAAAATACAATAAGTGCCTTCTTAGCTTAATTTGGGACTTCAAACTTCCTTTAACAAAGAACCATTTCAATGAATTGGGGTGCGTATGAGTAACATTAATTTACATTATTTCGCACTACCCTTTATTATTATTAAAAACTATAAGTTACTTAAACTTCGAGAAGCTTAGGTTGGGTAAGGCCAAGTCGGCCACTCATAGACCCTCTTGGGTCTCTAGCGATACCAGTTAAAGCTTCTTTGTGTTGCTGATCGACATAAAAGTGATCGGTGATAATGTGAGTGTTTCTAACAAAGTTCAGCAGCGACTTAATGGCCTGCTTGGGGATCTCTTCAGAGACTCGGAGAAGAACGAAGCCTAGAACCTAGAAGGATATATTTCGATAAAATACAAAATCGATATCAATTTCGAGAAAGTACAAAATCAATTTCAGTAAATACAAATTTGGCACCTCTCGTCCAGTGATGTCTGCCGTAGCTGTGGAGATGAAGAAGAAGTAGAAACGATACAACACTTCCTGTGCCACTGCCCGGCTCTGCAGGAACGCCGACTCCGCACTTTGGGGTTAAGATGACAGACCTGGCTTGCGCGGCGAAAGTTGAAATCTCGACTATGCTCTCCTTCGTTAGGAGGTCGAACTAGTTTTCCCTTGACTGAGTTCAATTTAAAATTCAGAAAATATGAATGTAGTTTGAAAAAAACTCAAATTTTAATTTAGAAAAAATACAAAATAAATTTGAGAAAATACAAAATTAATTTCAGAAAATACAAAATAAATTGCAGAAAGTACTAATACAGAAAATACAAGTACAAAAGAGCAATTGTAAAACCATATCAAAAATTCAAATTCAATTTCAGAACATTCAAATTCAATTACAGAAAATACAAATTCAATTTCTGAAAATACAAATTCAATTTCAAAAAATACGAATTAAATTTTAGAAAATACAAAATCATTTTCAGAAAATATAAATTCATATTCAGAAAATATAAATTCATATTCAGGAAATATAAATTGCATTTCAGAAAATTCAAATTCAGTTTCAGAAAGTTCAAATTAAAATTTAGAAAGTATAAAAACAACTTCGAAAAATACAAATTCAATTTCAGAAAGTTTAAATTCAATTTTAGAAAATATAAAAACAATTTCGAAAAATACAAATTCAATTTCAGAAAGTTTAAATTCAATTTTAGAAAATATAAATTTAAAATCAGAAAATTCAAATTTATTTTCATAAAATACAAATTCATATTCAGAAAATATATATTAAATTAAAATTCATATTGAGAAAACACAAATTCAATTACAGAAAATTCACTTGATTTTAAATTCAAATTTAAAAAATACAAATCCATTTTCAGAAAGTACAAACTTAATTTCAGAAAATACAAGTTCATATTCAGAAAATTTAAATTCGAATTCTTATTCTTATAATACAAATTCAATTTCAGAAAATACAAATTTAATTTCTAAAAATACAAATTCAAACTCAAAAAATACAAATTCAATTTCAGAAAATTTAAATTCAATTTAAAAAACTGCAAATTCATATTCAGAAAATTTAAATTCAAATTCAGAAAATAAAAACTCAATTTCAGAAAATACAAATTCTATTTCAGAAAATACAAAATCAATTTCATAAAATACCAATTCATATTCAGAAAATCAATTTTAGAAAATACAAAATCAATTTCTGAAGATACAAATTAATATTCAGAAAATACGAAATCAATTTCAGAAAATACAAAAACAATTTCAGAAAATACCAATTCATATTAAGAAAGTACAAATTCAAAATCAGAATATACAAATTCATATTCAAAGAAATTACAAATTCTATTTCAGGAAATAGGAATTTCATTTCAGAAAATTCAAATTCTATTTCACAAATATAAATTTTAGCTTTCATACGTGGCGTGACGTGCAGCCGCCGTGGCTCAGTTGGTTAGTGCGTTGGACCGCTAGTCGCAGGCAGCAACCTCAGGTTCAAATACTGCCTGTAATAACACCTAAAAAAATAACGGGAAAACTCGTTTTCTCTTTCGGTGGCTGTCCTGTCAGCTGGAAATGGCAAACCTCTGAGAGTAAAGATTGCTTATGAAAAAGCTCCCAACCTGCCGTTCGGAACCGGCATAAAACTGTAGGTCCCTTCAACCCGCGTACAAATTCACACGCACAAACCGGGTAGTTGCGGGAAGCTAGGCCTTAGTCTCGCGTAAGCGGGCTGTCGTGCCAGTCAATTTATTAATTAATTAATTACGTGGCGTATACGTGATATTAATTAATAGCTATTTGAGGTTATTGTTATATTGCTGGACTTCACTAAGTAGCTTCATCGATCAACAGATGAATAGGTAGGTAGGAGTGGCTGTCTCAAAGCAGAGCCTACTTACGTCATAAAATCACATCTCGTTTGAGTTTCAAATTGAGTTAACGATTTTGTTGTTCACACACACATAAGTGTTTAAGTTTACTGTGTATCAAAAGTGCTATCGAACATGTTTTCGTTTTGACAAAATAAATGTTTTTTCTCTGTTTGTGTATAAGAAACGTTCTTGGAAACATTTATTGAACATTTAGTTAGTAATATTTACTGATCCATTCAATTTTTCAAACGAAATTTCAATGCCGAGAAATGTTGCCGAAAAAATGCCGTTGTCAGTTTTTGAATTTCTTTTTGGTTCTGTTAACCCTTTCAGTCACAATGTCCAATATATTGGACTACAGTCCATACAGTTCATACAAAACGGGTTTATTTTCATGTCGGAAAGGGTTAATTTTTAATGAATTTGTTTATCGATTACAGCACAACAGAGGGTTGCATGGCGAATCGAACCCTATTTCAAAGCAATTTAGCAATAATTAAAATTTGATAAATGGAGAGCTATGACAAATTGAGTTCAATTAAGACCTTAAATTGAGAAAATCTCTTAGTTGCGAAATTTGACTGGCTGTCTGAAAAGGATATAAAATACCTTTTAAAGCATTTAAACAAAAGACATTTGAGCTCTCAACAATTCTTGGGCGGTTTTAAGGCTAAGAAACCTGCAACAAATTGGGGCCAATTATTTCAAGTTTGAAACCAACTCTATGCAAATGGCTTAGAACTATTTTGAGAAAGATTTTCAGTTCCTTAGGGATGCTGTGACTACTCACATGAAGGTTTTCTAGAATCTGATGCATAACTTCATTGACTTTTTCGTTAAAAGGTCAACCCGAGCGGGAGCATTTTTCACTTCAAAGTTTCAATTTTTAAGTTTCTCTAAAATTTTGAGTAAATTTCCATTTTGTTCCAACTAAAAATAAGTTAAATGATACATTTAGCATTTAACTACATTAAAATGTGGTGCCACAAATGCCAAAAACGTGGCTTCTCTATGGTACGACGGGGCGTATGAGTGATGTTATTTAGATGCCAACTTCAGAAGTTTAAACTTTTTATAAATACAATTTTCTATATATTTTTATAAAAATTTCAATTTCATATTTTACAATTTCATGTCATCATAATTTGTTTTTCATAAAAATGAAATACAAAAATTTAAACACAAAGAGCAAAGAATGAGACTGTGAACGCTCACAATTGGCGCTGCAGCAACTTGAGTACACGTGGCTCACCTTTGTGCCACTTGGCGCCTTTTGACGCTGTTAAAATGAAAACCGCCAAAAAGTTGCGCTCTTCAAATTCTCAACATTTTGTTTAATTATGTCGACGATATGATTGTGGGGTGCGGTATTTAAGCAGCGAGCGAGCGAGTGAAGGAGTGAGTGCGGAGTGAGATTGTGGGCTGTTGGCTGTGGCGCGACTGGCATTGCTCCTTTGAGGTTTGTTTATTTGCAACATGCCGCTTTAACTGGCTGTGTTTAATGAGCTGTCAAAGTTGAAGCCGACTGCACAAGCGGAAGGTGGGCAGCAACGACAGTGCTGTGGCTGCTTAAAGTCCAAAAGGGTACCAAGTGGAGTGAGTACTTTAAAATGCACAATGCTGGGTACAAACTGTGTAAAAGGTATAGACATTTTTGTTATAAAAACCTATAAAATTAGGAAAATTGTCTATACCTTTTCAGTTTTTACAGTGCTTCTTCCCACTGCATAGTCTCCTAATTTACAGCTGAAGCTGCCCACGTCACTGCACCGTTTGCTATGTACACAAAATATATCCACGCACACACACATACGCACACATACAAGTAGGTGTGTATTTATGCCTCGGTTTGTGGCACATTTCCGCACAAATAAGTCGACTTCAGCTCCATGTTGCCCGCCTAGTTTTTTCTTCTTCTTCTCTCTGCGGGTTAAACGACTTTAACGAAAATTTTGTTTGTAAACTTTATGTTTATTAATTTCCTTAGTTCAGTACGCAACTTGGTGCGAGTCGCTGCGCATTTATCACTTTCGTTTGATAACTTGACGCAGCCAAAGTGTGTCGCATTTGCCACTGACGGACGGCCGAGTGGCGGTTTTGTGCGGGTGTGCAATAAATTGAAAGCTTGTTTAGCATTAGGCTCCTTCCTTCCCTACAGCTGTGTTGCGGAAATATGCCTGAAGGCATCATTTCCGTATACACACGCAATAAGCGCGTTGCGTGCTTTGACTGCCAATATTCAACATGGAATATTTAATACATGCAAAATTTTGAAAGCTGCTATCTTTTACTGGGCTGACAGGTTTTGTTGTTGCTGAGGCAGCAAAAATATGAAAATCTTATAAGAAAACAGTGAAAGCTAAGAAGTCACAAAGGGCTTCAAAGAGGTTGAGTACAGTGAGACAAAATCATACTTAGGATTATAATTCAGTGATTGCAGCATTGCAACACAAGTTAAAGAGATCGAAACCTGAATTGTATAGAAAAATAGTAATTTAAAAAAAGTTTCACTAATCACTTCACTCTCACTAATCCTAATGAGGACCTGAAATCAGATTTGATTCAGTTTTTTGCTGATTGCAAGGTTAAACTTTCGTTAGTCGTGAGGACTTGAAATAAGATTTGGTTCAGTTTTTTGCTGATAAGAATCAGGAGTTCTAATGAGGATTCAGGAAGTTGCAAATGAAGTTCGGAAAACTCTTTGAGTGACTAAACCGGACTTGATTCGGTTTTTCGCTGATTGAATGGTAACATTTTCACTTGAAATCAGACTTGATTCGGTTTTTCGCTGATTGAATGGTAAAACTTTCACCTAAAATCAGACTTGATTCAGTTTTTCGCTGATTGAATGGTAAAACTTTCACCTGAAATCAGACTTGATTCAGTTTTTTACTAATAAGGATACGAAGTTCTATGAATGAGGAATCATTAAGTTGAAAATGAAGTTTGGAAAACTCTTTGAATGACTAATTTTTCAACTGAAATCGGACTTGATTCAGTTTTTTGCCGATTGAATGGTAAAACTTTCAGCTGAAATCGGAATTGATTCCGTTTTTCGCTGATTGAAATCGGATTTCATTCAGTTTTTTAGTGATAAGAATATGAATTCTATGAATGAGGAATCATTAAGTTAAAAATGAAGATTGAAAAACTCGTTGAATGATGAAACCTTCACCTGAAATCGGACTTGATTCGGTTTTTGTTTTAATTGAATAATAAAACTTTCACTAATCATGAGGACTTAAAATCTGATTTGATTCAGTTTTTTGCTGATAAAGGCCAGAAGTAAAGCAAAGTAACACAAAGAAGGTTTCAAAGATGTAAAATACGAGTCGGTGAGATTCTGAAGCACTTTCACTAATTTATTATCTGATTAAATTATTGAATTGGGGTTTGTTTATTTTTTGTTTAATTTTTTATAAATTTTTGAAAATTATTCTTTTATTTAGTTGTTTTTTAAATTAATGAATTGGTGCTTTTATTTACATTTTTATTTATTTTTTTATCAATTTTTGAAAATTATCTTTTGATTTCTTTTTTATTCTTGAAATATTGCTTTGGTTTCTGTTATTTAATGTTTTATCAATTTTTAAAAATTATTTTGTGGTTTATTTTTATTTTTAAATTTTTGCATTGATTTTTTTTAACTTCTTATTAATTTTTTGAGTAGTTTTTCTTCAATTATTGATTTTGTGTTTTTTATTTTTATTAATTTTTTCTTAGCATTTTTTGAAAATTATTGATGGATTTAGTTGTTATTCTTAAATTATTGCTTTGGTCTTTGTTACTTAATTTTTTTAATCAATTTTTGAAAATTATTCTTTTTTATTTAATTTTTTTTCTTAAATTATTGAATTGTTTTTTTTAATTTTTTATTTATTTTTTTGAGTGGTTATTCCTAAATTTTTGAATTGGGGTTTATTAATTTTAATTTCATTTTATATCAATTTTTGAAAAAAAGTGTTGCTTTATTTGATATTTTTAAATGATTGAATTGGTTGTTTTTTTTAATTTTTTATTTAAAGTTTTTACTCATTTTTGAAAGTTATTTTTTGGATTTAGTTGTTATTCTTAAATTATTGCTTTGGTTTTGTGATTTAATTTTTATCAATTTTTGAAAATTATTTTTGGACTTATTTGTTATTTTTCAATTATTGAATTGATTTTTTAATTTTTTATTTATTTTGTTAGCTGTTATTCTTAAATTATTCGATTGATTTTTTTTAAATTTTTTATGTAACGTTTTTACTAACGTTTGAAATTTATTTTTTGATTTTGTTGTTATTCTTAAATTATTGAATTGGGTTTTTGAATTTTTTATATAATTTTTTAACATTTTTTGAAATTTTTTTATGCATTATACTTACGTGATTCTACTTGCCTCTTCCCATTAGATGAGAGCCGGATGCGGATGTTGGAGGTTTGTTTGTCGCCATTGACAAACGCCAACATATAAATTTGTACAGTTGTTGTTGTACGCATACGCTTGCTTGGGTTTTGGTGTAGAAGTAAAGTATTGCTTCCACCTCCACTTTCATCTCCTCCTCCACATCCGTCTCCACCTCCAACCCCCCTACCCCGTTACATTCGTTGTTCGCATACGAAATTCATGGAAGCAACACATTTGTTTAAACTGTGCGCATGTTTGTGTGTGCGTGACTATGTGTGTTTATAAGTAATTGTGTGCATGTGTATGTACGTATTGTTGTGTATTTGTTTTAGGTGCCGACTGCAACACTTTATGTTGCTTTTATTTGGCCATTTTTTCAGCTATGCGATTCCCGCTTCCGGTAAACACAGCTGCTTTACTTCTGGCGGATGTTTAAAAAAATACAAAATATTACACACAAAACTCGCTCACAATGGAACCAACAAAATTTCCCCCCAATTGTTTTTGTCGCTTCTCTCTGCTTCCGTGGCAAAGAAATTATGTCGTCAGCTGTCACTAACCAACGCCTAAACAGCCCAGGCACCTGAATGTGAAGTGAATGTGTGTGTGTTTATTTGTGTGTGTGTGTGTGTGTTTGTGTCTGAAAATTTACAATTAAAATTGCACATTCGTAATTATTTTAGGACACACCGCTGCGTGACAGCATAAACGCCACGTTCTGTTGTCAAATTGTTCAGTTGAACTCGCATAGCTGGAAAGCTCAATGGGAGTTCGCACATGTGTCCAAAGAGTCCCTTCTAGATCCATGAACTTAGGTCTGTGTGCTAGGCATTTGGAATTCAAATTTTAGAAGCCACATGGGTACTGTACTGAACTAGACTAATTAATGAGGTTTGAACATAAAATTAATGAGTTGAAACATAAAATAAGTCGAAGTAGAAGAATCTAAGATCTTTTGAATTCTTCGCTCGGTTTTCTGCTATGCTACGAAAAATTTTAAGTCCTTCTTATAGACATGCCTCTGTATAGTATCCGACAGTCACACGGTCCTAAAGGTACCACAAGTCTACCCGACCACTCAGAGACTAGTAACGCCTTGACGAAATTTCTCAAATTAATTAGGTAGGCGCCACTTCGTAGAGTTGGCTGCTTAGAAAAAAGACTGGATACCAGAACATTGGTGACAATGAACTGCAAACCACTAAGCAAATCACTATAGCCACTTAAAGGGCCTGAACCATTATTTGATTATACTAGTACGAGGACACATTCAGGAATGGTTCGAGTAATGGACAGACTAACTGCACAGGATTAGGTTAGGGAAAGCAATATCTGACTTGTGCTTTTTTGAATGATGTGATCCACTTAAGACTTAAAAAAAAGGCTCGAATCAACTAGTGGGTCTCTAACTTTTGAACTCATATAAGATAATGTAGTCAGTTCAGTTCAATCAGGACGAGTTCCCTCATGAACAATGGTTTTGACCTCTACTCGAACCAATTAAACTGTACAAAAAAACAAAAAATAACAAGGTTCTGATATCGGATTCTGGTAGAGGGGGCCTAAAAAAATATACGTGTAACGGCGTTTTGATTGTTAACGTCTGAATTTTTGTAGGGGGTCAAAGTTGCCCTCCTTTTGAATATTCTTATTGTGCATCGGCATATGAAAACCATGTAAGCTTACATTTTGGGTATATGAAGTGTTCAGTAATTTTATGTAAAACCATATGGGAAACATTTTTGTGGAACACTTTAACCCTCTAGCTCCCATGTTGATGGTTCAATTTGACCCGTTTTTTCTAAAATGCAAAAAATGTCCTTTGAAACAGGACTTTTTAAGTACAAAATGTACTACAAAATTATTCACCATATAATTTGACTATAGGTCTCTGAATATACCAAAGCTCAAAAAATAATTTGAATGCCAGAAATCAGTCAAAACTGAACTGAAAATTGGTGCTAAATTCTCTTACAAAACTTGATTTTAGAGGGTTTGTGTGTATGGGAAAAATATTCGAATATTCATTTAAAACAAAGCTTGAGTAATTTATTTAACGGCAGTTAAGGGTTTTCATTCATCTTCAATCCCGCTCCCAATCCATAACTCTGCTTGAACTAAAACCCCACCACTGAACCGCGACTGTTGTCACTCTTTCAGCAAATTTAATTGAACTCATTTTAAAGTCTTGCAAACTACTGTTGTTGGACTTTTATGTATATAGTTTTTCTGTCTTAGTTTTTGCAGCTCATTAAGCTGAAATCGTGAGCGAATCTACCCCCCTCACCCCTCAAGTGCATTGGGGATTGGCAGGAGAGCGAAAACACTATTAACAAAACATAATAAATGAGCTCCAGCGGCGCGCATATTGCACGTATCTACGTGCCAGACGAGCGACCAACGCCACAGACGCCAACAGTTAAAATGCAATTACGCCCAAGCGAAAAAAAAAAACGCGGCCGAGAGACATCGAGGCAAGCAACAGACACTGACACTGTCGCTGATCGCCGCACAACGTTGTGACGTCCTAATTAATCCCCAATTAAGTTGTAGGCGCAGCTGGACATTTAATTACGAGAGTTAGAAATTTAATTTACTGCCAACGAAGTGTGTAGTGTAGTGTAGAGTGGAGTAGTGTTGAACAGTGTGAAGTAGTGTTGAGCAGTGAAACGCTTTGCCTCATTGGCCCACAAGTAAGATTCAAACATTTTCGAAGAGCAAAATTTGAAATATGACCCATAAAACACTCTAATGACATTTTTCCTACAAGATTTCTTCTTCTTCTTCTTAGTTATGCCCCTTTTTTGTTCATCAAAACTTGTTGGCTTGGTTTTGGTTTTGCGCTAAACTTTCATTGATTTGTTAACAACGTAAATTGGCCACTTGAGCCGCACACTGTGGCTCTGCTTATTGACTTGACTCCGCGCACCCTTCGTCAGCATCAATGCGATGACCTAAATTCCCAAAAATTTGCCATCGCCATCTCGCTGTGCGCATATCTAATTTGTGTGACACATTTTCACACTACACGCTGCATGTCTGCCTTCGACACGCCAATCTGCATCCCTCCACCCTCCTTCCCAGCACCCTCCATCTTTTCTACCCTCTTTCCCTACACCCTTCGTTCAGTCAGTTGCCGTGTGTTGATGTTCGAGCCTTAACCACAGCCACCGCCACCGTCACCGTAAGGGATGAAAGCGTTAAAATTGCCTATGAACGTAAGTGCCATCAATCCGACA
The DNA here is from genome assembly GCA_963668005.1 of Melieria crassipennis. Taxonomy (NCBI): domain Eukaryota; kingdom Metazoa; phylum Arthropoda; class Insecta; order Diptera; family Ulidiidae; genus Melieria; species Melieria crassipennis. The sequence continues at coordinate 49,071,488 of OY764962.1, forward strand.
TTTTTGTCTTGTTGGGATTTTCATAATTTATGGTAAAAGTTGTGCAATAAACAGCAACAAGAAGGGACGCTACCGTGTAGCCCAGTGACATTCATGGAAGAAGGCAACGATTTGCAACATTTTTGTTTGCAAGTTTGCGACAATTAAGTGGCGATTAAAGTAGGTTTTTGGAGAGAGGGGAGAGTGAAGAACACTTTAGTTTAAATAAAAAAAAATTATTATCTTAACACATGTCAGCAGATCAGTTTTAAGAAAAAGTAGTAACCTTCTTTGGGTAACAGTTATTTACTTTAAAGTTTATAGTCAAAAATATGTGGGTAACGTTTTTAACTACAATTCAACATAAACAAAAAAGATTTGGGCCAGATACTTGTCACAAATTTATTTTTAACGTTCCAAAACTATCAAAAATGTCTTAAAAGTAATCTAAGCAGTTCATTAGTAAGTCAGAGAGAAGATTTAGGCCACATACTTATATCTATCCTACAATTATTTGTGACATCCAAAAATGATGTGCGGTGTTCAATAAATATTTGTGATGTATTAAAATTAGTTCAAATATTATTAAGTTATCTGGGATGTCACAAAATTCATTTCATTTGGGGATGTCACGATTTAATTCTTATTCGTTTGTCACACAATTAATTTTATTGTTCAATAAAATATTATTCAGTTATTCAGAATGTCACAAAATTGATCTAAACAGTGAAACCTAATGTCAGAGAGACCATTTAAGTCATATTCGTTTGACACACAGTTATTTTTGATGTCCAAATGTGATGTTCGACATATGGAAATGAATTTCTCTGTACCAAAATTCAATTATACATTTAAATCCAACAGCAGATCTGAGTGACATTCGTTTGTCACAGAAATGTTGGGATATATCAAAATTATTTCGGATGCCTAACAATTAAATGATACACTTTAATCTACGGTTTATTAAACAATTTGAACCACACATATGTCAGAAAGTAATTTGCAAAATTTTTACAATTTTGTCATGTCCTAAAATTAAAGTATGCAGTTAAATCCAACGTTAGAAAAAAGACTTAAACCACTACATTTGCCAAAACATTACTTTTTATTTCCAAAAATCATCTCTCACGTAAAAAAAATTTATGATGTCCTAAAATTAAACTATATATTTGAATCTAAATTAGCAACAAGATTTTAGTTACTTACATATTATTTGTGATAAAATTTGTTACAAAATAAAATTAAATACCTAAATCAAACTAAAATTAAATAATTAAGTAAAATTAAAATTATTATAAAATAAAATGATGCAGTTACATCTAATCTTAGGGATAGATTTGAGTTAGTACAGTTGTCACAAAATTATTTGTGATACTAGCAAACAGAATTAAGCTACTTGCATATTATTTGTGATTCAATTTATTATAAAATTAAATAACTAAATTGAAATAAAATTAAAGAATTAAGTAAAATTAAAACTATTATAAAATAAAACTTGCACTCTATAGGACGCTCATCTTGCCCGTGCTCCTCTATGGCGCTGAAGCATGGACAATGACACGAAACGACATAGCGGCCCTTGGAGTGTTCGAGAGGAAGGTACTTCGCAAAATCTTCGGCCCTGTTCGTGTTGGTGACGACTATCGCATACGAACCAATAACGAGCTGTATGAGCTGTATAAGGACATGGACGTAGCGCAGCGAATTAACATCCAGCGGCTACGCTGGCTCGGTCATGTCTGCCGCATGGACGACGAAGCTCCGGCGAAAAAGGTGTTCGATGCGATGGTTGGAGGTCGACGGCGAAGAGGGAGGCCATGTCTCCGGTGGAAGGACCAAGTGGAAGAGGCCCTGGTATCTCTTGGTGTGACCAACTGGAGAAGGCGCGCGCGAAGCAGAGGCGCCTGGAGAGAAGTTTTGCGGCAGGCCGTAACCCGATAACGGGTTGTTATGGCCAGTTAAGTAAGTAAGTAAGTATAAAATAAAATGATGCAGTTACATCTAATCTTAGCGATAGATTTGAGTTAGTACAGTTGTCACAAAATTATTTGTGATATTAGCAAAAAGAATTAAGCTACTTGCATATTATTTGTGATAAAATTTATTATAAAATAAAATTAAATAACTAAATCAAAATAAAATTAAATAGTTAAGTTAAATTAAAATTATTATAAAATAAAATAATGCAGTTACATTTAATCTTGGGGATAGATTTAAGTTAGTACAGTTGTCACAAAATTATTTGGGACATGTCAAAATTATTTGTGCTGTTTCAAAATTAAATTACACTGTTAAAACTAATCTCAGAAAACATTTTGAGCCTCATACACTCGTCACAAATTTTTTTGACATTCTAAAAATATTTGTGATTTTTCAAATTGTTTTATAGTACAGCAAAATTAATCTTTATAGTTAAATCTTGTCAATGTTTGTCACAAAATATTTTGTGACGTTTCGAAATAATTTTTGATGCTCAAAAACGATTTGAATTATTTACTAAAACACAAAATAACACTTAACAGATTTTAGATGTTGATTTCAATGAGATCTGTTTGGTCCAAAAATATTGGGACAGACCACAATGTTGATTGCTCTAAAACTTTGAAGCTCCAGCTCTCTGCGACGTCTTATTTATACACAAATAAAGCAAGACTACAGACTTTCATAGAGCTATAAGCGCTGAGCTACGAGTCATTAATTGTATTTTATATTATAACAACAATTTCCCCTGAAGTATTAAATAAATGAAATAAATAAAAAAAATAAATATTAAATTAAATGAAAAAAATAAAAATCAAAATAAATAAAGAAAATAAAAATAAAAAATAATAATAAAATCTTTTAGGAAGGACCGACATACCCAGTTCACAAATGTTCATAAATGGTACACGTTTCATAATTTGAAAAGGCGGTGACCCACCATTTCTGCATTGGTTTTTATTTGAAGCCGAACAGTTTGAGTAGAACATTCTAAAGTCCCTTCCGAGTTCTTCAAAGATCTCTAAAAGTTAGTGTTCACTTTTGCCAGTTGACAAAGAAACCAATGAACGGTGGGCCAAACAAACCTTCGTCTTAATATTAATTTCACCATTTCTTGGTAAATTTTTACTATTTAATGTGCGAGTGTTGGTCAATCTTTATGGGAACACCTCTTTGTTTTTGCTTGTCAAATCTCATTGCAATTACAGATGTATGTACACAGTGACAGTGACAGTTAACAATGCACATCAGAGGCTTCAATGTTCAGAACGATTTTTCTATGATGAATGTCAGCTTCAGTTTCAATACAACTGAAAGCATGAATTCAGAAATCAAATGAAAATTAAATGAAAAATAGTGAAAATTTGTTTTTTAATATTTACTTAAATCTTTAAAATATTTAATATGTAAATTTCTTGCCATTTTATAATAATTATTTTATGAGTACTTTTATGTCAAATGGTTCCAAAACAACTCAATAATACGAGTTTGCATCCTCAAGTGAAATCACATTGATTTGTTGTTATTTGAAGCCAATCTTAAACACTTGGCGCTTGTTCTGAAAACACATGTCCCCAATAATGTTTTACTTAACATATTAATCCTTGATTAATCACAAATTATAATCCATAGTTAGCAATTTCACAGCGCATTAACATTTCTGAGCAGCACAAGAAAATCCCCTGCTGCCTGGTGAGCCACAAAAGAAAACGAAACGAGCCAAGTGTGAGGTACTAAAAATAACATAAAGTTTAAAAATAAACAATGAAACTGGTTTCATGTTTCGTTTTCTGGGAGCAACTCAATTCCAGCGGCGACCAATTCACACTGGACGCTTCGCTGTTGCTCTTAAGTCCACATTTGCCGCATCAAAGAGCCACGCTCGACGCTCTTTTACGCGCAGATCACAAACCTTGTTTTTAGGTCTCAGTCTTCTTGTTGTTATTGTTGTATTTACATTTGTTTTCCTTAGCACCAAGTAGTCGTCGAACCTCGTCGCTCACTTCTAGCCGTTTGCAGCCAAACCTGTTTACATCGAACAGCTGTTTGCTGCGCTCATATTTCGTTCGTGTGTGTGTGTGTGTGTTGTGTTGCCTCTTTACTTAAGCAACAACAATTGTTGATTTCTGACTTGCATTATTTATGTGCTTAGGTGCTTGTATTTACATATGTATTTTATTATTGTTGCTTTCGAATTTGTTTTTGTTCGGTTTGGGGTTTTTTGGTTGGGTTTTGTTTTGGCATTCATTCGTTCGTTCGTTCGTTCGTTTGGGGAAGCCACAAGGTAACAAAATTGTTTATCGATGCGGCAACAACATGTTTTCAGATACGCATACACAACCATATCAATAATAACAACAACAATAACAGCAGCAATTGCAGTCGAATGATTGGTGTGTGCTGTTACTTTTCTTTTGGTTGTTGTTTTTGTTGTTCATTTTGCGCGCAGGTAAAAATGCAAGTTGTACGTTTTGCTTGTTGCGACGCAATCTAGTTGTTGTAGCCGTTTTTGGGGCAATTTTTCGGTGGCCACTGTTTTTGTTGTTGTTGTGATAATAAAAGCCCGCGGTTGCTGTTGTTATTGTTGTTGTTGACCGCAAGCGGTACCAAAGTGGCAACTGAACTCGAGCGTCACTGAATTACATCGAATTATTTAGAATTCGATAATTGCCAATAAATTTAACGTTTTTGCTATATGGATTTTGTGAGCTAAGATGTGCAGATATTAATGTATATAATATATATATTACATAAGGTGTATTTAAAGTAAAAAGGATCTTTTAAAAGATAATAGCAACAAATAACAAAAAATAGTCCCCATCGGACTTAATGCAGTGATTTTCACGATCTAAAAGCATGTCGAATGAGTGTTTGAGATCGTCGGAAAGGACCTCTTTCAGGACCTTGGTATAAGCTTTGAATGGCTTCTACGTCCCTTGAACTTTGAAAAGCACCTTAAATAATCTTAACCCTTCCAGAGCGGCCATCAAGGATTCTATAGTTTATCCAGAGTTAGGTAAGAGAATACTGGTAGTTTGGTTGAGTTCTGAAAGGGTTAACACTGGAATTTTGAAGCAAAAGGAAGGAAGGAAGGAACTTTTCTCAACAATTCTATTGTCTTACCAGATGAAGCTAGCTCCAGAATCTTCTAAGAAGGGATTCACAATGGGCCATTTTGGCCTCCGAGTGGAAGTGCTGCCCTTGGGACGCACACACCCTTCGCTACCTAACCTAACCTAACCTACCAGATGAAAAGGTTAGATTAAGGAAGAAAAGCAGTTAAAACGCTGGGCCAACAATCCCAAGATTTTTTCAACGAGCTCAAAACCCAGAGAGATTTTGTGAAGGAAGAAATCTACTAATATACATTGTGTTCCATAGTTACTATAGCATCTTTGATTTAACTCTTCAATTCCCATGCCCAAAATAGAGAAAAAGAAATTTTTTTTTTTAATAAAATAGCTTAGATACGTTTGAATAAGACAAAAAAATACATTAAACATTTTTAAACTACCCTCATTTTTTTGTACGGGGGGTCACCTACAGGTGACACTGGGTATTAATAGTTGTTAATAATCTGAAAGATAGGCTTGACTTTGCTATACAAGTGTTAGAATTAAAAAATAAAAACCTATGTGATAGGAAAAAAATATTAAGCATCTGTCACCTACAGGTGGCACTGGGAATTGAAGAGTTAAACGTATCATTAAACTTGCTGGCAGGAAGTTAAAATCAAAGGTCGTTAAACGCTTCATAACTTGTTTCGGCTGGTTTGGGACCCAATAAGAAGATGTTATAGCGGTTTGGTTTATCAAGAGATGCCATTTCTACCCGAGATTTCGGGAGTAACATAAATAAATCTGAAATGTGTATCTTATCTAAATAAATATGCATTAAAAAAGTTTGGCATGACATTTTCGTTGATTAATATAGAAAATTTATGTTTGTACATTTCATAGAAAGGTTGGTTGGGCCGGACATTCTAGTGTTAAAAAAAATCGCTATCTCATTTCTAAAACGAGCAGTGATTTCGAAATACTTTAGTAGAAGTTTTTATCAATATTTTTCTCTTTTCTTGGCAGAAGTTTATATCAATATTTTTCTCTTTTCTTGGCTTGTATGGAAGATGGTGGTGAGTTTCGAAACATTAATTAATTTTGTATTTTCGGCATTAAACAATGTTGTACAACACTAAAAGAATGATTTAAATTGGTTAAGTATTTTTGGAAATATTTTATTTCGTTTCACACTAAGTTTTTTAGGCTTATGGCATAAAAATAGTGTATTTTGTATGGCAGCCCCTTAAGCATCAAGATAGGTGCTATGTATGTTTGGAGAAAATGTTGCTAAAGAAAACTAAATAGAGCTCCGCTTCATATAAGACCCTTCTAGAAACAACCTGAGAGTTGTGGTAAGCTTATTTCATAAAAATTGTAAATTTTGTATGGCGACCCCCTTAAGGGTTGAATACAGGTAATAAGGATGTTTGGAAAAAATGTTGCAAAAGAAAATATATAGGGTCCGTCTCACATTTCAACTTACTAGGAGCAACCTGAAAGCAGTGGTGAGCTTATTTCATAAAAAATTGTGAATTTTGTATGGCAGACCCCTTAAGGAATGAATATAGATAATAAGTATGTTCGGGAAAAATGTTCTAAAGACAAAGTTAATAGAGGTCCGTCTCACATTTGAACTTTCTAGAAGCAACTTGAAAGCAATGGTGGACTAAAATTCCCCAAAAAATAACATTTATAGCCTTATCCCTTTTAACCTTTAATTGCCAACCGTAGTCATCTCAGAATAAAGAACATTTCCGAGAACCAATTTCATTGAAGAAGCTCAGATTTATGGAATTCCCTCAAGTTTGGCTTACTAGAAAAACCCCTTGAAATACTTTGAAAAAGCTTTAATCCATCTACCTACCTACTCGACAAATATAAAAAATACGCATTTCTAAAATAGGTATGTATTCATTATGTATATTATATATGTTTTATTATATATGTATTTATTATTGTTTCATTAAGAAAATAGAACACAACTTATAACTAAATTAATTAATTCATTAATATACTGGAAAAGCTTTCTTTTCTTATTTTTAGTCTAATTAAACATAATTTCATTCTCTGTCTTGCCCGATATTTTACCCGACAACAGCGTCACCAGCTCAATGACCGATGTTAACAATCTTTTATTTTCGCCCTCAGCTTCCAATCGCTGTCTTTCAATGCTCAAACTTTGCAATTTGTATTCTCTTTCGGCCTTTTCGCGTTCGGCCTGCAGCTCCAGTTCCTTAATTTTCTGCTCGTTGTCATTCTTCAGCCGCAAAATATTCAACTCGTGATCCATTTCTTGCTTCTTGATTTTGAGATACTCATCGATATTGGCGGGACGTTTGCGTTGATTGGTTGTGGGCCAATCAATGTCCTTTTCGTCAACGAAAACTGAAAGGAAATGAATGAGTTTGTTCTAAAGTTGTGCACTAAAAACAAAATACTTAAAGTAAGAGTCCCTTAAGACTGAAGTTATAATTCAATTTTGATCAGTAAACACGATTTTAGACGAATCGACTAACATTTGTAATTCAAAATTCAAATGATATCTACTTTACTTTTCAGTATTTTTTGCTTTGTCTGATTTAATTGAATTACCTTGAAAGAATTCCTCCTCCTGATCCATGCTAATCGGCGTGGTCGGCATCGACATACGCGGCTTCTTATCTTCGCTGCATGAATTCGCGCTCGCCGCATCGGTATCTTCCATCAAGGCGCGCACCTGAAGCAGCAAACCTTTGCGTTCGTCTATTTCCTTCTTGGTGGCAGTTCTAAGCAAACAAATCGGTACATGTTCAACAAATTGTAAACACCAACACTTACCGCGGACTCAAATCATCTTTGCGCAGTTTCATTAGCAAATTGTTGACACGTTCTCGGGCCGTGCGCGGCAGCACGTCGAGGTCGTACTTCTCCTTCAGATTGCACGATACATTGGCCCACTTGTCGCTGCCGTACGAATACGGATTGTGTATGATGGTCTCGGCCAGCAATTGTATGTCTTTCTCCATTGAAAAGTGTATTTTTCGCTTTTCCATTATTATTTACTTTTCTACGTACGCGCTGCGTAGTCACACGCGACAATTTACGCTCGCACCCACGGAACACTGATACGTTTCACAAATGTTTCGACGAACCGAGACGTCAACGTAGCACACGCGCAGTGTTGCCAGAATGTTTGGGTTTGTTGAAAAAATTGCTGAAATGCTGTAAAATTATTGCGCCTTGTTCATTGTTGTTTTGGTCATTTCCATATTTTAAACTTTTAAACTTTACCTTTTTTCAATTATTTAGTTGAGTTAATATGTTTTTGTAAGAATTTAAGTCTGAAATCAATTGGCAATGTCCACAACTTCATTATTTTCTTGTCTTTTGATTCCATATAAACTACACAACACTGTTCCAAATCATAGTTTCTCAACAAAACAAAACAACAACAAAAATCAACTGTCCAAATTATTACATCGCCTTCTATCTGGCAGCACTGTGCCCGCGGTAAACAGCTGCGAGCGTCTGACGTAACGTTACTTCACGTGGCCGCACACATCGGCGTGAGAATCCATCAAGAAAAGCGACGCCAGCAGCGTTGCGTAGCATGGAAATGTGTAGTTATTCGGTCTTGTGCTCTGCTCTCTACGTTGTTGTTATTGTTTGCAGCAACACAAACGTGGCGCACAAACGAATCGCCACCAAGCTGTTCTAACTGCGCAGTGCCGCTATCAAGTTGGCATCACGTTACGTTGTGCTTCGCTACGCTTCGGCAGCGATTCGTTGATTTTGTTATGGTTACGTGACTGCGAAGACGTAAAAGCCAACGTGCAGCTGTCGGCTGATGGCGTTGCCAGCTGTTAATTATTAAAGAATAGCATGGCAACATTATGCTTGATTGTGTTGATGAAAAGTAAAATATTTTGAAGTAATGAAATAAAATTACCTGAAATAAAATAAAATAAAATAAAATAAAAAAAATCAAATAAAATATAATAACATACATAAAAAGACAAAATAAAATAAAATGAAATAAAAAATAAAATAAAATAAAATTAAATAAAATCGAATCGAATCGAATCGAATCGAATCGAATCAAATCAAATCAAATCAAATCAAATCAAATCAAATCAAATCAAATCAAATAAAAATCAAATCAAATCAAATCAAATCAAATCAAATCAAATCAAATCAAATCAAATCAAATCAAATCAAATCAAATCAAATCAAATCAAATCAAATCAAATCAAATCAAATCAAATCAAATCAAATCAAATCAAATCAAATCAAATCAAATCAAATCAAATCAAATCAAATCAAATCAAATCAAATCAAATCAAATCAAATCAAATCAAATCAAATCAAATCAAATCAAATCAAATCAAATCAAATCAAATCAAATCAAATCAAATCAAATCAAATCAAATCAAATCAAATCAAATCAAATCAAATCAAATCAAATCAAATCAAATCAAATCAAATCAAATCAAATCAAATCAAATCAAATCAAATCAAATCAAATCAAATCAAATCAAATCAAATCAAATCAAATCATAAAGTAAAAAAAGTAAAATAAAATAAAATAATAAAAATAAATAATAAGTACAGTCGTGTCTGGGTAGAGTGAACCTATATATTGAACACCCAAATTTTGAATATAAAAAAAAATGTTCAAGCAAAAAACAAAAAGTGTATTTTGAGCAAATAAAACGAATTTTTGAACAAAAATGTTGACCTTGATATAGTGAACAACCTCAATACAGTGAACAGGCCTTGCAATAATTAGTTCACTATATCCAGACACCACTGTAATAAAAAGATATAAAAAAGTATACATATATAAAAAATTCAAAATTTTAACATTATTAATTTATGTTTATTTTTCAATTTTTCCATTGACATCTTAAGTTTTTCATTATAATTTCTAAATTTATTAAAAAAATATTAGCAGAAAAGAGCGGAGATGATGATAGAAAAATTATTAATAAAAATTAATAATAAAAACGCAAAAACCACATTTAAGTAAAAAGAATTATGCAAGAATGCCAATGAAAAACTTAAAGTATTTTAAAATTTATTTTATTAAAAAAAAAAAAAAAAGTTGTAAATACATTTCAGACCGAATTATTTTTTAATAATTTTTGTTTATTAACAGTATGTAAGATTGTTAATCAATATTTCAATAATATCAATACCAATAATATCAATAATAATAATGAATATATGTTTATATCTGAATATATCTCAGTCGACAGATTACAGTCGAAAAGATTATTTTTCTCCAATATATCACAATCCATAACTGATCAATGAAAAACACTTTTAAAGAAAGCATTATGTTATATGACTGTATAATCTGTTAAATAAATAAATAAATATATAAAAAAATTTTAAATTTAAGTTTTTAAAAAAAAAGTTTTAATTTAAATTTTCAAATTTAAAATTTTTAAAAAAAGATAAGAGAATTAAAAACGAATGTTTGTAAAAAGCGTTTCAAAAATTAGCTTCATAATTGAGGCATAGAAGTGTTTCATTTAAAAATGAATCGAGAATAGCTTTATACTTAATTTTTTAAACGCAAAATTTTATGTTTTTTCATTAAAAATCATTAATAGAATTGTTAAAAACTCCTATGTTGGCATCAGAATTTATTGAACTTTAAAAATCTAAGGTTTTGATTAAAATTGCATGATTCTGCTAAGTAAATAACCTTTCAAACCTTTGAAAATTGAGATTGATTCACCAGAAAGTAAAGTTTGTAGTTAGTTTTGTTTGTTGTATATAACCTTTACAGACCTATTACAATGCAGATTGGTAGACTACAAACTACAGTTTAAACTTAATTTTTTTTAAACTTTGTTTTAAAAATAACCTTACGAACCTTTTTAGAATCCAAATAGGTTCACTTAAACCCATACTATAGTTTCTGGTTAGTTTTTTTAATTTTGTTTTGAAGTTTACACTCTTACATTCCAGTAAATTAGTTTTAACAATAATTTAAGAAATGTTCTCTGACCAAAGCTTCTGTCCGTTTACGCTTTGAACAACAGTGGCAACGCTATGTTGCGTCTGACTATCTGCCTGTGTTGACGTTGACGTTCGTACTTAATCATCTGTTGGTGCGGCTACGCTGACGTACGACTGACGCTGACGTTGCGTAAACGTGGCACTTAAAGTAGCAAAAGCTGATTGAGATAGTGGATTATGAAACTTCTACCTAAAACTGATACACAACAGAACTATTTGAGCTTTTTGCTGCTGTATGATGGGGTTAATTGTCCCAGATATGAACAATAAAAAAGATATCACTCCAATTCGTATTATTGCTGTGCCCATTAGGTGACTCTTGGAATTAAGTTCGGGAGGCATTTGATTTGGAATTGTTTGCAAAGCTTGTTTGCTCAGCTCAAGCTTGGCTGTTCCCAGTGGAGAATGGCTACGAATATTCAGTGGTATTCTGCTTCTTCTGCTTGGAGCTATTTGCAATTATTTCTGTGATTTCTTGGCAGCTCACTCATTGCAAACGAACCCATAAATTTTATATTAAGTGGGCGGAATGTAATGAAAATTATTTTCTACCGATTCAAGTTTCTCTTCAGCGGCACAATTGGTGATCCTTAACCCTCGTTTCTTTTAGCCAGTTGCACCAACAAATTTTCCCAAAAAAATAAGGCATGTGAAACCAGTTGGTATTGGAACCATTGAACCATTTGTGCAACGAGTCCAAATTGAGTTATAATAAAATTTGCTTAGGGCTTAAAAGCAGCAAAGCAATGCGTCTTATGTCATTTCTATCATTTTTTTCTTTTTCATTTTTCTTTGTTTATATTACTTCACCAGGTAACGCATGGCTTGTCGTGTCGAAGCGAGCAAAAGCACTTCAAGGTTTCTCAAGTCGATGAGAATTTCATAGTTGATGAGTTAATAAACATAAAAAAACACTTTAACAGAAAAGTCTGTTAAATGTTAACAAAAATGTTAGATTTAGTTTTTCTTAAAAAAAATTATATTCGGTTTTAATTTGAAGACATACGAGTAAGTTACCCCAACTTGAGGCGCATCTATGAATTTGAAAATCAATGCAATTCCAATGTTCATTCTCAATTTTTAACGATGACAAGTTAAATCCTTTTCATTTGTAAAAGTCAAACGGCGTTTCCGCAAAACTTCACCGAAAGTCTGACTGACTAACTTAGCTGCAACAGGGTCACTCAGCGCCTTTCTCAACACTGATTCAAACCCTCAAAAAGCGAGCCAGACAAATTTATGGCACTCTAACTGTGTTCTTAAGACTTTTTTGTTAATTTCTGCTGCCATTCGCTGTAATCATTTATTTTATTTATTTTTTAATGGAAGAATGCGTACAGCACAAACACGCACTGCAAAGTCTTTGAACTGTTGACGACAACAACAAAACAAATGTCTTAAGTCTAGACATTGACAAAGGATAGAATTTATTGAGACATTGTTGTTGTTTTTGGTGGTGGTGCTGCTGCTGTTGGGGGCGACTCCTTTTTTATTTGGCACAGCTGCCTTGCAGCGTTGAACAGGACACAGGCGCGGCAACATGCAGAGAGTAAAAGAGAGCAAAAATATGAGAGCATGCAATGGTTGTGGAGTTGCAGAATGTCTGCTGGTTGTTGTACTTTTCCATCGTTTAGGCCAGGTTCATGGACGCATTGCGTGAAGACGATAACCTCTTGTGCAGAGTTCAATGCATTTTAAAATGCTTGCTAAAATAATAATAACGGTAATGTGTGTCAATGAACAGGGCACGAAGGCAAAAGCGACGGATACAGTTTTCAGTTGAAGCAAATTTTGGCATTAAAATGGAAAGAATTAAGACAAGTTTTTGCTTCCACTTGAACGACGTTTGAGTGCATTTGACCTAAGGACAAAAGTTTCATAAATTTACAAATTCTTAAATTTTTCATTAGTATTCACAAGTCGAGATAACTTTTGTAGGTTGCTTTGGATTTTGAATGAACCAAAATGCACAAAATGTTCAAAATTTAAATATAAATGCTTTAAAATTTAAAGGTTAACCAAGTTCATGATGCTTAAATTATGTAAAATGCTATGAAATCAAAATTGCATAGCCCCAGTAACCTAACCTAACATTTCTCTCTGATAAGTTGTGATTGGATGGTATATGCAGAAACTTAATTACAAGTTTTGCATATGCAAGAATGTCTTATTTGATGCGGTTCGATGAGAAAATGTTTGAACAAAAACAATTATTAGTTATTAATTATTAATAAGTTAATTATTAATAAGTTAATTATTAATAAGTTAATTATTTTTATGAAATTGGCACCCACTGCTTTCTGATTTAACAAAGATGTGTCAAATACAGTCAAATGCTATTTATTTTCTCTTCCAAAACTTTTTCTCATACATAGACACTGATCCAACCGTAAAGGGAGCTGCCATAGAAAATTAACGCTTTTTATTAATTGAGCGCACCAGTGCTCCCAAGTTATACATAGAGTATCAAATGTCACTAGAACTTCCATTTATTTTCTCCTCCAAACCTTTTTCCTGAACATACTGATCTTCTATATCCAACACTTAAGGGGGTGCCGTACAAAATTAACTATTTTTCATCAACTGAGCTCCCCAATGCTGCCAAGTTGCACGAAGAGTTTCAAATGTGAGACCAACACCCATTAATTTTTTCTCCCAAAACTTTTCCCAAACATAATGGTCCTCTATATCGAAGTCTGAGGGGCTGCCATACAAAATTAACGATTTTTCATTAATTGAGCTCCCCAATGCTCCCAAGTTGCACGAATAATGCCAAATGTCAGTCTAACTTCCATTCATGTTTCTCTCAAAACTTTTTCTTTTTTTTAGTTCCACGTGTAATTTCCAAAGAATTTTGGCATCTAGGATGACCCCAAAATCGTTGAGCTCTTGAGATGAATCTTCATCTTTGAGGTGAATTAAAATTTTTTTGTGCTTCGTTTCACTTTACTTTTAAGTAAAAAATTAATAAAGATACTAAATCAAGTTCTTCCAAAGCATGATTATGCAAGTGTGTGTTTGTGTATTTAGTCAACTTCTGGTTGTTGAACTTGTTACTTGCGGTGCGTTTTGACTGCGTCTGCTGTGCCGTTTTTGTTGCTGTTATTGTTTTTTACAATGACCTCAGGCAATAAAGTTCATTATCGGTCGTTGTTGTCGCCGTCTCTCGCTGTGACTGTTGCTGCTCTTATGACTGTTGCTGTTATTGTTATTTTTATCACTGTTTTGTTGTGATTCTTGCTGTTGCTGCTTAACCTATAAATGTTCATGAAGGTTGACTTTGATGGCAAGAAATATGTGACACTCAGAAATTTCTATTTTCTAAAATTCAAATAATTTTTTTTATATATTTTGTTTCTAAAGAAACTTCACAAATTGTGACTGAATAATTTTTTGAGTCGAATTTTTTTTCCACATTTTAAATATAATAAAATAGTTTTAAATAAAGTTTTAGAAAACCATTAAAAGATTAAAATTTCAATAAAAAAATTAAAACTTAAAATAAAAAACTACAAAATAAAACATTTATGTATTTAAAAATTAATTCAAAATATATTTTAAAAATAATAAAATAATCCTTAATGTGATTTTAAACAACCGCTAAAAGATTAAAATTTAAATAAAAAAAATTAAAATTATAAATTAAAAACTAACTTAAAAAAAAATAAAAAAGGACAAAAATATAAATTTAAATAATTTTAAAATAATTTGTTATTGGTTTGAATATAATAAAGTCTTATTTTTGGAGGAAAAAATATTAAAAATTAAAAAATATTCTAAATATAATAAAAAAGAAGCAATTTTATTAAAAAACCTGCTAAAATACAATATTAAAAAAATTAATAAATGAAAATTAAATAAACACTTTTCATTAAAATTTTCAATAATTAAAAATGAGTTTTTCTTAGTTTGAATATCAAAAAGTAAAGTTTTAAAAAATAAATCAATATTAAAACATTTAAATATTCTAAATACAATAAAGAAAAACTTATATTTTTTTTCACAAACCGCTGAAATAAAAAAAAAAATAAATATAAAACAATAAAAAATAAAATGTAAACATTTTCAAAAATACGATTTATCAATAATTTGAAAAAAATGTCTTGTCAGTTTAAATACTGAAAGTCGAATTTTTGCAAAATAAAGCAATATTAAAAAATATTGTAAATACATGTAGTAAAAAAAACTGCTAGAAAATTTTAAAATAAATAAAAATATTTAAATATACATTTCAATAATTTTAATTTATTTTTTCCTTAATTTAAAAATGCAAAATTTAAACACAATAAACTAATATTAAAAAATTGAAAATATTAAAATATCAAATTCAAATTCGAAATATTCAAATTTGTTTAAAAACCCGCTAGAATATAAAAAAAAATTAAAGTAATAATAAATAAAATTGAAAAATATTTAACTACAAATTTGAATAATTGTTAAAATAATTTTTTGTTCGTTTAAATCTATAAAGTAAAGTAAAAATATTCTAAATGTAATAAAAAAACAGCTAAAAAAACAGCTCAAATTTGATATAAAAATCTGCTAAAATATAAAAAATAAAATTTAAATAAAAAATATTTAAATATAAATTTTAATATTTTGAGATAGACTTTTGGTTTAAATATAAAAATTTAAAGTTTTAAAAAAATAAATCAATGTTCAAAAATTATATACAATTAAAATTATTTTAAATATTAAAACACTTAAGTTTGTTTTAAAAAACTTAAAACAATTTTTTGTTACTTTCAATATAAAAAAGTAAACTTTTAAGAAAATAAAAGATACTAAAAATATTTCAAATATATTAAAAAATAAACAATAAAATATTCAACAATAAATGAAAACAAAATAAAATTAAAACAGAAATAAACAAAAATTAAAAATAAAGTAACAAATGAAAAGAATAAAATAGAAATATAAATTTCAATAATTTTAAAAGAATTTTTATTTGATTAATTTTAAATTTAAATTTCAATAATTTTAAATTAATGTTTTCTTAGTTTAAATATACAAAGTCACATTTTTACAAACAAAGTAATAGTACAAAATTGAGAAATCTCTAAATATAATAAAACATTCGGAAATGTGGGTCTTTTATTTAATTTTTTATTAATGTTTTTTAATTAATTAATTACTTAAATAAAAATAAATTAAAAACATAATAATAATAAGAGTTTATTTTCAGGATTCAGGATCTCCGTATTGAATACTTATAAATAGTGTGTTGTTGTAATTGCAATTCATCATCATCTTCTTCTTCTTCCGCTTCTAATCTAATGTACGCATCTACTTTTCCTTCGCATCGGCTGCGCTTGTCGAAAAGTCGCACATGTCACCGCTGCATTTAGTTATTCAGTAAATTTTTCTGATTTGTTGTTGCTTGTGTTTTGCTCTCGCAAACTCTCCGCTCTGTTCGATGACAATCGGCGTAGCCAAAAAATTGTTGACTGACGCGTCGCGTCGCGTCTCACTCAAATGGAATAACGTCTGTCTGCCTCCCTGTCTGTCTGTCCACACGCCCACTGAATGCGCTTGACGCGGCGCGTTCACCCGCACATCGGCTACGCCAAGTCACTGACACGGCCGTTTCTGGATATTTCGTAACAATCATCAACTTTGAGCGCATTGCATGACAGCCACCCGGCCAGCACAAACACTCGCAAGTGGGGGCCGGCCGGCCGCCGGTCGCTCTTCGGTGCTCGGCCGCACGCACACTCGCACACATTCGTCAACGTTCAAAGACTCTTATCGGCTCAAGGTCGTTGCGCAAAGTCGCCAGTGTCAGCGGCCGCTGTGAGAGCGGCCGCAGCATTTTGTGTGCGTTTCAACAAATTTCGCAATGTTGCTGTTGTTATTGGCCGCGTTTGTTGCTAGCTGGCTGCTTGTTAGTAAAAATTTTTTGAGTGCTCACCTTCTTGTTTGCACACACACTTATCGACGGCCGCAACCGGCGGCGGCGTTAATTTGATGAGATTTGCTGGGCGTTTGAACTCGCTTAGAAGAGTTGCATTCAAGGTCGCACGAAATCAGCCGAAAGTGAGCAAATTGTCTGGGCCATAAAAATGTCTATGTTTGAACATTTTCAATATCACAATTTTCTTGTATTGTTTCACTGTTTATGTGAACTGACACATTTCAACTCTCGCAAGTCGCTCTGAATGTTTTGCACGATCACCCACCCAATCTATAAAAGAGTGCATTATGGTACACCTGCCGTTAGTTACAGCAAACTATGGAAATGTAAACTACAACCTTTATTAGTTTTTTCAATCATCTCCTCTACTCCTACAAGACTTTTTATACCTCAGCTCAAAGTGAGTTTATGGGAATTGCCACCAGCGTACCATTAATTACACCATGCGACAACAAATTTCACACACGAAAAAATCGAAACTAGGGGCCAAATGTAGTAAAACTGCGTTTTTAGTTTTTCTCTCTGATGTCAGGATTTTTTTAAAGGACTTTGAAATTTCAAGGACATGTTTATTTCCAGAAATTATTTTAAAAATTGAGCGCATTGTAGAATAACATTATGGGTATCAAATGAAAGGGAAAAATCCTTGGAATCTTAGAAAATTTTATGTTTTGGTGCAAAAGGACGAAGAGGTATTGAAAATGTCCTTATGGCCCCTAGTTTCGCGAGTATATCGATTTTTTCGTGTGTTTTGAAATTTTTTGATTTTTGTCGCACGGTGTTATCTTATCAAGTAATTCGTTGAAACTGTCAATATTCAATTCAATTTTGATGTGAAATATGTTTGACGTACAATCGTCAGCGACGGAATCACGCACCTGGCAACATTCATGGTACAATAAGAAAGTAGTGGTAGGGTTCATTGTCAAAATCGGACGGACGGTTCACTTGCTAACAGTATTGCCAGCATCGAATAAACGTATTCAAATTAGTAACATTCAAATATGTTGTTATTTGTAAGTTATTGTGCACAAACAGGAGCAAACTAATAGGATAGCAAATAAAGTAAAAATGATTTACTTTAAACAGGAGGTTCCAAATTCAAATAGTGAAATTTCACGAAACTACGAAGTATCTATGAAAAGGGAAGCCGATTAGGGCGATAAATAAATGGTCGGCTTACATTGAAAAGGTGCTAATACTACTTGTTTTTACAAATGTTAGATGTTAGAAAACGTAAAAATACAGCAACTAACAGCAAGAAGTACATAGCTTTCTTCTTTTTGTCTGTTGTTTTACAATGTTATGCAAAAGTGCTAAGTCCATAGTTCGCTTATTTTGCGTTAATTCACAAAAGTTAATATATAGTAAATCGGCCGAAAATGTATGTTATACATCTGCATATGCTCTTCATTACCTTAAGGTGAAATTTAACAACATCACTTAAAAAATAAAACAATTAATTTTAATTTCTATTTTTATACTGTTTTTTGTCTGCTGAAAAATGTGGAAAACTGGACTTAGCACCTTTTTGTTCTAAGCCAACAA
Organism: Melieria crassipennis; assembly: GCA_963668005.1. NCBI lineage: Eukaryota > Metazoa > Arthropoda > Insecta > Diptera > Ulidiidae > Melieria > Melieria crassipennis. Next base: position 49,089,977 of record OY764962.1, read on the forward strand.
AATGTTCAAATATTGTTTGCATTACATGCCTTCAGAAATTCAAAGATACATGAAATAGGCATTAGTGATTCCAGAGTCCTGCCCACTGCTCGTAGTTTCAAAACGCCGAGCAGCGATATTCGCTTTGCGATGATTGCTTAAGGTAAGGTCCCACGATTGCCGCAATGCGTAGAAATTTTACGCATTTAAAAAAAAATCAAATGCCAATCGTGTGAACTCGATTCGATTTCGGCGCAAATGCCAAAAATATTCGATGTGCCTTTTGGTGCGCTGAACGAAATCGGTACAATAGCGTCAATCGTGTAAATAGTTGAAGCCAGACAAAAAATTAAAAATTGTGCCGAATTTTGTCGGCAACTCGAGCACCAATCATAGGCGCCGAAAATTTTGTCGGTGCTTTGAAATTTTTTTTAGAATTGATTTCAATTTTTTTTTCGATTCGGGCAATCGTGTGACCTACCTATGAAATCGTTCGGTGCGATATTTCTTTTCGTTAGGTTGAGGCGACAAAATTTGTCGAAATTGGGGCAATCGTCTGATCCAAATAAGAAACGTGTTGCTCAATAGACAATTTTTGCGTAGTCACTGCCCGACCAGATCGGCGCATTTGCGGCAATCGTGAGACCTTAGCTTTAGTATTCACCTTCTATGAAACTGAAAAATAATCCTGATAAACACATCTCTAAAAAAAAACATAACGAAAATTGAAAAAATAATTTTCTTTCATCATTGCAAAAATGCCTCAAATTGCACAGAAAAACAGTTGGCTGGCAATGCTGTTCGCCTAATGTAAACAAAACCACAAACAAATTGTTGACAACATTCCGAACTCTGGCGAGAAAAAATAAAAGTCTGTCCGCCCGTAACACAACCTTGTTTATTGTGCCATGGCAACATTGTTCAAAGTGTCGATTTCAGAAGCTTCACTACTTTTAAATACAGCCCTGCACGCAACGCTTCTCGTGAGTTATGTAACTGGAAAAATGTAGAAGTTGCCATTTGACTAGGGGAAGCCCCGAACAGATATAAGAATCTTTGCTTAGATCATTTGCGCCGCGACCATTCAAATCGGCAATTGATACATACATTCCACTAGCTGGCTTGGTCTATTTGTGTTGTGTGCATTCGGAGCTTCATTTGCAAAATTTATTTCAATAAATTCTGTCAAAGTTTTGTTAAAGCATCGCAATGTTTTCCGAGAACGAAACAGCCGTCGAGAAGCTCGCAAAAGCATACTCATTCAAAGCGATGTGTTTTAGAAAAGCACTGCTACGCCGGGGTTTAGAGGACAATCGTATTAAGAAACCGCCAATCGCTCAGGTTAGTCTGAAGTCTTTTGTTGCGTTCGTGCGCCAAATGAATAACGGTTTATCGTCTACAAAAAAATAGGATATGGCACAAATAGCAGTAGAAGAAGCGAACGAAAAATCCTCTATTTTGCGAATGCGTGCTTTGAGCCTACACAGTTCTGATGCTCGGGAGGTTGCACTCAAATACAAGGAGGAGGGCAATTTCTATATGGAGCACAAACGCTATTTCATGGCCATTTTCATGTACGTTCAGGCACCGTCTGAGTCCCATACACAGGCAACGATTTTAAACAATATTTCGGCCGCGATGTATTTTTTGAAGTTGTACAAGTAAGTTTCGGTTGTGATGATCCCTTAATCTGTTCAACTTGTTCACATTTTACCATACTTAGTAATTCCCTATGCAGCGCACTTAACGCAGTGAAAATCAATCCGCTGTATGGGAAGGCACGCAGACGTGCTGCAGAGTGTGCATTACTCACTGGAAGATTTCGTCTGTGCCGAGAAATGTGCGAGAAATTGCTGGAACAAAATCAGTACTCGGTCGAGGCAGGTTCCATGTTGGCTCAAGCCCAGGTCTACACAATTACTGGGAAGTTGTTTGCATTTTCAACAGTTCTTTTGCTTTCAATTACAGACTCGCGCAGACGAGGCACGTGAAGCATTAGACAACAATCCCGAGTTGAAACGCCTTACCGAGGTTTTGCATGAGCGCGGTGTGAAGATTGCCGAATCCCTGGAGTCGGGTGAAATCGACAAGCATATGTTGGAACCTATGTACTTCCCCTTGCGAAATTCTCGTGTACATTTGGCCGAAGACAGTGTGACATTAGTGTGGCCAGTTGCGTTTATTTTCTTGGGCGTCGGCATGATGCATTTTGAACCTAAAGTGGTGGAGAAGACAACGTAAGTGACTATTTTAAAGGGAACTTCTAAACCACTAACACTGGCATTTATTTAAAGCATGAAGAACTTGTTGCGGAAGATAATGTCGGAGCGCGCAATTGCGTGAGTACTTGAAATGAAAATAAAAGTTTAAAAGTTTACTTCAACTTGTATCCCTTTAGAAGAGCAACAAGGCTGAACCTTCAAAAATGTTATATCTACTCTCAGAGCAACCAAAAGGAAACGCTTCGGAAAATCAATGTAAAGAAGTCCATAAAAGACATTGTTGATGAAGAAGAGTAAGTGGCAATGTTATTGCTCAGGTCTACCGTACATTTGAAAATTAATATAAATATATATATATACACATAGATATGGATAGCTATATATGTAGATATATATATACCTAGATTAAAAAGGTATGCAATAATTTTTGATAATGTTGTGATGACTGTCTAACTTATATTTGTCCGAACCCGATATTTGTTCAAACTCAATGATAGTCTTGTGTCTTTAATCAAAGAATTTTTATATAAGATTGAATTTGTTTCGCATACAATGAATAAGTTTTTGTTTTTTTCAGATTTGAAGTTTACGGGGGCTGTTTGACTTTTATTGTTTCCAAGAAGATGGTGGAAGAATAAAATTCACTTTTGCATTAAACGACTTGAAGCAATTATTTTATTCATTTTATTCTTAATAATTTTATATGCTTATGTGAAAAATATTAATTTGAAAAAAATGTATTGCAAAACATAAAACGAGACATTAATTTTTAAGGATTACGCTAGTTAATAAAAAATCTGCAAAAAAATACATATTGTTGAAACTTGCAAGCAAAACTTAAATTAATTAAAAATTATTGTTAAAAATTACGTTTTATTTTTTGAAGTTTCACGCAGGTGGAAGAACTGTGTGTTAAAAAACTATACGAGGAATATAATATATAAAAAAAATTTGATTATTATAGCAAAATTCGAACTTGATACAAAAATTTTGAAGAAACCAAAAATTATTTTTTAATGTTATATTCACTTTTGAGTTCCACCGAACTTTTTCTGGTTATGTGCCTAAGTAATATCTACAGTGTGTTCGACAATAAACGTTATTCGCTTATTCGGTGAAGTAAACATTCACCGGTTCTGTTTTTACATAAGTGCACATTGTTGCGGTTGACGACGCATTTTAACACAATTTAATCAATTCTATTTGTACTTTCCGCTGCGACAAAATGATTGTGCTATTTAAGAAATTTTTCGAAGCGAGCTTTTTGACTAAGTAACCTAAAGGGCCTAAATGGGCAGTTAAAAAATTTGCTAAATATCTTAAAACCACTTCCACGTTTGTTAAGAGGTGGCCTGAACGTGGTCTGAAATTTGGTGAAAACAATTGAAATCAAAAATTTTTCGATTTTCGAATTGTTTTTAATTTTTTTGAAAGTCGACATTTAATGGCGTAAACCAAGGGTTAAAAATTTGCATTAAGAAACATGATTTTTTGCGTCTATTGACTACAAACTTGGTGAAACCATTTCAAATGAAAAAGAATTCGACGTGTTTTTTTAATTTTTCGAAAATTGAAATCTGTATACGGGAGGACTGCGAAAATACATGGACTAATGGGCTATTGACATAAAAGTTCGTGAAAATACTTGATATGTATCAAAAATCACTTTTTTTTCATTTTTTTTTTAAATCGAAATCTAACGGGGTAAACCGAGGGTTAAAAGTTTGCATGGAGAAACAAGATCTAATGGGGTTTTTGACTTCAACTATGGTGATAGCACTTCAAATGAGAAATAATTCGACACATGTTTTTCATTTTGCAAAAATTAAAATCTAAAGTGGTCAACAATGGGTTAACAGTTTATAAAGAGAAACTGAAAAACATGAAATAATGAGTCTATTGACTTTAAACTTGGTGAAAATACTGTTAGTGAGAAAGAATTCGACACGTGTTTCTCATGTTTTCGAAAATCGAAATATAACGGGGTAAACCGAGGGTTAAAAGTTTGTATGAAGAAACATAACTTTTCGCGCTTTTTGACTTCAAACTTGGTGTCTGCATTTCAAATGAAAAATAATTCGACACGTGTTTTTAAATTTTTCGGAAATCGAAATCTAATAGGTCAACGATGGGTTAAGAGTTTGTGTAGGGAAATATGATTTATTGTCTATTGACTTCAAATATGGTGAAAGCACTTCAAATGAGAAATAATAAGAAAAGTATTTTTTCATAGAAATCTGACGGGATCAATAAATGGTTAAGAAGAACTTTATTTAGTGGCCTCATTGACTTTAAGCTTGCGTGCAAAGCCACCAGGCTCTGCTAGTTTTATATAAAATCGAAAGAAAATCGACAACTAAACTGAACCTCAATGCTGAACGGGTTAAAGTGTCTTATTACCTTTTCTACATACATCGACTGTATGCTTCCAGCAGTGTCTGACTGTCCAAAAAAAGTTACTCTAAAAGTTGCACATGCGATTCAATGCTAATTGTACAGGGTGGCACGTTGTTGTTGTTGCTATTTTTATTTATTCCTTTTCGCTACTCAAACAAGGCGGCAGACATTAATGAAGCTGACAGCGCACAAAAAACTGCATGCAAATATTATTTGGTTAAATTTTATTTGCTGTTTGAAATACGTAATTACGGGCCGGTGTGTGTGTGTGTGTGTGCGGTGCTCGCTCAAACAAACATTTGCATGCGTTTGAGTTTTGTTAGTGTGTGCGCTGTGTGTTTGTGTGTGATTAATACCCGTCAGTTGTCATTAATCTTACTTTGTACACTGCACTGATATGTAAACTAAAATTAATATCATTATTTGTTGCCGTTGTTGTTGTAGTTGATGAATGTTTTTTTTTAATTTTAGCTGGGCACAAAAAATGAAATTGCAATGCTGCCACATTTTGCCTGCAATCTGTTGGCGACATCTGCTCGCACGCACAGACACGCGCACAGACAGAATCACACACAAACACAGACAAAAGTGACCAGGTTCGTTCACCTGTCAGCATTTTGTTTCGATTTTTTGTGCCCGCTTTTTTTGTTGTTGGTTGGTTGTGTGTTAATTGATAAACATCAGTCATGGCAGCCGCAGTCGAGCTCACCGCATTTTGTGACGGACATAACGCCGCTTGTCGCCGTCGTTGTCGTTGATCGCCTCACAGCAAGCATTGCAAGCTGTTCGCTTTTGTAACATACCTGACGCATACTTATACATCACAATTTTTGTTGTTGTTGTTGTTATGGACATTAATGCCTTTGCATTTTTTCGCCGTTTTAATAATTAATTTATACGCGGCGTCTGATGTTGTTTCGCTTTGTTCGACATTGTTTTCGCATTTGTCGCGCTCTACTAAAGTAGTTGTTGTTTTTTTATTATTTTGTTGTTGCTTAAATACTGAAATTACCAGGATTTAGCGTAAATATGTGTGATTTATTTGACACTTTTTATGTAAATATGTCAAATTGTCATTCACAATGTTGCCGTCACATTGACACAAAGGCTTTTGTGTGCTATGAAAGCGAATCATTGAAATGTGAATGTACATATTTATTTCGAGTGTAATTCGAAAAATTACAAATAACAATATAAAAGAATACTTCCTACTTACACAAGAAACAGGAAGAAACATAAAATTGACGAATTATTTCCGTACTAAGATTCACACACAATATGCGAGTAGAGAAGATTGGGAGAAGGTTAGGACAACAAGGCATGAAGCTAGACGGTATACTTATTCATGATCGATCTTTCAAAATCATTCAACTGTCTGTAACTCCTAACTCAGAAGAACTGGTGATCTGAATGTTGACTCATTGTTTAGTATCACTCTCCAGTTATCCCCAAATTGGGTCTAAGGTACCCGATATCTACATATTTAAGCCAATCCTAAGTAAATCAGTGTCGAAAGATGACTTGGAAAAAAGTAGAGTTCTTCACAATAATTTAACTGTCTGTATGCCCTTACTCTCAAGGACTAGTGACCTGAAATGGGGCTCATAGTTGAGTGCATTTTCCAGCTATCTAAAAATGGGTCTAAGGTGCCCGATATCTATCTAAGGCAATCCCAAGTAACTCAATGTCGAAAGCTGACTTGGAAAAAGGCAACATTCTCACAATCGTTCAACTGCCTGTAGGTCCTAACTCGGAAAGACTAGTGATCTGAGATAAGGCTCATCGTTTAGTTGCTCATTCTAGCTTTAAAAAAATTAGTAAAAACTTCCCGATATCCCACGGAGAACTCAAGAAAATCTATCTTGAAAGATGACTTTGTGAAAGTAAACTTTTTCACTTTGTCGGTAGTACCTAACTCAGAAGGACTGGGGAGCTGAAAGATGGCTCATTGTTTAGGAGCACTCCTCGGCTGTCCAAAAATTATAAAAAAGTTCCCGATATTCCATGGGAAAACCCGAGTAAATCCAAGTAGAAAGATAACTTAAAAAAGTGCGCTCCTTCAAATTTCTTCTGCAGCTGCTTGGCCTTCTTTGGGTTAAACTAGAAAGAAGGAAATACTAATTTAATACAATTCTCAGCTTATTCCAATATAAAGTATAAAAGTTTCCGATATTCTACAGGAATCCCGAGTAAATCAATGTTGAAAGATCACCTAAAAAAGTGAGATTTTTCAATGTTGTTCAACTGTCTTCCTGCAGCTGCTTGACCTTCTTTGGGCTAACCCAGAAAAGGTGAAATATTCACTCAATGCAACTCTTAACTTATTCCAAAATAAATCTAAAGTGCTCAATATTCTAAGAAACACCCGAGTAAATCGATGTATAAAATTAAGCTAAACAAGTGGGGTTTTTCAATATTTTTCAACTGTCCACAGCTTCTAACTGAAAAGGACTAGCGAGCTGAAATAGGGCCCATCCTTTAGTAGAACTCTGCAGCTATATAGATGCACAAGTCTGTCTCGGGCTTGCAATAAAGTTACCCAAAAATTAGTCGAAAGTTCCCAATATTACATGGGGAAACCCGGGATAATCAATATTTACATAAGTATGACTTTGAAAAAAGTTGAAAGTGTAAGTACAAATTAGTATCGATGTGCCACTTTCTATGACGATTCCCTCCAGTCTACAGCTACAATCGAAGTGACTCAAGTAAATATTTGAAACCAATGTTTTCTACAGATTTGACAGATGGATATACGAGTATGTATATATGTCAGGAGTTGGGAGCTTTTCTGTAGACAATTTTTCTCTCAGAGGTTTGTCATTTTCTGCTGAGAAAGCAGACGCCGAAAAAATTGTTTTTTATGTTTCAGTGTCCGCTACGACGGCGAATCGAACCTAAGCTTTAACGTGGCTTTAGAATCGTAGTGCATTACATTAAGCAGTTGAGCTACGAGTGTTGTTAAACAGAGATAGGAACTAAAATTATAAAATTTCCTCAATTTCAACTGAAAGAACAGAGAGCTTACTAGGAACATTCGGTTTGGTTAGGTTGCGAAGAGTCCATGAGGTTAGTTTCGATTGCGAAGGGTTAATTGGGTTACGTTAGGTTGCAAACAGTTCATTAGGTTAGATTACGAAGGATCAAGTAGGTAAGGTTAGGTTGCAAACAGTTCATTAGATTGGAAAGGATCAATTAGGTTCGAAGAGATTACGAAGGGTCAATTAGGTTGGGTTATGTTGAAAGGAGTTTATTAGGGTTCAATTAGGTTCGAGTGGGTTACGAAGGATCAATTAGATTAGGTTATGTTGCGAAGGATCAATTAGGTTAGGTTAATATGCAAAGAGTTCATTAGGTTAGGTTTGGGTGCGAAAGATCAATCAGGTTCGGTTAGATTGTGAAGAGTCCTTTAGGTTAGGATAGATTGCAAATTGCAATCAATTAGGCTAGATTAGGTTGCGAAGAGTCCATTAGGTTAGGTTAGAAAGAGCCTATTTTGCTAGGTTAGCCTGAGAAAGTTCAAAAAGGTTAGATAAGGTTACAAAGGTTGCGTGCAGTATAAGCGGAATTCTTCTCGAAACTGTAAAACAGGCCCATGGTTGTTGTTGTCCTTTCAGATAGATTGAGAAACCTCTAACAGTCTCGAATCAATAAACAAACTCGACTTCGACACATAGAAAATTTTACATTTGACAAGAAATCCAGTTAGAGAGAGATGCGCCTCCGTCTGCCCCTCTGAATATAACCTTTTCCTATTCAGAGGTCTGTCATAATCAAAGATTTTTCTCGTTTTAACTGCAAAACTGATACTTCGAGTCGACACAGAACAAAACAGCGAAAAAACCTGAAAAGATAACTGAAAAATTTTAAAAACAATGAAGTTGCTGCCACTTAACTTCCCAAGGTCCTAAATTTTTTCCTAAAACCATGTTACTGAAGGTAGTTTTGAGGTGGGTTAATGTTTGTTCGAGGAAAAAAGTTACAATCAATGGGAAACAAATTTTCGGCGACCATATTTTGACTTTAAACTTGGAGAAGGCGCCTTAAACGAGAAATAATTCAATTCAATTTTGTTTTTAATTTTTTGGAAAATCGAAATCTGATCAAATCCAGGTTCAACGATGGATTAAGAGTTTGTGTGGGGAAACACTATTTAATGTCTATTTTTTTAAATTTGGTGAATGCCCTTCAAATGAGAAATAATTCGACACGCATTTTTAATTTTTTCGAAAATCGAAATCTGATCAAATCCGGGGCAACGATGGGTTAAGTGGTTTGTGGGGAAACATGATTGAATGTCTATTTATTTAAATTTGGTGAAAGCACATCAAATGAGAGAATAATTAGACCAGTATTTTCTCATGAAATTCTGACGGGGTCAAAAAAGGGTTTAACCCTTTGAGAGTAAAGTCTTTAAAACTGATTGTTTTTCATAATGTGAATAATTATATGTAATTATTAATGAAATTTAAATATTGATGTTGTACGTAGGTTGTAGTTTCCTCTGCATGAGACTCACTTAGGCCCCCATATGGGCTCATTGTAATACCAAAAATTCCACCCGTTTGAAATGAGTATGCAACATTCTTTTTTTTACCATGTTTTACAATACACATTTCATGTGGATAGCGATAGAAGTCGACGAGTGTTTCGAGCTGGGAATCGAACGTAGAGCCTCTGGTATGAGAAGCCAGCGCGCTAACCGCTGGACTATCGAGGCCGACCTTTGATGTTATATGAGGTCCAGAACCTCAATCTGGTTCTGGTTCTAATCTGGTTCGCAACACGCGCCAATGCTCCTGAAATTCGTCTTCTGCAACCATAAAATCTGGGCGCCCGAAAATCTGCCTCCTTTCTGTTCTTCTTGCTAGGGGCGCCCGAAAATTTGCCCTCTTTCTGTCCTTCTCGTCAGTTGTTGTTGTTATTTCAATCCTTTTAAGCGCTTTTTTCAGCACTTCACTTCACCGCTGCCCCAAAATGTGACTAATGCTCCAACTAACTAACTTTGCCACGGCCCCTCTTCCCCTCTTTTCATTCGCACTTTGCATGTGATGTGAAAAACGAGAACGCACGCGCCTCCATTAAGCAAATTATATACTGCCCCGCCCCCTTAAAATGTCGCCCCCCAAGGAAGGCCGCTTTACAACGACACGAGCAACGCTCAAAAATGATTATTGTTGTTGTTGTCGGTGGTGTTGCCAACGCCTGCTGTGCCCGGCATGACCAATTGATTTGCTCTGCGGCCCCTGTTTCGGCTGCGGCTGTTTCGTCCGTGCTGCTGGACATTTTTACATTTTTACGACTTTCAAGCGCAGCCGACTGCCACCGTCGGCCCAACATTTCGTTATTGTTTAGCCGCTGTCAACCTGCACGTATGGCCGAGCTCATGAAAAGTGTTTAAACTACAACGCCAAGTTAAACGAATGACATTAATTAGCATTATTTATTCACTCTGCCGTCGAAACGTTTTCGGAGTTGCTCGTTGTGTGTGTGTGTGTAGATCCCACAGCTCATTTGCAGGTAATGTGACATTAGCTGCGTCCGCTTTGGCACTTTTCCCTGCTGCTCATTACCGACGCCCCTCCAACAACAACAGTCAATCTGTCTGTCGGTCCTGATGTCTGTCGCTTCTATCAGCGTTGGTCGATTTTTGTTACATGAAAATCGCATATTGCACCGCTCATCTGCACTTTGCCGCTCATCCACACGCAGCCGATTGAATGTGAACTCTGCGCTGCATTTGACATATTTGCTCACTTCCGTCATGTTCGCGTTATGTCATTCGACAATAACATGAAAACATTTTATGCGCGGAGCGTGTTTTCGCTGATACCTCATTAAGAGTTTTCAATAAGGGAGGGTGAGAGAGGGTGCGAGTTTTGTGGTTCTTTTTGCTTTGAATGCGCTGAGTCCTGTTTAGCAGGTAACCTGAAGGCTTTAAGTGGTTATCCCTTAACACTAGAAAGACCATTGCGGTCATTTTGAGGGTTTTTTATTTTTAAATATCTGTATTTCTCTTAGTATTTCTGTCAATTTTTGCTTTGATGACTTTTATTTTTTTATTGGGTTGTACAATTAGTCCTACCATTAGGGTTCTACAAATACAATTAGCCAGATACGATGTATACTTTTCGAGATATCAGCAAATATAGTATGTGCCTTTTTAGGTATGGAAAACTTGCGGTCTTTCTAGTGTTAAAGGCTTTAGGTGGCTACATATCCCTGAAATGTATAAAAAAGGTCCTTCTTTAAAGCCCTTTTTATTTTAATTTTTTTTTATTTTTCATATATTTTTTTGTTTTAATTTTATAAATTAATGAAATTTGCCCTCATGTCGAATTGTGATGGTTTTGAAGCGACATTTTGCACCCGAAAACATGTTTGCTGACACATTTTCTATGAAAGTGGCTCCCATTCTTTTCTCCTCACATTGATCAGTTAATTTTCATTAAATATAAATAAATATTTTCTTTTTAAAATAGATAATTGTTGCTTTGATAATCTGACTGAAGAATTTCTGAATAAGGACTTTAATATAAATTGTACGTTTCCTTACAGACCTAACAGTGATAAGCAAAGTAAAATTATGATATTCTCAGTGAGGGAGAGCAAATGCTTTCGCAGACAGCCTTTTCAGCCTTTGATAAGAACCTCGATTAGAATGATGTGCCTCTTTCTTTGACTCATAGGGGGCACTCACAATGGGCCACGAATGCCTACGAGTGAAAACACAGGTTTCCCATACACGACATTCGAACCTAACCTAACCTAACCTAACCTAACCTAACTGAGCTGTGAAAACAAATTTTTTAAAATCAATGATTTTATATGGGAGACCCATTGAGGGTTGGAGATCGAGGATGAGTATGTATGGAAGAAATGTTCTAATTTGAAAACTAGTGGGGTCAGTCATACATGTTAACCCTCTAAGAGCAACTTCTGAAGAGATGTAAACAAATTTGTCGAATTTCCTAGCACTTCTGTCAACTTGACCTTGATGCAATGTCATTTACGTGCATTATAGCTATTTTTTTGGATAAAGAATATATTTGTGAAACTTGATAAAATGAGTGGTTACGAGTATCTTTATTACCTACATACATTACATACTCCTCATCTACTCTCTTTGGAGGTAATTTTTTCATTTCTTTGCCCTGGATTTCATCTTTTATGTACTTGTCCTGCTTTATATAAAAGAAGGCACCTACTTTGACAATTTAGGGGATCTAGTTGATAGAACTATTGTACTCACAGTCCACTAGGCTTCGTTGGAAGCTCAAATTGGTTCAATGAGAGAGCGGTCCTAAGTTCGACTGTTTGTGGTATCACAATGGTTCAAGTTTAGTAGAATATGCCTTCACAAACCCATCCACTATATTAATTTCACTTCATTTTTTTCATTTCATTTCATTTATTTCAAAGTCTACAGAACTATGCAACTGACAACAGTCCTTTAATCTTACTAATTCTAATCTGAATATCTCTGAATTCATACACCAAGGGCTCTATAGTTTTAGGCCGATTCCAATGACTGCACAGCTTCCAACTCTTTAATGGGGTTTTATCATTTCATTTTATTCATCATTTAAATTTTTGTCATGAATGACAATTCGTTTCTTCTCTTTGATGCTGACTACGACTACGAAATGGAATCATGTTACAAAATGGAGTTGAAACTATGTTTAAGAATATAGTTGAATTTTGTATTTAATTTGGCTTCGAAAAATAGTCAAAGTCACGTAGGATTTTCTTTCAGAAAGGGATATAATAACATAATAAAGGCCATCAATGGAATCAGTTTGATTCCCTTGGGCATTTTAGTTAGTGCTAACCAGCTGAGCTGCAATGGCCACCAGCTCAAATATACCACCAGCCCAAAAGCTGCATCAAACTGTAACTTGCTGTGGTTATAGATGCTATTTCAATATTTTTTTGGGGGTGTTTGGAGCACCAGATGCGACAATTTTGCTTGTTGACATAACCAGACAGTTGAAAAATGAGATATGAATAAAGAATTTTCACTATTTCAATGTATATATTGATTCATGAGAGTACCTTAAAATATCACATTGCAATGGGATTTGCTTCCCTGACCACTTTAAGTTTGTACACTGTGAAAATTTTTGGTATACGATATTTTAATTTGCTGTAACTTCTCTTCATTTGCATTGATAGCAACGCTTGAAATCGCTTTAGAAAGCTGATTTAGTTAGCTTTTAAGATATGTAAAAGAATAATTTCATGTTTTAAGTTTTTGTATTTATTCAAACAAATATGACAAAATCGTATTCACAGTCAAAAAGAAGTTGAAGATCTAAATAATCTTTTCAATATTACTAGTTTTTTCTAAATGACTGCAAAACGATTAGAGAACTTCAGCCCTCAGAAACTTTAGTCAAAACCTTCTACAAATAAATCTTGCTGAGTATATAAGCTATACAGTAATTGAAAGAGGTCAGCTGCACAAGTTTGACAACTTTTCGGTCGGAAGTTGCGCGTATTGGGTCAAGGATTTATAGAAAAAAAAATTAGTTTCAAAGCATTAAGAAGTCACAAAACACTGCTCGACGTAAGGGTTCTAGTTACTTATTAGCGAAATGTCTTGGAAATATGTTAGTAGAGATATATGTTACAAATCCAGGCAGATCTCTAAATAGATGAATACGTCTTACTGAGACGAAAAGATACCGAAAAATCCGTTTATTAACAGCAAAATTAACGATGACTGCAGATTTCTGCTTAGAGTCCATAGATCAAAAAGTAGAATGACAAAACGACTAATTTCGCCTGCCATGACACCTACACATAAATTCTTATAGGACCCAACCTACAAGCAGTTCAGCTACAAGATGTTTTTTTTTTTGTTTCTATACCAAAAGCAAACAAACCAAAATGAGTAAATATATTCACACAAATTTAGTGTCGCTGGTCGATATGCGACACCCGCCAAGGCACTCCACCCAATTCCATTCTTGGTCCACTCGAGCCGCGACGAGATGCCATACAAATTGTACGGCAGACAATTATGAAGCTATTCAACTTCGGCGGGCGGCTACCAACTATTTGTCAATGGCATTTTATGTCCACAGTTTGACAGATGTCAAGCGGCAGATAGAGAGAAATTTGTGGGCACAGACACAGCGGAGTAAAGTGGAGCAGCATAAAGCCGAATGCTACGCAGCATGAGGAGGAAAGTGAATACTGGATTGTTGGTGTGCAGGAGAGTTGAAGGCCAGCGGAGGGGAAGTGGATTGAAGTGATACGGCAGCTTGGCCGCGAGCACTTTGGTGCACTGCAACGACATGGCGTCGCCACTCTACACGCACATACACTAATATAGACAAATGTTTGTATTATTATTTGTTTTGTTGTTTCTGTTGTTGTTTTTGGTGTTGGTGTAGCTGTTTGCCAAGTTGCTGTTGACTTTAAAAACACAATTGGGAAGATATTTGGTGGCTGCAGCTGAAGAAGTTATCGACGTATGACACTGTGTGGTCGACGAAAAGTTGACGAGTGGGTGGAGGAGGGTGATAGCAGTTTGTTGCTGATAGTGATAATTATGTGTCGGTGTTGTTGTTGTTGTTATAGTAAATGTAGTATGTTGGGAAAATGCATGGAATTTGGTTAGTAAAATAGTTTTTTTAATGGTTGTATGCAGAGTGAGATTCAAGTTTCTGAAAAGTTAGTTAAGAAAATAAGGGAATTATTGGAAAATTTTTTATAGTTGAAATTTGTACAAAAATAAATTATTTTATAATTAAAGAAAATTAATGCTAGTCAAAGGTTTTCATTGAAAAATTAGTTCAAAAAACATTTGACTAGCCCTATTTTTTTAATTATAAAATAATTTATTTTTGTACAAATTGCAAAAAAATTTGTTAAATTTGTTAAATAAAAAATTGTCCAATAATTCCCTTATTTCTTAATACATTTTTCGGAAACCTTAATTCCACATCGTATACAACTATTAAAAAAATTGTTGGAAGCATTTTTATTTAACAAATTTCAACTTGTACAAAAATAATTTATTTTATAATTAAAAAAAATTAATGCTAGTCAAAGGTTTTCATTGAAAAATTAGTTTAGGAACATATAAAATCATATAAAAATTATTCGCTGTTTGTCGTTGATGTTGGTACCCACAAATCTCGCAACACTAGTCTGATTGTATAATTCGACGCTGGTGTAAAAAGTTACATTGATTTAAAAATGAGTGAAATATCTGAAGAATAACTACTATAAAAAATTTAAAAAATTATATTATATTAATAAAAAATTTGAGCCTTTTACATTGACAATGCTGTGGTGACTGAACACGCTGGATCCAACAGTGGTTTGCTTTATTCCAGCAGATAGCGGAAGACAGTTTGGAATCATTTAAAGAGAGCAGACTACGCAAAGACGTTCGCTGTTTGAAACTTGATTGACCCAATTATTGAATATTTTTGAAGCAAATCGTTATGGACAATGAAGAGTGGACCCATTCATGATCAACCCGACCCTTCACAAACGACTTTAAAGCCTGGATTGAAGGCAAATAAGGTTATGTTGAGTGTTTATTGGGATTGGCAGGAAATTGTCTGCTACGGTTTGCTCACGACGGATGCAATGGTCACTTTCGGTTCTCTACGGCTTTCAACTTGACCGAATGAACGAAGCAATCAAGGAAAGGAGACCAGAATTGACTAACAGTAAATACGTTTTTGTTTAGTTTATTAAGTCTATGGATGACCATAGATCGTTACAGATTTATATGATAATAAATTGCAACATATTATAAAAATTACTAGCAACAATGGAATAAAAACAAAAGATGCTTACAAACTATGACTTACAAAATGGCTTACAAATGACAAAAACGACAAGATTCTTAAAAAATGACTCAGAACAATGAATTGGAACTAAAAAAATTACTTAAGCATTACGAACACAACATAAAAACGACAAGATCCTTAAAAAATGACAAAGAACAATGAATTAGAACTAAACAAAATTACTTAAGCACTACGAGCACAACAGTTAAAAAACTTATCTAAGGCGATTTTGAAGCTTCATATAGGGATCAAGGCTATTTTATTGAACTCAGAGAGGGCTCTGGTATTTTTCGCAAAAGTGACATCTTAACATAGAAAGAAGGAACGGCGCGCAAATTTTTACGAGAGATCAAGAAGACAGTAGACTCTAACTGAACAATGGGCAGTCAACCTTATCACAAATAAGGTCATACACAAACATTAAACGAAGAGAGGTTCTCCTATTCTCAAGAGGCATCTCATTACGTTTATCAAGAGACATAGAGCATTGTACGAAGGCAAAGGTTCGCGAAAATGGAAGGAAGACAGACCGAAACGAAATAATTTTCGTTGAACCCTTTCATGGATTATGTGGTCCATCATGACAATCCCTGGCTACACAATTCTTTGATGACTAATAAATAGTCAGAACTTGGTTGGGAAGTATCCACTGTAAAGCTTGGACCTTGCAGCGTCTGACTGTCATTTGTTTCGGTCACTGCAAAACTCTCTTAATGATAACAAATTTACTGACCGAGTTCATTAAGTTTTTTGCCAATAAAAAAAATTCAATTCTACATTGATGGAATTATGAAGCGATCCGAAAATAGCAAAAGGTCATTAATAATAATGGCCAACATAAATTTGAAGAAAATTGATTTTTTTTAATAACGATTTTGATTTTGAATAACGACAAATTGTGTTCAAAAATTAAATAAATGAAAACCACAGATACTTTCTATATGATCCAAAAAATCACCTCATTAGAAAATAAGGAAACAGCTATTCACTCTGACAAGTCACCAAGGCACTCAGATCATACCAGGTATCCTGATTGAAACTGATTTCAAAGTGCCTTGAGAAGCTAAATGAGCTTGGCCTCTACAATCAGGTGTGAGTTCTCTGGATTCCGAGTCACGCTGGTATTGAAGGTAATGAACGGGCCGAGAAGCTTGCAAGGAGAGGCGCTTCTACCCGCTTCATAGGCTCAGAACCTTTTTGTGGTTTGGGAAATTATTCGTCCTAACCAGAAAAGACGAGATAATCAACAGAAAGCAATCAGGCAAAGCAAAAAACATAATTTCATCTTCCATAATTTAATATTCAAGCAATAGCTAATAATAAAGCAACATCCCCGATTCGATTAGACAAAGCAGTAAGTATTCCCGCATTATTAGACTTCACATTTTGAAAATAAATAACTAAACAATAAGAAACCAGCCCAAGACCATCTCAACCCAAAAGACATATAACATTCCAAGACGATTATCGGGTCACATAATAAGAAAGGATTTGAGGAATGAAAACTCAAGCTGGGTTCATGCCAGTTGCTGAAACATGAACATAAAACTGCAAATCAGAACAGAAAACGTATGCACGAAATGACACAAATTCATAAACTTTAGTCAAGCAGCGAGTGCAACAGACCTAAATTGTTCAAGGCACATTGCCCTATATGTATCTGCAATAATCATCCCATTTATTATTCTCATTCTAATTCAAAGTCAAAAAGCGGCCACAAGCAAGAAGAAGCAGCACCTACACTCGATGGCACCAAGTCAAATGAAAACAAAGCCTGATTTATGTGTGTAGAGAACACTTATAAGTACCTATACTTTTATATATATAGTGGTGTTGTTGTTGTTATTACTGGTGTTGAACAGTGAACAGCGTGAATGACCTAATACCCAAAATATCAATTAAGGCTTTCAATGGTTTCAATGGCCAATGGGATGACACGGCAAAGATTTTAAGCCCCGGCCGAGGGGGAAGACATAAGAAAAGGAAAACGAGCCAAAAAACACCCTTAGCATGGATATGAAATGAGAACAACAACAAAAACGACGAAAATAATAATAACAAAACGCTTGTTGATGGCGGGGCGTGTTGCCCCTGGAAAAAAAACCAAAACAAAACAAAGCCAAATAGTGAAAATAAAGAAAACACAAAACAAAAGCGGCAACAAAATCAGAAAAGCAGAACACAAATAACAACATTGTTCAAATTTAGATTTATTGTGATTATAACGATGCGGCAGAGTGGGGAAATGGAGGTGGGGGGGGGGGGGGTGGTTGATGGGTGAGTGTATGACGAACTGTGCTGTGCTGAGTTGTGTGTGTGTGTGTTTGGTTTAGTTGATTTACGTTGGAAGGTTGGAGTCTTTACAAGAAATTGCAGTGAGTAGTGTTTGGGTTTTGGAGAGGGAAACACTGAGTAGTAGGTGTGTGTGTGTGTGCAAGGATGCGGCTGTGTGGCGCAAGGCGTGTTCTGCTCATATTTTCAGACATATCTGTTAGAGAAAGTGGCAGCAGCTGTCAGGGGAGAAGAAAGTGCGGCAGGTGGGTGGAAAGTAAAGAAAAGGGAACATAAGGGCAGCCAAGAGAATGAAAAAGAAGGAAAGAGAAAGAAAGTTAAGCTGTCGTGCTATGAAACTGCAGCACCGGAAAGCTTCACGATGACTGACTGATTGTTGCTTGTGACTGAGTGTGTGCGAAAATGTACGAAAAACAACTTTTTCAATTTGTCATTTAGATACATTTTCTCAACGCTGTTATGAATTTTTGCCTATGATTGTTGTGAATGTTTGTTGTTGTTGTTGCTGGAACTACATGAGCCACAGAGACCAGTGGGGCGAGAGCGACTTTTTGTTTAATTTCAAATTCCAAATGAAATGCACACACACACACAAACAATACACATACAAACACACTCAAATGCTCATAGATACACAACAACAACAACAATGGCATTTAAAACTACAACCAAACCAACACGCATTGCATTATTTGCAGCGCATTTGGCGCCTGTGCCGATTTGATGTATTTGTTGTTGTGCGCTATTCATCTTCGCCCATTCGCCCATCGGCGCGTGTACGCATTCCAAAATGGCACAGCATAAATATTGCGCGCATTCTCAACTATATTTATCCAGCCTCCCTTCCCACGCAGTTGTCTTGTTTGCATTTACCGCCCGTCCCCCCCACCCACCACCCATCTCACCCCCTCCCCAACTTCCATGCACCGCATTCCAGCGCATCTTCAACGCACTTCATTTTGTTTTTATTGTAGCCAGTCGCCGAAAAAGTTGAAAAGTCTTTAAGTGAAATGTAAATAAATTAATTCGTGGCGCGTTTTTATGCGCTTACAGACCATTTTACCTCTCGTTACAACAACAATGCGTAATATTGCTGTACTAGCTGCGCACATTTCACCACAGCAATGGCAGCAAAAACAACAACAACAACAACAGCTGCTGTGCTGCCATCAATGCGGTTGTCTACTGTCGACTGCCTGCTGTCTGTTCTCTGTTGCTTGTTGTTGCTTTTGTATTGCCACTTTGCGCTTGTTTGTTGTTATGTCCATTGTAATTGTTGTTATTGTTGTCGAGCTATTTTATTGTACGCTTCACGTTGCGGCGCTTGCTTGCCGCAGTGTCTGTGGCGTTTCGTCTATCTGTGCGCCCAAAATGTCTACCTTAGACGCGCCCCACAGTTCAGTTCCGCGGCTGCGTTGCGCCTCGGTCGAAATCGCTCAGGTCGTCGTTAAAATGTGGCGTAATTAATTATCTTTTTATACGCCTGCCCGTCGGCGTGCCCTGTGTTATTGCACGCCGTCTGTCCGGCTGCCCGTGCGTTCAACGCTCTGCAGTGGCTCAGTGGCGGTTCTTCTTCGGATGCTGCTGCCACTTCAACGCTGCTTGCATCGTGCAGTGCATTTTCTGCATTGTATTTCCGCGCTTGGACGTCATTGTGCACTGCAAGAAAAAAGGAAGATTATTTTAAAGAAAAATAATTCTTCAGAGTCAATTTGTGCATTATATTCCTTTAACCCGAATGTGCCGGAATTTTTTTCAAATTTTGATAGCAACTTTTTTGAGCGATGTAAAACATATTTGAAAAATAAAATTTTTTGAAAAAAATTAAATTTTTTGAAAAAAATTAAATTTTTTGAAAAAAATTAAATTTTTTGAAAAAAATTTGATTTTTTGGGTTAAATAAGAAAAAGGCCTCGTAAGGACCTCAAACTAGTTCAATGAGTGAGTGGACTTAAGCTCGATTGATTATGGACTCACAATGAGACTTTGAGGTCTAAGTGGCCCACTCCTTCCTACCTACCTATCTTTACTTTAATTGCTGGGAAGGTGCAAAAGAGCAACTGAGGATCTTTGTGCGTAAAATTATGAGAAAAATTTTTGGCAAAAACAAAGAGTACAGAACCAGATTTAACGAGGAGCTAACAGACCTTGGTAGAGGAAAAGACATAGTCAAGTTTATCAAATACTCCTCTCCGACCGAATATTCCTGTACGGCTTCGGTATTAGAACTGAACTCTAAGACTATTTTTATTACTAAAATTAATTGAAACAAAGAACTGAATAAAGAAACGATAAATATTTGACCAGTTTTGTTTCCTTAAAAGGTTTTTTATTAGAATTAGTATTCGCCTACGGCCTTATGCCGAATATTCTGCTTCGGCTTCGGCAAAAATCCACCTTCGGTCGGACAATATCAAATACCAATGTCCGCCATGGCAGTGTTTTCAGATACCTGAAATGACTTTCTCCTAAATCTTAAAAAAAGCTGAAATTTTCTTCCAAAAAGTTAGCACAATTCCTAAATTTTTTTGTTTATTTTTTGCCATTAATTTTCCCATAAAAAATAAAAATATAAATAGCTCTCTTCTTAGCTAAACCATCTACCAATTAATCGTTGAATCTCGGGCATGCATGTCTCAGTAGTAAGACTGGTCAAATGTGAGAGACTAAGACCAATGTCAATAATATTCCATTGAAAATGGAAGACATTTGCTTTTTCAAATCATTTAACTGCCAGCACTAAGTTCCTAACCCAGGAAAAATAGCTACGTAAAACATAGGTCATGGTGTGGAACTCCCCAGCTGTTCAAAATATTGAAAAGTCGAAAACTTGTTAGAGTGCTCCTGATATCGTACAGTGAAAGCTCAGTGTAGAACTCTCCGATTTCACGCATAGAAAGCTTTGTGTAGAACTCTGCAGCTATTCAATATATCAAAATAGTTGTAAAGTGGGTTCAATGTCCCCAATATCGCACAGAAAAACCTTAGTGTAGAACTATCCAGCTATCTATAATATAGAATGGTCGAAAAACTCCTCCAATATCCCACAGAGAAAAGTCAGAGTAGAACTCTTCAGCTATTCAATACATCAGATAGTCGAAAAGTAGGTTGAATGACCCTGATTCCAAACAGAGAAATCTTAATGAAGAAATCTCCACCTATCTATAATATAGAATGGTCGAAAAATTCCGCCAATATCAAAAAGAGAAATCTCAGGGTAGAATTCTCCTCTATATCAAATAGTTGAAAAGTTCAATGTTCAATGTTCCCAATATCGCATCGGTTCAATGTTCCCAATATCGCATAGAGAAATTTTAGTTTAGAACTCTCCGGCAATGTATAATATAAAATGGTGGAAAAATCCCCTCAATATCCCATAGAGAAACTTCAAGATAAAACTTTCCAGCTATTGAATATATCAGATAGTCGAAAAGCGGGTTGAATGTCCCCGATTTCAAATAGAGAAATCTTAGATTCGAAAAATCCCCACAATTCCCCACAGAAGAACCTCAATTTTTTTTAAAAAACTCTGCTTAGCTTTCAGTTTTTCTTGATTACGTTGCGGAAATAAAATCTCTTAAATGCTTCAATTAAAAATTGCAAAATTTTTTCAGTGTACTATTAGAGGGCCACAAGAATTTGTAGAATTTCATGGAAATTCTTTATGCTCGCTACGAGTGCATTTTTTCTACTAAAATGCAACAATCACTTTTGTGGGAATCTCCAGGTATGATAATTAATTACACCCGACGATTGATTTCTTCACTGCTCCATGCATTTGCGTAAAGTGAAAGAAAGAGTGAGAGAGAGAGTGAGGAAGAGGGAGGGAAAATTCCAATTTAATGTTGATTTGAGCCATTTGAGCGGTGTGATTTTAATTATGTCAGCGCGCTCGCTGTGTGGCAAACCCAAAGAGTGGCAGTGAAGCAACCCAGAGAAAGAAGAACCCAAGGCATGAAAAGAGTTTAATGATCTTTTGTCAAATCGATTTAACGCTCAGAACATGAATCATTTTGGTAAATGCTGTATTTGTTGTTGAAGTTAATAGGGGACAAAAGAAAAAAGTTGATAGTGTGAGAAAACGCAATGTGGTTGGCTTCTTTCAGCTTCTTTCTTTGCTATTGCTGTGCATGAAAAACGCTGCATACATTACGGATTATGAAAGTTTCATTAAGCGCAGCACACTTTAAGGCGATTTAAGTTGGCCCGTTTCACGTTGGGCACTTGAAACCGCTCCCAACATTCTGGTGCATTTGCTTATTTACAAATACACAAAATCCCCTACTTGACGTCCTTGTGCCGGTTCGCCGTTTTCGCGGTATTTCTCCGCTCACTCCACCCAAAGCACTCCATGCGGACTATTAGCCGTCGAACACGAGCGCTGCTTTTCATGTACTTTAACACGCTTTTTAATATTTTCCACTACATTTTGCGCACGGCACCCCAGCACCAACGCGACTGCCATTTCAATTTCAATTGACAGCATTTTGCGGACGGAATGAAAACGTTGCTTCCCCCATAAAAATCATAAATTTATTGGCTTTCTTTGCATTGCGTTGGAGATTTCCGTCAACATAGCGAAAGGGGAAGGGGAACAAATACAATGCAAATACAATAAGAATAAAGTAATATGAACGAATGAATGGAAACTCGCAGCGTGAAATACCTAAAAGTGGGTAGAAAGTACGAGTGCATACACAGGGACCTATTTGTGGGGTCGTTTTAACTATGAGGATTCAAGTTGTAAGGCGGAACCAGTGTAGAAGATTTGGGGTTTCTTGTTGTATCTTTCTTGTTTACTCCTATAGCATCAACTCCTTGGAAACTCTGTAAAAATTGATCTTCACTCATTCAGCTTCAACGTTACTGGGATCTCTTTTAGAAAATATTTTTTTTTCATTTCCTTTCATTTTCCTTTCCACTGTCCTTGTTTCTACTTTATTTAGAGTTCTACGTAATAGTAGACGATATGTGAATTTTAACTTTGTAAGAAATATAGAGTGGAAAAAGATTCAGTCTTCCTCGTTCACTTCTCTGGCTTCAACTTTACCGGAATCTCGTTTAGGAGATTTGTTTTTTCTCTATCACTCTTCTACTTTCAATTTTATGAGAAACTCAAATAGTAGAAGCTTAGTTCTTCTTCATTCCCTCCTATAACTGCAAGTTTATAAGGAAACCAGACTGGAGTAAGATTCAGTCTTCAATGTCCACCTCTGTAGCTTAAACTTTACCGGAATCTCGCTTAGAAGACTTGTTTTTTCTCTAATTTTCTCTAATTTCAATTCTATGAGGAACTCAAATAGTAGAAGCTTAGTTGTTTTTAATTCACTTCTATAATTCACTTATAAGAAAACTAGAGTCAAAGAAGATTCAGTCTACCTCGTTTAATATTTTAGCTTTAATTTCATGGGAACCTCCAGTAAAAGAAGATTCGTTTTCCCCCTTTACTCTTACAGATTCCACTGCATGAGACACTCGCATAAAAGAGTATCTTTATTTCTTCGATGAAGCTTGAAATCTGTGAGAAGAAGAAGAATTGTTTTTCTAGTTTCAAACTCGAAAAACATATTTCTTCCATGTTCACCCCTCTAACCTCAATTTTATGACTTTATGGGGAACTCGAGTCCTTCTTACAGATTCCACTGCATGAGACATTCGCATAGAAGAAGAATTGTAGTTATTCGATGGAGCTTTACGGAAAAACTCGAGTAGAAAAAGATTTGTTCTTCCTGATTTGTTCACTCCTCTAACCGCAATTTTTTTTACTTTATGGCGAACTCGAGTCCTTCTTACAGTTTCCACTGCATGATACATTCGCATAGAAGAGGATTTGTACTTCTTCAATGGAGCTTAGATTCTAAGAGAAGAAAAAGCATTGTTCTTCTAGTTTAAATTTTACGGAGAAACTCGAGTAGAAAAGGATTTGTTCTTCCATGTTCACTCCTCTAACCGCAATTTTTTTACTTTATGGAGAACTCGAGTCCTTCTTACAGTTTCCACTGCATGATACATTCGCATAGAAGAGGATTTGTACTTCTTCAATGGAGCTTAGATTCTAAGAGAAGAAAAAGCATTGTTCTCTAGTTTAAATTTTACGGAGAAACTCGAGTAGAAAAGGATTTGTTCTTCCACGTTCACTTCTCTAACCTCAATTTTATGACTTTATGGGGAAATCGAGATGAAGAAGATTTGGTTCTTCCTCCTTTACTTCTACATCATCTACAGAGAGTGATTAAGTCGAGTAGAACATGGTTTCTTTTTCCAGGTTTATTGCTCTAGCCTCTTCTTTGTAGCAACTCGAGCCGAAGATGATTTGTTCTATTTCATTCATTGTATTCTATAGTTGAAAAGGTTTGTTCTTTCTCATGTTTATTCTTCTAACCTCAAATTAATGTGGAAATCAAGTGAAAACAAATTTGTTCCCCTACAGCTCTAAGTTAAGAGAGTAAACGAAGATTTGATCTACTTCTAATAGATTTAACTTTATGAAGAACTTCAAGTATAATAAGCTATGTTCTTCTCAATTTGAACTCCAACTGTGACAGATTCGAGTAGAAGACGATTTAAGTTGGTGGGGAAACTCGAGTAGAAAAGGAATTAACTCAGTTGGGAAACTCGAGTAGAAGATAATTTACTCGGTTGAAAAAGATTTATTTTCCCCTAATCGTTTTTTTTTTTAAGACCAGTGAAACAAATTCAACAAGACTTCTCCCCTTTAGATGTATTAGACTAGGAGGTCTAAGAAACCTGGATAAAAGGCTTAGGACACTGAAGTAAAAGATATATGTAAGACCTAAGAGATAAGAAGATTTTGACTTTCTAGATTAGAATATTTAAGACACGTAAAAGTCCAAAACATTAGATTCAAACACGTATCTGCTCTCATATCCAAATTGTATCTACCTTCTTGACCTAATAGACACTAGACCAGCATATTTTAAACATTAGATTAAAAGGTCTAAGATACAAGAAATCTGGCTGGAAGGTCTAAGAATAATACTACAAAATAAGAATAATAAGAATAATAATACAAAAGGATATGTCACCTGATTCTGTTTTTATAATAAAAATTCAAAGTCAGTCGGTTAAAGTAAACGAGGTCCCAAGTTTATATTACTGTCTACTCTCTACTCACACATTTCCCAAGCAGCAACTCCAAGATAAACGCCAGCAAACTTGCCACATTGCACCCACTGCTTGCCCTCGTCTCCACCAACAGTGCGCACTCAATGTTAAAGCAACCGACAATGAATTTTGCTGGGTGCGTGTGAGTGCGGGCCGGTGGGGCGCAAGCAGCGGAAGATGAACTGCCGGTCGTGCCGCGCTGAGACACGTTGCGCTGGAAATTGCTGTGCGCTATTTTCATTTGCCATTCGCTTCCTAATAAATACCCACGCAGCGCCCTCGCACTTGGCGGCGACTGCGTTGCCAATTTCGCGCCATTTGGCCGTTTCCGTGCGCGCGGCCTTCGACAGCGACTGTTGTCGACATCGGCCAAAAGGCAGCGATGGCGGCAACTTGCATGGAGGCACTGCGGCAGTTCTCGTAAATAAATTCCCCACGCCGAAACGTGCAAATAGTGGCCGCGTGAGCGAGTGGGTGGATGGGTGGGTGGACGAGTGTCGTTGGCGCACTTTTGCCTGATAGATGACGATGAAAATTTTGCGTTGCGTATTTTCGGGCGAAATTTTTCCGCTGCTCCTCGTTTACTTTAACTCATTTTACGAGGTCGATTAGCGTGCGGCATTTGTTGTTGTTGTTGTTATTGTGCTTTTGTGGTCGCCATTCGCGCTTGTTTTGGGGAGTTGACGATAGCCGGTTGACTGGTTGGTTGGTTGGACTTGAGTCGTGTTTAAATATGCATTGAACCATAAATATTTGACTTGTTGTGTCGCGATTAATTTTTGATGGTCGGCTTTAACCCTTTTACAACGAATGGGACATAATATTTGAAATGCTATAAAGAATTTTTAGTTGTCTTTGACCCATTTTCGCTATTATATGTTTACAATCGTAGAAAAGTACAAACATTTGCATGGATCCTTAATGACTCATGGTCATGAAAGGGTTAAACAGTTTGGTTAAACTTACAAAATGCAGCCATGTTGACATTTTTTGCAGTTCCCACAACAATTGTAGTTATAATCTTCAATAGGAGCTGCAAAAATTTTACAACGCCTAAAAGTAGGCAACAAAACACTAATAATTCCCACAAATTAATTATGTCAACCAGCACAAAATCATAAATAGTCACAAATTCATTAAATTTCAGCTAAGTCACAAAAGTTAGGCGAAAATCACATAGGTCACTAATACCCCATATTCATTAAAGGGTTAAACAGTTTGCCTAATCTTTATGACTCGCTGTTCTGTTGACTTATTCTGCATTTTCCACATCAATTGTAGTTTTCACGCTCAACAGTTGATGAAAAGTGCCACAACGCCTAAAAGTAGGCAACAAACAATTTATTATGACAACAATTTTGTTGTGCCAATCAGCTTAAAATCATAATCAGAACCATTCTCTAAAGTTTACCTACGTCAAGTTAGGTGAAAATCACATGATTCATTAATGACCCATAATCATTAAAAGTGTTAAACAGTTTGCCTAAACTTAATGACTCGCTGCTGTGTTGACTTAAGTATTTTGCAGTTCCCACACCAGTTGCTACTCTAATCTTCAATAGCGGCCGCAAAGACGCCACAAAGCCTAAAAGTAGGCAACAAAAACGAATTATGCACAAATTAATTTTGCCAACCAACACAAAATCATAAATTGTCAATAATTCTTAAAATTTTAACTTATGTTTTTAATGTGACGAACATTTAGCAAATTTTCCTTGCATTTTTCATTTCGTATTTATGAAAAATTCAAAGTTAAAAATATAATTGTTATGCGATCAAACAACAACGTTAACATTTACATTTGTCAATGGCATTTACATCTGTCAATTTTTTTTGTTGGCTTGTTTTCAGTTCTATAAAAACGAGACTAAATATTGGAAATGTAATTTTGCATAATTGAGGTTATGTTACAATACAAATAAATATGAATGGTGAAACCAATATTATAAAAAAAGATGAATGCTTGCAACAAGCTGAAGGTGCATAATTTTGTTGTTGGTATGCAGCGTTTGTATATATAATCGAATGCGAGCGATTTGTGCATAATAAATCGCATATATAATATGACAAATAATTGTGCCGAATGTAATAAGCAGCCGAGCATTGGAAGATTATTGAATTGTCAGAGATTTCGTTTGGGGTTCTTTACTATTGAACTGAATGCTTGCATCAGACTCATTAAGTAATTAAATTTTTGATTGAATCATTGCGAAGTTTTTTTGTAATTTGGTATGCTTCAAGCGAGTTTGGAATCAGGAGGGTCTAAAGTTAGGTGTTTAGGCAAGCGTAGACTTCATATGACAATACAAAAAGCACATCAAACGAAGATTGACCATGTACCCAAGATTTTCAGGCAGTTTTGCATAGCTTTAGAACTAAGCACAGCATTGAGCTTAAAGGCAAGGTTTGTGCATTAGCTATATGGTTTGGACCTTTGGTTGCATGCAATTCGGTAGTCTGTTGGCCATAACAATCCGTTACAGGTTTGCTGCCTGCTTTAAAAGTTCTCTTTTGCTTTGAGGCCGCCTTCTCCAGTCAGTCACACTAAGAACGTCATGCCCAGATACCAGTTGGTCTTACCAAGAGCGCCCTCAACTTGGTCTTTCCAGCGGATACCATATTTTGTAATTAGTCCTTTGCTTGTTAGATTGTTAAATGAGAAAAAATTAAATTAATAAGGAATTAAGGTTTTCTGGGGAAACCCGATCGTCACTTACGAGTACTTGTAACAAAATTAAACAAATACTGCGCCTAAGGCTTCTTGGTTTTTTAAAGCAACAATTGGTCAGTTATATACATTGACCTAACCTAACTTTCATCGACTACTGACGCTGTTTCATATTAGTTGAGGAAGAGGAAAGTTGATTTATTCTTTACGTAATTATTCTAAAATTCCAGCAGATAATTACCTGACGACTGTGCTTCGAAGATGGCGTCCAGTACTGTGAATGTCCAGTACTGGCTGGGATGACGAAGGATGTGCATTCTCAGAAAACCATTCATAAATGAGAACAATTCAGGAACTATTAGTCACAGAAATCGACTAGAGATAACGTATGACATACTGATGGGGAGAGAGATGGAAGATTCAGGCAAACAAGGATGATTAGGCACGAACTATAGAAGACAAAAAGGTCCGATAATGTGGCAAATTGCTAAAGTCTAAGTCACTAAAAGTCTATTGGGCTATGAAAGCGGGTTTACTAGTTTATGTGAAGATTTTACACCTCCTGCCAGTTCTGCCCAAACTTCTAAAAGTTGTTAAATTTCAGTTCAAGGTATAACCTTTGTGGAATCAATGGAACAACTTGGTCGTGCGACTTTATGGCTTTCCTGTCCTAACATTTGACTAATTGGACAAATATGCATACAAATACTCGTATGACTATCATGACTGTCTTACTTTGATCTAAGGGGGTTCCGCCTTTCTGGGTCATCTTTTTTTCGAAGCCTTAAATAATCTATCGATGTTTGTCAACAGGATTGTTTGCTTCATCTGAGAATGTACATGGTTTTAGCAAAATAACTGGATGTGTCAGAAAAATATGACAGTCCTACTTTAATCTGAAGGATACCTCGCCTTCTCGGACGCTTAAAAGATCTGTCTGAATTATTTGCTTCATCTATAAGATCGTGCATGGTGTTACCCAAACTTCTGAAGGTTGTATAGTTCAAGGGACAATATTTTTTAGGCACATTGGATCAACTTTATACTAAGTTAGTCCTCATGTCCTGACATTTGACTAATGGGACGCATATACAGACAAATACAATAAACAATAAAATATGACTGTCCTACTTTGCTCTGAACGATACTCCGCCTTCTCGAAGTATCTTTTTTTGACATCTTAAGCGATCTGTCTACGTTTATTACCAGCATTGTTTGCTTCATCTATGAATCTACATTGTTTTGTCCAAATTTCTGGAGGTTGGTTCAGAGGACAATCGGTGGTAGCACAATGGGCCAACTTTGTCTTAAGTTAGTCCTCATATCCTGACAGACTGTCACCTAACCTGTCCTAACATTTGATTAATGTGACAAATATACAAACGAATATTATTATCATGACTGTCCTTTTTGCTCTGAAGGATACCTTGCCTTTGTAAGCGTCTTTTTGAACGTCTGTTAATGTTCATCAGCATTGTTTGCTTGATCTGAGAAGCATCATCGTCCATACTTCTGAAGGTTTTATAGTCCAAAAGACAATCTTTGTTAGTATAATGAGCCAACTTAGTAAGTGCTCATGTCCTCAATGTCCTGCATACGAATATGAACTCGAATATGAATTTCGAACTCTTTGCATCACATTGTTTGCATCATCTAAGATCCAATATGCTTTTGCCCAAACTTCTGAGGTTTTAAAGTGCAAAAGACAATCTTTGGCAGCATAATGGGCCAACTAGAGGGTGGCGCAAAAATTGTCACCCAACGCAAAAGTTGTAACCCAGTGTTCTTTGGCTCCACTTTGTTTATGAATGGATGAATGAATGAATGAGTGAATAAATCAATGGATGAATTAATGAATAAATGAATGAATGAATTAATTAATTAATGAATGAATAATGAATGAATGAATGATTGAATGAATGAATAAATGAATTAATGAATGAATGAATGAATGAATGAATGAATGAATAAATGAATGAATGAATGATTAAATGAATGAATAAATAAATAAATGAATAAATGAATGAATGAATGATTGAATGAATGAATAAATGAATGAATGAATAAATGAATAAATGAATGAATGAATGAATAAATGAATTAATGAATGAATGAATGAATGAATGAATAAATGAATGAATGAAGAAATGAATAAATGAGTGAATGACTTTATGAATAAATGAATGAATCAACAAATGAATGAATAATTAATGAATTAATGAATGAATGTCAAAGCAAAATTTACTTTTGCCGCCTTTTGCAAAAGTTATAGCATCTGACGATAAGGTGATGACTTTTGGTCACCCTGTATGTCCTAAGCGAGTCTTCATGGTCTGACAGACTATTCCAATCTGTCCTGACAATCTACCAAAAAAAAAAGGAATATATCTTTAGGTTTACTTGAATATAGGTTCCAACCCATTCCAATATGTCCTGACATTCTACAAAAAAAAGAGGAATATATCTTTGAATATATGTTTACTTGAATATAGGTTTGCACCTAATTTACGTCTCCAGCTGGGAGTTATGAACCTCAAACCAAACTAATCAACTCAATGCGGTGTGCGAAAAGCTACTCGTTTCAGCCAACCTGAAAACAGCGAAAGTGAATTTGTTCGCTTCATATTTTCTTTTTATGATTTTACACATTTTTCTGCAGTGAATTAAATTGTAAAAAATTTACTGTTGTTACAATTCGCTGGCAATAAATTTAATGCGCCGCAACTGTGCAAAGGGGGTGAAAAATTAAAAAAAAATTTTATTGGGAATATGCTTCAAAACGCACAACAACAACAACAACAGCAACAAATTGAACTCAGAAAAAAATGTACTGAGCAACTGGCAGGCAGCGCGAAATTTTCCATTTAAAATAAGAGTGAAAGCAAATATTAAAAAAGAAGTGTACATAAAAAAATAACAAAAATCATACACAAGAATGAGGGAAAGCAGGGACGAACAACGACATTAAAAATTTAAGCTTCACTTTTAAAGTGGCGCGCTCGGCACTTTCCCACAGCGGCTGGTTGTGCCCCGCGGCCGGAGTCAAGTCGACAACGCTTCGTGGCCATTTCAGCTTTGCCATTTAATAATGCGGTTGAACTGAAGCACAATCGGGCCATGTACGCGAGTGCAGCGCACCCTGTTTCGCTCGAACAGTCGCGTCGCGCACTCGAGTGCTGAGATTTCACTTGGGCGCAACGTGTTGGGGGGGTTGCGTTTTATTTTGTTTGAATTTTAATTTTTCTCCCCTCCCCATTCGTCTCATATTTTTATGCCCTTTTCTTGCAGTTGTTCAGTTCCATGTTTTTGGGCAAATCATTTTTCGTGGAAGGCATTTTTGATGCGCGGTCATTAGGAGCGGCGCGGGTGCAGAGCGACCAACTGGATGCAGAATTTGCATTTGCACACTTCAATTAATTTCAGTACGTGAAATGTTTAAAATATGAAATATTTATGAATAGAAATTGCTTGCCAACTCGGCTGGCAGTAACAAATTATGTGGCTGATGTCGCTGCGCCACTGACATCAACATCAACACCAACAACAATAACAGCGTCAGCAACCCTCACGGCTGCCACTTTTGGTGCTTCTGTTTGTTTTTGTTGTGGGCTGAAAGCAGTCAACATGAGCGCTGCAGGACTTTTCTCGGCTTACTGGCTGTCGGCAGTGCAAGGCTTTGTCGATGCAGACAGCTTCACGTGCAGCGGCGGCCGTGTGGCACGTGAACTGAGCGTTGAGGCGTTGGCCTTCGAATGCTTGTGGCCCATAAAAATGTATTGAATGAATGAGTACATAGTTTGTTTTCTTTTTTTCTTATGTTTTTTAGGTGACTTTGAAAGGTTCTAAAAAATTCTTCAAAAATAGTCAAACTTATATACAAAAGTTGTTGTAAAAGTTGTGCAATTTATTTCATAATTTTTGTAATTTTTAATAAAAAATTTTGCCATATATTTTTTCTACACACACGGCCTGAGATACCAAATATTCTGGTAAATATTAACAGCCGCTTACCCAACTCGCGCGGCTCATGAAGGCTGCTGTCAGAAACAGCAACAATTTCACTTGTTCTATGTCAAGTTGTTGTTATGTGTTTGCAGCCGTGGCGCATGGCAAGTGCTCGTCATTTGTATGGAAATTTTTTTAATAAATTTTTATATATATTTTTTATAAATATTTCGATCATGGCGCCGCCTCACTGTTTGCCCCCTGAAAGCGTCCGACAGCAGCACAAGCCGTGCCGCCTGCCTGTCAATTGTTCCAACTCACTCTATGTCTGTTGTTCAGTCTGTCTGTCTGTTTGACTGCTGCTTTTCCTCTTTGGTTATTCGGAAATTTTGTTGCATGCACAAAACTCGCAAATAAATGTTAGCGGCCACCACGTTACGCGTTTTATGAGCGTTTGCCGTATGCGGTTCGTTTGTTTGTCGTTCTACAACGCACAGCAGGCGCTCGATATTGATTTTACATGAATTTTTTATAGATTCCTTGCACTTATGCGACCCTCCCCAGTTCAGACGCTTGCAGTCCCCTCGGTCGATTCACCGTCCTGGTCCTCGTTCCGAATTCTTATTTCACTTTTATGTTGTTTCACTTTTTGCCACGTATGTCACATATGCGCAGACAGCAACAACAACAACAAGAAACACTTACCAGCAACAGCCCTTTTTCCAGCATTATTTGCGCGCCCCAGCCCGTACTCGGCCGCTTCCTGCGCTGCCGTTGCGAAAGTGTTCCCGCTGCGCTATTTTCATGCCTGTTTGTGAGCGCGTATTGAGGCGTAGGTTGATTTCTCAAAAGCGATTTACATTTTATTGTCGTTTCTTTTCGATTCAACAATGCAAATACACCCGACTTTCCAGCTCCACGTGGTCGTCTGCATATCCTGCGTCGCATTCGGCTCCAACCCAGACAGCGTTTTGGCCACATTGTTGGGTTTGATTGAGCGTCTACTAGCCGCTGCAAGGGTCTGATTTGTGCCGCATTGCCAGACAATCAACGAAATCTGCGTGTTGACATGTTGTTGTGAAAGATTTGAACGTCTGTACTGTGTAAAAAAAGAAAATCAGTAAAACAGAAAATACTTTCAGTGCAAGGAAATTGTTAGTCAATTGAGTTGCTTTCAATTTTACAAAATTTTACGCACACGGCGAGTAAATAAAATGAAAAATGCAAAGCGATGCACTGAGCAACGAGTTGTGATTGGCATAGAGTGAGTCTTAAGAATTAGATTTGGGGTCTATTAAAGTTTATAATGAAGTCATTTTCTTATACAACTTTGTTTGGTTACAATACAACATTTATTTTATATATAAAACGCCAAAAGTCACTAAATAGTCTCAAGTGAGTAGAGCTTTGTTATAGATTACAATTTGGTGACAATATTTCGAATATTTTTGACCGATATGGATCAAAATATTTCAACCATGGACACATATCATAATCTCCAAATATCTGCACCTGCCGGGCACTAGAACCCTCCCTTTTCTAGAGAAAAATGGATTGTGTACTGTCACTGAGTCGAACCTCCATTCGGCAGCTCTTTGGAGTCATCATAGGACACTGTACTATTGGATTTATGTCTATCAAATGACGTCTCTCGTCCAGTGATGTCTGCATTAGCTGGGGAGATAGAAAAAGACGTAGAAACGATACAGCACTTTCTGTGCCACAGCCCGGTTCTGCCGGAACGCTGACTCCGTACACTGGGTTAGGATTTCTGAAGGACCTGGTCAATATCTCGAATCTGCTTTCCTTCATTGACTGTTCGAACTGGTTTGAAAAGCATTGGGACTGTTGGTTAGTTCCAGATGAATATAAGCAGGTATTCACAATGGGCCATTTCGGCTTCTGAGTGGAAGTAGGTCTTTGCTGCACACCAAACCTAAGCTATCACAACCTCCATTGTTCTAAAATTTTCTAAACTAAAAAGTGACCAGCTACAAACTAAGATTGACGAAGTTCTGACATGTCATTTTCCCATAGATTACCAAGCAAAAAGTATTGTGATTGTTTTCCAATGACTTCTGTAGGTCTTTTTGACTTCGTGCACAAGGAAGAGGAAGAAAATGCACTCCATGTTCTATGCACCCTTCCCTACCTAACCCAACCTATCACAACCTCCATTGTTCCAAAATCTCCTCTGACTAAAGAGGGACCAGCTACGCTCCAAGATTGACGAATTTCCGACGTGTCATTTTCCCATAGATAACCAAAAAAAAGGGGTGGTTGTTTTCTAAAGACTTCTGTAGGACTTTTTGACTTCATGCACAAGGAAGAGGAAGAAAATGCACTTGAAGTTCACTTCTTAAGGAGAGAGAAAACTTACTTGGGTACTTTTTCTTCCAAAAGCTAAGGTATCCAGTCATAGCATCTTCTAGGCACTTGTTCTCTTTCAGAGTAGAAGGACTCACTTGAGTAGTTTAAGTTCTGAGTCTTCTTATTTCATATCATAACATATCTGTTATTCTAGGATCTTCCATGACTAAAGAGAAACCACTGTCCAATAGAAAATCACAAAAAAAACGTTGGAATGGTTTTCCAATGACTTCTGTAGGGGTCTTGTGGAGAAAAGAGAATCCACTCCATCTTCTATGCACTTGAAGTTAATTTCCTATGAGAAAGAGGACCCACTTGGGTACTTCTTCTTCCACACTCTAAGGAAATCTATGTTGTGTTCTTAATATCTTCTATACACTTGTTCTGAACTCTTTAGAAGTAGAAGCATTCACTTGAAGAGGTTACCTTCTGCTTCTTCCTCAATAATCTGGGACATCTAGTCGATCGGACTCTTTACAGTCGACTGAGCTTCGTTAGAGGTTAAGTAAATCTTAGTCTTATGTGGCCTAGTCTTTTGTGGCCTAAGTGAGCTTCCTTCGAAGTAGCCACTCCTACTTACATACTTTCTATTGAAATACATACGTTTTTAAAAATCATCCATACTTGATCTTTCCTCGATGATCTTTCCCCTTTTGCAATGTGTTCATCTTCTGTATAAATTTATAAATTCTCTCAAAATTTCAATCTGTTTATCTTTGATCTTTTCATCTTCTATATAATTTTATAAATTTTCTCAAGTCTTCAATGTGTTCATATTTGACCTTCACAACCAACTTCTATCTTTCCATCTTCTATATAAATTATAAACTTGTGAATATCAGTAATTTTTGATCCTTTCACGAAATTTCATTGTGTTCATCTTTGACTTTGAGAAGCCACTTCTATCTTATCATCTTTTATATAAATTTATACATTTTTTTAGGACTTCAATGTGTTCGGTTTTGACCTTGCGATGCCACTTCTATCATCCCATCTTCTATATAAAATTATAAATTAGTGAAAATCAGCAACTTTTGGTTTTTCCTCAAGTTGTCAATGTGTTCATTGTTGATCTTGAAAAGAAATGTCTACCCAATGATTTTCGATATAAATTTACTCATCATTGAAATGCAGCCATTTTTGATCTTTTCCTGAGATATAAATGAGTTTATCTTTGACCTTGCGAGGTCAGTTCTATCTTTCCATCTCCTATATAAAATTATAAATTTGTGAATATCAGCAATATTTGATCCTTTCACGAAATTTCAATGTATTCCTCTTTGACTTTGAGAAGCCACTTCTATCTTATCATCTTCAATACATTTTATATATTTATACCTATAAATTTACAAGCTTTCAAAATCAGCTATTTTTGATTCTTCATTGTGTTCATATTTGACCTTGAGAAGCCACTCTTACCTAACCAACTTCTATAATAATTCATACGATGTTTTTTTCGTACGAGTTTTCAAGGTGTTCACCTTTGACCTTGAGAAGTTAGTTCTATCTTCCCATCTTCTACATAAACTTTTTTGAATTTTTGAAACAGTAATTTTTGATCCTTTCACGAGATTTCAATGTGTTCATCTTTGACCTTAAGAAGCCACTTCTATCTTTCCATATTCTGTATAATTTTATACATTTAAAATTTTTTTATTTTTTATATATTTATAAATTTTTTCAAGACTTCAATGTGTTCATCTTGGATCTTGAGACACCACTTTTGTCACTCCATCTTCTGCATGAAAATATTAATTTGTGAAAATCATTCATTTTTGATCTTTCCTCAAGCTTTCAATGTGTTCATGTTTGACCTTTAAAAAGACCAACAAATCTTTGGAATTGAACTAAGATGCATAAAGAACCAAAATTCTTACATCTTTTTCAATTCAATGCCAAAAAATCAGTGCAATATCTCTTAACAGTATCTCGAGAACACTTCCTCTTTCAAGGATATAAATAATTTATGCGTATTTAAATCCCCTTGCGGCAGTGATCCAGCAATACTAATGAGTATTATTAGTTCTATTGCTTTAACCCAATTTTGTAAAACTTCCCACTACAACAAAACAAAACGTTCCATTTCAAAATTTATTTAAAAAAAACTCATCTCTCTTCACTGCCAGAACAATCGAAACCGTTGCCTATAACGAAACTTGCGAGCAAACAGCAAGAAAATTCAATGACTTGCAAGTGAAAGACAATAAAATCGCAGCCAGCGACAAGAAAGTGTGTCAGACTCCCACGCCCGACCGCCCCCGTGTCGGTTGAGGCGCGCTTTTATGACTTGTACAAGCGCAACAAATATTAGAAGATTGAAAGCGAAGAAATGCGTTGACAGCGCGGCGCCTGCGACGGTTGCGGCGTGTGCCTGCAAGCAGAATTTTGTGTGTGAAGATATTTGCATAGTGCCGAGCAACTGCCTCGCCACTAACTATGGAAATGCTGCCACACACACACACACACTTACACATAGATATATGGCCTGCACTGTGACAACTTCAACTATCAACTTTGCGCTGTTGACTCTCTGTGGGCGACTCTGTCGCAATTTAAATTCATATCCGCCCGCGCCGCACACCGTAGGTACTCGTACATGTGCGGCAAAGTGTTTGCAAATTCATAGCGACAACGTTGACTAACTTCAAATTGCATATACACACACACACACACATACACATACATGTATAGCACACATATCAGCGCGCAGTGAATTGGCGTATCAGCAGCAACGGCCGCCGGCGCAGGGCGCTATTAAAAATGTAGACCTACTTTGGCTGGTTGGCTGCCTCGACGAGGTGCAGCAATGACGCTACGGTTTTTCTTGCCTTTGCTGAAAGACATGTGAGCAGTGCGGCCGGAGCCGCAGTTGGCCGCATGAAGCGACCAGGAATCGGGCGGGCTGCGGCTTTTAAGTATGTAACCATAAAGTTATAGAGTCGAATATTTTCTGTGTGTGTGTATCTTGTAAACGGCGCGCGTTAAGGTCGGCATGCAACTTCATCAGCTATCGTTGTGGTTATCGTCGGCTCGTCCAGCGACAGTATTGTCATAATGTTGTTGCGTCGTGTGCGGAAGATGGGCGCTGCAGCGACTTGTTGTCTGTCCGTCCATCCGTCCGTCCAACCATTCTTACGTCCGTTCATGCAGCCGCCTCGGCGGCCTAACTTCTTTTCAATATGCTCTCCCTCGATTTTCCAACTGTTTTCTTGTTTTTTTTTTATTTGTTCTCTTTTCACTAGCTTTTTTTTCGTCTGTGCGCCGCATTCTTTTCTTATTTGTATTCCGTTCCTATTTTGCCACTTTGCCTCGGGCTCAAAGTGGTTTTATGTTGCCCTACACATTTTTTCTATATTAAGTATTGTCATAGATTCTGTCTTTCATTCGACTGGTTGGAAAATTACCAGAGGTTTGCTGTTGTTGCTTCGCTTGTCGGCGACTTCATTTGCGCAGATTTGCCGTTTGCATTCATCGCAACGCAGTGCCATAGGCGCAGATCTTTTCCTATTTAACTAAGATTTTCGAACAATTCAATGTTTTGCCATATCGTTTAGTTGATTTATGGTTTTTAAGCAGATGCTGTTGCTGGCTCTGTAAGCGGGGTATATGAGTCCAACAAATTGTGGTATCACAATGAGTTTCCTTAGCCTACTTAGCCCCCTTTCGGAGCAGCTACGACTATTTATCTAACTAGGAGGAGGACCTTAGGGATTTGGGTCCATACGCTCCGGCTCGACCGGCTTCGGATTATCTGCCTATGACCCTCTGGAAGTACCACTTAAACCCGAAAGAGATGCCTTTTAACCGACGCTCAGTTATCGCAATCATCCTGCTTCCGTATGCTCTCGTCCCTTAAACGATGAGAGTGGTTCCGTCTACCCTTAGATTTAAACTACTCGCCATGTTGCCAAGTACCATTACCGGAAAGTTTTTCACATAGATGTATATAGGTCCAACCAATTGTGCTATCACAATGAGTCTCCTAATACTTAGCCTCCCTTCGGAGCAGCTACGTCTACCTACCTAACTAGGAGGCCCAATCTTTTCAGCTCATCCGGCTTCGGATTTTCTGCCTACGGCCCTAAGGAAGTACCACTTAAAGCCGAGATGGCTTTTAGCACCGAGGCCCAGTTGTCGCAGTCTTCCCCTTCATAAACTCTCTTATGCTAAGCTTAGAAATCGCTTCCATC
This sequence comes from Melieria crassipennis, assembly GCA_963668005.1. Taxonomy (NCBI): domain Eukaryota; kingdom Metazoa; phylum Arthropoda; class Insecta; order Diptera; family Ulidiidae; genus Melieria; species Melieria crassipennis. The sequence goes on from OY764962.1 coordinate 49,127,979, forward strand.
TACCCTTAGATTTAATCTATACGCCACGTCGCCAAGTACCATTAGCGAAAAGTTTTTCACAACTTCGAAACATTCGATATTCGCATTATAACCGCACAATAAACTAGCTCCCCTTCACCGCCCCCGTGTTTTGCGTTCTGCGCGCGGTTTTACACAATTTTAATAATAGAAAATTAATGGATTTTTGAATCAATTCATTGAGTCACGTACGCGCACATTGCATACATTTCAAACACGCCAACCACCCGACCTTCTTCCTCTTCTCCTTCGCCGCTACCATTCGCTTTGCGTTTACATAAAACGTCTCAATAGCTGTTTGTGCCTTTGCCAGCGACGTCTGCTGCCATCCCCAAACCCATTTTCGTTGCGCACAAGTGAACATCTGTCAAATACTTTGACAAACCCAAACGTCGCGCCGCTCCACTCCGCTCGGCACACACACGTGCGGCCGCGCGCACCGAGCTCTATGTGGCTGCGTGTGTAGCGCGCAATTCACTCGAAAATGTTCGCCGCTGTCAACCCCGTTGCGCCATGTTTTCATCAACTGCCACCGAAGCCGCTCGCCATGTTGCCACCACCACCGTTCGGGCATCTCCAATTTCTCACTTTCCCCCGCCCGGTGGCAGCGTGTCCTTTGTGCGCGTAGCATGCAGTGTGTGTGGTGTTTTTTTCAACCGCTGGATTTTGTTGCAAATTCCGACTGCGCGCTGGGTGTGCGGGTGTCCGCCGTTTGAGGACGTTTCGCTGCGCTCACTTTGCATGGGTCGAAATCAAATCATCGCTCAGCGCGTTGAGGGCTGCGCTGGCTTTAGGTCATCGACGGTAGGATTATTTCACTAATTCACGGCGGCGTCGTGCTGATTGCGATTGGGTAATTAGTGTATTTGTAATTCCACTTTGGAGAGTTTACTTACCTTCGTCGAGCGCGATTATGTTGCTGTGGTTTGAGGTGGCAAAGCGGCGTGGCAAACGCCGCGGCGTTTGGAAACAAATGAACGGTTGGGTCAGAAGACAGTGAAAACGAAGAGGACATCAACGAAAGGGGACACATTAGAGTGGTTGCGTGATTTCAAAGAGACTAAATGAGGTCGATATGGTTACTGACTTCCATCTAAATATGTGTACTGCATGTAGTCGTCAATGACACCGCATAAGGCTTCAAAGGAACGGCAATAGAGGGCATGCATTATTGGGTTTTCGGCAGAAGTGAAATATTGTAGTTGAAACCTTAAATGTAAAAGTTGCAGAGACGAGGAGGGAATGGAAAGTGAGAGCATTGGTTAGGTTGGATTAGATTAAATTCAGTTTTATTACTTAAGATTTGAAGTAATTTGTAAGAAGTGCGAGTGTGGATAGTCGCGCGCAGGGAATACCACATAATTCTCGTTTATTATTTTAGACCTTATAGTCTGATGATGATGATATGAGGGTGGACAGGAAGCCCAAAAACCTTCCATAACTATACCCAAAGACGGGTAAGAGAAAGATACCTTATAAGTATAGTCTAGTATTGACGATCCTGTAGTCTAGTATCTCAGATTTTCTGGAGTCTAAGAATTTATAGACTACAAACTCAGACCAGACCCAACTCTGTACTCTAGTTTATCAGATTTGTTTTATCTCAGACGCTCTAATTTGGTAAGTTAGATGATTAAAGCTATTTTCCCAGACTTCTTAATCTACCAATCTAAAGCTTTCTGGTCTAGCATGGGTTCCTTTCTTGTGTGTCAATCTTTTTAGTCTCTCAGGTTTTTTTTTTCATTTGTATGACTTTACTTGAATCTTAAACTTTCTAATGTAATATGGTATCCTACCCTAATAAATTCGAAGCACTTCGTTATTTCTGAAGGGATGTAAAGGTTAGAAAACTTGGTATTGAAAGAAACATTTATGGGCACTTGACTTGAACTTAGCAAGGACCTATCAAGAGAAGATTTCCACAGGCAGACCTATCCACAATCGAACCGTACTTTTGAGAATAAAACTCTGTAATGCATAGTGCTTTGGATTATCCCATCAACGTGAGAATATCCCTGACTTAGAGTTAAGCGGATTGCTCAGGGAATACCCGAAGTGGTGGAATCAGATTGGTTATTTCCACTTAGCAGTTACTAAAGAAGTATCTCTAGAATGGACTCACGTATGCTACGCTTCGACACTGTTTCAAGGAATCAATAGAGCTGAATGCCCTATTGTCTTATTGGGGATAGAATGGACTTTTGCATGTTACGCTTCGACGATGTTTTAAGGAGTGAATAGAGCTGGATGCCCTACTGTCTTATTGGGCACAGAATGGACTCTCGCATGCCACACTTTGATGATGTTCGATGGAATAAATACGACTGAATGTCCTAGTGTCTTATTCGTTGTAGAATGGACTTTTGCATTGATGCTTTGAAGTTCCAACGAGTAAAAAGAGCTGTTTGCCCTACTATCTTATTGAAGATAGAATGGACTCTAGAATGCTATGTTTTCGATACTGCTCTAAGGAATCAAAAGAGCTGACTATCCTACTGTCTTATTGGAGACAGAATGCACTCTCGCATGCCACGCTTCGACACTGTTTCAAGAAGTGAATAGAGCTGAATATTCGACTGTCTTATTGGAGATAGAGTGGACTTACGCATGCCACGTTTGGACGAGGTTCCAAGAGTTAATAGAGCTGATACTCCTACTATCCTTTTAAACTCGTCTCAAAAGCTTCGTAATTGTCGGTAAAGCTCCCTGTGAACAGAGATCCATCGAAAGGGAAGCTTTTGTGTGTCTGTTAGGGTACTTAAAGCGGTAAGGCAAGTACTATCTAGTAGCAACTACTATGTAGTAACTACTACAAGTGTGTAGGCTTAAGATTAGGCCCCTGCAAGTGATTGATAATCGCTTTGCTCTACGAAAGAAGTAACCTTTCACATAGAGCAGACTGTCTTATTGAGGATAGTAGAGACTCCTGTATAGCACTGCGTTAAACATGGTCAAGAAGCTCTGAATGGTGTGTGAAATCCTCGCCTATAAGTGCGAGTTAGATTAAATTTTTGATCGAATATAGTTGATGTAAGTTATGCGTGAATCTAACGGAGTAAATATTGTTCAGCTTCGCGAAAAAACCCCATTCTCTCCCATGCTCTCATGATGAAGGTATCTCTTTGAAGTAATTAGCTTCGTTACTACCGGTAATGCTCCCTGTGAGCAGAGACCTCATTGTGGTTAAAGCTCTGTTAGGGTACTCAAAGCGCGGCAACTAGTATCGAAGAGTTGTAGGTTCCAGCCAGTGACTTAATGCTCGGTTGATTATCCGAGAAGAGGGAAATTGTAAGTGGTTAGTAAAGTCTTTAGTGTAGTGTTTTCAGCTGGCAAATTCATTAAATTTCATCAATACCCCAATACTTCTTAACGTCAGAAGCGCTGCATTGGTTTGGACATCTTTAATCAAGACTCTCTTGAACCCGAATTCCAGAGTTCAGCGGGATTAGTACTGGCTAAAGTAGAGTAGGCTTCGTTGTTCTTAACATTTCTCGTAGTACCGTTGGTGAAGGCAATTTTTCACAGCGAAGGATTGGCATTGGGTCCAGCGCTTATGGTCTCTCTATGCTCTCGTCTTGTTGCTTGTTCGTCAAGTTTTTCGAGGTTCTTCAATCTGGTTCCAAATATGTCCTCTCGTCCATGAAGCAACAAATGTCCTTGTGTGTATTTCACTTTACATCGAGCGTTTTATTTTCGCACAATTCAGCAATAACGCCACGACATTGTCAGACGTGTAAACCAATTAAATGCGACATCAATGCATTGCATTTTCCCATTAGCCCTGACGCACACCTACAGACGCACACATACATACATTCGTACAAACATATATGAGAACAAACCTTCATATGGCTGCATGCACAGATTCGCACCTGGTTTGGCATTTTGATCCATTACGCCCACGGCGACGACCTCGGGCCACTCGTTGCAGCAGTCGTTATGGGTTTTTATTGTCTATGTTGTTGTTGTTATGTTGGAGTGATTTCATCAAATCACATTGGCTAAAAAGTGGTGTAATTTACTGTTGTGCGAGGCCAATGTCGGCACCCCCCGCCTCTCTCGTCTGACCAACAGCGCGCGCAACATTTTCACGCGCACACATCCGACTGCGGGCGAGGGGTGTGCGGCGACTTGTGGCCGCCACATGTAGAGTACAAGCGGCATGTATTTATTTGTGTGTGTGTGTCGGCACGCATATCCTGTCGACACATTTGAAATTCAATTGCGCGCCTATTAACAGCGCGCGCTGTTCTCGCTCTTTGTGCGCTCTTTTGCTGTGAAATTTCGAACATTGACGCTCTTTGCTGTTGTTGCGTGTTCTGTCTCCTTGGTCTCATAAGCGATTCTCATTCTCTCTGCAAGGCGCCTCCGTTAGATGAAACGAACGCTCTGTATCCTTGATGAGCAGTAACAAAGAGAACAAGAGAGAGAGAGAGAGAGCGCTTACTCCCTTCAATTCACTCCACTGGCTTCACTTCAATGTCCTTTGCCGGCAAAACTGAACGACAGACAGCAGTAACACCGGGCCACAGTGTCATGGCGTCGCTTTCAATATGCGTCGAGTTGTGTGCTATGTTTATTGTTGTTGTTGTTTTTTTTGCTTTTGCTGCTTATTATTGTTGTTTTTTGGGTTGTGCATTGCTGTTGATGGCGTTACGCTTGCAGCAGGGCGCAAGAAAGCCCTGCAAACCACCCAAACCACCCAATCAGCCAGTCAGCCTCCTCAGCAAGGATAATCAGATTTTATGCGCTCCTTTGGCCGTGTTTATTGTGTGCGTCGCGCGCCATGTGCGCAAGTGTAAGTTAATGTTTATGTTTTATGGTGCCAGCGTGTGAGTCGGCGAACGTGCGAGTTCGCGCTCAGGTTATGGCGATGCCGCACACAACGCGCGTCAATTGACTCTCGGCCTTGCGGCAATAGCGCGCCTTGTGGTTTAAGTACGAATTAATGGCGTTTATTTGTTGCTGCCGGTTGATGAAATTTTATAATGAGCGCAATGAAGTCAATCTGGCAGCGAAGCGATTTCAGTATCAGCGAGCGAAATTCAGGGAATGCAGCGAGGGAAATTGACAAAATGTGTGTTTTTTTTTTAATTTGATTCAGGTTTTTCAATAAGCCAGATGCCTATAGTTCGATGAGAGAAGTTAGTAGTTCAATAATTCGGCTGTCGACCAGTTTGGGAAGGTTAAGTTAGGTTATAGAGGCTATCGCTGTCTGAGACACACTTAGGGACCTTCAGTTTAAGGTTGCTTCGGAACGTCCACACGGTTGACAGAATAACTGCCAACTGTATCTCATCTCTTCTACTTCTTTTGGATAGCAATAGAAGTATATGAGTGTTGAACCAGCCCGAAGTAGGAATCGAACCCAAAGCCTCTGGCATGAAAAGTCAGCGTGCTACTCGCTAGACTATCAAGGCCAGCTACCAATTTGGGAAATTCTGAATAACGTTATTGGTTAGCTGATTTTTTATATCCTGATTTGTTATATCCTTATCCTTTGTACCATCTCTCTGTCTAATGTTCTCCAAATCTAACCGAGCAATCAATAAACAAATCTGAACTGGTTCTGAATATCCAACGAGTCAACATTTACGCTACTCATCTAAGCCACAAAAACATCCAATCTGGTTCTGGAGAACGTGAGGTAAACACATAAGAAATTCTCGACCGTCTCATTCTTTTTCCAACGAGACTGTCAGTGTTGTTGATATAACACTGTTCCTTTACCTTAAAATTTCTGTGGCTTCATTACCGTAAAATGCTTCGCCATTACGAGTAATTCAATCATGAGTTCAAATTGTTGTACCTCAGTGGGTATATATGACTTAGGTGAGCTTCCCTAGCAGGGACCTCTACCTATCTACCTTATTTGAGGTCAGGTTACAAAAAGGGTGTGTGCACTTCCACTCGGTGACCCTAATGGGTCCAGTGTGACGCAGTTTTGAATACTGGTATTCTTTCCTGTATTTAAATCTATGTACTGTTCTTCTATCGAGTAACACAAGAAGTATCAGAGCTGGCACCTCTAAAGCTTTATGTAAAACTCGTATCCTGTATTATTCTGGTAATACAGGATACGAACCCTTACCATCAAAGATTGGTATGGGTTACTTGGGTTCTCGTTACTTGTGGATCCAACTGACCTAACAAGAATTAACATGAACCGCAAAGCTTCACGTTTCTTATTAAAAAATAACGCAGATCTCGTTTCATTTCTGGACCTTACTCAGCGTTCAAAGATGGACATGAAACTCTTTGGGTCTCGTTTCTAGCGACCTAGCAAAATTGACATAGGTTATTTGGGTTCTTGCTCTTTAGGAACATTACACGTCTATCAGAGGCCGATTTGGGGTTTTTGTTCTTTAGAGACCCTACTCGCCTATCTAAGATTTACACTTAATTCATTGTGAACGCTATTGACCTATTAATGATTGACTTGGGTCAGTTGGGTTCTCAGTCTTTATGGACCTTATTGATCTATCAAAGATTAACATGGGTCACTTGTGTTTTACTTGGGTTTTACGGACTTGTCAAAGTTTGAAATGGGTCACTTAAGATGTCGTTTCTAATGGATCCTACTGACCTATCAAAGATCTAATTAGGTCATTTGGGTTATCGGTCCTTGTGGATTCTGCTGACATATTAAAGATTAACATGAGTCACTTGTCTCTTGTTTCTTGTGGATTTTACAGACTTGTCAAAGTTTGAAATGGGTCACCGAATGGGTGTTGTTTCTAGTGGACCCTGCTGACATATTAAAGATTAACTTCGGTCAGTTGGGTGCCTAGTCCTTGGGTACTCTACTTAAAGATTAACATGGGTCGCGTTTGTTTCGTTTCTTGTAGATTTTACAGACTTATTAAAAATGGAATTGGGTCACTTAAGGTGTTGTTAACAGTAGATTCTATTGACATATCCAACGACTAATTGTGTCACTTGGGTTCTCGGTCCTCGTGGACTTTACTTAAGTCAGTTGGGCTCACAGTCCTTATAGACTCTACTGACCTATCAAAGATTAACATGGGTCACTTGTATATCGTGTTTTGCACATTTTATAAACTTATAAAAGTTTGAGTTGGGTCACTTAAGGCCCCGTTTTTAGTGGATCCAAATTGGGTCTAATTGGGTCACTTGGGTTCTCCGTGCTTATGGGCTCTACTTAAAGATTCACATGGGTCATTTGTGTCTCATTTCTTGTGGATTTTGCGAACATATCAAATTTCGTAATGGGTTCTCGTTTCTTGTTGATTTGACGGTCGATTGCATTTTCATTTCTTATGGACTCTACTGACCTATCAACGATCAACATGAGCCGCTTGGGTTATGGTTCCTAGTGGACAAACTAAGCCCAGCTCACTAAGTTATCGAACCTTTAACAACTCGGAATATAAGAATTGTATGAATTTAAGTGAAAGTATTTCGACTGCAAAGACTCCCACCTATCCTTGTACTTGCTTACCTACTCGCCTACAACAAAGTACACAAATCAGCTCACATATGTATTCTGTTTTTATTATGTTTGTATGCATTGACACGCGGAACTCTCGGACGGCAAATCATTGACATAAATACCCAACGACAATAAATTCCGTTCACTGCTCAGCTGTGATAGTCGAAATGCATAAAACCTAAACCGCCCAACCAACCAACCGACCCGTCGGTGAGATGGTTTGCCAACCGTTGAGCCATTTACTTAAGCTTCCCACAACGACCGACACCTGTGAACGGCCTCTTCGGGCAGCACATTTGAGTCGCAAGCTCGAACCAGCCTCGTGGCTCCCGCTGACGACGCAATGTTGCCACCTGCCGCACTCACGTACACACACACACATACACAGACCCATAAATCGCACAAAAGGCGGCAGCAAAAAATGGCATAAATTTGTTAAAATCGCGCGCGGCGTGTCTAGGCGAATCGAGTCCATCTTCGGGTGCCCGCACCACCGCACAACCGCACAACCGCACTCGGCTCGTTCGACCAGTCGCTGCCTGTATCACATTTTGTTGGGCCGGATAAGAAAGTGTGGATTACCAGCGACCGCGTGTACGAATGCTTTCGGGCGATTGATGTTATGGGTGTGTGTGTGTGTGTGTGTGTGTGTGTGTTGCTGTGCGTGTGTGTCTTTGGCATTATAATCTATGGCTTTCTTTGCCCAAAGTGTGGCACGGCATGTGCGAGGACATAAAGTCCTGCAGTAACAATGCCGGCAACGTAACAAAACAATAGCAACAACAGCAATACGAACAATAATAACGACATTGATGGCACTGCGAAGCGTTGGTGAACATGGAAGCACATTTTTATTGATTTTTATGCCAGCGTTAAATAAAATCAACAACAACAGCAAATTAAAAACATTACAACGGAAATGCCAGGTCGAATAGAAAAGAGTAAAAAAGATAGCAACATAGAGTGCACAATAAGCGAGAGAAGTAAAAGTAGAATAAAAAGAATACATTTGTACGTCAGTCCATCTTCCTGGCTGTCAGCCTCTTTACACCTAATTGACTTTTAAATCGGTCAATGGAAATAGGTGAAATAGGTACAACAATTTTCATCCAATTGATGCAACTTATGGTGGATATGATTGTTTACGAAGTGGGCATAGTTAAAGTTTGTATTAAGAATGATTGAATTGAATCCGATTTGAATTCTTCTACAAAAAACATTTTGCGAGCATTGAATAAGGAGTCGGTCTCTCGCATTCAATGATAAGGGTGGAAAGTAAAGTTTCTTGCAATGGTGTCAAGTCGATGTTGACAGGCTGTGGCAGGATTGTTTTTGTTTCATAGGCGCAAACATTGCATCCTTTTTACGGCAGACACCATGACCCTTCAAAGTCGACTCTCGATTGTTTGGTAGCAAAATTCGAGAAGACCGGTTCGGTCACCAATCAGCCAACACCATTCAGTCAATCAAAGAAACGCCAGATCGACTGAGAACATCACCACTACTCGTAAAAGTGTACAGGAGCACCCGAAATAGTCAATAATCGAACTTTCGCAGACTTTAACTTGGTTGGTACAAGATCCAACTGACCCAGGAGATCAAAGTTAACAACCATAGACAACTACGTAGCTGACTGGGCTTCGAAGCGTTCGGAAAAGGGTCGTTTAAAGCAAAACAACGTTTAATTCAAAAACAACGTTGGTGAGGTCATCGTGCTTCAGGTTAGTGATAACCAATTTCTTTTGGACCAAATTGAGCGTGAAGATTGCCACCAAGATTGTGCAATTTGATTCTGCTAGACTTTTCCTTGGCAGGTGTATGACAAAATAAGCTCTAATCGACTAATGCTCTCGAAGTGTACATCACACTGCTGTCATCATCACATCTCACATGGTGTTCGACGCTATAATTTGAGGTCGCAATCTAGCAGGAAGCAATCTCGATCTAAAATCTAGAAGCAACATAGTTTCAAGACCGACAAGATAGACAAGAAAAAAAGAACTCAGACTAGGTCGACGTGGTCTAGTGGTAAGTGCCTCCTAGTACATTCTAGGTATCTTCTATCCCTTTATTCAAATTCATACCTAATTACGACTGAATGTGTAAAACTGGGTCTAGTCGCGCAATCGGACTGTCGTTCTCGTTATTGATTGACTGATTGAGGTTAGGAAGAACGCTTGTGACAATAGTCATACATACATATTTATGTACTTAGTTTCCCTCGGAGGTCTGCATACCTTCAAGGTAGAAAGTACCGATTCAATCTCCTGGTTCAAACGACTTCAAACTCTATATGAGGAAAAATAGATTCGCTAAGTTGTTATTTGCTATTTATGTCCACAAATAACCTTTCTGGGTCTGCAAAGAACTTTGGTGGTTCGAGCCTATGTTCGAAGACGTGCTTCATGGAACGACAAGCATTGTTTTTGAGAACTTAAAAAAATAGAAGAAAAAAGAGAGGAGAAGGAGTACAAGAAGTAGAAATAGAAGTATAAGAAGGAGACGGAGACGGAGAAGAGAAAGGGGAAAGAAGGATAAAGAGAGGGATAGGTGAAGTAGAATTGAAAGTAGAATAGGATAGAAAGGAGAAGTAGAAATTGGTATAGATATAGAAACGAAGTAGAAGTAGAAGTAAAAATATAAGAAGGGCACGGAGATGGAGAAGGAGAGGTGAAGTAGAAACAGAGAGAATAGTAGCAGAAGTAGAAGATGGGTAGGGAGAACAAGAAGGAATAGGGAAAGGAAAAGACAAAGGTAAAGTAACAGGAAAAGGAAAAGAAAAAAGAAGGAGAAGGAAAAAGAAAAGGAAAAGGGAGAAGAAAAGGAAAAAATTGGTAAATGTAAAGGTAAAGGTAAAGGTAAAGGTAAAGGTAAAGGTAAAGGTAAAGGTAAAGGTAAAGGTAAAGGTAAAGGTAAAGGTAAAGGTAAAGGTAAAGGTAAAGGTAAAGGTAAAGGTAAAGGTAAAGGTAAAGGTAAAGGTAAAGGTAAAGGTAAAGGTAAAGGTAAAGGTAAAGGTAAAGGTAAAGGTAAAGGTAAAGGTAAAGGTAAAGGTAAAGGTAAAGGTAAAGGTAAAGGTAAAGGTAAAGGTAAAGGTAAAGGTAAAGGTAAAGGTAAAGGTAAAGGTAAAGGTAAAGGTAAAGGTAAAGGTAAAGGTAAAGGTAAAGGTAAAGGTAAAGGTAAAGGTAAAGGTAAAGGTAAAGGTAAAGGTAAAGGTAAAGGTAAAGGTAAAGGTAAAGGTAAAGGTAAAGGTAAAGGTAAAGGTAAAGGTAAAGGTAAAGGTAAAGGTAAAGGTAAAGGTAAAGGTAAAGGTAAAGGTAAAGGTAAAGGTAAAGGTAAAGGTAAAGGTAAAGGTAAAGGTAAAGGTAAAGGTAAAGGTAAAGGTAAAGGTAAAGGTAAAGGTAAAGGTAAAGGTAAAGGTAAAGGTAAAGGTAAAGGTAAAGGTAAAGGTAAAGGTAAAGGTAAAGGTAAAGGTAAAGGTAAAGGTAAAGGTAAAGGTAAAGGTAAAGGTAAAGGTAAAGGTAAAGGTAAAGGTAAAGGTAAAGGTAAAGGTAAAGGTAAAGGTAAAGGTAAAGGTAAAGGTAAAGGTAAAGGTAAAGGTAAAGGTAAAGGTAAAGGTAAAGGTAAAGGTAAAGGTAAAGGTAAAGGTAAAGGTAAAGGTAAAGGTAAAGGTAAAGGTAAAGGTAAAGGTAAAGGTAAAGGTAAAGGTAAAGGTAAAGGTAAAGGTAAAGGTAAAGGTAAAGGTAAAGGTAAAGGTAAAGGTAAAGGTAAAGGTAAAGGTAAAGGTAAAGGTAAAGGTAAAGGTAAAGGTAAAGGTAAAGGTAAAGGTAAAGGTAAAGGTAAAGGTAAAGGTAAAGGTAAAGGTAAAGGTAAAGGTAAAGGTAAAGGTAAAGGTAAAGGTAAAGGTAAAGGTAAAGGTAAAGGTAAAGGTAAAGGTAAAGGTAAAGGTAAAGGTAAAGGTAAAGGTAAAGGTAAAGGTAAAGGTAAAGGTAAAGGTAAAGGTAAAGGTAAAGGTAAAGGTAAAGGTAAAGGTAAAGGTAAAGGTAAAGGTAAAGGTAAAGGTAAAGGTAAAGGTAAAGGTAAAGGTAAAGGTAAAGGTAAAGGTAAAGGTAAAGGTAAAGGTAAAGGTAAAGGTAAAGGTAAAGGTAAAGGTAAAGGTAAAGGTAAAGGTAAAGGTAAAGGTAAAGGTAAAGGTAAAGGTAAAGGTAAAGGTAAAGGTAAAGGTAAAGGTAAAGGTAAAGGTAAAGGTAAAGGTAAAGGTAAAGGTAAAGGTAAAGGTAAAGGTAAAGGTAAAGGTAAAGGTAAAGGTAAAGGTAAAGGTAAAGGTAAAGGTAAAGGTAAAGGTAAAGGTAAAGGTAAAGGTAAAGGTAAAGGTAAAGGTAAAGGTAAAGGTAAAGGTAAAGGTAAAGGTAAAGGTAAAGGTAAAGGTAAAGGTAAAGGTAAAGGTAAAGGTAAAGGTAAAGGTAAAGGTAAAGGTAAAGGTAAAGGTAAAGGTAAAGGTAAAGGTAAAGGTAAAGGTAAAGGTAAAGGTAAAGGTAAAGGTAAAGGTAAAGGTAAAGGTAAAGGTAAAGGTAAAGGTAAAGGTAAAGGTAAAGGTAAAGGTAAAGGTAAAGGTAAAGGTAAAGGTAAAGGTAAAGGAGACGGATACGGATAAGGATAAGGATAAGGATAAAGATAAGGATAAAAATAAGGATAAGGAAAAGGACAAGGAAAAGGAAATGATAATAAAAATAAAATTAAAAAGAGAGAAAATGGGTATTGAAGTAAAACGATAAAAAGATGCAGTAGAAAAAAAATTAAAAGCGTTAACAAAAGAAAGGAAAATTTTAACCAGAAAAACAGGCTGATAATGGGATACGGTAGAAATGTAAAAATTGCAAGAAATGCAAATTAAAAGAAAGTAAAAAATTAAAAAATATACGAGAAAAAATTAGATAAACTTTCAAAGCTGTATGAAGAAGAGAGTGGAAAATAATATGAGATGACAAAAATGCAAAGACACAGTAACTGAAAATGAAAAATTGAGCAACAAAATTTGAAAAACTGGAAAAATTTGAAAATTGAAAATTGGAGACAAAAGAGAAAAATGTGGCAGTGGTAATAAATGGAAAAGAAAGTGGACAGAATATGATTTCTAATTTTCCACTAAGAAAGAAATGAGAAACAAATTTGCAATATTTCACTAAAAGAAATAGAAAATAGAAAAAAATGTAGAAGGGGAAAAAATTGGAGAAGCAAGTAGATAGAAAACGATTTGAAATTTTCCACTATGAACGAAGAGACAGATTTGTAATTTTTTACTAAAAAAAATTCAAAATAGATGTGGTAGGATAGATGTAGTAGATAGATGTGGTAGGAGTCAAAAAAAGATGAAGAAGCAAATAGTTTGCAAATGATTAGCACTTTTTCACTAAGAAAGAAGAGACAAATTTGCAATATTTCACTAAAAGAAATAGAAAACAGAGAAAAATGTAGAAGGGGAAAAAATTGGAGAAGTAGAAAAAACTATTTGCAATTTTTTTACTAAGGAAGAAAGAAGAGACAAATTTGCATTTTTAACAAAAAGAAATAGAAAATAGAGATAAATGTGGAAGAGGTAAAAAAAGATGGAGAAGCAACTAGATAGAAAACGATTTGCAATTTTTCACTAAGAAAGAAGAGACAAATTTGCAATATTTCACTAAAAGAAATAGAAAACAGAGAAAGATGTAGAAGGAGGAAAAAGTTGGAGAAGTAGAATAAACTCTGGCAATTTTTTACTAAGAAAGAAAAAAAATTTTTCAATTTTCAACAAACAGAAATAGAAAATAGAAGACAATTTAGTAGGGGAAAGAAAGAAGTAAAAAAATTGAATATTGTCCTTAAGAAAGGTAGAAAATAGAGACACATTTAAAAATTAAAATAAAAATTGATAGAGAAAACACAAAAATACAAGAAAATGCATTTAGAGTGCAAAGTAAAATGGCGTTGAAATTTAATGACAACAAAAACTGAAATAAAACTTGAGAATGGTGAATGCAATTTTTCTTTTCTTTTAATTTTTTTTTCCGTTTTCTTTTTTTTTCCTTTTGTTCTTCTTTGCTGACAATTATGAGAAGAAGTCATAATTTAAAAACGCAAGAAGAAATCAAAATATGCGGAAAAAAGGAAAGCAACAGTGTTCAGCTGTTGAGTTTAAAGAAATGTGAAGAGAATGAGAATAAAAATCGTAAAAGCGAGGACAAAATTAATGAGCAAGAAAGCTGCAACTATCATTGAATGTCGAGCGTCTGCCTGTCACTTGCGCCCTTTCCAAACGACACTGAGCCGCTCACAAGCCAGTACAGCACTTTAACAAAACAAAAACAACAACAACAACCAGCACACAGCCATACACAGACAGCAGACAGTCTACGGCCACTCGACTGGCAATGCCGCGTGCCAAGTGTGTAAGGACACGCAAGGAACGGCCGGCAAACGGCGCGTCGCGACGATGCTGTGCCGGCAAGGCGGAAGTTCAGCAACAACAACAATACATACTCGTAGAACGACGACAGCAGTGCCAATGCAAGGAGGCACGAAACGAATGCATAGTTGGGGAGTTGAGGAACTTTTGTAGCGCAAATGCTAGCAACAGACAGCAGACGCGCCATGTGGCTGTCGATGTGTGGTTGTGTGGTTGTGTGTGTGTGTGGCAGGTCTGTATCTGTGTGGCTGGCTCTGTGTGTGTGACAGGTCTCTGTGTATGTGTTTGTGTGCGTGCTATGGCTGTGGGCGATGCCTTGAAGCTTGACTGCTGGCCGTATAAATATTTGTGGCAAATGAGACATAAACATGGAAGCCGTAGAGGCGTACGGGAAGTTGTAGAGAGCGAGGAAGCAACGCACCAGCGGAAAGACGAACGAACGAAAGGCCGGACATGTAGGCGAACGAACGAACGAACCAGTGGACGGACATTAAAGTGCGCACTTGTAGTGCAAACAATTGCGGATGACAGTTGAAGGCAATTTTTGAAGAAATTTAAGGCGCAAAAAAGAATTCATAGAAAATAATATGAAAATTAATAAATGAATAAATTAATTACCTAATACAAATAAATAATAATATATAAATTAAAAAATTAAGTAAAAATCAGTAATCAATCACTTTAATTGATTTTTTCTTTACCACAAAATGTTTTCAAATTTAAATTGCTGCGCTCCTGGTTATGGCTGAGACGGCATTCATTGCGCAGCTATTAAACTTGGCCCAGGCTGAAACATGGTCAGCAAGTGGCAATGTTGGCTGTGGTCGGCAGAACGGAAGCGCACCACTGCATTTCGTCAGCAAACGGCACCAGCGTGTAATTCAATTGTGTGCAACGCAATGACGTGCGGACGTCTACGTCGGCCCAGACAGTCGAGGATGCTGTGCAGTTGGAAGTTGTGTGCGTGAATATCCTGCGGATGCATTTTATGCACTGCACTTGCAAGTCGATTATTTGTGGCCGACACACGCGCACAATGCGGCCGGAAAGTCGCCAAAGTGCTGCGTAAGTTGCACTCGCTCGCTTGCCGCTCACCACTCCACGACGGCCTTGTGGCGCACAATTTATGTGCTTTCGCATGTTTTTCTTGCTTCTCGTTTCTTTTTAATGTCAACACAATCAATTTCGCATTTTCATTGCTTGTCGTTGCCGTGAGGCGCTGCGGTGCTTTGTCGCTTAACTGGACATTAATGGCGAAGGACAACGTGACGTTTGTTGCGGACATTTAGTGCGCTGATTTATTAAAAACACGCATTCAAGGTTGTTGGTTTCTTCACTCGCTTCCTGTGCCACAAATTTTGTCAAACTTATGAATTACGCAACGTGTAAGTCAGTCTTCGCATGGCCAGGTTTAAGGGTTGAAAACTGAATGAATTTGCAGACTAAACAGACTAAATTTAAAACCCAATAAATACTTTGTGTGTCAAAAGTTCAAATGAAATTATTTTCGATATAACCAAACAAAAATTGTTATTTGTTCTCGTTGTGCTTGCAGACTTTTTCTCCACCTTGACATCGATTAATTTCTGACCCCTTTTTAGGCTTCGCCCGGCCGGTTGCCATGTTTAACAGTGTATTTGACACAGGAACAATGAAACCTAAAATCAACCCAGTCATTGTGTTTACCCAAAAGTGTAGCGGCTGGCAGCCTAAAAGCACACAACAGCCAACGCCAACCTTTGTAGTCCTCGTCCTTGATTACTCAACGAACTCACCAACCGCTCTCACCGCATTGCTGTTGCTCATTGATAAAATCCTTTGATTTCTGCCATACACACAAACACACAGACACTGAAACTCACACATAGGCACATTTTCACATTTACGTCTGTTTGCTTGGTTGTGTTGTGTTGTGTTGTGTTGTGTTGTGTTGTGTTCAGTGTGTGTAAGAATGTGCCACTTTACTACAACTTCTATTAGGCTTTCCATTCCATCTTAATAAGTCATTCTGGTCATTCGTTTTTGCTTTGTTTATGTTTTGCAAGTTTGTTGTTGCGCTGCTGGCTGTAATTGTACGTGTAGTGTAGTGTTGTTGTTGTTGTTCAAACTATACTTCCTGCCTGTTTGGCTGATGTTTGCGACCCACAAATTGCACAAATCTCATCATTTCCCCTCTGGAATTGTCGTGGCGCTCTTTCTTTGCTAGTTGCCAACTTTTTTTCGGCTCTGGCCACACTTTCAGCGGGTCATGCACGCACAGCCAGCAAACGCATTCAACACGCACTTTCCAAGCCAAATGCGAGTAAATAGTTAAAGAAGTTCGAAATGAACATAAATGACAATTTTCTGCAACGAATTTTAGGCATCAAGTTGTGTAGTTTTAATTTTTGAACTAGGTATATGTATTTCTCTCACATGGCTTCTTGCTACTGACTTTTACTTTTTCTAGATTTTTTTCCTAGGGATTATTTATTTCCAGATAGACGCAAACAAAGATAGATGAATGAATAGATAGATGGATGGATGGATGGATAGAGAGATAGATGGATGGATAGAGAGATAGATGGATGGATGGATAGATAGATGGATGGTTGAGTAGATGGATGAATAGATAGATGGATGGAACTCTAACGAATGGCAGGGCGAAAGCCAACATCTTTTCGAAAGTACTGTCTTTGAATCGCATTCTACACTTAGATGGATATGAGTCCATATATCAGACAAAATTATTTGAACTGATCGAGTCAGTTTTTGCCAGTTTTATAATCTTTTTGATTGTCACATGAATGTATCTCTGATATATGACGGAGTAAGAGCTGGAATTGAGGTTGTACTGAATGAAGGCATGAATATAAATTGCACTGAAAGCAGAAATGCGAGAACTGACTCATGTATTGAATCATTTTATTGTATAAATATTATGTGCACAGATCTTGGATGTACAATGTATCAGACAGAAATGCTGGAACAGACTCATGCACTGACACTCTCACGGAGAGTTGGCATCTTTTTGAAAGCACAGACCTGAACTAAACGCTTCATCAGGTACCATAGGTGTGGGTATTTAAAGCAGAAATTATTGAACTGATTCATACTCCTTATTGACTATTAGGTGGATATATCTTTGATGTATGGCGGAGTGAGAACTGAAGTCTTTTCGAAAACACAGAATCAGACTTGCATTCTGCATCTACGAAAAAGGCTCGGTACATCAGACAGAAATACTTGAATAGACTCATACATTGCATCACCTTATTTACTGTCAGATAGAAGGATCGTTGATTAATGAAGAAGAATGAGCTGGAATCGTTTCGAAAGCACAGAATCTGACTTGCACCCTACATCAAGGGGCGACATCAAGATGTTGGTATTCGAGGTAGAAATGCTTCAACTAATGTACTGAATCACCTTATAGACTGTCAGATGGATGGATCTCTGATGTCTCATGGAATGCTGAAATCTTTTCGAAAGGAGGATGGATGGATGGATGTGAGGGTGGGGAGGAAGGCTACATACCTTCCATAGCACTCAGTCCATTTCGGGCCATTGTACTATACCTATGGGGGATAGGGAAGGAAAATGAGAGTAATATCTCATATTTCACCCGTTTTTTTGAAATGCGTATGCAACACTGTTTTTTTCCAACATGTGATACAACACACATTTAAAACGGATGGGGAAAGGGAGGGGACCTACAGTTAAACGCAGAATCCGAACGGCGATTGGCAGTTTTGGCGGGTGGAATTTGTGGTATCACAACGGGCCCATAGGCCTAAGTGCGTCTCATACAGAAGCAGCCTCTAAACCAACCAACCAACCAAACCTCTAAGGTCATCCTTTCATAAAGTTTGCCAAAAAACTATATACTGCAATCAAATATGGACCGATGAAAACCTTAAACCCGAGCCAACAACTTCCGGATTCTCAGCTCTCACTCGTCAGGGCTTCCTGCGCTTGAAGAACGATGAGGTAACTGCACACATACGAGTAGTGTGCCAGTGTCGGTCTTTGGAGAGTGGAAGGTTGGAACAGGTTAGTTGAAGGTGGAACAGGCATCTATAGAAGAGGATGACCTATGGTCCCTTAGTCACATGAATTCACTAGGAAGAACGCGTGATAAAACCAGTGGGAGATCTATGGATAAAAAACTTTTCGTTAAACACGAACAGGGGGAACGAAAAGAGACTCGCTAGTTTGTTCACTTCGGCCAATCCCCTGCAATGATAACAAGGGGTTATTTTATTTATCAGAAATCCGATCTGTCGTTAAGCACAAATGCTTGAAATCGAATCTAGAACTGTAGACTAAATCGAAGAATTCTCCAATGGCTGACTTTGTTACATAATTGCGGGGTGTAGAATGTTTAGGAGACACCTACTACTGCTCGACTTTACTGACGATGTTACCTGTAGACAAAGACATTAATAGAAGAGAAGACTTCTAGAGTCGGGGACGCAAGGACTCCAGCTTTATATAAAGTATTAACAAAAATTTGCATTAAGGGGTCATTCTCATGCGCGGACAGGAAAAATGGACAATTTTCAGAAATTATTTCCTTTGTGAATACGAGGAATCATCAAAAAAAGATATTCCACTTTAATTTATTCATTATTATGGTACAAAAATAAAAAAGAAAAAACAATTTTTTTTAATTTTTTCAAACACTTTTTTTCGATTAAAGACACGGCTTCTGCCGCGTCATGGTCAGCTGGCGGGGATTGTTTTGAGTCACAGGATTATCTGAAACATAAATTTCAAAGAAATTCTTAATCAGTATGAACGTACCTCTCGCCCGTAGTAAATTTGAATTTTTTCATAAGAATCTCACAAAATGGCAGGCATTGGAAGTTAGAGCAGTAAAAAATGGTTGGTTTTTGAAGATTTTATCAATGAAAAAAAATATGAAATTTTTAACATATCAGAGTGAATTTACTAGGGGCGATAGCTAACAGTATGTAGAATGACGTGACAAAATCGCAGAGAGATCGGATGAATGGTTTTTTTTAAATCATCCCCGCCATTTCAAAAAAAGGCGTTCCGAGAAAAACACGTTTAAAGTTTTGACTAACTGATTGAATCCTTGCTAGAAACCTTGACCGCTCGTTATATAAATGTCTGTAGAAGCCGAAATACTTGAAATTTTCCAATAAAATAAAATAAAATTTTGACAGCACCTTCTTCAAGGATGATACATTTCAAATATGTTACAAAAAAAAAATTGATTTTTACAAAATTTCACATGAGAATGACCCCTTAAACTATAAAAACTGTATGTCTAAGGCCCACAGACACGAGTTACAAAATCTGCGATCCCCTTCCCTTTTATTAGCCCTGTTCACAGTACATTTTAAGAGCAATAACTGTTCTTCAAAGAGTTTTTAACCTGAAAAATGCCCCAAGAACCCAATGGTCCGCATATCTTTTTCGTATAACGTTTTTTTTTTTTAATCTTACTTGCATTCTTGTCGACGTTGACATTTCCTCACCATATTTTCCGTTGTCGCACAGCATAAAGATAGGTTAGCAGTTGATTCTCGAACGCTCCGCACGCCCAGCCCTCATCACTCTTCATTCGCTTCGTCTGGCAGCGCTTTCCGCATTCTCGTCCGGTTTTTTTGTGTTTATTTGCCCGCTCAGACACAGCACCAGCGCCGCCCCGACCAACACTTCTGCCAGCTGAATTCTGCACTCATGCTGGCAGTTTGTATTTTTCGCCAATTCCCCCCACTCCCTTCTCGCCTTATGGCCGCCTGTGCCTTTGCCAACTGGCCATTTCTGTTAACTTGTAATTTCTTTTGTGCAAATAAGTAGAAACGTGTGGAGGCAGCGGAAGCGCCCGGCCGACAAAATGAAAACGAAACGAAAAAAAATCCTTGTCGCAGTGAGTTCTCATTAAATTAGATGTAAGTGGGTCAACCGGCGCCGTTGCTGCGCCCCTCGCGTGGCCGCGGCTCGTACGTCAGCGCGCTCGCCAATTCATCCAAGTCGCCGGCCGCGTCCGGCCGTTCGCCACTGCAGTGGCCGCCAGTCAAATGCAAAGGAGCCGGCGGAAGGCTTACTTAAAAAGGATTCAATTTCATTTGAAATTATCATTATTAGAACGTTTGCATTCGTGATTCAATCGAGGACTAACGTCGGCAACGCCGGAGCTAACCCATTTTAATTTGGTTGTTGTTGTTGTTGCTGTTGTTGTTATGGGTGGGTGCCGGTAGCTACTGTAAATAACGAACTGTCAATGGCTGTTGGAGTTAGTCAAAGTGCGCTGGCGTGAAGGGTGAAATGCTGCCGTTGTGGTGGTGGTTATTGTTGTTGCTTTCGCTGAGGCTGTGTGCGCTGAAAGCAAACTGTGAACTGTTGACTGCTGACTGTTGAGCGTACGATGGCCGCACGTTATCATCAACAAATTAAATTGGCGCATTTCGTTTATTGGGCTGTTTGTTGTGCGTTCCTTCCCGCCCGCGCGCCTTTCTCATTTCAGTTGTACAGTTTGTGTGTGTGTGTGTTTTTCTGGTTGGCAGTCATTCGGTTGGCGCACAACCGGGCGCGCCTTTTCAATGGCATAAATTAGTGCAGTCGCTGGCAGCTACTTAGAAATTGATTGGCTGCAGCAGTGACGCCCGCAACACTTCATTAGCTCTCAATGTACTTATTTGTTCGTTCCATTTGCGAAAATTGTTGGCACTGCAGCCTTTTTGCTGGCCAGAGAGCCGTATGCAGATTTTTCAGCCACGACACGTTCATTGGTTGCAGAGACGTCGAGGAAAATTAGTTAACAGTTGTAACCGTAGAAATTTCAGTTGACATACTTTCGAGAATATGAAGACTGTGTTGAATTTATGAAACAACCTCGAAAGCCCAGTCGCCATCAGTGTGAGACTTCAACCCAGTGGCGGCTTAAGGTGCTCGGGGGCCCGGGGCGGCGACGGCTGAGGGGCCCCCAAAAAACGGTGCAGACTAAGTTTGCGGACAAAACTAATAAGGAGAATTTCCGGTTATGCTTTTTACTTTTTTTTTTAAATTTGTATTCCATTAAACAGTAAACGGAAATTATTTTGAAACGTATATGTGCTTGAAATTGTATAGAATCCCAGAGAAAAAATGAAAAATGGATAAAAGGATAATCTTACTAAATCTTTCCAAAATTGATAAAAACTTTCGTAAATTAGGAAAACTTTTCGGAGAGCAAATTCGTCATTTCAAAAATCTCTAAAAAAACAGAAAATCTAGCTTCGTTACTACGATCTGGCCATTTTTAAGCTACCCGAGCAGGAGTAGCTTAAAAAATGGGCCAATCGCGTTCACCTACAAATAAAAGTGTTTTAAGACTAACTTTGGCCACTGAACACGAAACTGAAAATAAAAAAATTTTGTAAGAAGCGTTTTCCAAATATCTTCGAAAAACGAGTTTTTTTTCCTGTTTTTTCAGTTATGAGCACATATCTCCTAAAATAATTATCCCTTTAACCCATTAAAACCTGACCCCAGAAAGGCTTGTGCGATTTCCATACAATTTTACACAATCTTATTAATTGACCTAATCAAGAAAAAAAATCAAGCAAAAAATTCATACCATGTTTTTTTTTTGGTCATGTTTTTTGCAAACGTTACACAAATAAACAAACTCCAACATTTGCGGAAAATAAAATGTGCCAATAAAATATCAGCTGCTTGGATTTTGACATTTTCACGCATTGCGTTGTATGAAAATTGGCAGTGTTTAGGCCCAACGTTGCATTCGCGCAACACAAAACTTAAAGCATATTTTTTGTTTAAAAAATAAAAAAAAATAAAAAAAAACTTATTTTTAAATAGTTTAGCATTGCAAAATGCAGCCCACTAAGGGATTTTGATAGGTTTGAAGAATAAGTATTTTTGATTGAATTTCAAAAATTCCCCCAAAAAAACCTTTGACTTTGGATCGAAAAAAACGTATGAATATTTAAATATTTTTGAAATTTGAGTATGGCAGAATCTAAAACGATCAATTCTAATCCAATTCTACCCATTTTCAAGTCTTATGTCTTTATGAATTACTTAATATAGCGAAATTCCCAAACGTTGCGCAAACGTAACGCTCAGGGCTTAATGGGTTAACACGAGCTGTCCGTCGTTCAGAAGATTATACCTTAGCCTTTTTAGTGATATATAGATTGTACAGCAGCCGCCGTAGCTCAGCTGGCTAGTGCGTTGGGCCGCGAGTCAAAAAAAAAAAGAAAAACAACAATTTGTCTTTCGGCGGCTGACATCTCAGAAAGAAATGGCAAACCTCTGAGAGTAAAATTGTCTATGAAAAAGCTACCAACTCGCCGTTAGGAATCGGCATAAAACTGTAGGTGGCCTCCAACCTTATAAAAAATTCACACGCTTATCGGGCTGTCGTGCCAGTCAATTATTATTATTATTATAGATTGTCCAAATCAGATGAGATTTGGGGAAGTAACTGACAATGAAAGTTGTAACAAAGTGAATTTTTCGACCAATTTAAAAAATTATAAATTTTCGAATATTTTTTATAGAAAAAATAAATTATAACCTCTGGTTTTAAAATCTAAAATGAACTATATACTTTTTTAGCAAATATTAAGCCTTACATCAATAGAATTGAAAGAAAAATGACAATGTTATGATGCACTGAGAAAACACCAACTTTAAATTTATTACACCGTGCGAAACAATTTTTTTATTTAGCCGAGAACAATCCAAATTTTGATATAGACGTGAAACTAGAGATCATTTATAGTATTCTGGCATAGTCAGTATTAAATTCTCTGACCCAAAAGTCCTTTTTAAAGGACTTTAACATTTTAAGGAGATACACATTTCAATATTAAATATATGCGGTAGTTCAATGATGAAGATATGGGTATCAAATGAAAGAGGGAAATTGTCTCCATTTAACTAAATTTTCTATTTTGAACTTTCAGGACCGAAATATGTCAGGTATGGAAAACATACATATGTACTTGTTTTGGATTTAAGTCTGTAGATTCATACATACATCTAAATTTTATTCTATTTCAAAGTTCTAGTCTATAAAATAGTTTTATTTTTTACTTTTACAAAGTTTAATGAGGTTAAGTAATTGTGTAATTTACACTAGTTAGTTTACAAGCAAACCCAAAGATTGCGATATTTAATTTTTAACTCAGAAATTTGTATTTGCATATTTTGCACAAAATTTTAAGTTAAAAATTAAATATTGCAATCTTCGAGGGAAAATTTTTTGAAAATTTGCAAAAAATTTTTATTTAGAAAGGATTTTTTCTTGCTTTTATTGAACTGAATTTGTTATTGCAATTTCAATGTCAATTGTCGATACTTTCGATTAATAAAAGTGACAAACAACCTTTCAACAATCATTGTGGAGCGCAAATAGTTTTTTACAAGTTTCAGTTTTGAAAAACTTTTTTTATACAAGCTTCTCTCGGGGGCCCCCCGCAGCCCGGGGCCCGGGGCGGTCCGCCCCTCCCGTTAAGCCGCTACTGCTTCAACCCACTAAACACATCTCTCTAAAGTTTGCCTTGTTGCCTTTACGGTACTATCGTTAAGTATATCGTCTGCAGGTGGATTTTTTTTTTTTGTCAAGGCGGGATTCGAACCGCACTAAAAAACACCCGGGTAGCCGACCCTAGATTCCCCCGGAACTACTACGAAGTATTACTTCAGGAGGGGAACAAAGTAGATGCTACTCACTCACATGTTTTGTCTCTCGCTCCGTTCATCCCAGCTCGTGGTTCAGCATGATCACTCCGTCGCTGACCGCATTCCACGCCTCTTGCGTCACCAGTATCGTATCGACAATGTTGTCCGGCCGCAGCGTCATCTGTGTCACTTTGTTCAATCTGCTTCTGACATGTTAGGCAGCTTGGTAGCGTCTGTACCGTTCGTGTCCCGTAAGGAACTCTAACTGAGTCAAGTGGTAGTTCACCTTCCCGTGACGCCTGTTTACCCACCTAACGCCTTCGACTCGAGTACAAGCGTCGAGCTTCGTCCGCTATGATGGGTATTGGTATCATCCCAGCTATCACGCACGCCGCTTCGTCATATGCCGATAGAGGTAGCTTCTGTACCCACCGTCTCACGTAAGGAACTGTGTCACCTCCCCGTGACGCCTGTTTACCCACTTCTCAACCCTAGGAATTTCAAGACTTTTTAGTGAAAATACCTCAAACTTTCCAAGACTCATTGAATAGAGTATGAGTTCAACTATCAACTACACTAAAATTCGGGCCAATACTTCTCGCTTAGAAGTTATAGGCGTCCAAGATTTCAGATCACAATTTCTAGTGCCGAGCTTCTAAATCGATTTTCAAGCCTTTTTAATAAGGACACCTCAAGCTTTCTATGACTCGTTGGATAAGTTCTAAGTTCTACTATCAACTGCGCTAAATTTCGGGCTTCCAGCTCTTCTAATTTAAAAGTTAGAGACATCAAATTAGAAATTTTTAAAATTTAGTGAAAATACCTCAAGCTTTCCAAGACTCATGTGGGTAAAATTCGGGCCACTAGTACTTTTAGAAGAAGAAGATTAGAAGATTTCAAAAAAATTTTTTTTTTACGTTGCCTTACCACATTTTGAGTATGAATTGATTTTTTATTGTTTAGTTGTGGGTGGAAATTAGGTTTCTGCAGTTAATTTGCGTTTGTCAATTTAGAACAATTAAAAATTAATTCATATCCAAAATGTAGTAATTCAACGTAAAAAATTTGTTTTTCAAAATAATAGTTATCGGCAACGTAAATGAAATAAAAATCATAAATAAAAGTTATGAAGCAACGTAAAAAAAATATGTCTCAAAATAATAGTTATCGGTAAAGTAAATAAAAAAAGTCATAAATAAAAGTTATGAAGCAATGTAAAAAACAAAAATCCCAAAATAATAATTATCGACAACGAAAAATATATTTGTTACTTATAATAGTTATTATGCAATTCAAAAATATTAATTATCTACATGATAATAGTTATAGGCGACGTAAAAAATTTCTTATTGGGAATAATTATTATAAAGCAATAATTTTAGAAATTTCTTAGATTAGGGCAATTTTTTTATTCCCAAAAATATGGATAATAATTATTTTAGGTCTCTGGAGAATAATAGGAACCAGGCAGTACTGGAATTATCTAAAGCAACAACAACAATAATAATAGCATCGGCAACAACAACAATAATAATAGCATCGGATCATCCATTACTTCATAACCTCTCCAGGCCAAAGCTGGAAGTGAAAGCACAATTTACTTATAACATCTCCAAGTCAAACTGCTCTCAGTAAAGGAACTTCCTCTGATAAAATCAAGAACTCAAGTCACACTAAAACTGGCTTCTTTGAGCTGCATGGCTCAAACAAAACATGAGTTCGAATCACCACTCAGCTCACTTTAAATATGGAAAACTTTTCCTCTAAACCGCACATCTTCCGAGCACTTCTTCTACTTCTGACCCAACCAGAAGTCTTTTCATTTCAGCTTCATTTTTTACATACTTTTCTTTTGTAGTTGTTGTTGTAGTTGTAGTTGCTTGCTGTGCATTCGCACAAAACGAAAAGTTTTCATCAGTTTGTAGTCGAATTTGCTCTACTTCACTCCCTAATTAATTCTTTACTCAACTGCAACGCCGAATGGCCAGTTTCAGAAGTTTAGAAAAGTGATTCCTTGCCGTGCCACAACACTTTCATGGACTTTGCTGGCCATGTGTCTGTGTATGTAAAGAGAGAAAAAAAGAGCAGAGAAAATGATAAACTGGCAACTACGCTTTCGGTCCAATCAAAACAAGCAGCAATAAAACGTCCACAACAAAAAACAAGACTATTTTCAACCAAAAAACAACAAATAAAAATTACAAAAAATATGTGGAAAAAAGTGCAGGTATCTACAACTTTGCTCGGTGGCCATTGTGTTTCGTACATGGCGTTGTAGGGTTGCCGGGGTGCAGGGTGCAGTGCACAAATGTACGTTTGAAATTTCCAAGACCGAAATTCCCCTACATGCAGAGTAACAACAACAACAAAAACTCTATGCTCATTTAATTCTTTTTCCTCATTTTGCTGCTGATAGTGTTGCTTGTTATTGTTGTTGTAAAACCACATAATTTGAAACTCGAAGTGAATTGCACGCCTGATAAAACAAACTATTCCCGGAGTTCAACGCTCTGCGGCCGGCAACGGCGAATCAAAGCGGTGCGGCAGGTGACGCCTGCTGGCTGCTGGCACAGTCGGCGCTTGTTGCCGCCATCGACTTGGCACCCTCGCCGACTCGCCGGCTGCGCGTTGCTATTTGTATTCCACTTCCTGCTCGACACGTTCGCCGTGTGACAGTCGGGGCGGCCGTCTGTCGGCGCATTCAGCTAGCAGGATAATAAACACTGACGTTGTTTTTGTTGTTGTTGTTGTTGCTGCCCACGCATTCAAGTCAAGCACTGAAGACTCCACTGCAGCTCAACACATTTGTTGTTGTTGTTGTTGCTGGCTGCACCTAACGCCAGCCAGCGCCTTGGCTGCCTTTCACTTGCACACCGCGCGCGTCCTTTACCGCTTTGCGTCTTCATTTCAATTTCGCCTTTCTGCCGTTGCGTCGTTTGAAAAGTGCTGTACGGCCAGCGCTGCCTCGATTGTCGTCGTTGTTGCTGCTGCTGCTGAGTATTTTTCTCATCACGATTACCTTCAGCAAATTTTTGTTTTTATCGTAATACGTTTTTTTTCTGCTTGCTTTCTTCTTTCGTTTTTAATTCTTTTTGACGTTCCACTTGCGCACAGTTTTCATTTTATACGAAATTATCCTGAAAGCGCTGAAAGGACGTTAAGCCGTCGCCGCCGTGTATTTTGCCACTGCTTCTGTGTGTGTTTGCCGTTTATTTTGGGGGAATATTTGTATCTGAATGTGTGTGTGTGTGTGTGTGTGTGCGTCTGATATGTATTACAGTGATACCATATTGCGATAAGACAACAACAAATTAATTTAATCATCACTGCCTGTTCGCCTTTTTCGCAACTTGAACACTTCACATACTTTGCCGGCTATAAGTGACGAGTGCACAGTGTTGCCACCTTTGGCAACGCGTCGTCACCACATCGTCCTGTGCGCCGCACGCCAATGGTGCGCGTAATTAAATAATGAAATTTGCTCAAGCTGTGCTGTAATAATTTCTTGGTGTAAATTGTTCTCCAAGTTTTTTTTTACTTTAAAATTTTCGTTCTCAATTTTGAATTCGCAGCAATTTTGAGTTTCCTCGTCAAGGTGCTTGAATATCTTCAAAGTTTTAAGACGTTTTAGTTTGGTTAGGTTTAAAGAAGTTTGATTCGTTATGTTATTCCTCTTTTAAGGCATTTGAGTGTCTTCAAAGTTTTGAGATGTTTTAGGGTTTGAAGAAGTCAGCTGATACGTTTTGTTATTCCTCCTTTAAGAAGTTTGAATGCCTTTAAAGTTTTGAAATATTTTAGGCTTTGAAGAAGTCAACTCACATGTTACAATCCACAGAGACTTACTGCCTCACCTCACTTAACTCCTACTACTACTTTCCATCTTCAGAGACTTTGAGGATTAATGAGAATTGGAAGCTTTCGAATAATGTTAGCCATATAAAATGTTAGTTACATAAAATATTCCCCAAAATGCTCCCTCCAAACTTTTGACTTACTACCTTACCTCACCCACCTTCTTCCAACAACTTAATATCCTGAAAGAATTTGCCTACAAATAAGTATAATGGCTTTCAGATAGGGTTAGCAGTTATCCTTACGTGAGACATGTCTTCATTCTTCCTTTCCTTGGTTATTCTTTTTTATTAAGTCAATTCTGAGACTGTCTGGATGGCACACACTCAGACTTCTGAATGATCAGGACATGTTCTCATTTCAATAACAATAAAATGTTTCTCTTTGCCTCAAAGAAATCCCTCTAAACTTTTGCCTTACTACCGCATAACATCTCACTTATCTTCTTACTACAATTTACTACCCTTAGGGCCGTTTTCTCATCTTCCCGTTAACTTTAAAGTTCACTTTAACGGGCCGATAAACGCATTTTCGTTTTCTCAACTGCCCGTTAAGCTATCGTCCCGATAGCTTTAACCGGGAGGATTGAGTGCCTGTTAAACTTTAAAGTGAACTTTAAGTGGAATGGTGCCTAGTACATGCATATGTTTGTTTACAAACAAAAAACAGCTGGTAATGAAATTACAATTTGAAATGAAATTTGCATTTGAGATCTTTCGGTATGGAAAATAGGCGTGTTTTTTATATTCATGCACTGGAAGACGCTTTTGAAGGTACGGAGTCGCAAAATTCGGCAAATAGAACATATAACAGCCGATTGGACAATTTCACTGCTTTGCACTGCTGGCATTTCCAATCGCTGCTGGGCCGCCACCTGTGCGATACGTCTCGCTCTTCTCCGCTGCAAGTTCCAGCTTGGACTTGCACTTCAAGCTGCCGAACTTGTCCCTCAACGTTTTCCAGCGTCGGAACACGCCCCATTTGGCAGTAAAAGCATCAGCAAGATTTTGCCAGGCAAAATTCTTCTTTTTTTCCTTCCAAAATAATTATAATTTTTCAAAAACAGCTGATTGCGCCGCCAAGTGCTGCCCATCGTAGACAAGTGCTGCCCATCGTAGACCAGTGTTGCCAAAAAATCAGACTTGTTAAATTTATATTTATCAGGAAGATGAGAAAACGAAAATATTTACCGGGCACTTTAAAGTGACCATTAGCTAAAGTTCACTTTAGCTAAAGGGCACTTTAACGGGAAGATGAGAAAACGGCCCTTAAAAACTTTGCAAACCAATAAGAATTATGGCTTTTGTATAAAGTTACAGATGTTCTATCCTAAAGTAGGACACTTCCTCGTTTCAATAACCATAAAATGTTCTTCTTTTTCCACAAAGTTCCCTACCCTTCCTTTTCCTTTAAAGTTGATATTGTTGGATGTATTGGATATATGAATATCTGGCTGTATACATCTTGAATGTTTAGTTGCCATTAAATGTTTTGTTAAGTTCTCATTTTTAATATTTCCTAGAACAAAAGAACCTTCTTTAACTCTTGAAATGTTCGTTACCTACACTGACGTACATATTAGATATTCCAGACAAAAGCCCAAGGGTTCTCGTTTACCATAAGACCCACGTTACTTCCTCCTCCTTTACCGTGGAGGAGCCTTAAAAAAGTATAGTTAGCTTTAAAGCATGAAAAGTATTGAACTATCCAGAGAGGCTGGAATCCCTATGGACCCCAAATAGCCTCGTTGAGATCCAAACAGGATATAGATCAGGCAGTGCAAGAGTGGAGATAGTTAGTTGTTTTTTTTGTTTTTGTTTCGTTTAGATTATCGAATCGTTTTCAGATCAGATACCACTCAGACAGTCCATACTCTTAGACTAGTTATGTGGGTAATATAATCTCATACAGGACCGACTGTCCGAAAGTAAGGACAGTCTGTTCGTTGGTATTTCACTCGGACTATCTATTTGTTAGCCTATCTGAGAAATTAATTGGGATTTCGCTCGGACTATCTCTTTGTCGGTCTATCTGAGAAATTAATTGGGATTTTGTTTAGACTATCTGTTTGTCGGTCTATCAGGGAAAGTAGTTTGAATTTCGCTCGTACTATCCGTTTGTCGGTCTATCTGAGAAAGTAGTTTGAATGTTCCTTTTGAAACCGTCCATGCATACATTGTTACTTACTTAACTGGCCATAACAATCCGTTACCGGGTTATGGTCTGCCGCAATAGTTTTCTCCAGTCGCTTTTGCTTTGCGCGCGACTTCTTCAGTTGGTCACACAAACTTGGTTCATCTATCGGAGACACGGAACAGGTAACATTGGTCTCCCTCTTTATCTTCGACCGTCGAAGTTCGACTCGAGTTATTCCGTTCGGTCTGTGTGGACAGTTCATACTATTAGATTTTTGGGTAATTGGGACGCTCAAGGAAACCGAATTCCGAATAAGAAAATATACAACGAACTCCGAATTACACCGTCTGGATTGTCAATTTTTTTTTTTAAATTTAATGGGTTTTTTGAGCGGCCAAAAACATGAACTGCCGATTATAAAGAATCCTTCTAGAATTGTCTAGTTGTTCATTTTAGACGCTGCTCAGACTGTCTGGACCGTCCACACTCTCAAAAATCTGATTTATTTGTTTTAACATATAAATTCGATCTTTCAATAAAAGAACCCTCAAAACCCTTTCTTTTTTAACATTTGAGCGAACGCGCAGGGATAACCCTTATTTATGCGAGGCATTGTGACCTTAGAACATTTGAATGCAAGCATGGAAAGTAATGCAAAATATCCTTTAGAGAAAGAAAAGTCTAAGTTAGGTTAGGTTATGGTGGCTGCATCTATTAGAGACACACTCGGAAGCCTGTTGTGAGGCCCATTGTGATGCCACGTCACCCATTCACCCGTTTTTGAAATCTGTAAGCAACAGTTTTTTTCAAAATATGTTACAACACACACTTCCAGTCTAAGAATAAAATTATTGATAGAATGAAAAGCTATGAGCTGGAAAATCTGGACAAGTTCTAAGTTGGATAGGTGATGGTTCGACTGGGATAGTTGAGCCAACAATGATGACGATTCGAACCGTCAAAACCCTCAAACCGAAACGGTTCGTTCATACTCTTGGATTGTGTGTATAATCTGTGAGTATCAGCGGTATGAATATTTAGTCCAAATAGTAATTGGCAAAAAGGAGAATATTAAGTTTTTAGTTAAAGAGTAGGAAATGCTCTCTTTTAGACTACAAACAGGTAGTATTAGTCATGAAGAGTAGATTGAATTGATGATGAGGTCGTAAAGAAGTACGTCACTTACCTATCTGGTTCTTCAGCTTGTTTAAATATTTTTTGAAAACAGACGACGTTCGGTAACTAGTAAAGATGGCACAATAGATCGTTTTGGTTTTACCTTATTTAAAATTTTAGGGAGTAAAATATGTTAGTTAAAGCTTCTTGTACAGGTCACTATGAGTTGACCTACCTATGAAAGTTCAGCTGTAATGTTGCCGCACGTATAGACAGATAGATGAATAGCTATGGAAATCGTTGGTGAAGATGCTTGAAGGTGGGTGTATTAGATCTTCTGTTTGAGATTTTTGAAGTAATATTGAATGCGTGAGTGACACAGCAAAGCTGATAAAAGTTCTGAAAAAGAATCAAACCACTAAGCTGGATTCGCTTAAGAAACCTGATGGCTCCTATACGATCAGAAAAACCGAGATACGCAGTTTTATGTTGGAGTTGCACTTTTCGGGCAATCAGCTCAATGTTGCAAGCCAACAATTGCTCGGATGAAACTGTTGCCAGGACATGGCAAGTTTATTGCCAGATCCGTGGCGCAAGAAGCTGCTTGGAAGTATTTGAAAAAGCGAAGCTGCAAAAGAGGGAGAAGAGAACTATTTATGAAAACAGTTGCGAGTTGTGAGCGTAAATGAATTAAAACACGAGCAATCAATTATTCAAGCATGCAATTATTTAATCCTTTTACCAAATACTGTCAAATAATAATAAAGGGAAGCAACGTACTAAGAGAGGAAGCGATGCGAACGCAAAATGCCAATAAATTTTTATTGAAAAACAACAAAAACAACAGCACACAGAACATATAACAAAGGCCAATTCACATACGGACATATTTATCTTTTAAGTGTGTGTGTGTGTGTGTGTGTTTGTAGGATTCCATAAGAGCATAAATAAACGGCCAAGCGATGCGAAAGGCCAGTCTGACCCGAGCAACATGGAGAATCAACAAAATGCGTTAACAACTCGAAACAGTAAAAGTGGCATGCGGCTTGAATTTGTTGTTCAGGTTTGTAGGTGTAGTTGTAAGTATGTGTTTTGTGCATTTAATATGGCTTAAAAACATCGCACAAACACAAACACAGCACAACATTTAACTGTAAAAGGATGCGTAGCGGATGTGGCCGCAGATACAGATCGATAGATATTTAACGGTGTCAATGTTTGAATGAGGGCGCCGTTCTTATTCAGCTAAACAATGCACACACACACGCACACTCATACATGCAAACATATTTGCTTGTAAGTTTTTTATGTGTATGTATGAGTGTGTAGTATTTATGCGGGTAGCGCTCGAGGCAATGTCCTTTTACTGCTAACATGCATATGTATTTGGCTATGTATGTGTGTGTGTATGCATACTCACACTCACTCACACTGCAAACGTACGTAATAAATATGTCAGGCAGCAGGATTTTGGCAAAATTCGTGCAAACAAGCAGACACAGAGATACATATAGAAGGATCTAAGGACAACAGGCAGTGCAAAGGACATTGAAACTGTTGCTGCTTTCCAGCTGATAGCCGCTGAGGCCAGTCTCCAATATTTTTCACATGTGCAATGCAGCAGCACATCGATGCATACGGACACTGGCAGCAAGGATAATGCCGTCTGACAAAGTGAATTTTGTATTGTCAATTCTTCATGTTTGCTTGTGTGTGTGTGTGTGTGTGTAGACAAAGTAAAGTCGAAACTGCGCACAAAGATGCCAGCAGAGTGTCCTTGCTGCAAAACTAGTCAGCACTGACGGCAAATCGACGCCAGGCCACTGACAACAATTTCGCCAGCAAACAAACGCAAAATGCGATTCCAACAAACACACACACACACATACATAGCACGCGCTTCTCTCTATACAGTTTGGAGCAAAATGAGCGCTCCAAATTGGCGGCGAACAGACATTGACAGCAACAACAACAACAATAGTGCACAACAATAACCCTCTACATGCACACACATATAATACAATGTGCGTTTGTGTGTGTGTATTTAGCGCCAAGTTGAAATGAGGCAAAAAACAAAATCGAAGCGAGTGAAAAAACACGGTTTTCGGGTCGCCTCACATCGCACCCCGGCGCGCTACATTGAAACTCACTTCAGAAAATCAGGTCGCTTCCATTGTCTCCGCAGCGTCGTCGCCACCGCCGCCCACACGCCACCAGTCGCAGCTTTGCTTCGGCAGCCGACAAATAGTGTTGGCGTTTCCGCCAATCTCCATGTGTGTATGTGTTTGTGTTTACTGCATTCATGTCTGGCCATGCTGCGCGCTCGCTGTCTACATTTTTCCCTGCTTCCTGCATGCCAAATGCCACAAACCCAACACCCCCACTCACTTCGCCACAATCGCTGCTATCATCCGCTGCCGGCTGCTCATCTTCATTGCATGCCACGTCCAGCCACAGCATAAACGCGATTTGCTCCTTCTCGCCCCCCTCGTCTCCCATTCAGCACTCTCACTCTGACGTTCTCTTTCGGCGCGTCCTGCCTGCGACTCTGTGCGGCAGTAACTGTAAAAGCATTTTATCGTTTTGTGTGTCATGACAGCTACAACCAGCATAGCAGCGCTAGTCGCTGCCTGATTCGCTTTCGCCGCTCCCGCTCTGCACTGTTGCAAGTATCTCCATGTTGTCCTCCGTTGGGTCCACAGCGAGGCGTGCAGCGATTAAAGCGAACGAAAAAATTTAGGAAAAATTATAACGAAATACATGCAAACTCCCTGCACAAGTTTTCACTACAAATTCGCCCTTCAAAACCTGGTATTCCTGCAAAAGTTTGGAGGCTTTCAGAACCCAAACAATGATTTGTATTAAGTCATCTTTTCTCAATTGAAAAAAAGAAATAAATAAATAAAATACAATAGAACATTAAAATTCTAATAAACAGGTGAACACAATTCACGGAAGAAAATAAAATGAGACTTAAATTGAGCTGGCAGAATTGAATTAGACATCGACTATTCTGTCGGCAGTTCAAAGCCTCTAAAAATATCGGGTTTTTGGGTAGAAAATTTA
The DNA here is from genome assembly GCA_963668005.1 of Melieria crassipennis. NCBI lineage: Eukaryota > Metazoa > Arthropoda > Insecta > Diptera > Ulidiidae > Melieria > Melieria crassipennis. The sequence goes on from OY764962.1 coordinate 49,161,704, forward strand.
ATTTCAAATGGCATTGGACTCTAAAATAAAATCTTGTCCCACTGGTTGTATGGAAATTTTTAAATTAATTTTTAGAAGGATGACCTCGGGAGAAGGGAACAGTGCCTTGCGACAGTCCTGAAGCCAGATTTGTATCCACAGTTCTACTTTCACCTATTCGAAAATACTTTCAGTAGGCTTTTTTGCAGGTCTCTGAGTGGAAGTGCTGCTTGTACTACACACAGACCTTGCAACATAACATAACTTAAAAAGGTTTAAATATATCACAATTATAAATTCAACTTTTCAAACATTTTTTAATTAAAAATTAAAAAAATTAAAAATAAAAATTAAATTAAAATTAAAATTTTAAATGCAACAATAACTCGTTTCATACAATTCAACTTAACCTAACTTATGAAAATTTTAAAGTACTAAAGTTATATATTTACAATTTAACAATTTTTAAAAAATATAATGAAAACTATAATAAATTATAATTATTTCAAATATAATTAAATTAAAATACAACAAAAAATATTTCATTCGTTTCATGCAATTAAACCTAACGTAACTTATTAAAATTTTAAAATACTAAAATTATATTTTTAAATGTAAGAAATTCAAAAAGTATAACAAAAACTTAAAAAATTAAATTAAATTATTTCAAACATAAAAACAAATTAAAAATTAAAATACAATAATATATTTAATTCTTATCCTAAAACTCAACCTAACCTAGCTTATTAAAATTTTAAAATACTAAAATTATATATTTAAAATTTGAGGAATTCCAAAACTATAACAAAACTTGAAAAAATATAAATGTTTTTAAATATAATAAATAAATGAAAATATGAAATGCACCAATATAATATTTAATTCTTTTCCTATAATAAAACCTAACCTAGCTTATTAAAAGTTTAAAATTCTTAAGTTATATTTTTAAATATAAGAAATTCCAGAAATAAAACAAAAACTTAAAAAAAATTAATTTTTTCAAATATGAAAAATTAATTGATATAAAACCTAACAAAATATAAATTTTTCAAATATAAAAATTTAACTACAAAATAAAATACAATAAAATATTTCATTCGTTTCATACAATTCAATCTAACCTTAAAAAATTAAAAATACTAAAATTATATATGTATTTAAAAATTTACGATTTCAAAAATTAATAAATAAATTAACATTTTTCCAATTAATTTATTAACTAAAACTTTAAAATACAAAAAAAAAATTTTTTCGTTTCATACAATTCAACCTAACCTAATTTATAAAAATTTAAAAATACCGATATAACATTATATATTTAACATTTCAAAAATTTCAAACATTTAATAAAATTTGTAATAAATTACATTTATTTCAAATATAAAAAATAAATTCAAATACAAACATTAAATATATCATTTGTTTCATATAATTCGGTTAGGTTGAATTATTATTTATTAAATTATTTATGTATCACAATTTTAAAATTCTAAAGTTATAATTTGAAATTTAAGAAATTCCAAAACCAAAACAAAACTTAAAAACAAGAAATTTTTTCAAATAAAAAAAAATAATTACAACTTTGAAATGCAACAATAAAATATTTCATTCAATTCAACTTAACCTAACTTATTAAAGTCGTAAAATACTAAAATTTTTACGAAATTAAACAAAATATTAAAACAAAAACTTCAATAATTTAAATAAATATGAAAAATTATTTCAAATATAAAAAATTATTAAAAAATTGAAATACAACAATAAAACATTTCTTTCGTTTCATACAATTTACCTAAACCTAATTTAAAAAAAAATTAAAATTTAAAAATACTAGAATTATATATTTCAACTTTGAGTAATTCCAAAAAATTAATTACAGTTATTTCAAATAAGTAAAAAAAATAAATTAAAAATTAAAATTAAATTAATTCTAAATTGAAATACAACAATTAAATATTTCATTCGTTTCATACAATTTACCTAAACCTAACTTATTAAAATTTAAAAATACTAAAATTAAGTATACATATACTAAAATTTAGGAAATTCCAAAACTATAACAAAACTTAAAAATATATAAATTTTTCAAATATAAAAAATAAATAAAATAAATCAAAATTTAAAATGAAATTAATTAAATGAACTGAAATGCAACAGTAAAATATTTAATTCGTTTCATATAATTCAACCTAACCTAACTTATTACAATTTAAATGTAATTAAATACATATTTAAAATTTAAAATATTCCAAAAATATAACAAAAACTTAAATTAAAATTCTTTCAAACATAAAAAATTAATTAAATCTTTGAAATGCTACAATAAAATATTTCATTCGTTCATACAAATCAACCTAACCTAATTTATTAAATTTTTAAAATACTAAAATATATATTTTAACTCAATTTAGGAAATTTAAAAATATTACTAAAACTTGCAAAAATATAATTTATTTTTAAATATAAAAAAATAAATTAAAAATTTAAATACAACCCTAAATTATTTCATTCGTTTCATAAAATTCAGCAGCCGTATGCCGAATAGAAACGTTAGCCGTCATTCATATTGAATTGCAGACACTGTAGCGACAACAACAACAACAACAGCAACTTGCACGATAATAGCAAACAAAAGCAACAACAACAACAACAGCTGCAACCCCAGAGCGAAGGGAATATTTTGTACACCTCGCCAGTAGCGGCTTAACGGAGGGGGCGGAGGGGCGGACCGCCCCGGGCCCCGGGCTGCGGGGGGCCCCCGAGAGAAGCTTGTATATAAAAATTTAAAGTTTTTCAAAACTGAAACTTGTAAAAAACTATTTGCACTTTTATCAATTGAAAGAGACAATAAAAAAATCAGTTCAATAAAAGCAAGAAGACATCCTTTCTAAATAACAATTGTTTGCAAATTTTCAAAAAATGTTCCCTCGAAGATTGCAATATTTAATTTTTAACTTAAAAATTTAATTAAATTAAATATCGCAATCTTAGATTTTGCTTGTAAACTAGTGCGAATTACGCAAATACTTTACCTCATTAAACTTTGTAGAAGTCAAACAAATTTACAGTTATTATTATTATTAAAATTATTGGTTGGATAACAACACATCGTCCCGGAAATCCGGTTTTCTTCTTTGATAGACTCTTTTACGAAAGCAATTCTATGCTCCTTGTAAGTAAGCTATTGCTACTGGGTTTTATAAAATATTTCTGTACATTTGGCTCCTTCGCTGCAAGAACGTCATAACTAAAAAAAAATTTTTTTCAGTTTATGGCAACCCTGTTTGTATCTGCATATGATCTTTTATCTGTCAAAACCACTTTGTAAAATATTCAATACTTTGCTCACAGGACGACATGAAACATTTTTTGATGCCTTGAGCTGTCTGTAATGGTAAACTTTAAAATTGAATTTTCTCGGAATGATGTAGTTTTGAGTTATGAAGTTCTTGCAGCGAAGGAGCGATTTCTAAACTACTCGACACGAAAATAGAAATTTGAAATAGAATACAATTTAGATGTATGAATCTACAGACTGAGATCCAAATCATGTATGTTTTCCCTACCTGACATATTTTGGTCCTGAAACTTCAAAATTGAAAATTTAGTTAAAAGGATGTCATTCATTTGATACCCATATTTCCATCATTGCACAACCGCATATATTTAAAAATATATTTGAAATGTGTATGTCCTTAAAATTTTAAAGTTTTTTAAAAAGGACTTTGGGCCAGAAAATGAAAAACTGACTATGCCAGATTACTATAAATGATCTCTAGTTTGACGTCTATATCCAAATTTGGATGGGTCTCGGCAAAAAAAAAATTTTTGGGCACAGTGTAATAAATGTAAAGTTGGTGTTTTTACTCACTGCATTATAACTTTGCCATTTTTCTTTCAATTCTATTGATGTTAGGCTTAATGTTTGCTCAAGTAATATATTTGCTCAAAAAATATATAATAATAATATATATTCCATCTTAGATTTTAAAACTAGGGGAGATAATTTTTTTTATCCATAAAAAAATATTCGAAAATTTATGATTTTTTAGTCGAAAAATTCACTTTGTTACAACTTTCCTTTGGGAAAGTTACTTGTCAGTAACTTCCCCAAATCTCATCTAATTTGAACAATCTATATATCACTAAAAAGGCTAAGGTATCTTCTTCTTGAACGCCGGGAAGCTCGTGTTAATCGGATAATTCTTTCAGGAGATATGTGCTCATAACTGAAACACAGGAAAAAAAATCGTTTTTCGAAGATTTTTTGAAAACGCTTCTTAAAAAATTTTTTTTATTTTCAGTTTTGTGTTCAGCGGCCAAAGTTAGTCTAGAAAACACTTTATCTATGCACGCGATTGGCCCATTTTTTGTCGAGTAGTGTAAGGATGCACTGATCGCAAAACAATCTAATCCTTCTACTCAGGTTGCTTAAAATAATGGCCAGATCGTAGTAACGAAGCAAGATTTTCTGTTTTTTTTTTGAGTTTTCAGATGGCTTTTTGAAATGACGAATTTGCTCTCCCAAAAGTTTTCCTAATTTCACGAAAGTTTTTATCAAATTTGGAAAGATTTAGTAAGATTATCCTTTTATCAATTTTTCATTTTTTCTCTGGGATTCTATTGCTTTCCATAAAATTTCAAGCACATATACGTTTCAAAATAATTTGTCCCTTTACTGTTCAATGGAATACAAATTTTCAAACAAAAAATTAAAAAGCATAACCGGAAATTCCAGTTATTAGTTTTGTACGCAAACTTATTCTGCACCGTTTGTGGGGGCCCCTCAGCCGTCGCCGCCCTGGGCCCCCGAGCACCTTAAGCCGCCACTGCACCTCGCATTGTTGGCTGGCACCGCCAAGTTTCCGGTCTGTGCCGGCAACAACAACGACCAACGCCAGCATTGCCGCCAGCAAAACGGCACCAGCAGCACGCCACAGCTGCTGCTGGTCGTTGGGTGTTCAGTGGGTGTTCGTTGGCTGCTGCTTGAAAGTTGGGACACGGCGCGGCGTTGGGACTCGGTGCGGTACGATTTCGTTCTGGCTGGTTTGCTTATGCCAACTTTGGTTGCGCCGCATGGGCTTTTTGTTGGCGGGCGCAATTTCCTAACGCCGCTGACGAACCTTTTTTGTGGATGTTCACCAACTCATGCTTCAGTCTCGTCCTTCTCCCTCCCTCGACTAGCCATTGCCACTTGCTCTGCATGTCTTTTCATTTTGTCATTCCCACTTTTAAGCTGCCAAGGTGGATAATTCTCTACTTCGTCTACTTTGCCTACTTACTTTGCTGCCGCCACTTCCACCGCTGCCAATGCGACTTAGAGTCCTGTCGTTGCGGCAGTCATTGCTGTTGCTGTTTTTGTTGTTGTAGTTGTCAGCGTGGGCAGCGGCATTATGAAAAGGTGTTGGGCAAATATGCTTAGTTTGGCTAATGGCCTCGCATTCAATTGGTCTACTTTGGCCATATTTAGGGGGCTGAGCATGTGATTTAAGTGGCAATAGGAATTTGTCAGATGGGCTCATTGTCATTGATTTGGTATTTGTTGGCCTATCGGTGCGCTAGTCTTGCTGTGCTTGTTGGGCAGACACTGTGGCAGCTCATAATGCCCGCATAATGTTGAGTGCAAATATTTATTACATTTAAATATGTTCGAGCCAGTTAAGCGCATGTGAACATATTGCATCACTCTGCTACAGAAATTTTCGTATATGGCTGACTGAGGATGACCACAGCCGACACAGCAGGAAGAGCTCTCGTTCTTCTTTTGATATCATTATACGAAATTTTAATGGCCCAAGGGTACTTACTTACTTAATTACTGGGTTACGTTCTGCCGATAAAGTTCTCTCCGGGCGCCTCTGATTTGCGCGTGCCTTCCCCAGTTGGGTCACACCAGTTGGTCATTATACCGGGGACACGGTCTCTCCTTTCTTTGGTGACCTCCATCTACCGTATCGAACACGTTTTTGACCGGAGCTTCTTTGTCCATATGGGGCTCACGTTCCCTCTTTGTCGGTAACCTCCAACTACCGCTTCGAAAACCTATTTCGCCAGAGGTTCGTTGTCCAGACGGGAGACACGGTAACCCTCTTCATCATCGATCTACAACTACCGCTTGGAACACCTTTTCCGCTGGAGCTTCATTGTCCATATGGGAGACACGGTCTCCCTCTTCGTCGATGACCTCCAATTACCGCATCGAATAACAGTTTCGCTGTAACCTCATTGTCTAAACAGGAGACACGATCGTCCCTTTCGTCGGCGACCATGAATTACCGTATGGAACATATGTTCCAGCTACCGTTTCGAACATGTTTTTCGCCGGAGTTTCATCGTCCGTCAGCCGCCGTGGCTCAGTTGGTTAGTGCGTTGGACCGCGAGTCGAAGGCAGCGACCCAGGTTCAAATACTGCCTGTAATAACACCTAAAAAAAATAACGGGAAAAACTCGTTTTCTCTTTCGGTGGCTGTCCTCTCAGCTGGAAATGGCAAACCTCTGAGAGTAAAAATTGCTTATGAAAGAGCTCCCAACCTGCCGTTCGGAACCGGCATAAAACTGTAGGTCCCTTCCACCCGCGTACAAATTCACACGCACAACACGGGTGGTTGCGGGAAGCTAGGCCTTAGTCTCGCGTAAGCGGGCTGTCGTGCCAGTCAATTATTTAATTATTATTCATCGTCCATACGGGAGACATGGCTAAGTCAACGTAAACGCTGATTGATTGGTTGATTCACTGCGCTTCGTCCATGTCTTGAAACAGCTTATACAGCTCGTTGTTGGTTCGTATTCGATAGTTGTCCCCAAATCGAACAGGGCCGAAGATTTTGCAAAGTACCTTTCTCTTAAACACCCCAAGGGCCGCTGTGTTATTACGCGACCTAGGGGCTCTTTCACTATTCTGTGCTTCAGATCGCTTATCTAAGGGAGGGAAGATACCTAACCCTACTGTGGCTTTACAAATTCCATTCTATCTGTATGCTATCCTCGTAGTATCACAACGTGTACTTCTGATGACATAAGGGTGTCTTTCACTATTCTATGCCTCAGACCGCTACCTTATCTAACCTAAGGTAGGAGAGATACCGCACCCTACCGTGGCTATACATATCCCATCCTGGCTGCATGCTATCCTCCTAGTATCACAATGTGTACATTTCATGGCCTAAGGGTGTCTATGCCTCAGACCGCCAATTTATCTAACCTAAAGTAAGGTAGATACCTAATCCTACCGTGACTTTACAAATGCCATCCGGGCTGCATGCTATACAATAGGCTAGTACTTACTTACTTACTTAACTGGCCATAACAACCCGCTATCGGGTTACGGCCTGCCGCAAAACTTCTCTCCAGGCGCCTCTGCTTTGCGCGCGCCTTCTCCAGTTGGTCACACCAAGTGATGACAGGGCCTCTTCAACTTGGTCCTTCCACCGGAGACACGGCCTTCCTCTTCGCCGTCGACCTCCAACCATCGCATCGAACACCTTTTTCGCCGGAGCTTCGTCGTCCATACGGCAGACATGACCGAGCCAGCGTAGCCGCTGGATGTTAATTTGCTGCGCTACGTCCATGTCCTTATACAGCTCATATAGCTCGTTATTGGTTCGTATACGATAGTCGTCACCAACACGAACAGGGCCGAAGATTTTGCGAAGTACCTTCCTCTCGAACACTCCAAGGGCCGCTATGTCGTTTCGTGTCATTGTCCATGCTTTAGCGCCATAGAGAAGCACGGGCAAGTTTTGTCGGTCGAGAGAGGTCTCTACTTCTCAATTGCCTACCGAGACCGTAGTAGCACCTGTTGGCAAGAGTAATCCTTCGCTTTATCTCCAGGCTGACATCATTGCTGCTGTTGATGGCGGTGCCAAGGTAGACGAATTCCTTGACAGCTTCAAAGGTATACCTGTCGGCCTCGACGTGAGACCCTAGCCGCTGCGAGTCCCTGCGTGTAGACAGCATATACTTCGTCTTGCCCTCATTTACCACCAGACCCATTTTGGCAGATTCTCTTTCGATAGCCGCAAAGGCAGCGGTGACATCTCGCTTGTTACGCCCGATGACATCAATGTCATCAGCGTAGGCAAGGAGCTGGACACTTTTGTTGAAAATTGTGCCATTGATGTACACCGGCCTTGCGCAGAACACTCTCCATGGTGAAGTTGAAGAGATCGCAGGACAAAGGATCGCCCTGTCTGAATCCTCGAACGGTATCAAATGGGTCGGAGAGGTCACTTCCAACCTTGACGGAGCTGCGCGTATTGCTCAACGTCGCTCTGCAAAGTCTCACGAGCTTTGCAGGGATACCAAGTTCAGACAATGCGGCATATAGGCGATCCCTTATCGGGCTATCGAATGCTGCCTTGTAATCGATGAAGAGATGGTGAGTATCGATTTGGTTCTCATGGGTCTTCTCCAGGATTTGGCGTAGAGTGAATATCTGGTCGATGGTGGACTTACCAGGTCTAAAGCCGCACTGATAGGGTCCAATCAGCGCCTTGGCGAGTGGCTTTAATCTTTCACATAGTACGCTCGTCAGGACCTTGTATGCAATGGGAAGTAGGCTGATAACCCTGTAGTTGGCGCATATTGTTGGGTCGCCTTTCTTCAGCACAGGGCAAAGGGCACTGAGGTTCCAATCGTTGGGCATTCGTTCCTCCAGCCATATTTTGCAGATGAGCTGATGCATGCACCCAATCAGCTCACCGCCGCCGGCCTTGAATAGCGACACGGCCCTCGTCAGGCTGGGCGGTGGCACATCCACACCGTCGTCGTCGATTGGTGCCGTCTGGACATCTTCACCACTGGCGGTATTGTTCCCTTCGTGCTCCTTCCACAACCTCAGTACACCCTGCGCATCTGTAACCAGATCCCCGTTTTCGTCCCTGCAAGAAGATGCCCCCGGCTTAAATCCTTCCATGAGGCGCTTAACTTTTTGGAAGAATTTTCGGGCGTCATTCCTGCTCCTGCCCTCCTCGATTTCCTCACGCATTTCGGTATTTTTCTGTCACGGCTCGCGTGGCAGCCGACTGCAGGGTCTTCTTGTAGGCAGCATTCTTCACTGCAGTGGCTGCGCGACACTCTTCATCGTACCATTGGTTTTTTGGTGGGCGTCGAAAACCAAGCGCATTTTCTGCGGCGGCGCGCATAGAGCGGGATAAGTGAGCCAATAATCCGCCGATGTCCTCAGTTGGAGAGGGGGAGCGACCGAGCTGGTTGGAGAGTTGAGCGGAGTAGGCTTCGGCTACCCCTTGTCATCGCAGCTTACTGATGTCTAGCTTTCTTCGCAAACTAGGTTGCGTGGTCTTCGCTGCCCAAAGACGCATGCGTACCTTGGCTGCAACCTTGTCCTGTCCATCGCATTTCCTGGATGGCGGTGATGTCAGCTTTACATTTCGTGAGGGCTTCCGCCAGTTGGATAGAGGCACCTTCCCCATAGAGTGTCCGAACATTCCAGGTGCATATCCTCAATTCGTGGTCCTTAAATCGTTTGCTGTGGTCGTCAACATTGTGGATTCCTTCCGAGGCTTTGTTTTTGGCTTTCATTGGTGGTAGATTTTACGTGGCGGGCACCAAACCCTGCGCACAACCCAAATTTCAAGTCCTGGGGATTGGACACGCTGCACACATTAGTTCACTATTCAGCGGGTGCCAAATAGCTATCCAGAAGGGCCGCGCGGAGGCTGTGTATCAGCTTGGATTGGACAGGGACAAGGATCGTTCTGGCGTTCGCTAGGTTGAACGCAATCAGAAACTTTACCTTTATAATAGGCTAGTGGCCCTTGATAACCGCAAGGAGTTTAGCCATTTGGAGTTTGGTTTTTTTCGCATCCCGGCGAGTTTGATCTGCTAATACTGAATGTCTCCAGCCTGTGCCATCTCCTGTCTGACGTAGCTAGGAAGTCCACAGAGATCTCGCTTCTGATGAGATTCATTAAAGTGTGGACCTCATCGCATCGCCCTGATTGACAACGAAACGCTCTTTCGTTACCCTTAAATGTTCCTATGTCTAGGAACCCAAATGAGGGTAACTGTCGATCGAGGTTCCAGCCTCGCTCCAATCCTAGACAAGTGATCGGTGAGTAGATACCAGCACCCATGCCACATTCCATTTTGGATCTACCTGTGTGGATTTAGGTGCCTCCTAAGGTGCTTCAGTTGTTGGGTCCATTCTTTTCCATTCAGACTTCGATGGCATCTTGATTGAGAACGCTTTACCAAAGAGTATATTGGGCGCTCTGTAGTCTGCCTTTCCATAAGGTCTGCCTTTCTAGCGTATTCGCTATTCTGTTTAGCTCTCTGTGTACCTGTGGAAAATTTCCTCAAAAAATTTTTTTTTTTATTATTATTATTATTATTATTATTATATTAAAATTATAATTGTTTTACGCTCTCAACCAGCTTCAATGTTAAACACATTGAAAAAGTGCTTAAATCACACAAAATGCCACTGCTTACAACAATAACAACAACAGTAGCAACAATGGCAACAGTATAGCCACCCGCTGGCAGCCCAAATTTAAAGCCATATTTTTGCCCACTTTGCGCGCCGCCAAACCACTGTCCGCCACATCCTTCTCCCTCCAATGCGCCCATTGAGACGGCACAGCGAAGTGCGCGCATCCATTGCCCCGCAAATGGGGCATCTGGCATCGATTTACGGCGCGCGCCATGCTCGTGCTCGTCCTCGTCGGCGACGGCGTCTTGGTCGTGGCTGTTGTCGTCGCCAACGTGCTGCGTGGCCGCCAGAAATGAAATGTCTCGGCGCGGCGCTGTGGAGGTGAATGCGGCTTGCAGGCCACTGCGCGGAAGCCGAGGCAGACTGAGCCAAATGCCAGTTGCGGAAATGATGAAAGCAACTAACACAAGGCACAGGCACTGACAGTGGCGCAGTTGTGGCGGGAGAGAGAGGGGCCAGAGGACTGGGCGCACATGATGTCGCCGTTGCCAATGAAGACGTCTTGCTGCTTGCTGCCGGCATGTGGAGGTGCGATGCGCGCTCGAGTGCGACGAGTGCGAGGCGTGTCGGTGTGTTGATATTTGCCACAAGTCGAGTGCGTCGGCGATGGCTTTGTTGGTGGGCGGCTGGAGGGTCGCGGCAGCTGCTTGGGAAGTCGTACAAGGACGCTGCCACAAACACAAACACACACACATACATACGCACGCTCGCCATTCGTGCCGCTGTTGGCTTCGTCGCCATTGCGCTGCGCGGAAAGCAGCCATAGTCGCAGTGGCCGTGGTAGTTGTAGTTGTGGCCGTGGCTGGGCGTGTGGCGCTGGATTTCAAAAAGTGTGTGCAAACTGAATTTAAACTTCTAATTTGTTCGGCGGTATCATTTTATGTGTTCACAGTGTTAACGTGTTACGCTGTTCTACGCGCTCTTATTGTTGTTGTTGTTGCTTTCTTCGCAATATAAAAGTTCTAACTTCCTATGCCATGTTACCATTGCCGCCCATTGCTTTGCTTAACGTTGGCTCGCTGTTGCTTTTACTTAGGCTCTGACGCTGCGGCAACGGCAACGGCGACAGCAATGACGATGGCGTCAAAAGTAAAGTAAGTTTGCCGCTTTTGCTCGCAGCTCGCTTTGTGGCTTTTAAATGAGTTTTTTCTTTCGTCTTTATGGCTTGCCAAGTTGTATCTGCGGTTAGTGGATTTTATTTTATACTTTACTTTGTTTTTGTTCTTGCCATTACACATTTGGCTTCTCTCTTTCGTTTGGTGCGCTCTTTGATTTTGTTATTGTTGTTGCCATATTGAAATGTGGCGCGTATTTTAAGGCTATTTGCATGTCAGACAGTTGATTGCATTTTTGTTGTTGACATTTTAATTCAACAAAATTTGGCGTAAAAGTGACGGAATCAAATTGGCGAAACGAGTAAAGTAAAAAATTTTGACAGTCAAGCAGCTGTTCGGGGCTGTCAACAGCAGTTCGTAATGTACCCTTTTCTAGCCATGAAAAATCAGTAGACTTTAGCTGTGTAAACTTAATTTATATCTCTCGCTTGGCAATCGATTTCTAAGATATCTTGATTTATCTTTTTTCCTGGCCGTCCTTTTCAGCTTCGTGGTCACAGCGAAAGTGAAGAGGAACTAAGATGACGTAACCATCCATTAGTCAACCGGGTGGCTCACATTGTTCAATTAATACAGTGTTGCCAAGTTGCAAACTGTTTGTTTCATAGATTACAGCTTTTAATTCGATTTCTCTATCCTAACCTAACATTTTCGATACTGACGATGACTGAAGCATTCAGTAAAGACTTCATACCGGAAAAAAGCTCTTTATGCTTTGATTCAGGCAAACATCAGCTGCCTCGAGTCACTAGCATTCTAGCCGAGCATTGCCGATTAAGAAAATACATGTTCCTTCTTGTGCTGGAACCAGAAACCACTTATAGGTTCTGTGCAGAAGCGAAGATAACAACGGAACTTGTCATCCTCCACTGCGATGCTGTATCTCACAGCAGGAGACAATACCTGGGCCAGCACGTTGCTAGAAATAAGGGGCTTTAAACTTTCTTGACCGTCGTTTCATTAGGTCAGAAAATCAGGCGGACGTTCTTTAATAACCAGTAAGGAGTACAAAAGATCAATCACTGGTCACAGTGCATAATAACTACTCATACTGCAATCTAATCTATCTCAGTCCAATTTATTTTAGGTTAGGATAGGTTCGAATGAAGTACTTCTCATGAAAGTACTTCTTATAAAGATCTTAATCTTAGAACCATAATGCCTGACGCAAGGAATTTAATTAGAATCTTCTTTGGTTTCTTCTCAACTTCCAAGGTGAGATGGTCAGCACAGGGACTTGATTAATGGTTTTGAGATTATGACCAAACTGTGTAAACTTTCGTATGGGAGAAGGTGTACAGTTCAAGAGATGTTTGATTCAAAAGATGTTCAGCACAGGGAGTTGATTAATGGGTCTGAGTTTGTGACCAAACTGTCTAACCTTCCGGATGGGAGAAGGTGTATAGTTTAAGAGATATTCGTTGTAGTGGTAACGCAATGGGTCCACTGTTGTTCACGTTAGTTCCTTTAGCAGCCATTTTAACCTATATCCTCCAGCCTAACTCAGCTTAGCTTAGGGCAGGCTAGAACGACAGCCTTCTTAGGAAAGCTCCCATAAGCAAATCGTACTGAATTTAAGATCCATAACGCTTGACGCGGGGTTTTAATTATATTCAATCAACCTTTGATTTTTTCTTTCAGGAGGGAGAGTGACAGCTTGGGAAGTTATTTAATGGTTAACTAATGATCATTAGGTGAAATGGTCAGCACAATTAACTAGTTGAGTAATTGATTGTTAATGATTCTGAGATTATGGCCAAACTGTCTAAATTTCCGGATGGAAAAAGGTGTACTCATCATGATTAGTCCAGTGAGGTGGGTATCCTCGATAGTCCAGTGGGTAGCGCGTTGGCTTCTCGCACCAGAGGCTCTAAGTTCGATTACTAGCTCGAGCTTGTAAAATGTTCATCTATTTCTAACGCTCTCCACATGAAGCAGATGAGAATTACAAGAATCGCACAAGTGTGCTTTTTTCTTTGTAGGTGGGGGGCGGCGGCGGGTGACCCCTTCCCCTATCCGCTTGAAATGTGCGTTGTAACACATGTTGCAAAAAACAGTGTAGCATACGCATTTAAAAAAACAAGTGAAATGTGTGGTATCACAATGGACCTTTCAGGCTCCCGAGTGTCTCTCTTACAGAGGCAGTCATCATAACCTAACTATTGATTCTGAGATTATGGATTTTTCAAAACTCCCGTGGGAAGGGAAAGGAGTACTTCAAAGGGTATGCTTTTTCATTATAATTCCACGGGTCATCTTTGGTAATCTTCTTCGCCATCCTAATCTATAGAAAGACAATTTAACTACAGATCCATAGTCATTGAAAAAATAGTTCGGAATTCTTATGATACCAACCTAGTTTAACCCAGATATGCCAAAGGTCTTCTATGTAACTATACCTAAATTTCAGGGTAGATATCGGTTTGGAAATTTAAAGCATATCTTGTGACCGCAACACCTTCAAACAGGTGTACTACATGTAGTACGGTCGGCATGGCTGGGTTAAGCAGTTCATCAACTAATGTGATCATATGTGACATGTGACTGTATCGCAGCTGGTAGTTGCTGAGGTATTCATAGTTCTTAGTTTTCTTTGTATTGGCCTTCGAATTTTTGTAAATTTCAGTTTCCTCTTTATTTCAACTAAACGTTTTCTAACAAATCTAACGTTTTCCCCTTTTAGGTTTGAATCCTTTACCCGAAATAATCCTCTGAATCTCTAATAAACAACTGCACCAATTTTTCCTACGTAAGTCATCAACACAATTCCCATTCAACGACGGCAACAATTTCTTAAATTATTATCAAACTCATAGTTGACTTAGTTGCATATCGCCATTTCGGTAAGTTTATTGAACTTTATATATTTCGACATCAACAAAAATCGTCCAGCAATTAAGATGAAAATAAATGCAGCATTTGTTTCGCTCGACTTGAAGTGTTTGTAAAATTAATTAAACCCAAGCAGCTGCACTCGAGAACATTAGAAATTAAAATCAAAAGCATCGTGTGGAAACACAAAGCAAACACACAGCTTCCCCTCCCTCCCCCGACACATGCAATATCACTTCGCATGGTGCAAACGCAGGCGATGCGCCGAAAGGAAGTGCACTGCTGGGGAAGAGGAGTGCAAACAAAGAAATCTGGCTGGCAGACGTGCGAGTCGAGCGCGCCAAAAATGCCAACAAGAGCGCATGACACCCCTCTCAAAGCAAAAATATAAATAAAAACAAAAAAAACTTGAAGCAAAAAATAACAACAGGTAATTGCTGGTGGCAGGATCAAGCAGGACAAACAACCCCTGAGAAATGTGCGAGTGAGTGCACGAATTTGTGTGCGAGCGTAAATAAATAGTCGTACCTACTTACATATCTGGGTGCCAGCAAGAAATCATAATTGCAGCAGCGCTGATAGACATCAGCTGGGCACTGAAAGGAAGCCATGCAAAGGCTGCCAAAGGTGGAAAAATGGGAGAGGTAAAAAAAAGAAAACAAATGCAACAGAACTCAGCTGTTTTGTATGAGTGGAAAAACATATGAAATAAGCATACGCAGAGTTTTGAGTAGTGGAAAAAATCATGGAAGAAGACTAGAAGCGGGTGATGTAACGTAGGAAAGTTAGTCAGGATGGCAGCTGAAGGCGTTTAAGAATCAGTTTGAGCTCAAAGTAAAGACGTCTGGAGTGTTTGGAAACTCTGAACAAACGAGTAGTTATCTGCCTGATTCTGACTGTCGACGGACAGGTCAATAGTTTTGGAAGGAACGAATAAGGAACTCAGTTTCAAAACCCAGGAGATGGAATCATTTTCTCTCGAGGGATGGGAAACCCTGAACAGATGCGTTTTATTTTGAGTGTCTGATTCGGACTGTCGACTTAACGAGTTTTAACGAACGAATAAGGAACGGAGCTCCAAGAACCAGTAAATGGAATCATTTCTTAGTAGATTCATAGTAATTTCTTACTCCTTGTCAATTACCCGGTGTTGGGAAACTAGCTGTTGAAAGAGATATAGGAAAGTATATTGCGGCAGGCCAATCGCCCACCATGGCAGAGCAATACAACCGATTATCAGAATCAACCCAGAATCGTGTAAGATGGAAGAGTCTTGAGAAGGCCCTATGCTCCAGAAACGATTGAACAAGGAAAACAAATATTAAAGAGTGTATTGAAGAATAGATATTGGGAATATTGCAATCTTCAAGCATAGATTGTAAAATTACTTGAGTCCGGCTTGTGGCACCTTGCTTATATTCCCATCTATGACTTCTGCAACGTCAGAGAAGCTCAAGCTGTGTCGTTCTGGTATTTCTAAGCCAGAAACAGACAAGGATATCATGCACAGTTGCGTCTTTACAAAGAGTCCGTTCGATAGGAGAATAGTCACATCTTCAGAAAGGGTCTATCTGTTAGCAGGATAGTTACTCCTTCACGAAGAGACTGTTTTAAGGTAGAATAGTCACAACTTCACAAAAAGTTTTCATAAGAAAGGGTCTTCAGAAAGGGTCTGTCTTTTAGAACGATAGTTACTCCTTCTCGAAGAGCCCATTTGACGGGAGGAGAATCACTACTTTACGAAGAGTGTTCGTTAGAAACTTAGTTACATCTTCTTAAAGGGTCTTTCCGTTAGAGAGTTAGTACTCCTTCACGAAGAGACTGTTTGATGATAGAATAGTCACTATGTACTTCACCAAAAGTATTCGTTAGAAGCTTAGTCACATCTTCAGAAAGGATCTGTCCGTCACGAAGAGAATTCGTTAGAAGCTAGTCATATCTTTAAAAAGAGTTCTGTCCGTTAGAAGGATAGTTACTTCTTAACGAAGAGACTGTTTGACGGCAGGAGAATCACTAGAAGTTAGTCACTTAGTCACAGCTTCATCAAGAGGTCTTTCCATTAGAGAGGTAGTTACTCCTTCACGAAAGACTGTTTGATGGTAGAAGAGTATTTGTTAGAAGTTTAATCATCTGGGTCTGAGTAGGAACACGTCCTCATCTTTTACATAATATTCCAATACCCCATTTTAGCCATTGCCAACTATGAAACCTCAACACTTTGGGCATCTTCTCCGATAATCTTGCCGAGTTAACGTTGATAAGTACTGGCGGTATTGACCACTTCATAAAGGAATCTCTGAAATCAGTACTTATTCGTTAGCCCAGGAAGTTGCATCTAACTACGAAGGATCTCTACTTTCCTGAACTTCTTCGATAGTTATCCACATTTTCACGGGGAATCAAAGGTCACTGCGTCATTCTTGCGCGACCTACGATTTATGCAGAATATGCGAAGATAACGATGCAGTGGAACCAATTGAGCACCTTTTATGCCACTATCCATTACCACAGGAACCACGGCTCCGGACTCTTGGAGCTAGGTTCTTTGATGGACTAATGGAAAGCAAATGCACAGATTTCTGATTGACATAATTTTCTCGCCAAGGCCAAATGGTTTCCAAAATATCCTATCTGAATCTATAGGGAACCCAACAAAGAAAGAAGGGCACCGGTATTCTAAACTGCAGGGACCCACAGTGACAGAAACGAACATTTGTTTGCGCGTTTAATTGTTCATTCAGTAATTTAGTGGTTTTCACCATATCTCTTGAGTCAGCTGTTACCAAAATGAGCCAAGCCCGTGGACCAATGAAATTAGTTTTATCTTCTTTATCTTAGTTGTATCTACTTTTATTGATATTGATATCACAATGCGGTACAGTGGAGTTACTTCTAGGCAGCCACCCAACAAAACCCACTCAATCGAATCTAACCTAAACCATACAAAACTAAGCCATGTTACCTCAAGGCTTCAGTCATCCAACAAAAACAGACAGTTCCATAGATCGTTGGAACTCAGTGAGTGTAAACAAGCAGCATTCATATGAAAGGAGTTAAATCTTCTGAGAAGAGTTCGTAGACAGAAAGGGAAATGATATTTTACAAAAAGTTTTTTAAGATTTTGTGGATTTTATAGTCTTTGTTTAGCTCAATAGACTTTCTCCAAGGTTTCTTTAATTTGTTATATGTCCTCCAAAGGAGAACATATTTGTCTTGTTCTTTATTTACAAAGAGTAAGAACTGCCTCAGTCACGATTCCTTGTTGAAATTTGCACAAAGGGAGTTAAAAGAGAAGAATTTCCAATTCAACACTCAGTCCACTTGTTTAAAAAACCTACTCTCGGCACATTGCGAGAGCCATCCTTAAAGAGCAAATTCAAGGCTCTCTTAAATTTGCTCTCTTGCAAAAGAACAACATTTTCATTATCCTTAAATATGTGCGAGTACCTGCCGCTGTTTCAAGCCCTAATTGCCAAAAGCAGCGTATGTGAAGCATACAAAACGAGCTGCTAAGAGTGAGAACAACAAAAACAACAACAAGAAAACAATTGTCAGGGTAAATGCCCTGAAACGCCATGCGATCGGCTGAAACCCAAAGCCCGGTAACCACATGCGAGACCGTAAAAAACTCACACCTGGCTCACACACCGAGTTCAGCTGGGGTTGTTGCTGTTTGTGTGTGTCTCTACTTATTTTGCTGCATGCTTTTGTTGTTGCCTTTTTGCTTAAATTCCTTAACAACGCAGACCGGCGATCGTGTTCGGTGTTCGCGTTTGTCTGCCTGCATGCCGTGGCGCAGAGTTGTCAACCTGACCTGCGGCCACCGCGCACTTTTATTGCCTGTTGACAACAATAAGAACAACTACAACAACTGGTTGCAGCAGTCAGTCGATCGATCGATCGTTTATTGTTGTTGTTTTTTTTTTAGTTTGGTGCAATTGTTGCCTGCTCAACTGATCTTTAACCCGCTGGCGCAATTCGCCAAAAACCAACGCACACACATACACAAACAACTTGCATGCCGCTGCTTGTAATGAGTTGGCGCTGTAACGTAATTACAGGACTGCGACCACGTTCACTGGTTC
Organism: Melieria crassipennis; assembly: GCA_963668005.1. Lineage (NCBI taxonomy): Eukaryota > Metazoa > Arthropoda > Insecta > Diptera > Ulidiidae > Melieria > Melieria crassipennis. The sequence goes on from OY764962.1 coordinate 49,180,168, forward strand.
ACGCGCAGCGTTCGTTGTACGTTTCGCGACAGTGGGCGTGCGTTGTCAGTTAGCTGCTTGGTTGGTTGTTTGTTTGTTTGTTTGCTGCTTGTTAAGATGTTGTTTCTGTATTGCAATTATGCTGGCCATTTAAAGTGGCGGTCTTCATTAGCATTTTCGCATTCAATGATTATCACTTTGTCGACTGGCAGCTGGTGATTTATGTAATTATCCAAAGTTTGATTACATATCACAATCCAGTTCGATATTTTTGCAATAAGTTTTATCACAGAATAAACAGTATTGTATTGTTTGTTCTGTGGTTTTATTGTAGGATGTGGTTTATAATGGGTTAAGACTGCATGCTGTATGGATTTCAAGTTGTAAGCATTTAGAAATGATCCGATTTTGCATGTCCTACCAGTGTCGAGAAGCTATATTTTGCCTAATCCAATGTGGTTCATAAAGGGTTAAGAATTCATTCTTCAGAGATTTAAAGTTGTAAGCAACCAGAAATTATCAGATTTTAGATCTCCTACCAGTGCCGAGATATGGTTTTTTGTCTAATCCAATGTGGTTCGTAATGGGTTAAGAATGCATTCTTCATGCTTGTGCTTGAGCTTGTGCTTGAGCTGGAGCTTGTGCTTGAGCTTGATCTTGTGCTTGAGCTTGTGCTTGTGCTTGAGCTTGTGCTTGGTCTTGATCTTGATGTTGATCTTGTGCTTGAGGGTGTGCTTGAGCTTGTCCTTGAGCTTGTGCTTGAGCTTGTGCTTGAGCTTCAGAAATGTTGAATATAGATTTGAAAGCTAATATTTATTAAATTTTTTATATTTTCCATCTCAGTGAGATGTCATCTTTTGTCCAATCCACTGATGACCACTCACTACTCAATGATAATCACTAATCTAATCACTAGGGATCGGAATTATATGCAAGTGCATATTTTTTTGGAGCTTCCGATTTGAACGGGACCAAGACAGAAACTATTTTTATTGAAAAATATTAAGAATGAGCTAATATATACACTGCATATTTGCATATTTTGCATATTTTTGCATTTTTTGCATAGTTTTTGCATATAAATCCGATACCTACTAATCACTGTTGAATGCGTTTTTAAATATCCAATAATGACTAAATCCCACCAACATAGGAAACTCGCCTTGCATCGCACTAAAGTCAGACGCATCGAGGCGGAACTTTACTCATAAAACTGCAACTAAAACAAACAAAACCAAAATAAACCCAAATTGCATGGCAACTAAATAAAACAACCAGAACAACAACAACAACAACAATATGAAATAAGGCGTAATATTAGAAAACTTGAAAAGCTGCTAACGGAGCGCCGCAATGCAGCCGACAAATGAAGCGTGCACCAGACACACAAACACACACATACTCACAGAGACAAAGACTCACATGAGTACGCATCAGCCTGTGCATGCAGAGCGACATTAATTTCAAACTAATCACTCTTATAAAAACTGTGAATTGAATTTCAAGCAGCAGCACACAGATGCAACGACAGCCAGACCGACCCGAGCAGCCAGGCAGCAAAACGGTTAGCAGCAACCTGGCAGATAGCGAGTGCACACAGCCCGTAGATACGCGTTCCATAAACACACAGCGTGCGCGTACGCCACATGACAACACGGTCGGCGAACGGCAAGGAAGACACACACACACACACACACATACAGAGACGCCGTGCGCCGGTGGCGCACTCACTCAGCTCATTACTTACAAGTCAGGCATATAATAATAATTCCATTCATAATGCCCGCTGATCCAGCTTTACTTTACACGGGACGACAGATGAGCGAACAATTGAACGGACGGACAGAGATGGACGGACAGAACTGGACGACTAGAAATGGACGGACAGTGGAGGACGGATGATGGATGGATGAACAGAGTAGAACGTATAGTTGTGGAAGAATGCATGGCTAGTGAGATCTGAACAGAAGAACGGAAGAGAGCTGTTAGAGGAACGGATGACCGAGCAAGAACAGACGACTTAAGGGGGTGTCAGATGGAAGAGCTGGACGCGTAAGAAGCTGGACAGACGTACAGACAGTCGAATGAGCACATGGACGAAAAAAAGACAGCCAGACGAACAGACCGTCGAACAGAGAAGGAGAGAAAAAGATGCGCACCAGTAAGTAATGGCTAGACGGGTGAATAAACGAACAAGGCAGACAGGCAGACAGACAAACAAGTAAGGACAGACAAAGAGAATAAACGGAGATGGAACGTACAGACGAAGGCTAAACGGGCAAGTAAGGACAGCTAGGTGGGCAGACGTACGGAGAAAGAAGTGCCGACAAGTGATAGTAGAAGTCTGACGAAGAAGAAAGACGGAAAAGTAAGAACGGACAAAAACAGATGAAGAAATAAGGACAAAAAGACAGTCGAAGAACGAGAATTGCATCTTGATAGACAAACATATGTAGGTACATATGTACATATTTATGTAAATGTTAGGATGAACAATAAAGACGAACAAATAAGGACAGAAAGTCTGACGAACAAACAGTTAGACAGACAGTCAAAAGTTGCTGTAAGGACGGACAAATAAGGATGGAAATGTATGAATGGAGAGACAAATGAACGAACAGAAATGCATTTAGACAGACAGACTGTAAGGACAGACAAGTAATGATGGACAAAACAAAAAAAGGAAAGACAAGAAATGAACAGAAAAACATTTAAATATTGAGATAGACAGAAAGACGGACGGGCAAGTAAGGATGGAAAAGTAAGAATGGAAAGACAAAACAACGAACAGAAAAGCATTTAGATAGACAGACAGACACATGTATCTGTACGGATGGACAAGTAAGGACAGAAAGATAGGACGGACAGGTAAGAACGATAAGACAGGCGGACAAACAGAAATGCATTTAGAATGACAAAAGTTGCTGTAAGGACAGAAAAGTATAGATAGACAAATAAACACAAAAAAGTAAGAACGGAAAGACAGGCAGCCAAACCGAAATAAACTTGGACAGACGGACGGGCAGTAGATACAGAAAAAAAGGCTGAACAGAGAGACAGACATGTAATTAGGGATAGACATACTTATGGACAAGACAAACGAACGGACAGTAGGTACGGATAAAAGAGCGGAAATAATAGAAAGACAGTCGAATGAAGGGAGAAGCTTAGTCAGAGATGATGGATAAGTAAGGATGAATAGTAAGGACGCATATTGATAAAAAGAAAAGGCATTCAAATAGACGGACAGAAATGTAAGAACGAAAAGACATACGAACGAACAAAACGAAGGAGTCAGACAGACGGATAATCAAAACGAAAACAAACACATAGAAATACAAATAGAACAATAGACATGCTATTAAATTGAGAACAGCAGATAGATGGTCGGATAAACAAGGACAGTCAGATAGAGAAGAACAGAGTGACTGATAGATAGACAAGGACAGTCAGATAGACACATAGTGACTGATGGATAAACAAGGACAGTCAGATGGACAAAGAAAGACAGAGGACTGTTGGATAAATAAGGATATTAAGATAGAGAAGGACAGAGGGACTGAAGGACAACCAAGGATACCCTGATGGTTAAAGAAGGACAGAGTGACTGATGGATAAATCAGGGTAGTCACAAAGAAAGATAAAGAAGGTCAGAGGATAAACAAGGACATTCAAATAGACAAAGAAGGACAGAGTGACTGTTGGATAAACAAGGACATTCAGATAGAGAAGGATAGAGGGACTGGAGGACCACCAAGGACAGTCAGGTGGACAAAGAAGGACAGAATGACTAATGGTAAAACCAGGAAAGTCAGACAGCCAAAGAAGAACAGAGTGACTGATGAATAAGCAAGGAAAGATAGATGGACAAAAAAGACAGAGTAACTGTTGGTTAAACAAGGACCGTCAGATAAAGAAGGAGAGAGTGACTAATGGGTAAATAATAAAAGTCAGATAAAGAGAAAGGAGAAGGAGAAAGGAGAAGAACAGAGCAACTGACAGACATATAAAGAGGACTAGACGCATGACCGAAGAAGGACTCAAAGACGGGCTGGACAATTACTGACGGCCGCATGGACAGGCGAACGAAGAAAAGCAGAAGACAGACATACGGACACAAGGACGCTCGGACAGACAGACAGCACAATGAACGAACACATATAGCGATGTGCTATTTGTGGACAAATATTCTGACTGGCGCGGAAGAAAGCGCGCAAAGTGCTTGCCTGAACAATAACAGAACAACGACGAGTGCAAAGCAAATCAATGGCAAAACGAATGAAGGCAGAGTCCGATGTGAACGAGACGCGCCAACGAACCCCAAAGGCGAACAATGCAATGCAGCGCTCACCACCCCGGGGCCTAAAATATTTCGCACTCGGTGCTGCTGCTGTGATACAGAATTAACAACAACAACACAATGAAGAAGGTTAATGTGGCGCGGACTGTGTGCCGCGCATGTCGAGCATTCAATGCTGGAAACACACTGAATGCGGCGCAACTTTCTGCTGACGTTTTCAATTTTCATTTATTTTTTTGTTTTGCTTTGTCGTTTTGTTTGATATAATTTTGTTCTTGTTGTGGTTGTTGTTGTTGTTGTGTAAGTATTATGGGAATGAAAAATGGAATACATTTGCGGTGAGACATGTCGGCATGCAGGCGTGAGCTATGTATGCAGATTAGAGAGCTGCATCGGATACCTTTTTACTGCACATGAGAAGTTTGTTGTCGGATACGTATGCTTCACTTACTCGATCGCCGTCGAGTATGTATACTGCTCTTACTCGCTCTCCCGCTCACGCGTAGAGAAGAGAAGAGAAGCACAGAATTTCGGATAACAACGAGAAGGAAGCCGCGAAAAAGCGGAAGCCGAAAAATCGGAACATGAAAAAATAGGAACATGTAAAAATAGGAACATAATAGCAAAACTTCCGCGAGTATGAGGTACCTTCCTACGGAAGCTCGAGAATTTTTTCAGCTTCAAGGTCAACGGCAGACCAGATATTGCTGCTGCTAATGGCGTTGTGGTTGGACTTAGAATGTTTTTGCTATGTTTATGCAGTTACTGCATTGCAGTAAATTGATTTAAAATCTTAAAATATAGTTATATTATTTATTATAGTTATATGTATTATTAATTTTTCAATACTTATTGTAATTAAATATTTTTAAATCAATATAAATGAAAATTAAAATATTTATTTATTAGTTATTTTATTTATTTATTCATTTATCATCCTGTAATCAAAATTCGAGCGATTACGCGTGGAAGCTGAAATCAATGAATGTTAATGTGGGAAGGGAAAGGTTTTTTATAAATTAATATTTACAATAACATATATTTGTTCATATTATTCGTTAAAAATAACTAAACAAATATAAAATACAAAAAATTATGCTTCGCGCAATGCGCGCAATGCTTTGCAACATTCCTTTGAAGCACATTCAACTCAAACTTCACAAAGTATTTGCGGTACCTCATGCAGTTTCAAATCTTCCGACATACTCGACACCTTCCGCGAGCATTTGCGCTTCCTCATGCAGTTCAAACCTTCCGACATACTCGACAGCTTCCGCGAGTAATTGCGTAGCAACGAGAAGGAAGTCTGCTAGCGTCGATTCGCAACGAGAAGCTGCTCGCTCAGCGTCGAGTAACAACGTGCAGTTACTCGACAATTTAGAGGTACCGAAAAATGAGTACCTTTTTTTCGGCTTCTCTTCGGATACGTGTTCCGTTTTTAAAACTGCACGTGAAGGCATCGAGTATAAATGGATTTATGCAGCTCTCTAATGCAGATTATGGTCGCATACGCGGATCGGCACATTTGAATGATGAAAAATAAAACATTTGAATGATTTGCATTGCGCGTTTTGGTCACTTGGAGAAGAGCAAACATGTTGCTAAAGAAAAATGTCAGTTTAGTTTTATTTTTTTAACTTTAACTAAAGAATTTACTAAAGTTTGCATAAATGTTTGTAGGCGAAGCAGAATTGTAGAAAGAAAATCGGGGCTGGATAAAAATCTGTGACATCTCTTCTGCTTAGGACTGAGATCAGGCAACAACGACTGAGTTCATCAAGAGGATAATGACTCCGGAAACACCGGAGTCGCCTTTGCCCGGTCTGGAAGCAAGAAAAACAAAGTTCGCATTATTATTTTTTTGAAGATCCGGGCTTGTCATCAGGACTGAGACCAGTTCTTCAAGAGGATAATGACTTCTAAAACACTAAAGTCGCCTTTCTCCAGTCTGGAAGCATGAAACCATAGTTTCAATGTTAGATTAACCCACTCAAAGAGCCAATGAGATACAAAAGCTTCAAGGAAGACAATGAGAAGACAGTCATTGAAAATTCAAGAGGATAATGACCCCGAAACCCCCAAAGTTTCTTTTGTGTGGCATGAAAGCAGAGTTTGAATGATACACTGAACCACTAAAAAAGCCAATGAGATACAAAAGCTTCAATATTCCAGAAAATTATTCTTCTTCGACTGAAATATGTTTTTTCTTTTTTTGAAAATCCAAGTTCGCAGTCAGAACTGAGACCAGGCAATAATGACTGAGTTCTTCAAAAGGATAATGACTACTGAAAGACCAAAGTCGTCTTTGAGTGGCCTGGAGGCATGAAAACATAGTTTGAAAGATAGAAGAACCCAGTCAGGACTGAGACCAAAACAATGACTGAATTCTTCAAAAGGATAATAACCCTGGAAACACCAAAGTTGACTTTGAGTGGTCTGGAAGCATAAAAACATATTTTGAATAATAGAAGAACCCAGTCAGGACTCATACCAGACAACAATGACTGAATTCTTCAATAGGATAATGATCCTGTAAACTGAATGTAAACTGAGTTTGAATGATAAAAGAACCCAGTCAGGACTGAGACCAGACAACAATGACTGAATTCTTCAAGAGGATAATGATCCTGGAAACACCAAAGTTGACTTTGAGTGGTCTGGATGCATAAAAACATACTTTGAATAATAGAAGAACCCAGTCAGGACGCATACCAGACAACAATGACTGAATCCTTCAATAGGATAATGATCCTGGAAACACCAAAGTTACCTTTGTGCGGTTTGGAAACATGAAAAGTGAGTTTGAATGATAGATTAATCCACTCAAAGAGCCAAGGAGATGCAAAGCTTCAAGGAAAACAATTAGAAGACAGTCACTGAAATATGTTCATCAGTCAGAACTGCGACCACCCAACAATGACTGAGTTCTTCTGAGTTATCTGAGAGGATAATGACGCAGGAAACACCAAAGATGCCTTTGTGTATCCTGAACACATGAAACAGAATTTGAAAAATGCTCCAAGATTCCAGAAAATTAAAAGGCAGTCATTTAAATTTGTTTGTTCTTTTGTTATTTTATGATGTAAGAAAAAGTATTATGCATCGATTCTGCTGCCGGCAGCCTTCAAACTTTGACTTTCCCCAACTCTCTAAAAATGTTTAGAGTTTATATTTGTATCATACTTATTTAACAATTCTCTTCTTGCTGTCTGTCGCAATGCGCTTTAGGCAAATATTTATTGACTTTATTTTCTTAAAAAAAAAAAAAAAATAACCAACGCGCGCATAATCGGCTCAGCATCGAATTCTGCACGCAGCCAGCGCCATGTCCGCTGTTCGCTCTGTCGCTCTGGCAAGGACGACTGTCTTCACGCGTCGTTTGACCTTATAAAATGCGGTTGCACGATCCAAATCCCTAACAGGCGCCGTAAGCGCGTTCGCCTCTTAGCTGCGGCACCTCGCATGGCTGCCGCGCAACGTTGGTGTTTAGGTTTGTTTGTGTGTGTGCAGCTGCGTGTCTTGCAGCCACATTTTTTATCGCTTACTTATCGTGTCGTAAATTTGACAAAAACGAAATTGATTTTTCGCCCTTTTAACGCACTGCCAGTGCAAGCGACTTTCTCGCTGGCAAGCAAAGCGCTTTCGTCGTCGAAGCGCAGTGGCCGCAGACTTTAAGCTGGCAGAAATTACGAGTTGCCACAGCGGCAGAAGGGCGCAATCGAAAGGAAAATGTGCGCACCCAGGAAGCGACACGGCCCGGACAATGACAATGGAAAATATTGTTGCTACTTTTTCTTCTCATTGCTTCTTCTCATCTTTGAGCCAGCGCTCCCCTATTTTCCTGGCAGTTCAGTTCGCGCGCACAACTCGGTGCTGGAGACATCAATGCGCCACGGAAAATTACAGCAGACGATGCTGGCCCTGCACGTACGTACATACATACATACAAACATAGAATACTTATATATGTGTGTGTGGTTTCTCAAGTGGAGTGAGTTCGTTTGCCGCTTTCCCAAACGCTCACTGTTTCACAGATTTATTTATTAAAGTTGCTCTAATGCCAGCCAGCGGCTCAATGGTTGCTCAACAACAACAACAACAACAACAACAACAACAACAACAACAACACAACATCAGCCAACAACGCAACAATTTTCCCCCTCGCCTCTTAATCTCACTTTGTTTTGTTTTTGCTGCAACATTCCTGAAAAACATTTTCTTGCCGTATTTTCTGCTTGATTTCATTTGACATTCGCTGTCGTTGCTGCTATTTCAGATTTATTCCGACTTTAACAAACAGTCAATGATTGTTGTTGTTGTTTGTCGTAGCCGCAAGTGTGTCGGTAGCTGCTGTACAAGTATGTGTAGTATTTGTTGCTGACAACTGTTGTAATCGTTTTGTTATGATTACAATTTTAGAGTATTTTTTCAATATTTTTGTGCTTTAAACGGAGGCCGCCAATATTTTTGTTGTGTTGTTGTTTATTTAGGCTGCAAGCATCTCAAAGAGGAAGAGGAAGCAATTTATGGCCGAAAGTTACTTAATATTAGCTTATTTGTTTTATTAAATAAATATGAAAAAAATTAACTTCAACTTCTCTGCATTTGTTCTGATTTATGCTCAAGAAGGAAGAATTACCTGAGACACTGCAGTCATCAATGGCTCTGAACTATGAAAATAAACAAATTCAGCTGAGTTGTCAATCTTGCCTTTGCCAACTTCTCGGCCCTCAAAAATTTTGTACAGTTAGTCTTAAGAGCAAGTTTTTAGTAATAAAGTCAACTATTGGTAAAAAATTTCCAGTTTTTATTTTGAAAGGAAAACTTAATTCGCGCGAAAACTGGGCATCACCGAATCGGTTGATTGCAGGACATGCAGAGAAATTGGTGCCAAGGAAACCCTGGAACACATTGTCTGCTCCTGTCCGGCTATCTCAAGACTACTTACGACTTACTTAGGGTTAGAGGAGGTCCCCAGCCATGACATCAAGTCGCTGCTGAGCTTCGCTAGGAACACCCGCATTCTCACAGATAATTTTTACGTCGATATGTAACACTAAGGAGCTCCAAATGGTATCGCTATGGACCCAATAGGGTCTATGCGTGACCTACTTGGTCAGCCAGCTTACCCAACCTAATCTAACCTAACAATGGGCTTTTATGGCCTAAGTGAGCTCCGCTTTAGGGCAGCCATTCCTACCTACATACCCAACCAACTTTTTAAATATATCAGGGGACAATTTAATAATTACTTCTGCAAGTCATTAAAGCTTCTTTCAGACTTGTACCGATGCATCTGATATCAAACCAAGAAGAACCCATGATGTTCATTGCTCGTTGCTTTAAGTGGCCTTTGGAAAGTTTCAGTTTTTTGTATCAAGCAAAGATTTTGCTAAAGGTCAGACTCGCACTGAAGAACTATTCAACAGGACAAGAAGAACAATTGTTCGAAGCCTTTGATGTGACTTTAGAAGCTACACTTTCTTCGGTACGATGTCTTTTAGAAAGCTACCGATTTTCCCAAAGTCGTAGAACAGGTTTACACTGAATCGTATCATTCACCAAGTTAAGAACTCATTATACCCACTGCTTTCGATCTTTCTAAACCCGTTGGACAGATAGAGCCAAGAAGAACCTATTGTTCCATGCCCTAAGTGTCTTAGAGAGCTGCACTTATTTGTTTTTTGTATCTTTTAGAAATATCCCGATCTTTCGAAAGTTGTTAAGCAGACTTGCACTGAATCGTACCATTCATCAAGCCAAAAAGAACCCATTATGTCCACTGTTCTGACAAATAGAGACAAGAGGAATCTATTGCTCAATGCCCTAAGTATATTTACGAGCTCCACTTCCATAAATGGTTTTTTTGTTTTAATGGTACAAATCTTTCTAAAGTCACCGAACAGATTTACACTCAATCGTAAGGTTCATTAAGTCTAGAAAAACCCATTATACTGGTTGTTCTCGATCTTCCTAAAGTTGTTAGACAGATAGAGACCAGAAGAATCCATTCTTCATTAAGTGCCTAAGTGCCTTTAGGAGATACACTTCCTTAGTTTAGATGTCTTTTAGAAAGCTTCCAATCTGTCTAAAGTCACCGAACAGATCTACACTCAATTGTACCGTTCATCAAGTCTAGAAGAATCCATTGTTCTATGCCCTAAGTGCCTTTAGGAGATACACTTTCTTAGTTTAGAAGAAGAAAGAAGATTCCATCATATCCATTGCTCAGTACACTTATGGGCCAGTTACTCATGACATAACTTAGTTTTACTTGTCAGCTAGCACGACCTGGCATACCCGAAAGCTGTACAACTGGTTACCCGAGACATAGAACATAAACTTAGAACTTAACCGTAAACTTAGAAATCTGTTTCGTTTTGGTTTTTAAGTTTATGTTTACGGAAAACGCAAAAAATGTTGCCACTCTCTTCGGAATGAATTGAAAAGTAAACAAATGAAAATAATTTGTAAAATATACAAAATGGATTGCAATTTTTATTAGTTTCGTAAATATATTAATAATTTTAGTCGTTGGATGCTCAAACATTTAATAATAGCAAGTAAAAAAATGTCGCGAAAAGTTTGAATTTGATTGTTCACGAGATGGAGAAATCGAAGTGGCAATATTGTCTTATAAAAAACAAATTATAAATAAAAAAAAATTGACAAATCAAAAAAGAAAACGGCAATGGGCGACGAAAAGTTTGTGTGTCTGGTGCAGGAGCACCCAGAGCTTTATAACAAAAAAAGCCCACTTTTCAAGCTCAACGAGAGGAAGAAGTCAGTGTGGGATGCTATAGGGAAAGAACTGCAATGCCCAGGACAGCGTTTTTCCACAAATTATAAATATCGCACAATTCAAACAATAATTCCCCAATTTGTTTTGCCTTCCATATTTACGTTTTAAATTTGTTTTATTTTCGTTTTGTCAAAAAGGAAAATCAGCTGATTTTTAAGTTTATGTTTACGGAAATAAAGTTTTGAGTAATCGCTCAAATTTTCTAAGTTTATGTTTATGGTTAAGTTTATGTTCTGTGTCATGAGTAACTGGCCCATTAGGGTCTTAGTGAGCTTCAGTTTTGTCAAGTGAAGTTAATTCAAGTGAAGATTTTGATGTTCTGAGACCCAAAGTAACTTTTACTTGCAGAAGAAATCATTCTTCACTAAAACTTCAAGCTGGCATCATGGTTGCTGGTAACGTTTCATTCAGGTGTAGGTGTCATCAACGTAGTTGTTGTTTAGGATTGATCTATTTACAGACCATTTTCGCTTTCAGCGATCCAAAATTGATCTAGAGAATAGTTTTTTTATGAGAATTTCTTCTATAGTTAGTTTAGTTCTATTCGAAACGATGAGATACCGAATCTGATTTAAAGCACCAAATCTATGAACCAATGCTGACTATTGAATACAACAAACAACGCTTTTCATCAGCAATTTAATACATACACATACATACATACACATGTTTGTGGTTCATTGCGTTTAATACCGACACAACAACAACAAAGGAATCTTTGCAATCATATCGGATAAATCAGCTAATGTGTATGAATGTATGAGTGCACAGGTACGCGGACGAGAGCGTCAAAGAAACAATAACAACAACATCAAAGGTGTACTTGTAACAAACAAACAAACATGCCAACATTTTGATGTTCATATATATATAAACGTATACATACAAATATATGAATATGTGTAAGTGTGTGTGCAGTGTGTGTGCGTGTGGGGTCTAATAAAACTAATTGTAAATAACGTTAATTAGAAGCTAAACAAGCGCGCCGCGATGCCACAGCGGCGCGTAGGCTGCGCTGCTTTGGTTGCTGCTGTTGCTTTCGGTGTTGCTTTTGTTGTTGTTTTTGGCGTTGCTGATGTGAGCAACTAAATAAATGTGTATGTTCGCACATTTCGAGTCACTTTGCGGCACAGCCGCCAACGCCCACTTGTGCCGCCACCAAACCGACTACGCAAACAATCCCAACAAAACCAACAACAACAACGACAACACTTACCAGTGCTGAACACACGATTTTAGGATGAACACACGGCAGCGGCGCCTGCGACACGCCCGGAAACACCCCCCACAGATTAGAAATTAGAATCGTTTCAGGCTGACGATGAAGGTTTGTTGGTTGATGTTGTTGTTGTTGTTGTTGTTGGGGCAAGTAGCGCGAAATGGCTGCTAGGAGGCGCAACAAGAATGACAACAAACAGAGCAGCCAATTTCTGTCGTTTGGCGAAAACTTGAGACACGCATGAGAAGAAGAACAAGAACAAGAAGACTCAAAATAAGTAGAGGAAATAGACGAGACAGCGTGTAGCCTTAAAAGAGAAAGAAACGCGAAAATGGAAAATGCAATGACAGAACTTTTGCGGGTTGCTCTGATTTTTCTCGCCGCCCACTGCTGTCGTTGGCTGTCGCTTTTGTTGTTGTTGTTGTTTAGCTTGTGTTCTGCTGCCATAAACCTCGTCTGCCATTCACTAAGCGTCGCCACTGTCGCGCCTCGCCTCGACACTTTGTCAATTGTGGCGAATGTTGTGTGGCGCATCGGATTCGCACAGTCTGCCGATTAATGTGAAAAAAGTTCACATCCAGCGATTCAGATTTTTGCTGTTAATTTGTGCGAAAGTTTTGTGGTCGCGTGTGAGTGTTGCTGGCGACAGCAGGGTTAGCAAAAAGTATTCAACTGCAAGTCACAAACACACACACACACACACACACATATTCATTCTACGTGCTGATGCTATCATGACAAATAAAAGCTGACGTCTCGCCAGGACAGACGTCATGCTGTATGCGCAGAAATTGGCGTATACGCACTTAGAAGTGGGTCGTTTGATACTGGCAATGCTGGCAATGCTTTGCTATTGTCATCTATATCCCCTTGTTTGCCAAATTTTTGGATTCGTTAAAAAGTTGCTGGAGGTAAATTTGGCATATTCGAGACCTTTTTTCAAATTAACAACAAACCTGTTAGGCTGTGTGAAGGTAGCTGACTCAGAGACCTGCCTGAGAGGGCAGGAATGAAGTAGCTTGACATTTAACGCTTTTGGTATTTTGTTGTCATATGGCAACATGCTACTTTGTGGACATCTGACCCGTCTATGGTTCCAAGAATAATTTTTTTTGTTGGTCTTTAGAATAGTTTAAAGTTTTAGGAATAATATGAAATTAATAAAATTAAGTAATATATAATAATAAATATAATATATATATAAATACGAAATAAATAAATAAATTATTTGTTGCTGCTTAGAATAGTTTAAGGTTTTAGAAGTAATACGAAATTAATAAACTGAATATTTAAGTTTGAAGAAGAAAATTATTCACGTTTGTTTTTAGTTATCTTTTTACATAGTAAAGAAAGAAGAAGCAAAAAAAAGGAAAATTTTTTTTGACGTTTTACATTTGACCCGTCTATGGTCCAAGAGTAAATTGTTTTGTTGGTCCTTAGAATAGTTAAAAGCTTTAGAAATAATACAAAATTAATAAACTGAATATTTCAGCTTAAAAACGAGAAGTAGGCACTTTTTTAATGCTATCTCTTTACATAGTAGAGAAAGAAGAAGCAACAAAAATTAGAAACATTGGTATGGTTCCAAGAATACAAAATTATTAAACTGAATATTTGAGTTTAGAAAAGAGAAATATGGAATTTTTTTAAGTTATACCTTTGCATAGTAATGAAAGAAGAAGCAGAAAAAATAAGTCCCAAGAAAAAAAATGTTTGTTGGTCCTTAAAATAGTTTGAAGTTTTAGGAATAATACGAAATAAACAAACTGAAAATGTAAGTTTAAAGAAAATAAGTATGCAGGTTTGTTTTTTAAGTTATAGCACTTTTTTTAATGCTATTTCTATGCATAGTAAAGAAAAGAAGAAGCAGAAAAAAAGATAATTTTCTAATATGACTTTTTACTTCTGACCAGTCTGTGAATAAATTTTTTTGTTGGAAAAGTTTGAAGTTTTTTTATTTAATTGACTGTTTAATTTGATTTCGTTTTTCATTTGACTTTTTACTTTAATTCAGATATATTTAAAAAATTTTAGCTCAAATAACATGACAACACTCAAAAAACAGGGTCTGGTAAAAAAATTACAAAAAATTATCATGCAATGTTATTGATATAAACACACAGAAGACTAAAGAAGACTAAATCGATAAATTTACAATTTTTACTTTCTCCATTAAAAACCTGTTGTGAAGGAGTTAAATGTTAATAATTTTCTTTAAACGCACGTTTTCAGCTACGCACTGATAGTTTTTTGTATCATTGAAGCTCTAAAAATATCGACTTGTCTGTTGAGTAATTGGAGGTTTAAACTGTTTTCTTGCCTTCCGTAAAACCTAAAATACATCTATAGATAAAAATCTCTTCAGAATATAACATAAGATTTACAAAAGCACTTTTAGTACTATTAACCTTTCGTTGAGCGCAGTTTTAAGTTTAAGCTTAAATTTGTTATTCTTCCATTTAGTCTGTAAATTGGAGCATGTTATTCATTCACTTAGTCTGTTAGAACCCTTTTGTTCATTGACTGAATTTAATAAAGAAAACTAAATCAAAACTAACTTTATAGATTTATATTTTTATTATTAGAAAAAAAACAAAATGGCGTCCGTTATTAGGCTTTTCCGACGGCATGTTTTGGAAATTTTGCTCAACTCATCAATCTCAAATCAAAACATTTTTGATGTAGCATAAACTAGAATAAATTTACTAAAGAATGACCTATTATTTAAGAAAACATATCAAAATCGACAAAATGGCGCGACTTTGAAATTTGAGTGCCGTTTTCAGACCTTTTTTTCCAGAATTTATTATTTAAAAAAAATAGTTAATGTTAAAATATTGAAACGAAAATAGGTCATTCTTTAATAAAAATTGTCTTCTTCAAAATGAAAGTAACTAGAAGAAAATCGGTTGAACCGTGTTCGAGTTATGCACCGGGCAGTTTTTAAATATCTGGTCCTGAGATAATGGCTTGTTAAGTTGGAGCAAGTTTTAGCCTCCGCCTACGAGCGTCCCGCTGCAATCAAGACACCGCAACAATCAACGGGCTCTAGAATACGTTCTACAACTCGGATCAACTTATAATTTTAAAACAACATTCTAGACATGTTAAACTTTCAGAAAATGCAAAAAAAAAATCGAAAATTTCAAGATTCTAGATGAGAACCTCCCCTTAAAAGCTTCTCTTGTGCGAATTTTGGACTTCACTGCTTCCAAAACAAAATTTTACAAACAAAAAGGAATAAAAAAAGAATAAATAACCAAAATTTGTTGAACTCTATCTGAAGTATGATTTTACAAACAAAAAAAAAAATTAAAAAAAATAATAAACAAAATTTGTTGAACTCTATCTGAAGTTAAGTTATTGATTTTTATTACGATTTATTTTTTTTTTAATACCATTTTGTTATTTGTCCTTTAGTTTGTTCTTTATTGGTCTGTAAGCATACAATTTTGCTTCAACTAATTAATAATAATTGAAAAAAAATACGTTTTTTACACCTGCCTTGGTTTCTTCTCGCTTTTACATAGTCCAAGTCAAACGCAAAAACCTCAACTCTCGAAAGTCAAACATTGTTGCCTGCTGATGTGTAGCCATATTTTACCACTTGAATACTTTTCATTCATTAAACTTTAAATAAATACTTCCGTAACGCACTGAATAATCGCATAATTTAATAATCACTTAAAGTTCTCACATTGTATGTACACATGTGCGTGTTTGTGCGTGTGTATTTCTCCCCTCAATTGAAGCGTGGAAATCGCTACAACCCTTCGACCACCCGCACACCGAACAACCCAACAATTGTTCAATCAATATACCAACACTTCCACCCACCTACCCGCAGGGCAACCCACGCCATTTGCAAGCTGAGTAATTTCGTTTATCTTTGCGCTGAATTTTTAATAATTACAGACACGAATACTGCCAAACAAACGTACCGACATATGCATGCATGCATACTCATACATACATACATGTACATCATACATATTGTAAATGCACACATGGGGCATGCGGCATGCGGCACGCGGCAGCATGCGGGTTAAGGACGGCTACGTTGTGCCTCTTTCCGCCTTTGATAGCGTCTCGAGGTGTTTGTTAGTGTGTGTTTGTGTGTGTGTGTGTGTGTGAACGAGATTGGGGTGTGCCAATTTCGGTTCCGTTCGGTCTCTCTTTCTCTAATGGCCGCACGATGCGCGTCCGCTTCAAGTTGGAGCTGTGCGTATTGTTTTTGGGTTTTCCCCCTAATTTGCCATGCATACAACTACAACAAAAACAACAACAATAATAATAGCAACAATAAGTCGCATAATGTGCGCACGTACGCGCGTATAAAATAAAAGCCAGCCAAGCAGCCGGCAATGCCCTCAAATATTTATGCCTGCAAATATGTTGGCCGGGTAGATAAACACATACACACACAGACACAAAAAGACTCACTCGCAGTCAGACACGTGTACGTACAGATATTTGTGTACCATACATATGTAAATATATATGTATTTGTTTGTATATATGTATGTATGTGTGTGTGTGTGTGTGAGTGTTTATAAGCCTGCTTGCTTTGAGTTCTCCCTCCCTCCTCCTCTGCTCTGTCACAATTTTATGCTGTAAATATGGCAAAAATGAGTCTCAGTCATGTCCGTCCAAATGTTCGTTTGTCGTTTGCACGTATTCGCCTCGCTTACGCCTTTCGCAATATTACTTTGCTCTTAATTTATCAAAAGTTCTGCCTGGCCTGTCTTGTGCCTTCATGTCTATTTAGGCGTTGTTGTTGTTGTTATGTGTTCTGTCGGTATGTATACCCTTTTCACTTCCGCTTGTTATTATTTGACTTCCACCAGCCCACACACATATATATACACATACATATATTTATGCATATAGAAATTCGTGCCATAGAGTCTCAGATGAATTAATCGCTCGGCACAGATACAACGCCAATGTGCAAAGCTACTCGCCCGCCCATGTGGGCTCCGACCGTTTCCTCCTGTATCACGTTTGCCATTCATAATCGACGTCTAAATGAGAAATATGCTGGTTTGGTTCCGTTCTACACACACACACACAGCACGCTTGGTTGGCTCACTGATGCGCGAGCAATTAAAAATGCAACTCTGCCCTTTAGGCATTTTATGGTGCGGTCGCTTAAGCGACCCTTGGCATAATTTGCATTGTGAGCGACCTGACTAGGGGCCCAACTGTTGGTCTGAATGAACGAATGAAAATCGATATGAAAACGACGCTGACAGCAACTGTCGGCATGGACTGGCTGCTCGAATTGCTTCGTGTAGTCCTCGAATCGAACTCGGGGAAAGTGATTTTTAATGATTTTTATTGATCAGTGAGTGTACAAATACTTTGAGCAGCAGCGATTGCAAACAGTTTAATATAACTAAAAGCCTTAAACTGCTCCATTTTCTTTGCTTCCCTGATTCCTTCAACACGACCACATAACTGAACGGGGGAAGACAAGTGGTGTTCATACAATTTTCAAACTTTCTAATGAGCCAAAGCGGCCCTAAATGCAGCCACACACCTTCACACATACAGTGAGTAACATTAATATTCGGTTTTTTGTTTCGTGATACTTCAAATGCAATTATGTCCAACACCATCAGCCACAAATGAAAAATTTAAGTTCGATTTGAAAATTATATATATTTTATGTTTTTATTTAAAGTTTTTTTTTCAAAAAAATCAAAGAGCACAACGGTTAGCAGTAAGAAACAAAAGAAATGACATATATTCATGCAACATTAATATTCGGTTTTTTAAGTTAACATGAAAATAATGTACTAAAATTGTAGGGTTTCGCAACAAATTAATATTTGGTTGAATAACCATTGTTTTTAATTACTTCGCCAAGTCGTTTGGGCATACTAGAAACAATTTTTTTTAGTAATTGCTACCAATTTTTGTCCATTCTTCGATTAGGCGAGTTTTCAGTTGCTCGATTGAGTGTATTGGCTGCTGGCGGACACGGCGGTCCAATTCTTCCCAAACATTTTCAATGAGGTTCATGTCAGGTGATTGGGGTGGTGTATTCAACACTTTAGGACAATTATAAAGCAACCATTCTCTCACAATATACGCTTTATGTTTGGGGTTGTTATCCTGGTATAATTTAAATGTTTGGCCAATGCCCATTTTTTCCGCCCATTGTTTTAGATTTGTTCTTAAAATATTCAGGTAAGACTCTTTGTTCATTATACCATCGATAACGACCAAATTTCCGACACCCTTAGCTGAAATACAGCCCCAAACCATGACATGACCCCCACCATGTTTAACTGTAGCTGTAAGATGTAAGTAGCTGGTTCGCCTTTCGCCACACCATAACTCGTCCATCACTTCCAAATAAGTTAAAATTGACTTTCGTCAAGAAATATTACATCTTCCCACCAGTTCTGCTTCTTGCCTACGTAGTATTTCGCGAATTCTTGCCTAAGCTTCCGGGAACGCTGATTTATCCAGGAACTCAACCCAAAAAATCTTACAGCTACAGTTAAACATGGTGGGGGTCATGTCATGGTTTGGGGCTGTATTTCAGCTAAGGGTGTCGGAAATTTGGTCGTTATCGATGGTATAATGAACAAAGAGTCTTACCTGAATATTTTAAGAACAAATCTAAAACAATGGGCGGAAAAAATGGGCATTGGCCAAACATTTAAATTATACCAGGATAACAACCCCAAACATAAAGCGTATATTGTGAGAGAATGGTTGCTTTATAATTGTCCTAAAGTGTTGAATACACCACCCCAATCACCTGACATGAACCTCATTGAAAATGTTTGGGAAGAATTGGACCGCCGTGTCCGCCAGCAGCCAATACACTCAATCGAGCAACTGAAAACTCGCCTAATCGAAGAATGGACAAAAATTGGTAGCAATTACTAAAAAAAATTGTTTCTAGTATGCCCAAACGACTTGGCGAAGTAATTAAAAACAATAGTTATTCTACCAAATATTAATTTGTTGCGAAACCCTACAATTTTAGTACATTATTTTCATGTTAACTTAAAAAACCGAATATTAATGTTGCATGAATATATGCCATTTCTTTTGTTTCTTACTGTTAACCGTTGTGCTCTTTGATTTTTTTGAAAAAAAAACTTTAAATAAAAACATAAAATATATATAATTTTCAAATCGAACTGAAATTTTTCATTTGTTGCTGATGGTAATGGATATAATTGCATTTGAAGTATCACGAAACAAAAAACCGAATATTAATGTTACTCACTGTACATAAGTAGTTCAAATATTCTTGCCTTCTCTGTGTCGCTCTGCTCCTGAAATGCCTCCAACTGCAGGAAAAACAGTAATAAATAACAGCCACCACAAGAAGCAAAAAAGTGGATGCGTTGAAAACACTTCGTGGAAGCTGAGCCAACCTGTTGTTGTGCGGCCCTAAGCCGAGTTGCAGCGGTGCCGCATTACGGCACTCGAGCGAGTAGCGACAGGAGCAGCCGCCACTGCAACAGTTGCAACAACAACAACAACATAAACTCAGTTGAGCCGCCTCGTACATGCATGCAACATATTTGTCGATCGTTAATCTTCGTCTGCGCTGTCTGCCTGTGCGCTGTTTGCTAAGCGCGTCTGTCCGTCCGTCCACTCGCTCACTTATCTTCGCTGACCGTATATCACCGGCACCGGTATGGCAACGCTGCATCGAGTGTACCACAAAAAACCGCAATTGTTGTTGTTGCTTTCAACTGTAGACGCCAAATTCCCAAATGCCAAACGCAACAAGCACACAGCGTTCGTCTTTGCCTTTTGTTTTGTTATTATTTGTGCTGCGTAGATTTGTGCTCTGAGCGTCTGTCTTGGCGCTGCGGCTGTTTGGCGATAAAACGACGCCTGCATATCCCACAAGCTATGAGCACATGTGTACACACACCCGGGGGGGGGGGGGGGGGGGGGCGGGTGAAATCTCCGCTGCTACATTTTCCCCAGTGTGTGCCATATAAATTTAGTCGTCTCAATAGTTTACATTGGCCGCACAGCTCCTGCTGCATGCAAAGCCCTTTTTGTCTGCCAGTCGGCAATGCTGTGTCACTCGGCAAACTCAAACGTATCGGTTTATCTGCCCGTTGATCTGCCTTTTGTGTATCTCTTTTTCGATTTCTTACCTCGCTCGGCCGCTTGTCGTCGAGTTCAAACACTGCACGCTGACCGCTGTTGCCCGCCATTCCACCTCAACGCACTCTTGCACGAGTCCTAGCCGCACACATCCCTGCTGGAGCTGCTCAGCCGACTCAATGCTAGTTGCACTGCCGCCCTGATTGCTTGTTCCCACTTTCATTACAGCAATTTACACTTTTACAACGCCACTTCTACATATCGACGTGCACATTTGTAAGTGTAGTAGAGGGTGTTACAATTCGAATTTTCGAATTTTCGAATTTCAGTAGGTCACAACAAGAGATGATAGAATGCTTTCAAACGGATTCTTTCAACGGATACAGAGTCTTCTTCTTCGCGGTATACCTTCAACTACTCCGAATCCTCTAATCGAACACCTCAGGTCTTAGCTAAACTTAGATTAAATAGGCAACTTACCAATTGCTCGGGTAGTACATTTTGAAGAACTCCTCGAGTCGAACACCTCAGGTGTTGGGTTAGGTTCGATTAAATACTCGACTACACTCAAAGACCTCCGAGGCTCATTGTGTTGCCCAAAGAGAGTGTGGCAACTCCCTCTTAATCAGTGTTCAGTGGTGTTTGAAACAAACCTGAGCTTTGAATGAATCTGGCAACGTTTCCCAGTCGTGCAAAACCTGCTATACACAGTTCATCAATAAGCAAATTTATACTTGTGTAAAGGAGTTTCCACTAGCACCTTCTCTCTTATATGGTAGTCTATCATAGGCGCATATAGGCGGGTTTAGGGGTTCAAACCCCCCATACACAAAAGTTGCTGTTACAAAATACACCTATCCCTCGATTTACACGGTAGATTGGTTCTTGGAAAATCCGTCATTCACGTTTAAAACAACGCTAATGTGAATGGCCTGTTGAGAATGGAATAAATATTTACCATATGTTTTGCAAACTTATACAAATAAAACTATCAGAATAAGAAAAAAAAATTTGTTGTTGCGATTTGAAAACCGTGTTAAAGCGAAACCGTGTAAATCAAGTACCGTGTAAATCGAGGGATAGGGTAATGGTTTGGAATGATATTCGACTCAAAATATGTGCGCAAAACTCCTTCAAAATGAAATCCTGTGTGCGCCACTATAGTCCATAAGTATTTTCAACGTAAAAGATAGATCTGTAAGATTTAGGGGAATCCTCTTTATGCCAATGTGTCTCAGAAAAAGTCGTTCCTTGGGCCAGTATTGGAGTTCATCGCGCCCTAACCCCCCGTGAGTTACTAAATTTCATTTGTTGGTGGGTCTAGGAAGTGATCTCTAGCCGCTAGTGGCAGGGAGCCAATAATACCAATACTGTCTATCTATATACCCTCCAAATTTTTGAAACATATTCAAGTGTAATGCTAGCTCCGAACATCAGAATAATTATGTTAATCAGTTTGTCCATACCTCTAGAAAAAGCTTCAACGCCTCATTATTCTGCGTGCCAGGGCACAGGGGTATCGCAGGCAACTGCGAGGCGGATGAACTCGCCAGAACGTGCACGATGCTCATCGAGGAATCGTCCTTCCTCCCTGTGTTCTCTACTGTTGTGTCAATGTCCATCATTAGCCAGAAGAAAACATAAGTTTTTTGGTTCATCTTTCTTCCTTAGTCTAACCGAGCTATCGCCTCTGAATATCAGGGATATAGCCAGGTTCATAATGGAAGGGGGAGAAGACTGCCACTCCAACCTGACCTAACCTCTAGAAGGAAGTGCAGGCAATATGCCGTCTGGCTCTGGCGATTTGTAGGGTTTGAGAGAATCGACCGCGCATTTTGCCCTTTCAAACTTATTATTATATTAGCTATTGTATCCAATGGATCGCACGGCTCAGATGGATTGCCATCCGGAGCATGTGAACTCCTATCTTCTATTATGCAGTCGGGGAAGTGGGTCCTTGGAATACCATTTGAGTTCTTTAGTGTACCTATTGGGATAATACTCCCTTTAGAAAAGGTGCAATACAATTCAATTCAATTCAAATACTGCCTGAAATAACACCTAAAAAAATAACGGGAAACTCGTTTTCTCTTTCGGTGGCTGTCCTCTCAGCTGGAAATGGCAAGCCTCTGAGAGTAAAAATTGCTTATGAAAAAAAGCTCCCAACCTGCCGTTCGGAACCGGCATAAAACTGTAGGTCCCTCCACCAGCGTACAAATTCACACGCACAACACGGGTGGTTGCGGGAAGCTAGGCCTTAGTCTCGCGTAAGCGGGCTGTCGTGCCAGTCAATTATAAATTATTATTATAATTAGAAAAGGTGCGATATAGCTGGTGCAGCAATGACCCCTAAGTTCTCACAGAATTTCTTCCAGAATTTTCTTTTGGATAACCTTATCTCTTTATTGTATAGTGTTAGGGCTACCTTATAGCTGCTGTCCAGATGGCAAAGACATATAGTTTAAAGTGCTGGACAGTTGCATTATAAATGCTGGAAGGATTCAGTTTCTGCCTCATCCTTGCAACTACGATAGTAGTCCCGATAAGGCAGGCCTAGCCAATGGCGCAGTGCGACGTTAGAATCACGTTGAATATTGGTCCTTGGTGCGCTTAGTTTACTTTTTATCAAGATTGGCATTAAACTCCTGGAGCGGAGGGTAAGGTTTGGTTAGGTAAGGAAGGGTGTGTGCGACCCAGAGCGCACTTCCACTCGGAGGCCAAAATTACCCATTACCGAAGTCTGCCAGGAACCTTGACCCCAGGCTGCGGAGACGGCGTTCCTGTAGAGCCGGGTAGTGTTGAATCGTTTCCACTTCTTCTTCATCTCCGCAGCTTCTGCTGACATCACTGGATGAGAGGCACCATTTGACAAGCATGGATCCAATAGCGCAGTGTCCTGTAATGATTCCAACAAGCTGCCTAATAGAGGTTCGACTCAGGGACAGTACAAATCGTGTTTTCCTCAAGGAAAGGGAAGGCCATATTGCCCGGCAGGTACTGCAATCAGTTCTGCTCTGCCATGAGGACTCGATGTAATTTTTGCTCAACCTGTCAATCTACATATACAGGCCAGATATCGGAGGAAGCACAGAGTGATCCACTTCGGTGAGAGGCACGATGACCCGCTTTTTTGCCATCTCGTCCGCTGCCTCGTTTCCTGCCACTCCAGAGTGGCCCGGAACCCAGCAGATAGTGACTCGGTGATGTCCGATGCCGCGAAGTGCAGTGCGACAACTCTGCAGCAGAGGGTAAACACCAGTCGTCTTGCCAGCTTTGACCCCTTCAGAGCTTAGTTCATCTGCTGACTGGTTGCCAATGAAATCAGTTCATCTGCTCTCTCGTTGTGCGGTATGTCACAGCGACCATGCACCCAGTAAAGTTTGATGCTGTGTTCTTTAAGTTTTCCCATAGATTGGCGTCATTCTCCAAAAGCATATTTGACGATGTGAAAGTCTAGTTCTTTGATTGATTGCAGCCTGTCTGACTGATGCATAGGTCGGACTTAGGTCCAGTAGTCCGAGCAAACATGGGACCTGGTTAGAAGCGTAAACCTGGGCTTGAAACGCATTACGCCAGTTAGGCAATTTAAATCCACCGCTTAAAAATTATTGAAATTATTATCCTTTTTACAAATTTTTTTGATGCAAATAATATTGATTTGCAAGAAATGCGACTTGACTCAGACAGAATAAACAGCAAGAGTAAATATGGTAGGGTTGCCAGAGGTTATGAATATTTCGATAACATTTCTAATGGGTTGCCAACATTAGCTTTCGAGAAATTGCTAATGGGTTGCATCTGTCCCACAGTCCATGGCTGAACACTGGGGCTTTACAATGCCTTGATTTTTTACCACTGTGCGCTATCGAATGCATATTGGCAAATGTACGTTCGTACGAATGTATGTGTGTGTTTGTATGTATGTGTTATAAGTCTTCATGTGTCTAGTTATTTTATGGTTATGCCAAAACGTAAAATGTTGAAATGCATTAAGTTCGCCTGCCATCCACCTATCCGTTGTAAACAAGAGTAAAAAACAAAAAAAAACAAATAATGACAACAACGCCAGAACGCAGATTCGCAGCGTTGCATTTGACTATTTTTGTATTTTCACATTTAATGCTGCAAACTATTCCAATTGCATATTTGCATTAATTTATTTGCATTTTCAATAAACTTAGTGGCGGTGCACACTGCGCCGACAGCACACACGAAGCACAAATACATACAAACATACGTGCATACATACACACGCACGTACCTACCCAACGGGAAATCGAGCGCTCGAGGAGCCCTTTGGGAGCGCTCCTTAGTCAGCAGTGAGCGCTCCCCCGTTCCTTATGCCCTTCCTTGTATTTTAACATTGCGTGTCATTGGAGCGATGCGCTCCCTTTGTGCTCCCTTAGAAGCGCTCGGTGAGCACTCCATCCATAAGGAAGGATAAGCGCTCTCCTTGTGCTCCGGTTAAAGCGCTCTATAAGCACTTCATACACAAGGAGCAATAAGCGCTCCTTTTGAGTTTTCCTTTTCTATTTAAAAACAAAAACTGTAAAATTTCCAATGTTCAATATCTTTTCGTTTTATTGAAATTTTTTAAGGAAAGTGTGTGTTAACAAGTGTTTTCAAAACAAATGTTTTTTTGGTTTTTAAGAAGGAAAGTTATGCAGATTAAGAAGTAATTAAGTAAGACAGATTAGATTAAGTATTTGATGTAGTAAACATAAAGTTTAGATTGGTGCCGGATCCGTTGCGTTTTTTGCCCTGTAATTATTATTATTATAGCCATTTTAATTATTAAATTATTATATGACACCACTCGCTTCGCCGGTCGCTGCGAGTGGTGAATAAATTGTCTAAGCATAGCGAAAAGCTGCAGAAGGAAGAACTCAAGTCGCGTGACGCGAGTGTTCCATTTCCCCGAATTTGAAATTGTGTCAATTTGGCTAACGGGATTTTTAAAATAGAACCGCTGTTGTTTCGTTTGCTTTGCCGCTCTTTCGCTATGCTTTACAAACAGGGTGTATAGACAGGTAGTGGGAACATATTACAAGTGCTCACATTGTGCTCCTTGGGAAAGCAGCTCCTTTTGTTTCCCGTTGGGTAATTGCAGTGTTGTGTATCTGCCTTAGTCCCTCTGTCTGTCTGTTCATTTGTCCGTCCTTCGGTCTGTCCATGCGTCCGTCCTTTCCGCTGTTCGTACGTTTGTCCGTCCCTTGTTCGTAGATTTGTCCGTTCCTCTCTTCGTACGTCCCTCTGTCAATCTGTCCGTCCCTTTGTCTGTCCATTCCATTGGCAAAGACATGCTGGCCGCATATATCTGCGTTGCCCGTATGATTTTTTATCGGGCAATGCGTTTGCGGTAACGTAAATTGTTGCTTTTGTTTTCATTGTTGTTTTAGTAGTAGTTGTTGTTGTTATTGCATTTGCACTCTCATTGCACTTCATCTGCATACAGACACGGCATTCAATTAAATCTCTTTGGTGTTTGGGTGCTTCGACTACTGTCGGTGCAGTTCGCTGTTGTAGACGTCATTGAATTTGTTGTAGTTGTTGTATATGTATACACATTTATTATTGTATTCGCAGTTGTTGGTGTGTTGTTGTTGTTGTTGTTTTTACCAAGCTTTTCATTCGCTATTTAGTCTTTAAATAAATAAATAAATATTAAATATAAATATTATTTATTGGATCTGTTGACTTCAAACTTGGCAGAAGCTAACCAAATCATAAATAATATGTCACAAATTTTGTATCTTTTAATGTCAATCTTCTAAGGGGTCAAAAATGAGTTATAAAGGAGTAAAGGCAAATATTATTCAATGGATCTGCTGACTTCAAACTTGGTGAAAGTGCTAAAAATAAAAATAATTTGACAGTGTTTTGTCAAAATAGGTTTTAAATAAGAAAATATTATTTAATGATTCTGTTGACTTTAAACTTGGCAAAAGTTTACCAAATCAAATATAATGCGTTACATATTTTTCATCTTTTAAGTAGTCAAAAATGATAAATATAGGTAAATATTATTTAATGAATCTGTTGACTTCAAACTTGGTGAAAGTGCTACAAATAAAAATAATTTCAGAGTTTTTTTTAAATGGGTTAATCTAAAATAAGAAAATATTTTGTAATGAATCTGTTGACTTCAAACTTGGCAAAAGCTTACAAAATCATAAATAATGCGACACATAGTTTTTTATCTTTTAATGTCAATCTTCTATGTGGTCAAAAATGAGTTAAAAATATAAGCAAATATTATTTAATGCATCTTTTGACTTCAAACTTGGTGATAACAAATAAAAACAATTTGACAGTGTTTTGTTAAAAATGGATAAATCAAATATAAGAATATATTATTTAATGAATCTGTTGACTTCACGTTGGCAAAAGTTTACCAAATCATAAATAATATGTCACATATTTGTATCTTTTGATGCCAATCTTCTAATGAGTTAAAAATGAATATAAGCAAATATTATTTAATGGATCTTTTGACCTCAAACTTGGAGAAAGCGCTACAAATAAAAATAGTTTGACAGTGTTTTGATAAAAATGGATAAATCAAATATAAGAAACTATTATTTAAAGATTCTGTAAATTTCAACAAAGCAAAAGTTTACCAAATCATAAATACTGCGTCACATATTTTTCATCTTTTCATGTCAATCTTTCAAGTGGGCAAAAATGGGTTAAAAAGTAATAAAGGGAAATATCTGATGGATCTGTGAACTTCAAATCTGGTAGATTTGTTTACAATTATATTTGAAGTGGGAAGGTGCATAAGTTTCTTCAATATATTTTGGTTTTTGCTTTGTGGAAACCAAAATGTTGATAACCTCAAACAGGGGCGTAGCCAGAACTTGGTCATGGGGGGGGGTTTTTAAATTTAATTTTTTTTCGCCAGTTTAGTATTACGTGATTTTTATAGTTAACTGCACTTTCCAAATAGGGCATTTTGTGATGGCTTATGTGACTTATTGCATTGGAAATTAAATTTGTCCCGATTTTTATAGCCCTATTACCGTTTGCGAGTAGCCTGAAAATTTGAGCGAGTCGCTGCATTTCGTATTATGGTTTGCGAGTCGCCGAATTCAATTCGCCTGAACTATCAAAATCAATCGAATGAGAGAAAAATTCATATTATCGTAAGCGACTCGCTTGAGTTTCGTTCGCCACAAACGTCAAAATCGGTCGAATAAACATTTCATTCGACAAAATTCAAAACAAGTTAAAATGGAGCTCATGTGAATGAACTTCGTATGAATTCGCATGAATTTCCAATATTGTATCACTGATCAGTGGGTCTACCTAACTTTCAACTTGATCGGGATTATCCATTCTGAAGTGCATGCAAATATTATGCAAAGCACATTTTGTGTTGATGATTTGTGTTTCCTTTTTTGGGAAATAGTGTAACTTTCTCCCGCATAATAAACATCAGAAACGGCACTTTAGCAAACCGATTTTCCTTTCTACAATATTTCTACCCTAGGCATGTTTTTGTTATAGACTGACTCTCTGCATTACGGAATGGTGTCATGAGATATGTCATCTTATCACCATATTGTGGTCGCAGGCCTTCATCATTGAAGCAAATTACAGAAGAATGTGCCCCTTACTTATACTGAAGACCCTTTTGGTTCAAGCATTGATGGTTCAAGTGATTTGGAGGAACAGTACCAATATGCGTTCCATCGACGCATCCAAGAACACCAGGCAATTCGCATTTAGTGCAAAAGAGATTTCTGGCACTTTGCTTCTCAGCTTCTCTCATCCTCACCTTAATCCATTCAAGACAAATTCAAGATTCTCTTAAGATTTTCTTTAGCACAATCGAGACCGTTGTCTGTGCAAAGCCCAGCTCAAAGTCATTATCAACACTTGTTTGGTAACTGCCATAAGCAAAAAAGCGCAGCACAATTTCAATGCTGGAGACATTGATGAAGTTCGGTAAGATTTTAATTTGCGTCATATTTTATCCAATACAAACACAAAAGCTTTTTTGCAAAGCCGAAATTTAAGATGAATCTTTAAATAAATAAATATGCAAATAAATTTGGATGCTTATCATCCATCAAATTCTTTCATAACCAATATGTGAAGCTTATATCTGGTTCGGAAGTTCAAGTGGATTGGAACTGTTCCTGATGCACCGCCGCATCCTTTGAAGGTTTTGGGGCACTATCATCTTTGAAAAAGAAATCTATATTGCTTATAATTTTCATACATTCATATGAAAAAAGCAAACAAAATATTTTTATATTGAAATTTGAACTGAGAAATGACAGCTCTCTCTGCGACAATTTATTTCATAGGGCGAATGAGTGCGTTCACCAACCATAATACCTATAGACAGGCGATTCGCCAACTCTGTCGACTCGCCAGATTTCAGCGACTCGCAAACCGTAATAGGGCCCTTAGTAAAAATGTCATGAAATTTCGTGCACTGGAAGCGAAGTTATTGCATCTGAAGTGAAAGTATGTATGTGCCATCGTACAAAAATGAGCATCGAACAAAGATCCAATATTAACTTTTGTTTTAAAAATGTTAACATTTTAACCGAAGCATTTAAATTTATGAACCAAGTTTATGGTGATGATTATTTATACCGTGGTGGAGTTCGTGAGTGGTAAACGCGATCACCGTAGATTCCATCAAAACTGGGCGGTAATTCATAAAAGATTAGCCGAAATCTTCATTGACTTTGCTTGCTTTACTTATACCCACCCGAGTGATCTTTTTAATATTTGCCAGAGTATTTAGCTATGATTTCGAATAACTGCACAAATTGGAAGGTAATTTTCAATAACATGAACAAATTTTTTTTTTAGAAATTTTGTTTATGTTTAAACTTGAATTTTGTAATTTTGTATACAAAATACCTTGGGTGATCCAAAGTGCTTTTACTGTCATTTTGAATAAAACAATAAATTTTTTTTGTGTACCTCATTATGTGTTAAATAA
Organism: Melieria crassipennis; assembly: GCA_963668005.1. NCBI lineage: Eukaryota > Metazoa > Arthropoda > Insecta > Diptera > Ulidiidae > Melieria > Melieria crassipennis. Next base: position 49,209,527 of record OY764962.1, read on the forward strand.
AACATCTGGAAAGAAATTTTGTAATATTTTCCATAGTTGCAAAATAAATCGTTAAAGTTAGGCCTTTTTTCGAAAAACCAGCTAACGCCAGAGGAAGATACTAAATACTGAGGTATGAAAATATTTATATATTATTATATCTTAATTGTGAGTTTTACTCAAAATATCGGCGGAAGAGCCTGGGGTCATCCGGGTGAACGACAATGGTAAACGACGTATACAAAAATTGCTTGTAAGGCGAAGGTTAAGCGTCTCAATAGCATAAATTTATCAATAGCTTTTTAACTGAACATTTGGCTATCGAAGGATACCATCTCACCGATCGACACTTGTTTTGACTGTGTTGACTGTCAACCACTCCTCGTTTTCACCTGATGCGGCACCGTGCGACTTTCACCTTTTCAAAAAATGCATTTCCCCGATGAAAAAAAGCGTTTAGACAACGAGGAAACCATCCAAAAGGCTTGTACCGACATCCGGAAGGATATTCCGGTCGACGAACTAAACTACTCTGTCTACATGTTTTTACATCATGCAAATCGCTATATTGAGCCTAAACGGGACTATTAAAAAAACAAATTAGCTTCGCCCAAAAAATTGTTTACTATTTTTCTTTTAAATGTTTAAAGATGAAAGACCTTTTTGCAGGTGCGTCACTTCTCCCTAGTCGGAAAGTCTATAGCATATTTCTGCAGTTGACTGAGCTGGAGTTCTGTAAAGTCAAAACAAGACAAATAAATAGTGGAGTTAGTACCAACACTGATTACTTTCGCAGTCTTTTTCACACACTCTTTCCGTGCACCATTACGCTACCTAATCAGTGTTATTGTTGTTGAAAATGTGCATAAAGTATTTTTTTTTCCTTGTATTTATATACAAATTCGATATTGTCCAGTGTTGGAGATTGTCAAATGCCCGAAGAGTGCATTAATGTTTCACACACACCGATGCTTGATTGATTTCAGCATCGTCAGCAATGACATTCGATTCGTTCCAATTCGTTCCGTAGCGGCCACGATTAGTTACTTCAAAGGACTATTGCGCCATGTGCCGGTCGATGTAATGGACCGTAACTGATGAGTGTGGCTGTTGACATTCATGCTTAATACGCACAAATGACACTCACAGAATTAGGAAATTGTGTACTTTTGCTACAATGAAGAGAATTTAAAATTTTGATAGTGTCGCCATTGATTTGTAACTCTAACTAATGCAACGAAAAAGTAAACTCAGTTTCACTTTATGACATTTGAGTTTATAAGTAAGATATGATATCACTTAGTATAGACAAATCATATATGTAAATACTACAACAATTCAATAAAATTGTTTCTGCGGCCGAAACAACGCGACACGTGTCAATAGCCACTCGGCCACATTCCAGGAAGGCAAATTAAGTCGCCCACTCAACGCGTAAGTCCACACAAACAAATAAATACAAAAAACAATACAAATGCACATACATGCACACACACATCCACACATTCATCAATAATTCCGAACGTTATGGACGTGTTGATGGCTGCGTGGCGCTGTCCTGCACCAAATACAATCATTCACGCACATACAACACAAAAAAGGCAACAACAACAACAACAACAACACAAAATAAAAGATTATCATAATAACAACAATTAAAAGCGTTTAATACACTTTTCGCAGCGAAGCGTTTCAACCACCCAAAGCCGTCAACTAATTGAGCGACCAACGACTCTGTTAACAAGTCGATACCGAGCGACGGCTGCAAAAAAACACCCCCAAGTGGGTGGAGCAGCGGGCGTAATGGCGAGCTGAGCAATGCGTAAACATACACACGTTAATATGTGCGCTTGTGTGTGTGTGTGTGTGAATTGTGTGTATTGTGTGCTTGCGTGTGGGCCCAGTTAATACATTTCGATTAGCCGAAAAAAGTACGGCAAAAAGGAAGAAAAATGTGCGCCATGCGATTGACTTGTAACGCAATTAAATGATGGCGCCGCAGCGCAATGTATATTAGAAACACTTATACAGGGTGATGCCAGTTTATTTTGTGAATTAAAAAATAGTACAAATCTTAGAAAAACTATGAATTGGTTTTGCATATTTTGTGCGTTAACTTACTCGTTGTTGTAGGTTAGATTAAGCTAACATAACCTCGTTGCAAGTTTTTTTAGGTTAGGTGAGAGGTTTCCTTTCTGATTAGTTTATTAGTTCTTTACATATTAGAAAAGGTTAGGTAAGGTAAGGTCAACGTTCATATTGGTTCGTATTGAATCGAATCCAGTCACCGATGTCGATCTTTCACAAATCAGAATTTTTAGATTAACCTCTTCCAAATAATATAGCTCAAAACCATTAATTTTCATAACTTCGACAATCTTCTCAAAGTGACCAAAAAATATGTGGAACCAAAAAATATGTAGATAGATATATCGCTCCTTCGCTGCAAGAACGTCATAACTCAAAAAAAAATGTTTTCAGTTTATGGCAACCCTGTGTGTATCTGCATATGATCTTTTATCTGTCAAAACCACTTTGTAAAATATTCAATACTTTGCTCACAAGACGACATGAAACTTTTTTTGATACCTTGAACTGCCTGTAATGGTAAACTTTAAAATTGAATTTTCTCGGAATGATGTAGTTTTGAGTTATGACGTTCTTGCAGCGAAGGAGCGATATGTCTATCAATGATATGACAAATGATAGATTTATTTGTATCTTCTTTGTGAGAGTGAAAGAATCTAACCAGTGAACTTCTCACCCAAAGTGTATCAAGTTATATTCTTCCATTGGAACCACATATTTATCTTATCTGAAATTTTATTCTGTACCAAAAATTATCGGTTAACAAGCACTTGTAATTGTCACCCTGGGCTCCTAAACTTCGACCTTGATTACTTTCGAATATGTAAGACCCAGTAAGTTGAGCGTAAAAACCGATGAGGGCTCAGTTACTAATACTTTGGACTGGTCAGGGGGTTGTAGGTTCGAATCTCCACTCAATCAGATATTAATGCTTTGGAGTACTAGTCAGAGGGTGTAGTTTCGAATCTCAACTCAGTCAGAGGGTTATAGTTTCGAATCTGCACTCAGACAAATTACAGTAAGACCCGAAGTGATTAATGCTTTGAAGCACCAGTCAAGGAGTTATAGATTCGAATATCCACTCAGTCAAAATACAGTAAGATCCTCACCTACAAATGCAATCTTTGTGAGGTACTCTTCATTTTTCACAGAAAGATACCCTTTTTATTACGAAGGAATGTCCTCTGATCGTCTGAGAAGAAGATGTGTGATGTGGTGTGATGTGATGTGATGTGATGTGAGGGTGCGTAGGAAGGCTACAAGCCTTCCTTAGCACTCAGTCCATTTGGACTATTGTACTATGACCATAGAGCAAAGGGAAGGAGAGGAGAGTCATATCTCATATTTCATCCTTTTCTTCCAACATGTGTTACATCACACTTTTCAAGCGGATTGGGAAAGGGGTCTTATAGTTTAATGCCGAATCCGAACGGCGATTGGCAGTTTTTTCTTTCTTTTTGTCATTGCCTGCCAAGAGTTCACTTGTGCGATTCCTGTAATCTCATGAATAGAAGTAGATGAGTCAATAGTAGATGAGTCAAGCTAGGATTCGAACCTAGGGCCCTGGTATGAGAAGCCAGCGCACTATCGAGGCCGGTTGAGAAGAAAATAGTTGGATTGTAAAAAATTATGACATCAAAAGCTCGGAAATTAAAATCAGAAAAACATTGGCAGGACACTACAATCCTTGGCATTAACGCCAAAGAAGGGTTAAGGCTCAAATAAGATCGTCATACCAATGATAAATAAGCTAGTTAGAGCTCGTTGGATGAAGGGAAAGACAACGGGAAGGTCCATGTTTTCGACTAAAATATCCAGTGAAAGACTCTGTCATTATTTGCTATGATTATTTGGAATGAGTTATTTGATTTTATGTAAACAATGCGCCATATGGTGGAGGTTATTGACATTGATTGCCATTGATACTTGAGTCATTCAAGTGAACTTTGACATTTTTGTAAACAAAAGTACACCTTCAATAATCGAAAACAAATATGGATGGTGGCAACTCGACGATTAAATCGTTGGACCACACAAAATACTCCTCGTTCTATGGAAAGTTGGATGAACTTTCATATGTAAATAAGTTAATTGAAATGGTGTCAAAAGATTATCACTGTTCGAAAGAAGGCTATAGGAATACCTAGATGAGGTATTGTTCTCAGGAAGAAATCAAGAACTTTAACGTGATGAAATTTAAAAATTAATGGCAGCATGAAAAGCTTACATAGATTCCATAATTTACTGAACAACCCTACACATCTAACCTTATAAACAAGATCTGTACTAGTCACGTTGTCATTTTCTTGAGTATTTAACATTCGTAATGGCCCACTTTGGAAGCACTTGTCCCTCATTTTCCAGGCACCTGTTGCAAACTGCAAAGTTGCTCGCCTCATTTCGACTAAGACCCTCATTCAAACTGGATAGAAGTAGATGAGCATTTCACCAGCCTGAGCTAGGAATCGAACCTAGGGCCTCGGTATGAGAAGCCAGCGCGCTACCCGCTGGACTATCGAGGCCGGAAATTTTAACGTACAGAAATTTTAAGATTAATGGTAACATAGCAACCTCATAGAGACTTCAAGGTATAAGGAACAACCCCATACAACTGACTTTACAAACAAATTTAAGATCTCAACTAGTCACGGTGTCACGTTCCTGAGTTTTCAACCTTCTAATGGTCCACTTTCCCTTATTTTCCAGGCATCGGTTGCAAACTGCAGAATTTCTCGCCTCATTTCGGCAGAGACACTCATTCAAAGGCTTACATTTCGAGTCTTAGTTTACTTGCAATCAGTGAAATTAATGTCTCGTTTAAATTATTTTCTTCTTATCAATTTGCAAAGAAAGTTAATGAATACTTACTATATGTGATCCTATAAAGTACAGTCGTTTGCCAGATCTAAATAGTGGACTGTGTTTGTTTTGAATTAGGCAATTAGTGCCTTCCCTTTGGTCTTTAGAGAAGTTCCCCTTAATTCTATGGCCTTGTTGACATTAAATATGTCCAAAGATTCCACAGGTGTAGCTATGAAACCTCTAAACTGCCTTTCAAATGTGTCTAAAAACTACTGACAGACCTATGGAGACATAAGGACTCTATAAGTGTGCCTAGGAAACCTCTAAGCTGGCTTTCAAATGTGTCTAGAAACTACTGAAGGACCTTTAGAGACATACTGACTCTGCTAGTGCGGATATGAAACCTCTAAACTGGCTTTAAAATGTGCCTAGAAACTACTGGCGGACCTACAGAGGCATAATGAATCTACTGGTGTGCCCAGGAAACCTCTAAGCTGGCTTTCAAATATGTCTAGAAACTACTGAAGGACCTACGGAGGCATAATGACTCTACAAGTTTGGCTATGAAACCTCTTAGCTGGCTTTTAAATGTGTCCAGAGATTCTACAGGTGTGGGTATGAAACCTCTAAACAGAGTTTCAAATGTGTCTAGAAACTTTACTGGGGGACCTGTGGAAACTTTATGACTCTGAAGAGGGTTAAGGGGCTTTTTAGAGTGAAGCTGATAGATAATCGAGGCAAAAGTGGTTAGAAAAAACTTCTGTATACCGAAACCAAGTGACTTTTAAACTCTGCTATAGATGGAATACAATAAGCAATTGCAAACATTCTGGTGCTGTTCTAAAGATGCTATTTGAGTATCAGGAAGCCGAAATTTATTGGTTTGAATTGGAGAACTCTTAGATTGATAGAGGGTCTGGAACTTCAGTAGGCATCTAGTTTAGCTCAACATTACTGAGAAGGAAACGTGTAGCAGTTGCAGAGACAAGGAAGAAAAGAAAATTACACAGCATCTTCTATGTAGACTCTCTAGAAAAAAAGGGTTCACCTGGTTAATTTTTTTCTTAGACAATCTATCTAACCGACAAGACTCAAACCAATTGTGGTATCATAATGGGTCTCTACGTCCTACGTCCTGTAACTTCTACCTAATTTAATAATTTTAATAATAATTGACTGGCACGACAGCCCGCTTACGCGAGACTAAGGCCTAGCTTCCCGCAACCACCCGTGTTGTGCGTGTGAATTTGTACGCGGGTGGAAGGGACCTACAGTTTTTATGCCGGTTCCGAACGGCAGGTTGGGAGCTTTATCATAGGCAATTTTTACTCTCAGAGGTTTGCCATTTCCAGCTGAGAGGACAGCCACCGAAAGAGAAAACGAATTTTCCCGTTATTTTTTTTAGGTGTTATTACAGGCAGTATTTGAACCTGCGGTTTGCTGCCTTCGACTCGCGGTCCAACGCACTAACCAACTGAGCCACGGCGGCTGCCTGTAACTTCTACCTACTCACCTATTTTCACACATTTTGATTAAATACAAACACATTTTGAACTATAAATCAAATGTAAACATTACTTTGTAATCTTCTTAAACTTTCTGCCTTCTAATAAAAAATATATAATTTTTTTTTTAATATTACAATTGAATTTTTTTGTTAGCACGTCAGTTTGGCTAATCGAAAATCCAATGTGACAGCTTAATTTATGTGGAAAATGCTTTCAAGCACTCAGCAGACAAGCGTATTGAATAGTTGTGGTATATTTTGTGTGATTGTTGTTGTTTTTTTTTGCTAGTAATAACACTCAGTCAATCCATCACTATGTACACACATAAATTAATGCGGAAAAATGTTTGAAGAAAAAGTGAAAAATTAAATAAAATCGACACATTAGTTCGCATATGATTGAACGATCGATCAATGCAGTGAAGTTCACAACAACAACAAAAAATACAAAGTCATCTATGCATATTGACAGATATTGACAGAAAAAAATAGATATATGTATGAACCACGATCGTGCATCAACTAAACCAATGAATTGAGAGCTTTGAGATTGAAAAAAATCAACTGCAACAACAACAATGAGCAGAACCAAAAACGTCAGCAATCATAATAACAACAAACTGAAAATTGTTTGTCGTCAAAGTTAGAAATTGTCGCGTTTTTCCTGTTTGTGCGGACGTGTGTGTCAGTACGTCAGTTAAGTTTCACGCGACAAGGGCTGGCACTCAGTAGTTGAGTTTGGGGGAGGAAGGTTAAAAATTGATGTTGAATATTTCAGCACAGAGTGCACGTGTGTGGGTGTGTGTCTGTCAGTCTGTGTGTGTGTGTGCGTGTGTGTTTGTGTTTGGTAATATTTTTCATAATTTCATTTCGATTCAAAGCAATTCAATTCAACAACAATTTTTGCCCATTACACGCCAAAAAAAACCCACAAGCGGACGCGCACACTCAAACACACGCAAGCATACATACAGACACGTTAGCCAAACGCTTCTATATCGACGGCATGTGACGAGCCCTCGGCAATCGCGATGTGTCCGTACATGGCCACAACGTTTGTCCGTCTGGCTGTATAGCGAACGGACAGACGGACCAGGCCAGCAGCATAGCAAGTGGCCGCCACCAGCCAATTGCCCGATACACAGCCAACTAAACATACATAAATAAAGATACACACACACACATGTAGACAACGTGGCAATGCGCGCCGGCTGAGCATTTTATTGAGTTGATTGCTGATGTGCAAACACGCAAAGCACATTATTAATAAAATTTACTACACTTTTTTTCCTCTCGACTGCCCTCCATTCGGGTTCCGCATGCGGTGAACAGAACAAGGCAACACTGCACAGGCGAACTGGCACAATTCAAACGATTCCGTTGGCATAGCCAGCGACACACTTTGCGCGTGCAACATTGACCGACCGCAGCAATTTGGATCATGGAAACACTGAAGCATAGCCAAATGTTTCGAGGCGAATCGAGAGGCGATAATAGTCGAATGAGAGCTTCGAAAGTGGCTGCAAATGTTCACTGGCAGGGAAAGGGAATTTATTGATATCCAATGGATCCAGAGCAACATTCCGAGGCAAAGAGAGAGTTTGGCTTTCTCATAGTTCGTATCCTTAAAGAATTTGTTTTGAATTTGAGGAAGTTTGACTTTTCATAATTCAATTCCTTAAAGGTTCAGTTTTAATTGCCATAAGCGAGTCGACAAATACGACAAGAACGTATCAATTCGTACACCTTTGCCATTCATTGGTCTTCTCATTCTTTCAATTAGGTGTCATAGCTTCCATTCATTTGATCTTGAATAGTTGATTCATCCATTTTACTATCAATCCAGCTATCCATTTAATCCAGATTTACTCTTAAAATTAATCCCACTGAGTCAGCTCTCGATGTATTCTTTCAGTTCATCCATTTTCCAAATTCCAACGATTCGACCAATTCGTCAACCTATAGATTCATACTTTTCATACATTCAGTCTCTGACTCATTCTCTGACTGCATTCATTCAATTTTTTCATACTTCCAGTCTTTCTATTATGTCTCATACTTCTCCCTCATACATCCATCCATCCATTTGACGTTGAACAGTTAATTCATCCATTTGACTATCAATTCAGCTATCCATTTAATGCAGATTTCTTTCTTTCAGTTCATCCATTTACTAACAATTCGACCAATTCATCAACATATTCAATCATACTTTTCATACGTTCCATTTTTTTGTGTCTTGTCATTCGTCCTATTAACCCTAAATTGTTCATCAAACAAGTTGATCGAATGAATGGATAATCTATTTGGTCAACACCTCATTTTATGTATGCGTCTGTTGCATTGGTCTCTTGTTATGCGATCAACAGAGAGACATCAGACAGACAGATTGTTCATCCAACCAGTATGTACATCCATTCGATTAACCAATCTTTTCATGTATTTGCCTGTTTGATGCGATCAACAGATCACAGATCAAAAGATCACATCAGACAGACAGATATCTGATGTCTCTCTGTTGATCCATCGTTCATTCATTCGAACATAATTCTTTCTATTGATTCACTCGGGCATTGGTTTATTTGTTTATCCAAACATTCGCCCATGCATTTATCCATTTCAACATCATTCGTCCATTCATTCATTTGCTCACCGGTTCATCTTTTCGGTCCCCCAATCAGTCCTCCATTGCCCACTCCACTCTCTCTCTCCCTCTCTCTCTCTCTGACAAATGTAATTTCACCAATTCCCACTATCGGCCAAGTGTCAACACTGACCTTTAACAATCACTCAACATATTCACTTTAAACGTTCATTTCCGCAATCAGTCACCAATCGTGACACCACACCAAAGGAACTCGACAAATGGAATTAAATTCATACCGAATCGCTACTACGGAGAGAAACATTATCTGGGCCGTTTAATCGGCAGCGTGACAGCCGCAAAGCCAGCAGCTATTAAGCCATCAGCGGCAGCAACTCGGCGGCGCCCACTTTCACCTGTACGCGCGCAGCCACCGACGTGTGGCGCACGAACTTGGCCACAATGCCGCTCGGGCCGGGTCAAACCGCATGCTTATGTTACAGTTGGCAGTTGGCTGCTAGTTGCTTCGGTGAGGCTTATTTGTTGATTCAAATAAAATACAACAACAACAGTAGCAGCTTTGTTAAAGAAATGTTATACAAATAAAAAAAACCAAAAGCCTAAACACCAAATCACAACAGCCGCCTCAAATGGTGTTAATTAAGTGTGACCAAAGAGGTTATGCACAACAACAATAACAACAACAACAACAGAGAAAACAGCGAGCACAAGGAATGAGAAGGGAAAGTGCGAGGGGGTGAAAATGTGTAGTGTACAAACGCAATGCACAAAGTGGCAGAGAAATACTTAATAAAAGCAGAGAAGAGTCACTCGAGCGCGCAGCAAAGAGAACTGAAAGAAGAAGCCAGAAGAACAACAAGAAAAAGAAGAAGCAGAACCAGAGCAGCAGCAGACATTCGAGATTTTATTGCTTTTATTTATTTGATGTTTTATTTGAGTTTCTTTGCATTGGCTTTGTGTTCATTTTTTCATTTTGTTGGGTTTTATTTTTGTTCAATGGATACTTAAAATTTAATAAGAATGCTGCGACATGGCAACAACAACAACTAAGAAACAATGAGTCCAAAGTTGAATATATAAAGCAGCAACAAAGATGTTCACTAAGTTCAAAGGATGGAAGAGTAGTCTCGGCTTCGATTGCCAACTTTGAAGAATTGAAGCACCTGGAAAGATGTTCACTAAGCTCAGAGGAAGGAAGAGGAGTCTCGGGTTTTATTGCCAACAGTTGAAAAATGGAGCACCTGGAAAGATGTTCACTAAGCTCATAGAAAAAAGAGGAGTCCCGGGTTTTATTGCCAACGGTTGAAAAATAGAGCACCTGTTAAAATGTTCACCAACCTCAGAGGAAGGAAGAGAATCGCCGGTGTTTTAAGCGACCAGTGTTTTAAGAGTCCCGGATTTTATTGCAGTACGTAATTTTATTTATGTTTTGTAAGAGGTGATTTTTTAAGAGCCTTCGGATTTGATTTAAAAAAACACATAAGTAAGTCGGATGCTTGGATCTTAGTTCATTCTCAAGACTGTAATTCCAAGCTCAGAAACGTCAAACCATCTAACTGACCCTGACTTATGTAAACCATTTGATCCTTGAACCTGTATTTAACATCGTTTTTTTACTGATCAGTTACAGCAGTTTTCTGACAAAACTTCCATAGTAAAACATGCCGAAGGTGTCATGCAAAAGCTATCAATAGCCAAATAAACTTATGCGACAATAAGCTGATGAAACAGATATGTCACTGGTTGTACAATGATTCAACTTATTTGGGTTCTACAAGAGAACAACAAAGGACATTGAAAACGCAGGTACAAAAGTGACAGTATGCCAGCGAACAATAAGAAACATTAGCCGGCGACCAGGCAGACTGTAAATGCGACATTTACATGTACTGTCAGCGGCTATTGACAGCGCTCTGCGACTGATTGAGCGAAATTGTGGTGTCGGGGATAATGAAATATTATGGCAAAGCAGCACAAAGTTGATGGACATCGACATAAAAAGAAATGCAAAAGCCTTAGGCGCCATGTCACTGGTGACAGTCAGCTCGCTCGCTGGCATTCATTGCATTCGTGCATAACCTCAAACAATTTACAGTCTTCCAAGCGCTCGTTTCGCATTTCAATTTAGAGAGCGCGCACATTTTTAACGTTCCGCATAAACCATAATCCACGCTCGTAAATGTCAAAATACCGACTGCTAATCCAATTACACTACAATAACATATCGCACGTTGCCTGACAGCCAGGACAACGACTGACGGACAGGCAGACGGCCTGTCGTGCGGGCCATAAGGCAGTCGAGCCAACAGCGGGCACCTACGGCGTTAATAAACGCAACAAAATGAAAAGTAAAACAACAACAATAACAACAATAGTTAAGAAGAAGAATAACAACACAGCCTTGAAGGCAATGCAGGCCGTTGGCAGTGCAAACATTCTCCTCAAGGCACTTTTAAATACACACATACATAGAACAAATACACTATTGTTGTTGTTGCCGTATCCTGGTGTTTTACTTATAAACAGCAAAAGGAATGCGGCGAGGGAGGAAGAAAGGGGTCAGCTCGTAAAAATGAAAAATTTGCACTGCTTGTTGCTCACGTTACAGCAATGACTGTTTACACAGTTGTTGTTGTTGTTTTTGTTGTTGCTATTTTGTTGTTGTTGCTTCTGCCTGTACAGCGCTTATTTCATTTTGTTTCAAGGAAACTCAACAAAACGCGCAAAGGTTGTAAAATTAAATAAGAAGCAAGCAGAAAATAGGGGAAAAATAGTAAACCCAAATATGAAAAAATAAAAACAAAAAAATGAAAAACTCTGTAAAGAAGGAAATGAAAACGCCACGAAACGCCGCCGAAGACGCAAACGAAACCCCAAAGGCTACAAAATCCTTTTGAATACAGTAGGGATTTACAGCTGATGAGGGCATTTGTGCACTGGCACTGTTTGCTATTTGTTGTTGCTGTAGCCACCAACCCAACCACCACAACCACACACCGCGCTATGCTGTGGCAACGTTTTTTCTCATCCATTTTTTCGTTTTCTTTGCTCTCTTAGCGTTCGTGTAAAGTAATCCTTGTCACTGACGCGCCATGTCTCTGTGTGTGTGTGTGTGTGCGTTTCGTTGTATTATCACTGTTGCTGTAGTGAGCGCGCCACAAAAGCGAAAAATCTTTTATGGGCCTCGTTTTTATTGACATTGAATGAGGTTGAAGTAAATCTGTAATTTGTTGCAAATAAAATTTAAAGAGGTTTCCTAACGCACCGATTTTATGCGTCGCTCCCCATTCAATGGCAGAGATAATAAGAAATTGCGCACAGCTCAAATTCCAAACACGCAGCGACATTATCAAAAATTAAGTGTGACTACAGCGGGAAAAACAAGAAAAAAGAAGAAGAAGAGAAAGCAAAAAATCACCATAAAATCGAGGTTTCGAAGTACATAGTAAAATAGTTTGCCAAATAACTTGCATACGTTGACTTGGCTTTTAATATGGGCCAGTGAAAAGTTTGACAATCTGATTGTTTAGAAAAGTGGTCTGAAGAAAAACGATTGGAAACGAGTGTGTGGAAACGAGTTGTGGTATCAAGTGGCCTCGTTGAAGAGGGACTCTCTCTCTCTCTCTCGTCGCCCTCAATCAGTCATTCATATCGAGCACAGATGTGTTCTCAAAAACCTGGTCTTTCTATCGCTGACATGAATTCATAACGCATTCTCCTGCGCCCTCGAGATTGTATGATTTGATCCATTGTGTTGCGTGGACGTTGAACTTGTTTAAAGGATGCTGTTTGCAAACCACACGTTTTAAGGCCTAATTCCCTCTGCGGAACTTTCGCAAAGCATTGTATCGAGTGAAGTTAGTTAACTCACAACTCGTTCACTCTGACATCCTGTAACCATTTGTTTGCAATTTTTAGTTCATATCACGTCTTCTGTCGATTTCCACGAAGTCTGCGGCAAAGTCTGACCCATTTGCCATGCCAACCCAAGCCATTACCGAATTATGGTCTACCGCAAAAGACCTCTCCAGGCGCCTCTGCCTTGTACGTGCCCTTCTCCAATTGCCCTTCATCAGGACATGGTAGGGCGTTCTCAACTTGTTGCTTCCACTAGAGATACCCTCTACCTCATCGCTGTCGACTTCCAACAACCGCGTCGAACATATTTTTCGGTGGTCTCCCTTTTCGCTGTCGACCTCCAACCACCGCATCGAAAATCTTTTGCGCCGAAGCGTCCATGTCCAACCAGGGAACTGTAGCGCAGATAAGTTTGCTCGGCAGGGTACGAATGAGCAGGTACGTCTACAAATTACAGGGCTTGGTTTCCCGCTTTAACTGTAAGCTTCGTACCTTCGACCTCCAACAGACAAGCTCACTCGGTAGGAACGACTGAGCAGCTACGTCAAAAATTACAGCGCTTGGTGCCCCTCTTTAACCTATAAGCTTCGTACCTTTGACCTCCAACAGACAAGCTCACTCGGTAGGAACGACTGAGCAGCTACGCCAAGAAATTACAGCGCCATACGAGCTCTATACGTGAACTTTCAACGGTATAGAGATCTTGTCGCACTAAATAAGGGACCAGATCAAAACCACGATTGGCGTAGGCAACTATAGAACACACAAGCTCGTTCCGTAGCTACGTCAAGAAATGGCAATGCTTGGTGTTCCCCTTTTTACTTGTAAGCTCCATACCCATACGAGCTCCATACGTGAAATTAATTTAAGGTGGCCTGTTGGCAACACAATTTCCTGACTAAGGACTAACCTTTAACTTTCTAGAGAACTTATCTCACTAAACAAGGGACCAGATCAGAAACATAATTGACGTTCTAAAGGCTAACTGTTTAAAACTAAACTACTTTAAAACAACTACTTTTGTCGCAGTTCCATGGACGAGGAAGAGAAAGAAAATATAAGTACTACACCTTCTATGCACTTTTTCTGCTTTATCCAGAAAATGGATGAATTACCTCGGCAACTACTTCCTTGACTTTCTATGGAATCTGGCCAATAAGACTATCACAGTCTACTATGCTTCGGAAGAAGCTCAAACTGGGCCAATGAATAAGAGGTGTTATGCTCGACAGGTGGCAGGCCTTCATGGCCCAAGTGAGATCCGCCTAAGGACAGCCATACCTCCCTACCTACATACCTTCATCGTCCATACGCGAGACATGGCCAAGCCAGCGTAGCCGCTGAATGTTGATTTGCTGCGCTACGTTCATGTCTTGCTGGTTCGTATTCACTGCTCGGTCGGTCGAATCTCAATTGGACTTGGTATCCTGGACGCAAATTCCAAAATAATAGGTTTAGGCCATTTGGCAAACGACTTCTGTAGACGCTGTAGGGTCGAGAAAGAACTCAATCTCTTCCCTCCTCTGTATCTGTTCGGCTCTTTGCCAGAAACGTAAGAAACACAATGGTTTCTTCTATTGAGAAAAGCTCTGCAAGATCTCCATTGACTACGTAAATTGGTTAATACGTCTTATTATAATTGCCAGATGGTTTCAACTTTAACTAAGACTATGTCCATAAGTATAGTCTATGCATATCAAATGGCGCCTCTCGGCTAATGATGTCTGCAGAAGCTACAAAGATGAAGAAGAAGTAGAAACGATACAACACTTCCTGTGCCGCTGGTGGGCTCTGCAGGAACACCGGACTCCGTATGTAGATTGTACTGGCTGCCTGTGTATGAGACACACTCTGGCCTCTATATGAGCCCGTTGCGATACCACAAATTCCATCGGTTTGAAATATATGCAACACTGTTTTTTCAGCATGTGTACAATACGCATTTCAAACGGATTGGGGAAGATGGGTAGGGGAATATGGGTGGTGGACCTACTGTTTAACGCTGAATCCGAACAGCGGTTTTGGCTATTTTCCTTTCACACTTGGAGATTTTGCCATTGCCCGCCAAGAGTGCACTTGTGCTATTCTTGTAATTCTCATCTGCTTCATGTGGATATCGACAGAAGTAGACGAGAGTTTCACCAGCCCAAGCTAGGAATCGAACCTAGGGCCTTTGGTGTGAGAAGCCAACGCGCTACCCGCTGGACTATCGAGGCCGACTCTGTACTCTGGTCAAGATTCCTGACGGACCTGAAAAGTTGAAATCTTGTATCTCTTCTCTTGTTAAAAGAGAAGAGATACAATTCGTCGTTCCCAGGACGAATTATGCAAGAAATGCACCTCTATCTAGGGCCCTTTCGGAATTAAACAATGTTAAAGATTTTGATGTGTCACTTCCGAAAGGTTTGTTGTTAAATAGTTTAAGTAACTTATAGTTTTTAATTATTTTTATATCCCATAGTCAGTAAGGACATTTGTTCATTGGCTAAATAAATAAATAAATAAATAAATAAATAAATAAAAGGTTGAACTAGTTTGCCCCGGACTGAGACTGTGGGTTCGCTCTAGAGCGATTTAAGAAGGGATTCACAATGGGCTATTTTTGCCTCCGAGTGGAAGTGCGGTTCGTGCTGTACACACCCTTTCCTACCTAACCTAAGTCCTGAGTTATCACAAGACGATAAACAGGTCTATGTTTGAGTCTGGTCGTTTAAGGCCAAAGACTGCTTCTTCTAATTACGTAGGATTTGTTGTTTGGCTACTAGAACGTTCAGAAGAAGTCGGTTATCTTTTTTCTGTAACAAATGTCATTAACAGCCACGGCTAGGCTGGCCAAATGGCCCCACGTGGACATCTGTTGGGTCCTTAGCGATACCAGATGGGGATCTATTCATGATTTGTAGTTGATATCTGTTAGTATATGAGTGCTTCTGACGAACTGTCATTCACAGTCACAAAATTTTGCAAGTCAGTCATCGTTCGACTGGCCAAATGGTCCCACATAGACCTCTGTTGTATCCTTAGCAATACCCAATAGGGATTCCTTTATGGGTTGTAGTGGTCCATTAGAATATGACTGCTTCTGGCACATCTTAATAGGGTCTTCCGTCCTAAATAGTACCGAGGCTTCAAAACGCACACATACAATTTTCTGCACAGCCGACGTTCCTCGCCGGAAATGAATCTGATGTAAAAAAATTCAAACAATCAAACCACGGCCAAAGGTTATGCAATTTCCAATTGACATCAGCAAGTCAAGAGAGCAACAGCATAAATAATCACAACAACAGCAGCTACTACTATAACTAATACGGCAGCCGCATGCAGAGGCAACAATACAATGCGTACGTGTGTTTGTGTTGGAGGCGCAGGTTTGCAATGCGTCACTTAAAATTTTATTGCGTTACTTCCGTTCCGATTTACCTCAATTTATTTACATATTCCACACATTTATTTGCGCGCGCGTGTGTACGCAGGCCAGCCACCTGCGCCCAGCAACGGCGCCCTACCCACAGGCAACCGAACTGCCGACCGGCGTACCTGCCCAACCAGCCAAACAGCTAAGCAGTCAGCCAAGTCAACGTCGATGTCGACGATGCCATTGGCTTTTGTTTTCGGATTCGGGTCTTGCGTTGGCGTTTGTGTTCTTGTTTGTGCTCCTCTTTTTTTTTGTTTTTTTGATTTCTGCTTCGACTGCTTGTTTCCACTGTGCAAATAACGTTAGAGTCCGATACCCGCCCGCGCGGTGATTTGTGTGACCCACACACGCGCGCAATTTTGTATTGTTTGCAATTTAGTTGTTGTTATTATTGCTATAATAGTAGTAGCTGTTGTTGTTGTAGGCGGTGCCACATGCGACATGAAAACCCTTTCGTTTGGCGCGTTTGGCGCGTTTCACTTTATTACTTCCCCACGGCAAGTGGTTTGCTCCAATTTTCCGCCGCCAGCAACTTGAAGCTGCTACGAGTCGTGTACGTTTATGCTGCGCGTGCCCCTCGGCAAACACACACAACAACAACGAGATTGTTGTTGTTGCGCCATTGTCGTCAGTTTTATGACAGGTGCTGACAAGTGTGCAAAAGTTGTTGCCGCGCGCGCGTTGTTTGCCGCCGCTGCGCGTGTCATTCGCATAAATTAGCCGCTGATAATATTCGAGAAATTGCGGCAACTTATTTTCATGTGTCGCACGCCAGCAACCTGCCGTCAACTTGCCACACCGCCGTCAACACTCAACCGGTCCCGCCCCGTCTTCGGCTGCGTCGCGGCGCGCGTTACGCTAATGGCAACGCTGACGCTGATGACGTGGCATATGTCAGCGTTAAATCGGTTCAAGGCTCTTTGCACCTTGTCGCCTCCACTTAACCGCTTAACCTGTCGTGGATAGCGCGTTTAATTTAGTGTAGCTTACGATTCATACGTATTACATGCCGGGAAGAACCTTCCACATTAGTCGACCTTTTCCAGGTGCCCTCAATCCACTTGAATCTTGGTGCACTCGGAACGGTCTGGGAATCAACCCATCCGAATCCGAACTGGCCCTTGGAAGGGTCAAATTCCTAACTTTAATCCGTCTACCCTCAACTGAGCAAGTTTAATCATCAAATCGCAGGCTAAATATCTGGGACCACTGCTGGACAGTAAACTAAATTGCAAACCGAACATACTGGAAAGGGTTCCCAAGGCCACGGTAGCACTGTACTCTGACAAAAGAGCAGTTGGCCAAAAATGAGGCCTTCAACCACGGTTAGGTAGGTAGGTAGGTTAACTGACCGCTTCTGGGGCATCACTTAGGCCTATTAGCCTATTGTGTTACCACATGGAGGATGAATCCGCCTATACACTTCCAGGGAAAGAGAGCCATCTGGTGGCTCTGGTGAATTTGTAAATCTTCTTTGGGGTTATCTCCTCTAGATCTGCTAGGCAGCTAAAGAAGTGTTGTCCCAAGAATCGTAGGCGCGTTCTCGCAAGCCCCGGGTATTCGCAGAGGAATTCCTGCAGCTTCTAAGCAATCGTTTCAACCACCGTTTCAATGCACTGAACTTTAATTTCCGTTATTAGGCCTATTGTATTCCCAATTTGTGCCTTAAGTGTTGTCTTTCGACAAGTTCCATGCCCAGACAGCCACTTGAACCTAACCTAACCTACATCTGTTTAATAGCCACAACACGACACACATCTTCGGCACTATGATCCTTCGTAAGATCGTAAGCCAATATAAGGCAAAGCTGAGAAGTGTTGCAAGACACAATCAGCTGACACTCACAATCAGCTGTATATGGGTTCCAGGACACTCTGGTATTCTTGGTAACGAAGTAGCCGATAAACTGACCAATCTGGGATCAGAGGGCAAGCCAAGGGCACCAGATCCTACAATGGCCTACAATGGATCAAGAACTATGTAAGCAGAGTTCATATGAGGAAATAGACCGGATTGAAACCCGGCAGAATCGCAAAGTGTTTTGTGAAAGCACCGAGTAAGGAAAACGCGGACTTATTTCTTCGACTGGAATTGCGACTAATGATCGGAGCGATCACAGGATACGATGCATGTGGCCAACATATGACTAACATGCGAATCATCGATGACCCTACAAAATCGTGGCTCGAGGACGAGGGATTACATCTGCCACTCTCCAGCGTTCTCGAGAAGTATTAGGCGCATATTGGGCAACGATGTATGAGCGAAGCGCTCTACTACTATCGCTTTCGGACCTCCTCAGGTTCCTAAAAGAAACCAGGAAGTTCGAGGGTTTGAGAACCTTTAATCCCTTCCAAAACCCTCCTCCCTAATACTTTCCCTTCCCCTACCCTCCCCCATGGACAAAGTAGTCCGAACGGACTGAGTGCTATGCAAAGCTTGTAGCCTTCCACCGCACTTTCACATCATCATCTACATGGTCTGTCAGGAGGGTGATCTCCTGGACCTTGACTTATCGCACTTGCTTAGCTTTGCGAAAGCAACGCTCCGGCTAGAGGATATCCATAGCGTATGGGAACCTTCTTACGGCGGCTGATGCCATCGGGCGTAACAAGCGAGATGTCGCCGCTGCCTTTGCGGCAATCGAAAGAGAATCTGCCAAAATTATTCTGGTGGTAAATAACAGCAAGACGAACTACGTATATGTCTACATGCAGAGACTCAGAGTGGCTAGGACTTGACGTTGAAGCCGACAGGTATACTTTTGAAGGCAGCAGTATTGATGTCAGCTTGGAGATAGATAGAAGCGAAAGAATACTCTTGCTTAGGTAAACAATTGAGTAGTAGAAACATGGATGAAAGGGAGCTGCAGTCTTATGCCGATTCTCAACGGGAGGATAAGAGCTTTTTCATAAGCAACTCTCTCAAGTTTGGAAGTAACTTCTTCGGCTTATTCGATACCGTTCGAGGCTTCAGACAAGGGAAGGGCAAGAAAAAGTATGTTTATGTCTATACTCATAAACTTGCAGCGGTAGTAGAAAGGATGAAAGGATTCCACAGTCTTATGCTGATTTCAAATAGCCGGTTGAGAGGATTTTAGTAGGCGATTATTTAATCTCAGAAGTTATTCATTTTCAACAAAACTCTGCAAGCGCCAATAGTTTTCTCTACTTGGCGTTGACTGCTATTAAAAACCAACTTGAATGAGTTGACTGCTACACAGAAAAAACACCCATTTGATCTTGTCTGACATAAGTCCCAAACTAGACCAGACTAACCGAAATGACTGCGAAGTCTCAATGTCATTATTAGCAAAGAACAAAGGTCCTTTCAGGGTTCAATAAATTCGCTGTGTACTAACAGGAGTTATCACAGGGCATTTGGCTACTGTACCAATGGTTCAACGATGCTTACTAGTAATCGTACTCTCTATAGGAGTTGCATTTTTAAGGTTAGATTAGGTAAGACAGGCAATATTTGCCAATATTTTGACCAGTAAACTCGAAGGCTTCAATGGCTCATTGTGAATCCCGGTAGAGAGTGTAGAAAAGTCCCTTCTTACGCTGTGTTCTTAAGTGGTTCAAACCAACATGAATTTCGGTTGAAACTGGCAATATTCCCCAGTGGGATACTACTATCTTTGATTCCCTTAAAAGGGGTGTCGTATGATTTGAAATTCTGGACATTCAGAATCTATTTCCTGCTCATCCTTGCAACTCAAGAGGCTCAATCGATTCATTACATTCTAAATTAATGTCCAGGTCTGCAGTCAAAGTCACTCAAGCATTCAAGGTCACAGGATTTCATTTTGGGGGGTTCTGCGTACAACTTTTGAGCCGAATACCATTCGAAACCTTGTTTTGTACCAGACATTTTTGTGTTTGGGGGATTTCAACCCCAAAACCTTTCAGTGTGTGCCACTGAAGGTCAACAGAGACCTAATGATGGTCTCTTAAAATTATGGGACCTCCTCAAATTTAGTTGAATGAAAAAGGCTTCTGGCTTTGGATAGGAAATCCTGTTTGAAGACATATATCCGCTCCTGGCACTTACAGAGAGCACTTAGAAAGTCCCATAATGGCACTAAGTCAAAGCACGGGTTTCTTGTACACGTTCTGCGAACTTAACCTAACTTAAAACCTAACCTAACCCATACCAAAGAGTCAAATATGTTGAACTGAATTATTAACTGAATCGGTATTAACCAACACAGTCCACAAACGCAAATCAAATTAAAAGTTTGTCTAAAAAATTTTGCAATCAACTGAAAAACAATAATATGCGACCTCTTGCAATGTCACAATGGCAAAAATTAAAATTCAACAGAGCTAAAAACGAGCATTAATCGCAGCCATGCGGCCAACGTGTTGCTGACGTTGCCAAGAAATGGTCGCTGATGTCTGTCTGTATCTATGTTTGTCTGTCTGGCTGACGTGATGTAAAGTGGCGCAAAGTGAATGCAATAATTTCATTAAGTCATCAATGTTATTAACGCGTCGCTGACAGCTCGGCTCACTGTCAGTTCAGCAGCCGCCCGGACATGGCTGCTCTGTTGTTAATGACACCGTTGCATGGCCGCGGGCAGCCAAATTCAACGTAATTTCAATTTCAAAATCGTTCAATAAGCAGTTTTTGCGAAAATTCACGGATTAAATTTCAGTTAATTGTAAGCTTGTCTAATTAAGCGAGCATTATGGTAGCACAAACGAACGCACACACAAACGAACGCAACGAGCATTGTGGGAACGCAAGTGAGGGAATGTGTGTCGCCCCATCGACTCAACGGCTGCATGGTTGAACGGCTGGCAGGCGGCCATTGTCAAGGCACAGCGCACAAAGGACGAAAAATCCGGCAAACACAATTTTATGCTGTAATTTTCGGCAGCAGTCTGCCTGACTGACTGCAGCCGTTTGCACTGCTCTCTCTCTCTCTCTCTTTCTCTGCAACTGGCTGACTGAATGGTTATATGGTTGTCTGTCCGTCTGTCTGGCTGCCAGATGCTGCGTGTGCGCGCAACCCTCGTCTCGCCGCAATGCTTGCTACATTTTTATGATTATTGATTATGTTGACGCGCTCGACACCGGCACCGGCAACGATACAGACACCGACACAAATGCCAACAACAACAACTACATTGACACCGGCAACGTTTTGCCCTCGATCCCTGTGATGACACTTCATGTGCCCAAAGTTGTAAATGTCACTCACTCGCCCAAAGTCAAAAGAAAAACGAAATTTCAACACACATACAGACACACATATTTTTACACTCACTTATACTCACACACCAATTCATTCTCGCTCTCTCACACAACTCTCGTTGTCCTGTTGAAAGTCTGCCGCACCTCGACACTGGCAGGCGCCCTGCCTCTGTCAGTGTTGCAGCACCGTTGTCCTCAATTTAAAATTCAAATTCCCTCACAGCCAAACTCGCCGCCCCTCTTCGTTCATTCAAGCCATGAAATCTGCTGCTAAGAAATTAAATTTTAGAAATCATGAAAACATTTGCCTTCAGAACTTCTCGTTCTGTACCTGTGCGCTGTGTGCATATTGTTTCGCATTGTTTCCGCTTTGGCTTTGGCTGTGTATCCTTTTGTCGTCAGCCGTTTGCCGCCGTTTGCCCGCTGGCAGCGTTCGGGCCTCTGCCGGCAAAACGCTGTGCGCCTAATGTCCGTTTCGTGCGCTACAAATAATGTCCTTCACACCTTTTGGCGCATTGTTGTTGCGCCTAACAACAACAATAACACACACATTGTTCAAGGCGAGCCGACAACCGAGACGTCACTTATCCGATAGGGCGTAATTTTCCACGGACAGACACGAGATAGTAGAGATTGGGTAACGAAGTTGACAATTAAATATTTTAAATCTGCATTCATCACTAAACAGTGGCGCACACAGGATTTCATTTTTGAGGGAGAAGCGTACAACTTCTGAGCCTACTTCCATTTGAAACCATATTTTTATATTTTTGTAATATGTTTTGTATTTTGGGCGCGAGTTTGAACCCCAAAACCCTCTTCTACGTGCGCCACTGTCCCTAAATCATTTCTAATTTTCAAGTTAAACTAAGCAACCTTTACTTATGGGCCCCTAAGTACTGAATCACTTAACCCTTTCGGTTATTCTATGCCATATGGCATAGCCTCTTTTTAGTGCCTGTTTTAGGTCAAAAACTTGTGGATACTATATTTTTCAATTTTTGTATTTTTCTGTGAAGGTTTTTATACCAAATAATGAAAAAATATTTTGATTAGTGTACCAAGTAAATTTTAAGGGTTCAGAAAGTGCGCAGTCCTATCGAGCTGCGTATTTTACAAAAAGAGGTCACTTCGTACTTTTATTTATTCTATTAAAAAAATCAATTTATTTTATAGGTTTATGTAAGTAATCTAGAAGGAATTTATTGCTTTAGTAAGTGTAAAAAAAGTTAGATCCCAAATATAGTTCGCTAAGGCTGTACGATTTTTTTTATTTCTTACTATGCCATATTTCATGATGCCTAAAAACCACTTTTTCGAACAATATTTAAAAAAAATGACTTTTGATTATTCATTATGTAGGCTTAAACAGTAATAAAATGGAAAAGAATGATTTTTAAAGTTAAAAACAAAAAAGAAGTTCCGAAAGGGTTAAACGTTGCATGTCGCAAAATGTGCAATTTTTAGTGCACTGCAAATTGTTGACAATTTATCAACAACAAATCGCAAATCAGCCGAAATCGGCCGCAACGTAAATCATCTGTGATTATTACATCGTAGATTTGTGTTTAGCTGGCGAGGCGAATGCAAAACTAAACAAACAAATAACTCGTTGCTACTTTGGTGGTTTTTGTTATTGTTGATGTTGTTGTTGTTATTGTTGACTGAAGTTGCCACTGGGTGTGCGGTGGCGTGCTGAAAACGTGTGCCGGCTGCGCTGTGGCTGTTTATTTATTTTGCTGATTGATCGCACTTCGCAACGCGATCAGCGAGCTGCACAAACCGCAACAACAACAACGAAATTTGTATCTGCTGCGCGCATCTCGCTCACTACGCCGCACCGCACAATCGACATTTATGTTGCATGGCGTATTGCGATGTTGCTCGATCGCGCTGAGCGGCTTCGTGTGGTCTGGTCTGGTCTGGGCTGGTCTGGGCCGATCCGGTCTGGGTCTGGCCTGGTGCCGTACGCAGCGATAAAAATGTATTTATTTAATTTGTTCGTCTTGTTGTTGCGCCGTTGTGGCTCGCTATTTGACTTGTTTTTGTAATGAGCATTGGCATAAATATTTTTTTAATGATTTGTTTATGAAAGCATAAAAATGATTAACGCACAGTTCACGAAAAATGTACAACCGACGGACAGCCAAAGTGGGCATTGCTTGATTGAGTTTTAGGGAAAAATCAGATAGGAAATTCGATTTTTCAAAGTGATTTCATTGTTTTATTTTAGAGGGAAAGAAAATGGGCTTTTATGTTTGTGTATATTATATGTATGTGTGTATATATGTGTGTGAATAATAGGCAAAAAGGCATAAAAACTACAGATCACTTAGTTCAAAAAGCTTTTCAAACATTTCAAACAAGTGAAAAAGGATCTCGAATGAAAATAGAAGCTTAAGATCAGGAATGAGGTTAGGATTTGTTTCTCGAATTCAAACGAGTTGGACGTAGAAGTGTTTTTATTTTTCTTAACTAAATTGGGTATAAATATGTGTGAGGAGGTCGAGAATAGGCTGAACCAACAACAAAATACTTAGTGGAAAAGGTTTTTCTAACTTAACACAGATAGGAACTCACATTGAAATAGAAATAGAATCGAGATATCATGGATGAGGTTAGGATTCAAAGGAGGTCGAGAAAAGGCTGAAGCAACAACGAAACACTTATTTGAAAGGTTTTTTAACTGAGAAAGTAACTCACATTGATATAGAATCGAGAGATCATGAATGAGGTTAGGATTCGTTCCTCGCATTCAAACGAACTAGACTTGGAAGTATTTTTTAACTAGGAGGTCGGAAAAACTCTAAAGCAACAACAAAACACTTAGTTGAAAAGGTTTTTCTAACTTACCACTCAAATGAGAAAGAAACTCACATTGAAATAGAAAAAAGAGATCATGAATGAGGTGAGGATTGTTTCCCCGTTTTTGAACGACTTGGAAGCATTTTTTAACCAAAGTCGGCGGAAGTATGTGTGAGGAGGGCGAGAAAAGGCTGGGGAAAAATTAGAGAGCACTTAAGTAGTTGAAAAGGTGAGTTTAAAGGGCGAGTGAGGAGGTCGAGAAAAGGCTGGAGCAACAACAAAACACTTGTTTGAAATGTTTTTTTCAACTTAGTACTCAAGTAAGACAGGAAATAGAAACAAGAGATCAAGAATGAGGTTAGGATTTGTTCCTCGCCTTTGAACGACTTTGACTTGGGAGTATTTTGTATCTAAAGTGGGTGTATGTATGTGTGAGGAGGTCGAGAAAACGCTGAAGCACCAACAAAACACTGAAATGTTTTTTCAACTGAGAAAGGAACGCATATTGAACTAGAAACAAGAGATCAGGAATGAGGTTAGAATTGTTCCCTCGCCGGTGTAAGTATGTGTGAAGATGTCGAGAAAAGGCTGAGGGAAAAACTGCAGAGCTCGTAAGTAGTTGAAAATATGTTTTAACTTAGCACTCAAGTGAGAAAGGAACACTTGACTTGGAAGTATTTTGTATCTAAAGTGGGTGTAAGTATGTGTGAGGAGGGCGAGTAAAGGCTGGGGGAATAACGACAGAGCACTTAAATAGTTGAAAAGGCTTTTTATTTAACTTCACACTCAAATAAGAAAGGAATACATAAGGAATTACAAACGAGGTTAGGATTGGTCCCTCGCCTTAAAACTACTTAATTTCTTTGCGTAATCTATGAACCATATAAGAATTAAAAAATAACTGCTCGTAGAGGCCTGAATCATCTATCATTTCTTTCAAATGCCGCACAGTAGCTGAGCTTATTTACCTAAAGGCAGGATTCGCTTCCATGATGATATTAAGTAAGTAAGAGTAGGACTTGTCATCTTTTCAAGCATCAGAATGGTCTCTAAGCAAACTTAACAAACCTTGGAAACAAGTCGGTGCTAAGGGTCTAAAACACTCTTCCTTGTTGGTACTATTTAGTTCATAAAATCAAAACTCAAGTTCACTTTTTTTGGGTCACCTTTTCTTTAGAAACGATTCAAAATGGTTCAGTCGATACGTCTCCAAATTACTATTGGAGTCCTATTTGACATTTGTCATAAGGTAATCTCCCAGATGCTTCTTCTGACCTTGGAAAGGTACTTCAAACTAATAACAAATGTGTATGTATTGAAAAGATCGCTGATAATAAACCATGAACAAGCTTTAAATCCAAAACGAGAAGGCGGAAATCAAGGGATTGCAAATCAGAACAAAGCTGAATGAACTGTGGGCTCAATAACAATGCGCGAATAGGTCATAAGGATCCAAGAAGTTAGCTGGCAAATATCGATAGAAGAAAAAGGAAAGATAAACTCTGAAATGAACGGACACAACTTTAGTTTAAGAACAAATATTGAATAGATAAGAGAGAAATAATGCCACGATAAAATTTTTTACAAGAAATTTAGGATCTCTAAAAACGCTGTTCCAAACGGAAATCGAGAGACAACAAAGCAGATTAAGACTATAACGAGAGTTCAACGAGCTGAAAAACATTGTTCCAAGAGGCTATCGAGCTTCAATGAGGAAAGTGAAGAACAAGTGAGGGAAGAACAATAAAGCAGATTCTAATTATTTCGAGAGTGGACTCAAAAGCATTGTTCGAGTTGGGTATGAAGCTTCAATGAGGAGAGTGTTTTAAACGAAAATCGAGGGATAACAAAGCAAAGAAGAGGATTGTATCTATGTAATTGAAAAAGACTAACATATGAACAGAGAAACAGCTTCGGTTTGAGAAAGATGATTTGGAAAATGGATATACAGAAATTATGGCTCGACAAAATTCTCCGATGAGCATCCACGAAAAAATTGTTCGAAGCGATCATTGAAGTACAATAAAACAGATTACAATTATATCGAAAGTGGACTCAATAACATTGTTTGATTGAGTATGGAGCTTCGAAGAGGATAGTGTTTTAAACATAACAAAGCAGAAAAGAGGATTGTGTCTATGTACTAAGAAAAGACTAACTTTGCGATTGAAAGATGGATATCAAGATGGGAAGGACTTTGTCTACTTGGAAAAGACTTACTTGAGAACAGAGACATCACTCCAGTTTAAGAAATATTGTTTTAAATATGAATACCCAGAAGTTGAGGCTTGATAAAATTGGTCCGTGATCCATAAAGCCTTTACGAAAAAGTTGTTTCAAGCGATAATTGAAGAACACTGTGGACTCAATAACATTGTTGCAGGAAGCTATGGAGCTCCAATAAAAAGGATATTTCAAGTGAGAATCGAGGGATTATTAAACTGAGAAGGATTTTGGTTTTGATTATACTTGAGAATAGAGGCACAACTCCAGGTTGAGAAAGATTATTTGAAAGATGGATATCAAAAAGTTATGGCTCGACAAAATTGTTCCGTGAACCATAAAGCTTTAACGAAAACATTTTCGACTTAAGTGTGGAGCTTCAATGAAGAGAGTGTTGCAAGCAAAATCAAGAGATAACAGAGCAGAGAAGGGCTTTAGCTATTGGAAAAAGACGTTAAAAATTGAGGCTTTCGAGTGTGCTTACTGAGAAACAATCAAGCTGCCTGTCTTATCTAACCTAACCTAAGTTGAAGATACAGTCACAACTCCAGTTTGAGAACAAATATGCTCTATTTTTTTAGGAAATGAAAGTTGAACAACACATTGTATTAAGAATTGATATCAAGAAGTTATGGTTTGGCTAGCCTCGATAATCCAGCGAGTAGCGCGCTGGCTTCTTATACCAGAGGCCCTAGGTTCGATTCCTAGCTGGGGCTCGTTGGACATTCATCTACTTCTATCGATATCCACATGAAACAGTTGAGAATAACAAGAATCGCAGTGCACTTGGTGGGAAAGAAAAACTGCCAACCGTCGTTCGGATTTGGCATAAAACTAATAAAAAGCCTTAAACTTGCTTTACAAACTTTTCCTTCACAAACTCGGTCTCCTACAATTTGGATTCAACATAAACCAACACAATGCCTCGCATTGATTGGGGAACTTCTGGGGCCGGTTTCAATAGTCCGGCTGGCTTCTCACACCAGAGGCCCTAGGTTTGAGTCCTTACTCGGACTGGTGGGAAATTCGTTTACTTCTATCGTTATTCACATGAAGAAGATGAGAATTTCAAGAATCGCACAGGTGCGGTCTTGGCAGGCAATGGTAAAACTTTCAAGTGAAAGAAAAACTGCCAACTGCCGCTCGGATTCGGCATTAAACTGTAGAACCCCTCCCGCTTCCCTCATCTGTTTGAAATGTGTGTTGTAGCACATGTTGGAAAAAAACAGTTTTGCATATAATTTCAAACGAGTGGATTTTGTGGTATCATAACAGTCCCATGTAGAGGCCTAAGTGTGTCTCATAAGCCACTACAACCTACAACCAACCCTATGGTTTGAACAAATGGTTCAAATAAGCCATGAATCTTTAATAAATAAAACCAACTTTAATGCTTAAAGTGAAAATCTAAGAATAACAGAACAACAACAACTCTCTTCGTCAGGAAAGTCTAAATCATTTAATGTGTTTTTTTATGCTGCATTAATACTAGAAAGACCACAAATTTTGCATACCAACAAAAACTACATATGATATCTGCTCATATCTCGAAAAGCACAAATCGGATTTGGCTATTTTTTCACAAAATAAATTTTTAAAAAATAATAAATTTTTCATGATAAAAAAATTAAAATCACCAAAGCAAAAGTCGATAGAAATACTAGAGCAAATACAGTTATTTGAAAATGAAAAACCATCAAAATGACCGCAATGTTCTTTCTAGTGTTAAGCACAGAAGATCACAATATCAAAACAATGAACAACATTGGCCATTAAATCTCGAAAAACCTGATTTCATGCTAACACCTGAAGTCCAATGACTCAGGCAGCCATAAAAGTTGACACCAGCGAGCTGGCAAACGAAATCCATGAAAAAATTCACGTACCAATGAATTCCTTGCGACCACTTCTTGGTTGCCGGTGAGCCCTTCAGTTAAATTAGCGTAAAACGTTTACAACGATAACAACAACAACAACAATGCAAAAGACTCATCAGATAAAATGGTGTGCTGTTAAAATTTTTCAATTTTCGCATTTTTTTGTTTTTTTTTAGAATGCAATAAAAAAGCATAAAACACTAAAGACATGAATTACTTTGAGCGATCGCAGCAAACCGGCAACGAGCAGCCAACCCATCTATCCGTCCATCCATCTAGCTGATGTAATCTAAACTGGCAGGAACACATCACGCATTTGCGCGCGCAAAAACCATAAACGCGTTGCGCACTTGGTGCGTATCCTTAAATAGCGGTGGCGCATTGCAGCCAAAAAGGCCTTAAAAAAGCAATAACGTGGCAGCAGCTGGCAGTTGGCAGCCGCCAACAGCATTTAAGTGCAACGGGCGAGTTGAAATGCGCGCTGCGGCAATTGGCACGCGTGCGCGTTGCTGCGGCTCTGGCTGTCGTCTGCGCCTGTTGCGTGCGCGTCAAAAAAAAAACACAGGAATTACGGCGAATAAATGTGAGCGAAATTGCGAGACATTTAACCCATTGGCGACTGAATAGAAGTTTGATTTGAGTTGGCGGATTGCATTTTTTAAGATCTTTTTCAGCAAAGCTTTTTGGCACAAAATCTAACGTGAAAAACTTTAACCAAAATGGTTAAATAAATAATATAAGTAATAATTTAATATACATTTTTCTTCTATAATTTTTCTTTAGAAAATTGCAGTTAATATGAAAGTTCGATTAAAGATTTTTAAAAGTACAGACAATTTAATATTGAAAACATTTGTATTGATTTTTTTTTTTAGTACCAAAAAGTGTTTCTGAAGAAAGTCTTACAAAGCGTCTCTTCACTTTCTAAAAGGTTATGCGGACCAATTAGTTGGACGCTGTCACTAATTGGCTGATGACTGGATGACTGGCTTTTGTTCGACTGGAACTGAAACTAGAAAAACTTTACTTTTAACAATAAATGCGACACGTTGCTTCATGGTTAACCCTTAACCCAAGGGCACAGATTTTGGTAGGAAAATATGCCATGATCAGTGGTGCACACAAGGGGGTTTTGAGGGTTCAAACACCCCCAATTATAAATATTGCTGGTACAAAATATGGTTTCAGATGGTATTCGGCTCAAAAGATGTACGCAATACCCGCTCCCCCCAAAATGAAATCCTGTCTGCGCCACTGGCTGTGATATATAAATTTTATACAATATGTTTGTGACGAACAAAGAGAGATCAACTCTGTGATCTGCTTTGGAAAATTTTCGTAGTGGTGGTTACTGAGTGGTTTTATGTTGCCAGAGTCAAAGTGGCACTTGGGTTCACCAATTTCTATGAATTTCAAAATTTGAAAATATTTATGATGGTTAAAGTGCTTATAACGCTCAGAGTACTTCAAATTCGTTCTTATTTGCTCATCTATTGAGCCTTTGTTGTTGTTTTAGTTAATTTTCTACCATAAATTCAACTTAACCTCAATTTATCTATTTAAAAATATTTATACAAGTATGTAATTTTTTAAGCCATAACTCAAGCAGAATGCGTCAACAAAATCAGTGGCAGCACAAAGGAAGTAAAAAATATAAATAAAATAAGAAGAAGCAGCAGCATATAGAAAACAAAGCCATTGAAAATAATGCAATGTTTTTGTTATTAGTTGGCAGTAGGCGAAGTGCAATAACAATAATAACAACAGCAAAACAACAACAACAACAATAGGAACCCAACAAAAAACTGCATAAACGCATCGACATCGAAATAAAATCTTTCGCAATAAAAGCCAATTACAATTTAATGACTTTTAGACGACTCAAACCATAACAACAACAACAACAACAACACCATCAAAAAATAGCAACAACAACAATGAACAATATTTGCCACAAGAGCAACAATCACAACTCATTAGGCTTCATGGTCTCGCTTGTAAGACACACACACATGGATATATACACACACACATATACATAGATATATATATAAATAGGATTGCCTAGATCGATGGCGTACGAACGCACGACTGGCAGCAGCAAACATCTACAACGCCCAATAAAACTGAAAAGTCATTTGGCAGAAGTGCCCGTTTGGTGGCAGCCCAACTGGCTAACTGGCCAACCGACTGACTCGTTGTTGGCCATAGCTGCTGTGTTGCGCAGATTGAAGCGTATCGGATTGTGGCCGATCGTGGCAGCGCAATGCCTGTCGTTCGTTTAATGCTTTATGTGTGTGTGTAAGTGTGTATGTGTGCGTGTACGTGCAGCAGTCGAAGGCTGATAGGTTGGTCGGTTGGCCGATTGCTGGCAGCAACACGCATACGAAAAACAAAACTGCCGCTCAAAAACATTGGCAATGGCTGCGGTTGCTTGCAGCAACAACAACAACAACACCACCACATTGCAACTGTGGCAAGCAACACGCAAATGCCGAACGCGTCGTTTTGCGCGTCAAACGCTGCGTCATGTCGACATTTGCTTAATTTATTGCCTTAACTAGAAAATTGAATGACTTCTTTGGCGACGATGGGCCAAGACGAGGCGTGAGTGTCTGGTGTTAATGGATAGCACAACAACAATAATAATAACAACAATAACAACAACAACAAAGCGCAAGCAACCACAATTGCAATGAGCGCAACAACAACAATAACAACAACACCTACGAAAATGATTAAAAAGCCCTGCAGCAGCGGCAGTCCAGCAGCCCATCGTTAAAAATAACAACAACAACAACAAGGAAAAAAATTTAAATCCTACAAAATAACAACAACAATAACACGTAGCGTAGAACAATAAAACCAGCAACAGTGACCGCAGCAGCAACAGCAACATTAATGCTGCTGGCATTTGGCAATTTTGCAACCAGTTTTGTCGGCACTGCACTTCACGCCAACTGCACCAAAACATAAAAAGAAACAACTAAATAAAATAAACTAAAGTAAAATGAAGTAAGACCAACAACAACAACAACCATCATTACTAAAGCTAAGCAACAGCACCGCGCATGACTCAACAGCAACAGTTGCAACACATTTTGCTGCTGCATCTACCAACAACAGTGACTGCAAGTCATCGCTTCTTTGAGTGCAGCGTTGCATTTGGTGCCATAATCAACTATCAAAAGTCAAGGTCGTTGGTGTCTACGTGATTTTAGTCTTTTCTTTTTTGTTAAATGGCTTTTAATGGCATTTATTTTGCATTCAGAAAAGGTTTACTAATCGTTCTTGGTAAATAGAAAAGTATTAAACAAATTAAGAAAAAACAAAGACATTGAAAAAATTAAAAAACAAATTAAATTAAAAAAAACTTAAAGCTAAAAGTCAGTATGAGTTTTTTATGCCTGAATCAGATTTTTATTCTTCGATCAACACTCAGGAATAGAATTGAAATATAAACTTTTGAGTAGAACTGGCAGCAATAAGTCAGGCAGCTGCTTGGCTCAAAGCCAACATGAACGTCTACAACAGTGATGGCCATTCTATAACTCGCGAGTAGCAGAATGGTCATCATTAGCGACATCTATGAGGCTATATAGACGCTATTCCAGACGCTTCTATATTCAATAATTGTCCTTTCCTGTCATTTATTTTTCGATCAACACTCTGGGATGAGAATTGGAAGATGAACTTTAGGCACCCAGACTGAACTGAACTGAAGCCCCCAGGGTTGAGAAGACAAACCGATCGAACCTTAAAGAGTCAACTACTGACTTATCTTAATTAGTTTTATTTGATGTATGTGATAATTGTATGTATGAATTTATGTAGCATATATGTATTTTAGTCCTTCAGTAAAAGACAAGGATTCAACCACAAATTCTATATTTGCTCTCAAGACGTGGATATATTGTAGTTCGAAAGGTTAAAGACTGACGACTGCAATGATTTGGATACCTCGAGCGATTGCAAAATAGCTCTCCAGATAAGGGCTAAGGCAAATAGATGGAAGCTTTAAGACCATTTAACCACAATTTATCGTTATTACTGTTATTCGAAATAAATTTTCGATACTTTTTGTAAGAATTCAGGCGCGGATTCAAATACAAGTTAGTTAATTGATATGAATGGAAAACATAGTTCGAAAGATAAAAGCCCAACTGGTTTTAATAACTAGAACGAATGGAAAGAAAATAGCATATCAGCTCAGTTGATTCTCGAAACACAGCGCTGAGGATTGAGACAACAAGACAGAAAGAACCTTCGAACCTTAGAGACCAGTCAATCAATGTCTCCAATCTTTATTGGTGTTGTTCGATGTCATTTTCCGGGCTTCTTTGTAAACATTAAGACGAAGATTTTACCACAAATTATTAATTTGTTATCAAGAATATAGTTTGAGAGGTGAAAGCCCAACGGTTGATTTTAATACCTCGAGGGAATGTGAAGAAAATATCGTCCCAGCTCAGTTGATCCTCGAATCATAGCTCGCAGCATTGAGAAGCCAATGCAGAACGAACCTTCGAACCTTAGAGATCATCTAAGCAATGTCTCGTCTTTATTGATGTTATTCGGTCTTTCTTGTGATCATTTAGACGAGAATTTAACAAGTTATAAATTTAATTGCAAGATATGGCTTGAAAGCTGAAAACCCAACTGGTTTCAAAATCTCGAACGACTGGAAAGAAACTGGAAACTGGAGCATCACAGCTCAGTTAATCCTCGAATCACAGCGCTGAGGATTGAGAAAACAAGACAGAAAGAACCTTGGAAATTTAGAGACCAGCTAACTAATGTCAGCAATCTTTATTTATGTTATTTGACCTTGATCTCTGGTCTTCCATATGATCATTTAGGCGAAGATTTTACCACAAGTTATAAATTTAATATCAAGAATATTGTTTGAGAGGTCAGAAGATGTCAACAGCATTGACTAGAATGTCCTGAGCGAGTGGAAAATAGCCTCCAAGCGAAGCTGCTTCTCAAATCGCAGCTCTCTGCATTGAGAAGACAAGTCGAAATGAACCTTGCAACCTTAAAAACCATGACTCCTCTTTGTTAAAATTATGTCCATGTTCAATATTTAATCAAAAATTATTTAATTTATAACAAGAATAACATATAGTTGAAAGTTGAAAGGTTGAAAGTTGAAAAGTTGGGAATGGAAAATAGTTCAGTTGATTCTCAAATCATGGGCCACAGAATTGAACAAACATGGCAGAACTAAAGTTAATACAAGTTTGTTGTCCAAATGTTTACTTTGAACCTTGAAGAACCTTAATGACAAGTAACCACTCACACAAGATGACAAGAATTGAAAAGTTGTCGCTCAGGATCATAGAAAATGGAACGCTACAATGGTTCAGACAATGACCTTTAACGGCTTAGCTGCCTTTCAGAAGAAGAAGAAGAAAACTACTAGAGACCACACACAACTTAACAACACTACAAACTTTTAAGCCAAACAATCAAATAAAATAAAAATAAAAATTTTTGCATTGAATTTTCAACAAAATCATCTCGTCGCGCATTTAACGCCAAATTACAAAATGCCGAAAGGCAACGAAACGAGACGAAAAAGCAAAATGAAAACCAGACGACCTTAATTAACGGGTTCCCAAATTGCTTAAAGAGGAAGAAGCCAACATCTCAAAAACGCCAACGAAACGGCAAAGAGCAACAAAACACTGCGGCAATAGCGTCGACAGTCATTTTAAGAGCGTCAAAATTTGAAACGCCAAACGCTGAGCGGCGCAGCGTGCGCGCATGCGAAGTATGCGGCCCGCCGACGACGTTGTGATTGCGCAGCATGACAGTGAATGAAATGAGAATTCCAAGTTGTTGGAAATATTCAACAACAACAACAAACAACGCGACGTTAGTAATGGGGGAAGTGTTGTTGTTGTTGTGCTACGGTTAGAGGCGACTTGACGTGCGTTAGCGGTGGCCAGTGTGTAGAGATAAAAAAAACATAAAAGCAAGAAGCGAGAAGACATACCGATACACATTGTTGGCGCAATAACGCATAGCAACTACAACAACAACAGCACCGTTACCGCTGCTTAGAGCTGTCCGTGCGTGCAGTTAGATGCTCGACTGACAGCCCGACGATGCGGTGCACCGCCAACATGGGCCGCGTTGTCAAGTGTGCGCCGGCCCGCCCCGTCGCGGCCCGCGTTAGCTGTGCCGCACCAGCGCGCCCGCCGCATCACTTGCAGTGCGCTCGAATGCATCGCGTCCGGCGTACACATTTTCAGATATTTAACGAGCGGCAACAATTGAAGAAGTTACAGTGCGCACAATAAAAAGGCACAAAATGGAAAAAAATGCAACGAAACACACAAAGGCTCACCTATCTACATATGTGTGTATGTATGAGTGCATCTAGCTTTGTATGTGTGTGTGTGTGTTTGGTTGGAAGAATGCGTTCAAAAGTCGTTGGCCAAAGAAATCTGACAACTTTATTAACGCGCATTGCAGCGGAGGCGGAGAGAGAAAAGTGTTGTTGCGCTGAACTAAAATGTGTGCTTCTTCTTCCGCAGCAGTTTTATGTCGGCGAGAGACAATGACGCACCATTCGAGCACTTGAAGGCGTTTAATGTTTAATTATTGCGTTAGACATTGTGAAAGAAGTCGCATGTTGGAGCGCCTAACAAGGGTTTTTGTTGTAAATTTGAGTTGGGCGCCAAGCAGACAAGACTTTGTAATATGTGGGTTGCTCAAGGTGGAGCTTCAACTAAATGATTTCGTATGTTAAAACTGAGATTTATTTAAGAAGAATTCACATTTTTAAGCACAACTAACTAACCGAGGCAAGAACTTCTACTGGATGGCACATTGACGCTTGGAACGTTCTGGCCTATTGGAGCCCAAAAAAATTGTACTAGAGAGAGTCAACTTCAACGGGTTTCTAAGAAGGGAAGGTACTGGGGCTATTGTACGGACCGAGGATGAAATACTCGAAACCAATTAGTAAACTCACAAGGCAGAAATATTTTCAATGAAAGATGTGCTTTCTTCAATCTAATGCGGAACTGAAAGCTTTCAATCCTCTCTGATAGCCAATAACAGGTATACCAGGTATCCTCGTAACTGGTGCTGGAATGTCTCGAGAAATTAAACTCGCTTGGCTTACTCTGGTTGGTTGGTTCCAGTGGCCATGTTCCGACACCCAATTAGCGCGTAGGCGCTGTTTTGTTACCACTATTCCCAGTAGATACTATAAGGTATGTTGGTGTGCTGTCTTCTGGACTCCATATCCAGTGCGAGAGGTTAAAGAAGGCGAGTAGCGAGTTTACGGAGCACTTCGCTTACTCTACTCTACTCTACTCTACTCTACTCTACTCTACTCTACTCTACTCTACTCTACTCTACTCTACTCTACTCTACTCTACTCTACTCTACTCTACTCTACTCTACTCTACTCTACTCTACTCTACTCTACTCTACTCTACTCTACTCTACTCTACTCTACTCTACTCTACTCTACTCTACTCTACTCTACTCTACTCTACTCTACTCTACTCTACTCTACTCTACTCTACTCTACTCGACTCGACTCGACTCGACTCGACTCGACTCGACTCGACTCGACTCGACTCGACTCGACTCGACTCTACTCTACTCTACTCTACTCTACTCTACTCTACTCTACTCTACTCTACTCTACTCTACTCTACTCTACTCTACTCTACTCTACTCTACTCTACTCTACTCTACTCTACTCGACTCGACTCGACTCGACTCGACTCGACTCGACTCGACTCGAGTCGACTCTACTCTACTCTACTCTACTCTACTCTACTCTACTCTACTCTACTCTACTCTACTCTACTCTACTCTACTCGACTCGACTCGACTCGACTCTATTCTAATCTACTCATATTCCCAGTTCTATTCCACTCATACTCCCTGTCCTACTCCACTCCCTGTTCTATTCCACTCTATTCCACTGATACTCCCTGTTCTATTCCACTCTATTCCACTGATACTCCCTGTCCTACTCCACTCCCAGTTCGGCTCTACTCTTACCAAGCATTTTTAACCTCACAAGTCACCTTCTCTGCCATTACCTGGGTCTCTCTAGACGAAGATAGAAAGCCTTAGGCTCTACCTCCTTCAACAACTTAGATAACCTCACATCACCTAACATCAGAGACTTGCTATGGTTTATCCAAAAATCGAATTGGCTTGTGTAGTTTCTCCGACTGCCAGTAAGACAGATCACTTTCTCCTTGTATCGCAATGGATGCATGTTGAAAGTGTGTCTTTCTTCAAAATCCCATGCCCAGACGATAGTCCAGCGGGTAGCGCGTTGGCTTCTCACACCAGAGGCCCTATGTTCGATTCCTAGCGCTGAAACACTCGTCTACTTCTATCGCTATCCATATGAAGCAGCTGAGTGTTACAAGAATCGCACAAGTGAGCTCTTGGCGGGCAATAGAAAAACCTCCAAATGTGAAAGGAAATTACCAAAAATCCGCTGTTCGGATTCGGCATAAAACTATAGGTCCCCTTCCCACATCTGTGAAATGTGTATTCTAAGAAATGTTGGGAAAACAGTGTTTCTTACACATTTCAAACGGCTGGAATTTGTGGTGCGGCTGGAGTTGTGGAAAGCGGCCAATATTTTACTGACCTAATACGGTTTCACCTAGTTATGGTTTTTGCCCCAAGACCAAAGATCCTCAGTACTGACAATTTCACCCAATACGGTGTCCCCTAATTATGGTTCTTTGCCCCAAGATCAAAGATCTCCAGTATTGTCTTTCTCAATTTCGACAATTTCACCTAAAACAGTTTTTCGAAATAAATCCAAATTAACCAAACTTTTTCAAATTCATGTCGGCCCTGTTTCATGAGTACAATAAAGTGGAAATAAGCGAGGCGCCTAGAAACACGTTTTTTGGCAGTTCATAATCTGGTAACGGGTTCTTATGGCCACATGAAGTGATTAAACATTTTCATCGCAAAGTTCCAACTCTAATCTGGTGAATAGTTCAAACATTAATCGTTGATAGTTGCTGATAAAATTACAATAAAATTCCAACACAAAACTCTAAACTGCGCATTCTCACATTGTTTTATTACATTTTGCTGTAAAAAACAACAACAAAACAATTTACACATTCCGCAGTGAGAGTGGCGACGCGCTGCTCTGCCGGATTTCGACCAAATAACGCAATGTCGACGCGACGGATCGACAGATCGCGACGCGCGTGTAGCTCGTTCGTGTTAACGCAATTAGAACGCGCGACTGCGAGCCAACGAGATCGGCGGCTGGAGCGTTCTCTACGCTACGCCGTTTTCTTTTCTTTTGTTGTATATTTTTGTTTGGCTTTGTTTTTGGTTTTCCTGTTTCATGCCCCTCGAATGCCTTGAATGCCTTTTGGAGTGCCGCACGTGTGTGGATGTCGTCACTTGCGCAAAATTTGCGCTCTTTATTAGTACAACAACGCATACTCACCACACGCCCAATATTCACCACACAACGCAAACACAAACTACACAAAAACTCATTATTATGAATTTGTTATAAGCCACTGACGGTTGTTGTTATTATTGTTGTCGTCCGTATTGCGCTGTATTGGCTATTTTTAAATAACAACAACAGCGCACAATATGCTTGTGCGCCCCACTGTAGCCGCACCGGCAAGCAATTCAAAGCCAAAAATATCC
This sequence comes from Melieria crassipennis, assembly GCA_963668005.1. Classification (NCBI taxonomy): domain Eukaryota; kingdom Metazoa; phylum Arthropoda; class Insecta; order Diptera; family Ulidiidae; genus Melieria; species Melieria crassipennis. The sequence goes on from OY764962.1 coordinate 49,247,572, forward strand.
CCACAATGTCTATTTTCAGCTGGCGATTTGCACGTTTCGCGCGGGGGAGAGGGGTTGACACACAACTGGTCGGGTGGCCAGAAAACAACACACAACGCACAGCCCACAGCCACAGCCGCACAATAGTGCCTGACCAGCGCCCGACCGCCCGCCTGCGGTGCTGCTGTGTCGGCGCGCCGTTCGGCGTACAATTCTCGTACTACGTACTTATCGGCCAACGTGTGGCATGTGGCATGCGGCATGTGGCATAATTACGGGCCGAGTGCTGTTAATTGTTTTCAGCGCCTACGTGCGCCATTGCCGTCGCCACCGAATGGGTTAATGCGTGCAGCACAGGACGCACTGTTGATTGTCGCATTTCCGCACCTCGGCCCCGCCAAGCACTGACCCTGAGTATTTATAACATGGCCGTACATGGCGTGCGGACGCCACTAAAAAGGTCAACATAAATAGAAGCGCCGACCTTTTGCCGCTGTAAAGGCTCCAAACGAACGGAAAGACGACAACGACGACGACGACATTCGTTGGCGCACATGAAGGCCGCACATTGCATTAATCAGCACAAAGGTAAAGTGGCGCTCACACGTGTGCAAAATTATTGAACTTCAATGCTTCGCACCGGTCAGTGATTGAGAAATTTCATTTGAATTGGATTGTAGGATGGAATCGTTTCATGACCAATTAAGTTGCATACTTAAGACTAGGAAATTATTGTCGCATTTGCATTCTCCGCCGCGAAGCAATTAGGCATTAAAATTTCTCACTCGCATCAGCTTGTTGTAAATTTTCCCATTTGTACCTATATCCTCATACAAAATATGGCATCTACCCTACATGGCATACACTATTCCGACTTCTTCCAATAAAGAAGAATACAAATGTTTTGGTTCTAGAAAAAGTTACCTTGGGAATTGGAACGTTGAAGAGGAAATTTATTAACGCTTACCTTAAAGCAATACTTAAAGTCATAAATGTTCGGGTAAAATGTTGCAAAAAGATTCTATTCCCTAAGACCTCATGTCCTCAGATATGAACTCCATATCTCTCTCGCGTTACCCTCTGGAATTTCAATTCAAAGTGAAATGCGATTGTTCGATATGATGACATCACTTGGAGGCAGTATTGACGAGAAAGGAAGTGCATCAGGAAGATTTCTGTCAGGACTCGGTGTTTTCTGGGGCTCGGATTCATTTACTTTGTAATTTTTCAATACTTTACAGGAGACGGGACATCGGAGGAGTGGTTCTATATCAATTTTCAATGCTTTACAGGAAAGAGACATCGAGGTTTCTATATCATTTTGCAATACTTCACAGAAGGAGGGACATCGGAAGAAGGGTCCTATGAAAATTTCCAATGCTTTACAAGAAAGAGACATCTGAAGAGAGGTTCTATATCATTTTTTTAATGCTTTACAGGAGGAGATACATCAGAATAGGGGTCCTATGTAAATTTTCATTGCTTTACAGAAGGAGAGACATGGGAAGAGGAGTTCTATGTAATTTTTCAATGCTTTACAGGAAAGAGACATCGGAAGGGGGTTTCTATGTCATTTTGTTTGCTTGTCATGCTTCACAGGAGGAGGGACATCGGAGGATGGGTGCTTTAGAATTTTTCAATGCTTTACAAGAGAAGAGACATGAGAGGATGGGTTCTATGTAAATGTTTAATGCTTCACAGGAAGAGGGACATCGGAGGAAGGGTTCTTTGTAATTTCCCTATTTTACAGGCGGGAGGATATCTTAGGAGGGATTCTTTGTCAATTTCCCATGCTTTACAGGAAAGAGACATCTGAGGACGGGTTCTATGTCATTTTTAATGCTTTACAGGAGGAGGGACAGCGGAGGAGGGTTCTATATCATTTTTGAATGCTTAACAGAAGTAGGGACATAGGAGGAGGGGTTCTATGTAAATTTCCAATGCTTTACAGAAAGAGAGACATCGGAGAAAGGGTTCTATGTAATTTTTAATGCTTTACAGGAAAGAGATATCGGAAAAGGGGTTCTATGTAATTTTTCAATGCTCAACAGAAGTAGGGACATGTGAGTAGAACCCATCCGACGTAAATTTGCAATGCATCGGGACATCGAAGGAGGGGTTCTATGTAAATGTTCAATGCTTTACAGGAAAGAGATATCGGAGTAGGGGTTCTATGTAATTTTTCAATGCTTTACAGGAGGAGGGACATCGGAAGGGGGGTTCTGTGTAATTTTTCAATGCTTTACAAGAGAGACACATCGGACTCGGCGCCTGTGCATTCTACCTTCCCCAGTTTGGGTTCTCTTTAAGATCAGTTCTCTTTAAGATCCTACTTTCAGAATCTCTTTAAATCACCTGCTATAAAAATTATCAATAAAAGGTCATCACCAATATCACGTTGCAATAGTGCTCCGCGAAATCCATAGAACGGTTTATTCAGTCCATAAGGGATAATCGTATTAACTTTTCATATCATTCATTCATTGGGATCTCGATATTATTTGCTAATCTGGTCACCCTAGTCGGTGTTTAAGGTCTTTGATGCACTTTGGCAAAGTTTTGAAAGTTAAAAAACCGGTGTTTGGCAACATTTATGCCATCCGTAAGATGCCAAGTGGTCTTATTGTTGTTGTCATATTGTTTACTTTAATGTTGTTGCTGCTGTTGTTGTTGTTGTTGTGCAAGTGTGTTAAATCCTTGCAACACTTTGAGCGGCGTATAATTTGCATAACGGTTCGTGCCAAAAACAATTGCAGCCGCCAAAGTGCGAGTGCGCCAATGTACGAAAAATACGGAAGAAGCAGCAGCGACAGCGACAGACAAACGACGCAGCAGCAGAGGAAAAAATATTTAGGTTATTGTTAAAAGTAAACTACTGTTACAGGTAAACAACAACTTTGTGTAGACCAAAAACAATAACAATGAACGCAACAATAATAACAACAAAAACCCAAACAATATTGGCAACAATGGCGCACAGTTGTTGTATTTGTACGTAGGTAAATGTGGCTTGAAGAAACGGCTTAAACGAGATTTCCAAATAGCGACGCTCGTAAATCAACAACAACACCATCAACCGGCACCAGCATCGGTCGCGGTCGCCAGCCTGAAACAAATGAACACACCACAAAAACAACAACAACGACTAGAAACAGCTCCAAGCAACGGCAGCATAAAAAGTAAAAGTGCCAAAGTCAATGAGGAAAACGCAAAAACAAATACAACAGCAACAACAATGCGCTCACCCCTCCGTATAGACAGCAACAACAGTCACAACAACAAAAACGAAGCGCCTCACGAGCAGCAACCAGCCGCTCGTCGAGTTGTGAGCGAACGCGCTGCGTTGCTGGGCGGCGCGCATGCGGACGGCGAACGGCGAACGGCGGACGGCGGCAGTGTGCGGTTTGACGGGTTGAATGATTCGAGGTGTGTTTTCAGACAGGCAGACAACTAACTGGCTGGCTGACTGGCTGTCCAACGTGCGGCAGGCCGACAGCAATTCGCCAAACCGTCAAAAGCGACCGTCAAATGACGATCGGCGTTGACGACGTGCGGCTGCGCATAAATCTGCCAAAGTCGCGCTGAACATTAAAACTGTGCACAAACACTGCGCAACAGAGAGAGACGGATTATTTTTCTACATAGTTGTTGTTGTAGTAGAGAAGCTAGTTACAGCAGTAGGTGCCGCCGCTGCTGTTGCAGCAACAGCAGAGCCAACGTTAGCGTCAGCGACTGCCACATCTCTAGTGGCACGATCCAATTACCGCTGCAGCGCGCCAACAAGAAGTAAAAGTGAAATTATGCAACAAAATTTGTCGACTGCACAGCAGAGGGGCGAACAAAAGTAACCAACAAAAAATATAAAGTGAGCGGTAATAAATGGCAAAGCGCTGTGCCGCAGCGTAAAGTTGGCGTCGGCAATGTTTGACTGCACTAACAACAAGAATGCCAACAGCTTCAGCGCGGCATCAACACAAGCTAACTGCTAAAGCGGTTAGGACTGACTGCAACTGAGAGCGTAGTCAGCGTTAGACTTGAGTAGGGGGCTTGGAGCGCTTCCAGAGATTCTGTTGTGGCATTCCATAAAGAACCAAAAAGGTATTTTTATAGGGCGGGGGGTTCGAGTGGTTTCGCAGCTCAAGGTTGGTCCGTTTCGGCTTCAGAGATCCTGCTGTGGCATTTCATAAAGAACCAAAGAGGTATTTTTATAGGGCGGGGGGTTGGAGCGGTTTAACAAATCAAGGTTGGTTCATTTCATGTGGTAGAAGAGGTCTTTTCATTTGTTCAGAGATCCTTCTGTGGCATTCCATAAAGAACCAAAGAGGTATTTTTATAGGGCCAGGTTGGTCCGTTTTGGTTCCAGAGATCGTGTTGTGGCATTCCATAAAGAACAAAAAATTTATTTTTATAGGGCGGAGCATTTGAGTGGCTTAACAACTCAAGGTTGGCTCATTTCATTCTGGTAGAAGAGGTCTTTTCATTTGTTACGTTAGCATCAGTATGCAAGTCTTTAGTTTGGATTACCAACTCAAACTACATCCTGTCCCCATAGGGTCCCTTTTTGTTTCTCTATTTTAGCTTTCTTGAACTTTGCCGAGAACCACTAAATGTAAGGCAAGCACCTTTTGATATTTGTATGGCGTTGTAAAGTAGATTTGTTCCGATTACTTACTTACTTAACGGGCCTTAAGAACCCATTACCAGGTTATAGATTGCCGGAAAAGTTCTCTGTTTGCGCGCGCCTTCTCCAGAGACGATATGACGCCCCCAACTTGGTTCTTCCAGCGGCGACACGGTCTCCCTCTTTGCCATCGACCTACAACTACCGCGTCGAATACCTTTTTCGCCGGAGCTTCATGTCCTCTAATTGCTCCGTCTACTGCAGACACGGTCTCCCTCTTCGCCATCGACCTAAAACCACTGCGTCGAACTCCTTTTTCGGCGGAGCTTCATGTCCTCCAATTGGTCCGTCTATTGCAGACACGTCTCCCTCTTCATCTTCGACCTACAACCACTGCGTCGAACTCCGTTTTTGCCGGGGCTTCATCGTCCATATGGGAGACATGGCCAAGCAAACATAGCTGCTGCGATTAATATGGAAAAAATATCCGGCAAATTCCGCCGCGGCTCTAATCAAAGAACCTTGTTTGATGTGGCCCTATCTCGCCAATGACGCATTGCATCTCGACCTTGAACTCACAATTTCTCTGTAATTTATTTGCATAGATCAGAGATTTTACAAACCCCAAAGAAATAAAGAAATAAACCCCAAAGAAAGTAAAGAATGAAAGTAAGAAAATTTAAATCACACGATCGTGGTGGCCAGTTGATTTCGACAAGTTGTTCAACTCTATTCGGAGAATTGATTTCCAATCCTGAAACCTGTAGAATCATCAACACATGCCTGATTCTCCTGAATGAATACGATCATCATTTGGGCTTCAACTCTTCCCCAATCAAACCAGGTTAGGCTTTAAATACAACAAGCTGTCTAACTTATAGGCAGCCGTTTTGTTTGGCGACTACACCCAGAGGCCCATTATGACGGTCAGAGAATGTGGGCAATTCTCCCTTTTTTCCACATTAAGAGGTAGGTTAGGTTAGGTTATGGTGGCCTCTATAAGAGGCCTATTAAGATACTCATTGTGATGCCTCATATTTCATCCGTTTTTTAAATGTGTATGCTACACTTTTTTTCCAAATTTGGTTACACTGATTAGTGGGACCTACAGTTTAATGCCGAATCCGATCAGCGGTCGGCAGTTTTTTCATTCATACTTGGAGGTCTTGCCATTGCCTGCCAAGAGCGGAGTTTGATATCTTCAAAAACTATCGAGACTTCCCACGACACCGGTATACCGGATTTTTACCGACTAAAGCCACCTCCTCTTTCTATCCCTGTGCTGCTGTTCGATTAGAATTAACGCTGTCATTGTGCAAATCGCCGACCATTTATACCGGCTTGAAAGCATGAATTTAATTATGTAAGATCCCTGTCATTCTGTATTCGGAGGTAATGAACCTGAGCTTTGGCTGAATCTGGCTTTATTCGCCTACCCTATCCAGATCATCAAAAATGTAGGTGCACAGTAGGTGTCAGAGGTTATCTCAAGTGCATCTTAGGTATGTACTCAAGTCAGTGGTGCACACAGGATTTCACTTTGTGGGAAGGGGGGTTGCGTACAGCCCAATCCAATTTGAAACCATATTTTGTACCAGCAGATTTTGTAGTTGGGGATGCGGGGACGCTCCCCTCTCACTGACTTAAGAACAACTTTGGCATTTGAGTTACTTCATGGAGGAGCTATCGCTTGAGCCTTATGAATCAAAGCAATTGGACCGTTTTTTAAAGCCGAGTACAACTACAGAAGAATCTTGAGTACAAGGTGCTACATCCACCTTTTTGGAGAATGGGACAGTAACTTAGTTGGTGTTCAGAAAAGATTATCTGACTCTGCCATTGGAGAAAGGGATCAGAATACCTATCGAGATGGCAAAAAGCCTGGCAGCGAGTCGTAATACCGTCAATATTTTCACCAACAGATCTAAGATGAAGAGTTGAGATTGAAGAGTCCCAGATTGAAGAGCATATAAAGTGTCGGTGTTGGTGCCACATCTTCCTTTCTCTTTTCGTGTTGGTATTGCCTGGTATTTTAAATCCACTTAGTGAGATGCAGGGCGTGTAGGGTAGACGCTTCCTTGAAGCTAGTTGAAATGGGTGAGGGTTCTTCCGGAAGTGGAATCGCGAGCGAGCGAAGCCTATTCCTTGCTTAACCTGGCCATGCCCTTAAAAAATGGGTCACTGTTTCCCCTTTTGTCCTCCTACTCACAACTGCGACAATGATTGTTGAAGGGTATTTGCAACCGGGCTGCGTGATGGAGGGAGTTGGCGCAAGAATGTACTGTTTAGAGCTGAGCATCAGGCAATCTTAATGACTCCCTGACTACTGCGTAAAGCGTATTTCAGGGAGAGATGTTTTCTGCTTTGACAGTCGCAGAGTTTATCACTGCAGCCAACTTGAATGTACATCTTTACATAGACAGCTAGGCCGGCTGCAGGTCTCACATCTATTGGATGCCGGGGCATAAACGCATAGAGGGATATCAGCTTTCCAGTTGAACAAATCATGAACATCCTCATGCCACTTCGCACTTTCTACAGAGATTTGAAGAATAGTATGGAAAGGAAGGCAGAAGCCAGCTGGAGGGACTCAAAAACCTGTAGAACTGCAAGAGTCATGCTGGCACAGCCGTAGATCTACGAATTTCATTATTGGATTGCCGTATTAAAATGGCACTGCCTCCTGGCAAACCTGATGCTTCCGAAACATTGGAGCACATTCTCTGCTTCTGACAACGCTTGGCAAGCCTGGGGCGCACCGGGACTACACGAAGTGTCATTGCTGAAGTCTCTGCTTAGGCTTTTAAAAAATACGAATCATCACTACAACTCTTGAAGGAATCTCCAGCTTCTACAAAAAACAGATGACCAGAAGGGTCAGATTTGCCAAAAATACTCTTCTTCTAACGAATCACTACTACAATTCGGGAAAGGGTCTTCATCTCGTATAGCTAAGAACCCAATAGGGATCTATGTGTGGCCAGTTACCCACAAATCCATCGGAAGGCAACAATAGCAATAGTTTACTGAAGAAATTAAGTATCCACATATTGTAACCTTTGTACAAACGTTTCGACCGTTCATGCCAAAGCCATATTTATTGATGGCGCGCTGTCAATTGGTAGAATTTTTTTGACAGCACCAAATTGCCATTGTTCGATCACTTGTTAAGTTAGTTAAGTTTGGGCATTATTGTTGTTGCTGTTGTTGTTTTTACTGTGGCAGTTGGTATTGCCTTTGTATTTTCCATTTTTGGCATATTGGAATTGTTGGCGCTCGGTGTCCAGTCAGATCGCTTATGTAATTTTCGTTCAGCATTGAGTCGATTTTCAGCGCGCAGCTTAGTCATCGATGGAGCGTGAAACGACTTGTGTTTTCATTGTTGTTTTTGTTATAACACTTTACAATCTTCGGCTTGCACAACATTGTGGCTTCTTACTTTTGTAAGTTGTTGTTGTGGTTGGTTGTTTTTTTCCAGTTATCTGTGTTGTTCTTATTGTTGGTTTCCTTTTGTGGAAAATTTTCAAAACGTATAATTAAAAAAAATTAAAAAAAAATTTTAAAAAACATTTGAAAGATACTTTGACTTGTGTATGAAAGCGTTCGGCCACTTGACATGCGCTGAATTACAAGTGGCAGTGTTGGTTGTTGTGGGTCTGTTTTTGATTTTTTTGTTGTTGCTGTCGGTCTGTCGGTCACTCGTTGTGGTCGCTGAGTAATTGTATGATTTGTGTGATAAATAACGGACCGTAAAACATTTCATTGCTTACAATTAATTTGATTTAAGAAAACAGTGCCGGCGGGTCACCTTGAGTTGAAATTTTTTGATTGAATGTTTAATTATGTCAGACACTGAGACACTAACATTTGATTTGATTTGATCTTTGTGTAAAGAAGACAGAAGACGGCGTGGTCTATATGAAAGATGACATATAAAAAGAATTAGGATGAATATATGAGAATCGAATGAAGAATCAATGGAAAATTGATGTACATCCATACGTTCGTATATCCGTCAGTGTTGCCAGATACCTGAAATGACTTTCTCCTAAATCTTAAAAAAATACTGAAATTTCCTCCCAAAAGTTAAAAAAATCTCCTAATTTTTTTTTCATTTGCGTAACTTTAACCCTAATTCACCGAATTTTAAAAGTAACGTAAACCCAGAAGTGAGACTGTCAGACTTATATGAGCTAAATTAGAGAAAACATTTCTTTAAAAATTACAAAAACTGTCTAAAATGTTAAATTTATAAATGCATTATAATTCTAACATTCCATTAGAGGATTACATAAAATAATCGAATCGGAAATCTTTTGGATTTATCACCATTTGAAATCTTTAGTGAGACTGTGAGGCTCACTTCTGGGAATTAGGGGTAAAGGAATTAAACTTCTCATTAAAAATAAAATAAATAAATTATATACATATAATTTTTTTAATGCAGCCTTTTTTTATTCATCTTCAGTTTAACAACAAAAACAAAACATATCGCACACGCACTACAAAAGTGACACAACTCAAAATTTTTAATTTTCGGGTTTATGTGTTAATACTGTGCACAATGCATCAATCTACCAATAAGCAAAAGCTCAGTATATTTTGTTGTTGTTAACTGTTGCAAAAATACAGTTAGGTCTCTCTTTATGTCAGAAGTTTGATGCTATTTGATCGCTGAAGCTCAATGCAAAAGTGTCATAACTCAAATTGTGACACTTTTGACGAAATAAATTTTTGTTGAAGTTAATTTTAAGCAAAGCTCTGACAATTTTAGTATATATTTTCAACTAAAAAAATTAATTTCGAATTCTCCAAATTTTTCGACTTTTTAACTGTAATTTATAATTATGAAACTCGGCAAAAGTGACATAACTTAAAATAATTCCGTAATTATTGAATTAAAATATCATGAAAACAGTCACAACTAAACATTTTGGATTTTCTAGTGTAAAATAAAAAAAAAATCCTTGTAACTTATCCTAAAGCATAATCTGTAAGGATTTTCTACTGAACGGTCTATACGTTATTTTAAAAAAATGTTTATTTACCTCAAAAACAGTTTTTTGCGTTTCCTGAAAAATCAAAAATTTTGAGTTGTGTCACTTTTGTAATGCGTGTGCGATATAACAAATGAATTCAATAAAAAGCGCCATTTTTGGCGGAATTTTAGGATGCTTTGACTATTAAAATAGTTGCCAAAATATGTTTCGTTTCGTTATCCAAAAATCTCCTATAAATCTACTAAGGATCAGAAAAATCCCCTTTATATCCTTTCTGAACCAACGCAATGCCTCGCATTAATAGGGGTCATCCCCTGCGCGTTTGTTCGAGTCAAAAACAAAAACAAAACCAAAACATAAAATATAAATCTCCTAAAATTTCTCCTAAACAAATTTTTCCTAAAAGGCCAAGATTCTCCTAAATCTAGGAGGAAATCTCCTGATCTGGCAACACTGATGTCCGTACGTCTGTCGGTCGACTGGCAAACCAGTCAAAATTTAGATAGAAAATTCAGAACAGGTATTGCTAGTGGTTCAATTAAGAACTGTTGCCCATATGGGCTTGGTTCGCCCACTTTTTGGTAGGGTTGCCATATGAGAGTAGTTTAAAAAGTGAGAAATTTTGTACATTGAACAAAATATTCGGTTTTTTTATATGCAATAAGGCAAGATAGATCTGGCTTCGAAGGACCAAAACAAATCCACACAATTGATTCTACTACTTGTAAATAAATAAATAAAACCCTCTATAGGGATTGTCGTGGTTGTCATGACTGGACAGATCCCATAACTGTCATAACTGGAGGTCAGAGAATTAATTCTACTAAACAAACCCTCCATAGGTATTGTGGTGGTTGTCATGACTGGACAGATCCCATAACTGTCGCAACTGTCATAATTGTCATAACTGGATCCCAGAGATTTGATTCTACTAAGCAAATCCAAAAGACTGGATATAGGCGAGGAAACCGTTATTTATCTCGTTAGCGATGTTCCGGCACATGTGAGAACACGCTTCCAATTCTTGGGACACCACTTTCTCAGCTGTCTAGCGAACCTAGGAAAGATGCCTCAAGTAACATTTCTAAATTCATCAGAGCTACCGAGTGGCTCTCATCTACGGGAAGTGAATAGGCAGAGTCCTTCTCACAACATGGCCTCAAATTCTGATTCTGACATATTTTTTTTTTTTACTCAAACAAATTCTCTAATCCGAAAGAATGAATGAATGAAGATATCTTCTTTGTCATTTCTTCTCATTGTTCACCAAATTCCCATTACATTTGCTTATCTTGCAGCTCTAATCTTATCGTTCAAATTTGCACTACTCCGAACCAGCATTTGCTCAGCGATAACCGTATCGCTCCTGTCACGTCAGAGTTGTAGCTGTAGGTATTCATTATCCGAAGATAAGAAAAAACAAAAGCAAAAACATTGCTGTGACCAAACTTATGAATGAATATGATAAGGTTTGAGAAATTTTTTAATTACAGTGAAATCCTGAACGAGCCCACGTTGCCATTTAACATTTTGTTTAACATTTAACTAACAGCAAACATCTGAAAGCTCAGCAATCCCTCACCCACAGATGGTTCCGCGTAATTGCCGGAAAATCAACGCCAACAGCAACAACTTACCATTAGAACAACTGACGCCCACGTTGAGGCGAAGGCGTCAGTTGCTAAATCCGGAAAATTCATAAAGAAATTTGAAATGAAAGCAACACATGAAGCAAAATATTGGCTGCAAGTTATCGCTGAATTAATGTGAAATCGATCAAACAGCAGTTTGAAGTCGACGTCGAACGCAGCGCATACAAATTTTGGCAAAATGTTAGACGTGGCGCTGAATTTGTTGAATTGTTGGTGGCGCGCCTCAATTCCAATATTTGCAGTATGAACGAATTGTTGTTGTAATAGTTATTTACACAAAATGAAGTTTTAGCTGTGAAAATGTTGCGAGTTAGAGGGCGAAATGATTGCTGATAGCTGTATTTGTTGTTGTTTTTGTTGTTGTGTAGTTTTCAGAGAGAAATATTGCATAACGCGAAATATTTAGGTTAGGTTAGGTTATGTTTGCAGTGTGTGAAAGCGTAGTAAAATATAAAATGATGGGGAGAATAGCTACAAAGAGTAGTTAAAGTAGTTCAAAATAGGAGACAGAAGCTGCGCCAAAAAGGTCCTCAACGCTACGATGACAGCGGTACTGATAGGGTTAGGTTAGGTTGAGACTTCAGCACCTCCACTCGGTGGCCAAAAAAGCCCATTGGGAGTCCATTCTTATTGTTTTGGGACTTCAGCACTTCCACTCGGTGGCCAAAAAAGTCCATTGGGAGTCTGTTCTTCGTAGGTTGAGACTTCAGCACATCGACTCAGTGGCCAAAAAAGCCCATTGAGAGTCTTTTTTTCTTAGTTTGGGTCTTCAGCACTTCCACTCGATGGCCAAAAAAGCCCATTGGGAGTCTGTTCTTCGTAGGTTGGGACTTCATCACTTCCACTTGGTGGCCAAAAAAGCCCATTCAGAGTCTCTTCTTCTTAGGTTGGAACTTCAGCCCTTCCACTCAGTGGCCAAAAAAGCCCATTGAGAGTCTCTTCTTCTTAGGTTGGAACTTCAGCCCTTCCACTCAGTGGCCCAAAAATCCCATTGGGAGTGTCTTCTTCTTAGGTTGGAACTTCAGCAGTTCCACTTGGTGGCCAAAAAAGCCTATTGGGAGTCTATTCTTCTTACGTTGGAAGAAAAGTGGAGCAGTTAATTTTAAAGTGTTGTGCGCTTTCTACTTTTGCCGCCTTTTCCATTTGCCATTTCATGACTATGGACTCAATTTTGTTGGTCCGGAGTTAACTTCTTAATGACTCGACTTAATGACAGAACGTACCGGAATTTATTTACTGTAAACCATAAGCTAACCGTTAACTGCTGCAAGCCAAGCAAACAGAACACAAAAAATTTAATAAATAATAACAAATTAAACAACTGAAACAAAAAAATATTAAATAAATATTTCAATAAAATCGCAGCAAAAGTCAAATTGAATTGTTAAATAATTCTTTAAATGAGAATTTAAAATACGAGAAAAAAATATTTAAAAAATGTTATAACAGCACAGCAGACACAGCGCACATCTGCTGCAGCACATCAACCAGACAACAAAAACAATAAACGTCGAAATTCGACAACAACAAAGACAGCTAAACAACCACAACCGCAACCGAAACAATAATGTGTACAACAACAACGACCATAACAACTGCACCGCAAGCGCTGGTTCTGCTACTCGTACCCCGTACACCCGCTGCGCTGAGCTATGTGTGATGTGTACGGAAAACAAAAGCAACAACAACAACAACGACAATAACAAAAACCAAAACAACAACCACATTGAAAAAATCAAAATCAAATTTTTAACTAAAAATAGTTTCAATTGGCGGCAGCGTCAACACTTGTGAATTGGTGAAAATGAAAGCGACAATAACAACAACAAAATAGAGTGAGTAATGCTAACAACAACAACAACAGCAGCAATACACTCAAAGTCAACAGTTACGCTCGCGATTATCGAGTTGTGAAGAGGCGTAAAGTAGCAGCACGCACACCCTGTATGGCAGCCACTTACACACACACACACACACACATTTAAGCGCATTTGTTCGTACCATGTCGTAAACAAAACGTCATCATTGTCAGCGTTTCGTTGCAGGCGGTATTTGCATTTAGTGTTTTTGTGTTGTTGTTTTTTAGTTGTTGTTACTATTAATATGGTTATTGTTGTTGCTCTTGTTGCAACGTTATCGGCAAACGCTGCCGGCGTCGGTGGCGATATCGTCGTTGTGTGTCCGTCCCATCACAGCGCACCCAATCGATATGCGGCCAACTCGCGTGCGCTGCCCGTCGCCAATTCGCGCACTTGTGCTCAAAATATGTCGTATTTGTTGTACTACGTATTGTTTGTATTTTCCGTAGCATTGACGATGCTTTAGCTATAATTATTCACTTTAGTCATTGCCACGTCGAACAATTGGCAGTTTGCATTTAAGCACTTGAAATCGCACAAATATTTATTAGTACTTATAGGTATGAATGTAGAATATATAAATAAATTGTTCTTTACTCCAATCAATTGCGAAATACCAGAATCCCGAAATATCGAAAATCATAAATAACAAAGTTCCAAAATTGCTAAATCCTGATATTCATAGAATTCCGAAATTAAAAAATAAATAAAATCTCTAAATATTAAAATTTTTATATACAAAATCCCGAAATACCGAAATCTTTAAATACCAAAATCACGAAATTGTCAAAACATGATATTCCTAAAATCCCGAAATACCAAAATTAAACATAATAGTAAATTTTTCAATTAAAAAATCCCGACATATCAAAATCTCTAAGTACCAAAGTTCCTAAATAGCCAAATCATGATGTTTGCAAAATATCAAATCTACCAACATTTGAAAATACCAAAAATTGAAAATATAAAAATTACAAATCATAAAATCTCGAAATAACAAACTTAAATAAAATAATAACTATTTTAATTACAAATTGCCGAAATATTAAAATCTTTAAATTCGAAAGTTCCTTAATTGTCAAATCTTGATATTCGTAATATTAGAATTCCGAAATATCAAAACTACAAAATACCAAAGTTTCTAAATATCAAAATCTGAAAATATAACAACGTTTAATTACAAACTCCCAGAAATATAGAAATCTCTAAATACCAAAGTTTCTAAATTACACAATCCTGATATTTGCAAACTCCCGTAATATGAAAAATGCAAAATACCGAAGTTTTAAAATACAAAAATCTGAAAATATCAAAATGTTTAATTACGAAATCCCGAAAACTTGAATTCACTAAATACCAAAATCCCGAAATTGCCAAATCATGATATTCGTAAAATCTCGAAATACCAAAATTAAATATAATATTAAGCTTTTCAATTACATTAAAAGCAAATACAATTATTAAATGTTTCTTAATTACCAAACCATGCCATTTCTAAAATTCCGAAATACCAAAAGTACAGCAAAGGAATAGAAAAAAATACCACAATCTAAAACTATTAACATTTTCAATTGTCAGAACAGACGATGTCGATGCCAAAATATAAAACTATTAAAATTTTCCATTACAAACTTCCGAAATATCGAACTCCTAGATATCATAGTTTCGAAATTACAAAATCTATTTCTAAATTCCGGAATACCAAAATTACATAAAACAGAAATTTAAAAGCACCAAAATCTGACAATATTATAGTTTTCATTTACAAAATCCCGAAATATCGAAATTCGTAATTACCAAAGTTCCAAAATTGTCAAATCCTTATATTCAAAAAATCCCAAAAAAACAAAGTTTCGGAATACCAAAGTTTCTTAATACTAAAATCTGAAAATATTAAAATCTGTAATTACACATGCCCGAAATACCGAAATCCTATATATCAAAGTCCCGAAATTACCCAATCCCGTTTTTCATTAAATTCCAAAAAACCAAAAGTACGCCTTAACGAAATTTCGAAATACCAAATTCTTAAAATAATACATTTTTCGATTACGAAATTTTTAAATATCGAAAATCCTAAATACAAAATTCCCGAAATATCAAAATATTTATATTCATAAAATTCCGTAATACCAAAATTATGAAATGAATGATGAATAAATGAATGATTTTTTAAAATACTAAATACATATTTTTAAATACAAAATTCGAAAATATTAACATTTTAAAATACTAAAATTGTCATATAAAAATAAATATTAAAATTTCTAAATACCAAAGTCCAAAAATTGCTAAATCCTAATATTTATAAAATCTCAAAATATCAAAATTACGATAAACCGAAATTTTAAAATATTTAAATACTAAAATTCTCAAAGAGAAAATTTCGCAATCCCTGAATGATAAAATCTGGAAATAAAAAAGTTCCAAAAACACAAATCCCAAAATACCTAAATCAAAATTTTACAATTTCAATTTTTCAAATTACTCAAATTTCTAAATACAAAAATCCGAAATATCGAAATTTTAAAATACTAAAATTGTCAATCACGAAATTTGTATGCCTTCAAAATGGATGAACAATGGCAACTTCTTTCACCTTCTTCTCGCTAGAGAATACTTCCACTTCCTCTGCGCTGGGCAGGCAGTTGAAAATTAAAGATGTTTTTCTTCCTGTACAGGCACAAAGGAAGTGGAAGATGGTTTAATTCGCTGGTTTAAATTAAATAGGTTCTTTCTCGCTCGGGTTAGTAAGTATTGTAGTAGATGCCCATTTTGGCTCCAATAGGCCAGTGACCAGTGATAACTGCAGTAAGCCAGGCTACATCTCTTAAGAGTTCCGTTTATTAGTTCTCTTACTACAGCTGGGCCAATTGATCTGCGTATTCAATATTTATTTATTCATTTACTTATTTATCTATTTATTTATTTATTTATTTATTTACTTATTTATTTATTTATTTATTCATGCATTCATTCAGGTCGGCTTATTGGCTCATTCGTTACCATCGATCTTGTAGTGCCCCGGCACTCATAAGCCCCGAACACATTGGGAACGTCAGCCACAAGGCCACACGACTGCAAGAAGCTTCGCCGGCTTCAACCGTTGCCGTGTAGTCACCTACTTGTTTACAATGAAACGTCAAGCATTTGTTTTGAAGTTGTAGGCAATCGACTTGGATTTACTTAACTGGCCATGACTTGATTTTGTCGCCTGCAAAGTAGAAATAGTTCTAAGGTTGGCTACAGCGACAACTGTGGTCAGTGGTAATAATAGTTTCCATAGGAACCCTGCTGTCTTCCATGTGTTCAGGGCCTAATTCGTTACTGTTCGTGTTGCTGTATCCTGGCACCTTTAGGTGTTCTAGTGTTAAGTCTACAACTATCTAATTCCAAACAATTACAATGACTTATTTGCTCTCAATATTTTATATAAATTCATTTAATTGAAATCATTCAACAAATGAAATTTTATTACGTTTTTGTATCTGTGGATTTCTTGTTAAATTCAAGTCAAAGGCCATAAAACAAAAACGCCACCGACGACCAGTGCAGCTCAAAGACAGAGCCAATGAAAAAAAATCCAAATATTTACAAATAAAACAGCAACAACAACATAACTTGAAAGAAAAAAACGATTTGACGCTTTCTCGGCATCGACGAGGCATGCGAACAAAATTGTGCCTGCTGCTTTCGGTGCGACTATTGAAGCAGCCGAGAAGCAGAATTCAGGGGGGAAGACACACACACATACACACACACAGCGTGTATGTGAAGGCAGTACGCCGAAAACAGAAGCGTCGCAAAGTAGGAGCAGAACTCACATGAAATGAGGAGAAGAAAAGCGGCGACGATGGCCAAAAAACTGAAATTTGTATAAAAATGAGAGCAGCGCGCACTCTTATGTGCCGTTTTTTGCCATTTTACCGTTCGCCGGCGTCCAAATCCCCAAAGCGTCAAGCGACGTCATGGGAGGAAAGAAACACACGCGCGCACGCCTGGGGGCGCAACGGACGCGTCGCCACACGCGAATTAGCGGCACGCAAACGTCAGCGGTAGCGGCAGCTCGAGCAACCGAAGCGGCAGCGGCAGTAGCAACAGGAACAGCAGCAAAGCACTGTCGAACAACGTCATCGGCGACAAGAGCGGCCGCATTATTGTTGTTATCTTTATTGTTGGGCTTGTTGTTGGCATTCTTGGTGGCTGTTGGCATTGCCGCAGGTACACGACGCGTCGGCCGCATCGGAGCAGCAGCAGCAGCCAATTTTAATTTCGTTAGCATTTCCGATATGCGGCGTCGAGTGTGGCGTGCTGTGTTGTTGTTGTTGTTGTTGTTGCGAGCATCTGTGCGACGCGCCTAAGAGAATGCGAGCAGTACGGCTAAGAGTCGGCGCCGAAGCGAAGAGCAGCGTCGCAGAAGCAGTCGGCGCACAAAACGTGCCCACAACAATAAAAATAGCAACATTAATAACAACAACAACAACAGCTGTTGCTTGCTTGCTTGCTTACTGCTACAACAATAATGAGTGGTAGCAGCAACAACAAGACGCGCTCATGTCCGGCATTCCAATAGCCGTTTAGCAACAACAAAAGCAACAAAACACAACAAAAACAATAGCAACGCCAACGTCCAGTCGGCCAACGAACGAGCCGAACATTGCTCCAAGTTGACGCAAGAAGCGACCAGCGCACCAAATAATAAGAAACGATACACATTAACACACAAACATAACGACAGACGAACATGCGGACGGACAGACGTACACAAAAGTCGCAAGTGCTTCACCAAAAATAATTTTAAAAAAAAATTGAAAAAATACAAACATACATAAAACTGAAAAAGAAATTGAACGAAAACCTCAGCAGTGCTGCTTGCCAATCGTTGTTGTTGTTGTTGTTGTTGTTGTTGTTGTTGTATTTGTGTTGTGCATTTGTATCGTTCAGATACTTGACGCAGCAGTGGCGTTTTTTGCTTTACTTGTTGTTGTTGTATTTTTGCTTGACTGGCTAAAGTTGCTGTTTGTTTGTAGTTGCGGTTCAGTTATTTTGATTCTGCTTTTAATTTGCTTCGTAAGGTTGAAGAAAATATTTAACAGCTGTACACATACACACAAACCCAAGAAAGAGCTGCCGAGCAACTGTTTCGATTTCGTTTTCATTAGCAAAAAAAAGAGCAAGAAGAAGAAGAAAAGCGAATGGACAGCGGACAATGACAGCAACTGATGCGATTGTCGAACAGCGATTAGCGATTAGCACGCAAAGCTTGCATTGCAATTGCAATAACAACAAGTGCACAAATTGCACCACACACACACACATAGACATATAAATTATAAGAAAGACGTTATTTTTAGAAATTATGTGATTTTTTTTTAATAAACAGTAACAATTGCCAAACACCAACTGATGTCTGAAAGAAAAATCCTTGTCTCGATGGTCTCTGGCGAATTTTCTTGCCATAGACTGATTGATAGATAATTACATTTGCTTGTAAAAGCCGTTTGTGATTGGCTTTTAAAGCATATTTTCTACAATTTGAAAAATCTATAAAGCTATAAAGCAGGCAAGAGTGCCAGCCAAATAGAGCCAAGTTAGACAACAATGGGGAAAAATTTAAAGGTCCATTACTACACAGCACAGTGTTACGAGTTCATATAGTGCAGTGACAAAAATATAAGCAGATAGAAGTAGTCGTATGTACATGAATGAAATTTCGTATACAATTATTGTATGAGTAAAGAACTTACTGTGTAAAATTAATGAAATCGGAGCAATATTTCAAACACCTTTCATACAACTGGATTTGAAAAATCGTCATAATTATTAGCAGCGAAAATGAACTTAACCCTCAATCACCCACCCCTATTAAAATCACGTATATCTACCCACCCTGAGTCCCCGGGACTTTGTTTTGAAAATAACGCAACACCTATTAAATTTTTATGTTTTTTTATTTTTTTGTAGGCCACATTAAGACCTCTTGTAACAGATATCATTCCATATCTTTACATAACTCAAATAAAAATTTACCTCTTAATTGATAGAAAAAAAAATACTCTAAAAAACATACACTAAACATTTTACAAAAATAAAAGATATAAATAAATTAACAAAAACAATTCTTTTAACATAAATTACTTAAAAACCAAACTATTTAGAAAAAAACTTAAAGTAATACTTCATTATATAAAATAAGAAAACGTGCAGCAGGTTGAATTTCATTTGTTGTGCACATACCTCACATACCTTTTTAGCACAACTAAGGCAAATTGTTAGTAGCAAAACTTCTCAAAGGGTTAACAATCTCAATTCTTGAACTTTTCGCAGCCATTTTGGGATCCTAAATTTAAATTAACACGATTTTTAAAAAATTTACAAGTACAATTTTTGTAACACAAAACACCACCCTGAGTCCCTGGGACTCACTCCGTGCCAAAACTTAGCCTTGTAATTGTAGTGCGCTAACTTCCGATCGTCTTCGCGTTCAGCGCGACCCTGTATGAAGGTATACGAAAGCTGGATGCCGAAACATAAAAACACAACCTGTACGAACTTATTAAAGTTCGCCCACTCAGGGTGGGCGATTGAGGGTTAAGTCACAAAAACTATGTTCATAATATTTGTATTTTGATATTTTCTATTTAAAAGTATTTTGTGTTCATAATGTAATAAATTTTTTATTTTTTTATTTATAAATGTGATCATAAATAAAATACGCTCTCTCCAAAAGCAATCGAAATTAAAATTTCCACAGCTTTGCTCCACTGCTGCTCAGAGGTTGCTCTTAGAGGGTTAAAATCTATGACTGACTCCACTAATTTTTCCTTCTAAATATTTCTTTCAAACAGAGTTACCCCCTAACTCCAACCCTTTATGAGGCTCCCATACAAAATCAACGTTTCTATAAAATGGGCTCCAAATGCTTCCATGTTGCCCTCAGGTGCATCAAATGTAAGACTAATCCCCATTTATTTTCTCTTCCGAATATTTTTTCCATACATACCTACACGCTGTCTACAACTCTTAAGGGGGCTGCCATACAAAACTGGTAATTTTCAATGCAATTGACTAACCACTTGTAAATCTAGTAAAGTAAGCGAGTAAGTAAGTATTTCAAAAACTGCTGAACCTATTTCAATGATTTATTCAATAATTGGTAGTATTTTTCAATATCACAAATACAAAATTAATAAAAGTTCAAAAATTCACCACCAGAGGGTGCCTGCCCCATACAAATGAAGTATAGTATGTCATAATTTTTGATATTTTACTAACAAATTGCCCTCTCTCAGCTGTTTCAGATTGATTGGCACTCTTTGGCCCAAATATTGCTCTAAATCTGTTAATATCTCAAAAAATTATTAATTATTTCTTCTTTTTGTTCTAAGCCACCTTACAGCAATTTCTCTGCCTTGTCAGCCAGCTATTCATTACCCTTAATGTGTTACAATGTATTCTGTTGGCCTTTGTTACCTCTGAAGTCTGTAATTTTCTGCTCAGAGAATAGCTGCGTTAAGAAAGTTGTCTATATTTAGTGTTCATTTTGTCGAGACTCGAACCTATGTCCTTCTTACTTGCATTCTAATGCATTAAGCATGCTTAAGCAGCTCAAATCTGGACCTCAGCAATGCAAATCAAGTCGAATAGAGTTTTTGACTTTTAATAGGGGAAATGAAGAGTTAAGGGGTGGTTTTAGTCGGAAACAATCCGGCTGATGGGTAGATGGCAACCCATCTCTGAAGATTTTTTTCGTCCAGCGCGAAAAAATTACGTCAGACTTGGTTTCCAACGCTAAGTAAAACCACCTCGCCTGTTGAGGACCGAATTTCGGAGCTCACAATAACAAATGATTAAGATTACAAAATTTGTATATTTACTACAACTGAAGCCGAAGATGACAAACATGTCTGCATGTATCTTCCAGACGCACTGGAACCCACTATAGTTCGAAACCCAGTCTAAAGCCTGAAGCGGGTTTTAGGCACTGATTGAACTTTGCTTTAATTTCCTGATAATTTTTGTTGATCTCATTTTCCATATTTTTTCTGAGCAGTTTCTAGATGAGTACAAACTTTTTGAAGGCGTAGTTCATGGATGAAGGTATATGAGATGATAATAAAAACTCCGCCGTTTCTCACTAATAGCAGATTTAATTACTTAAAGCCTAAAACTAGCCAAACTAAAATTAAAACAAAAAACTAACCAACATATGACCATCAAAGCGACGTTTGAACTTTTAGCAAACTTTCAACTTCACGCGCAATTCTTTAAAAAAATAATTGACTCGAACATTTCTGCCTACAATTCGTCAAAAATGCGCCGAAAATAATGACAACAGCAACAACAACAACAGCCATACATGATGTGCGATTGTTGTGTAAGGTGACCCTGCAGCCGAAAAAAAAACACTATTT